>OY728150.1:1386974371-1388224371 GCA_963277665.1 Viscum album | reverse complement strand
AGTGAACAAGCAGACACCATGACATCCAAACAACATGAACAAGCAGACACCATGACATCTAGACATTGTGAACCAGACACTGTGATATCAAGACACTGTGACTAATCTAGACACCGTGTGAAGGAGACACCATTTCCATGACATACTTTGACACTGTTTCTTAATATGTTTCTCCATATTTAAATATAATATCTAATAGTCATATTTTAAGATTTTAATGAACTAAAATAATTAATATTTATTTTGTAGACAAGTATGAGGTACGAGGTGCAGAATACATGCAACCTATTGGCTCAAACACATTCACTCAAAGATAAAAGAGTAATATAGCCCAGGAAAAAAAAGAAGTGTGGCACGATACTAAATAGTAGAATAAGCCGGTGGTCATGAGAACAACAACGAAGAATACACTTAAATAATTCTTGAAGAAAGAATTTCCTCATGCAACTCGACACTATTGAAGAACACACGAAGCATACTAGAATCCTGAGAACATCTTCGCACTTTCAAACATCACGAAGAACATAAGCTGGATCTATCTTACTTACGACACTCTGTTTTCTATATGAGGACTTGAGTTCTAAATCTTCTTCATATCAAGAAGTCTAGAGCTGCAAAGACTAACACTCAAAGTACTTCTAAACCGATATCAATATTTCTGCTCTATTATGTTTCATTTTATTAACTTTTGAGAAGAGTGTGTATCTATATTACAACACACTCGGTCTCCTGCATTAAACTGAATGATACAAGATATCTTTACTCAAACATCCTTTTTAATCTTGTGTATACCAATGGATAAGTGTGGAAAAGGTCCCTGTGTGGCCTGGTTGTTTGTACCCATGAAGAATTGTGGAAGAGGTCCCTGTGTGGGCTGGACAGTCCTGTGTACTGTTTTTTACCCTGATCCAGGGTGTGGATCAAGTTTTTTTATATTAACTTCTTGGTCGTAGGTGATCACAAAGTGGAGTGGATTAGGTCTCGGCTTGATACTGAACCACTTGTTTCATATTTATTGTGCTTCTTAATTTAGTCTTCTCTATTTTACTTCTTTACTGTATAATTCAGAAATCTCTAAATTCACTTTGATAGTTACTCTTGGAAAGAATTCATAATTGTATTGTCTTATTAGAATAGCTTCAAAATCAATCTTAATAACTGTTCTTAAGATTACTGAGAACTAATCAATATTTTATGAAGTTATTTAAACATTCAAACTTTTATAATAGTATAACCTTGATTAAATGGGTTGTATTTAACCTTTTTGGGAAACCTTTTAGAAATAATTTTTAATGAGAAATTTTTATGGATACTCAATTCATCTCCCTCTTGAGTAATCTACTCCAAACAACAAAATGGTCTAGGCCTCAAGATATCCCATAAACTTGTGGAATCCCACTATTTGGCCAGCCCATAAGGGGCCATCTGGCCAAGCCACCATCGAAAGGGTCTGCTCAAGACTTTAAGGCTACAGAGGGGATCAAGCTCATGTCGGTCCTTCAAGTATGAATCTGTAGATAGATATAGCTAGGATGTGGCTTGTATGTGTCATACCATGGTAGTGAAACCCACGAGGTTACCTGAGGAGGGTATATCTTGGAAGTGGTAGTGCGCAGTGCCAGGAGGGGATCCTTCGACCCCCATCTGACTTCATTAAGATAATGTATCTACACCTTGATATTTAAGCCACTGTAGGGTGTGCTCTCTAGTCCGATGTGGGGCAGTATCAAATGTGGGTATTGTTATTAATAAAAAAAATTCTATTATGCCTTTCCTTCACTTCCCCTATTCTTAGACACATGCTACTTTCTGAATCTATCGCTCGTTTCCCATCACCACTCCTCTTTTTCAATTGTTTCCGCCTTTCATCACCAGGAAACACCATTTCTGACCACCAAAGAGCTATTTCTCGATCCGTTTCCGACTTTAAACACCCAAAATGAACTTTGAAAACTCTATGACTCTTAGACAAGGTTAGTAATTCCCTTTTTTGAAGAGGGAGATTCCATGTATGAAAAAGGATCCCCATGTCAGCCACTGTTAATGTAGGAGGTCTCAATGAAGATCGCTTTCATGACTATCATGTGAATCCTACCACTTATTTCATCACCTTCACCTCAGTTGAATACTGTGGGACCATTTTCTAAGATAAATAAATCCATGAATGATCCATGAACCATGAATAACAACACTGGTGTTCTTATGTTATTGCATGATACCATTGAACCAATAGTCATACGTGCTACCATTGAGCCAATGGTAGCAGCTGGGGAAATCCTTCACTACCAACCACCACTAGATGCCACCTATTGTCACTAAGTAACCTACATGGAAAGACCACCTAAAGCTCTTATCAATATCTTTTCACTCTATAATACCACTATCAAAGAGGATTCACCACTTCCATGTCCCCATTTCCACTTCCAATGCTCCATCACGAACCACTACTGCTACTCAGAATTTTCATTGTTGTCACTTTCTAGGATTCACCACCAGAGAATTCAGCTATAGAATATCCATCCAGGGATTCCACATCCACCAAAGTCCATGAACATGTGAATTCCAATTCCATGAAATAAAAAATGAACCCTCCAACCACTGTGAAGGCTAGAGGATTAGAGGAAGAATGATGCTTGACTCATCATTCAACTACATCCCATGTAGATTCGATATTCCATGCATGAAGAATATGTCCATGCTTCCATGAAATACCTTGCATAAAGGAATAATAGGATAAATGTTTTATCTTCAAAACAGAAGGTCGAGGATATGGATAAAACCACTTATTAGGCTAAATGAAGGACAAATAAATGCTGGGAAGAATGAAGACATGTTAAAAGCTGGTTACTTCAAATGGTAGATATAATACACCATTGGACCAATAGTAGGTGTGATCCACCATTGGGATAAAATAGATATAATCCACTCTTATAATAATGTTGGATGTGGTCTACCATCACTAATAAATTTTATCTCGTAGAATAAATTTGTAAACACTCATGAATTTTGCAGATCCAACACTGAATATCTTTAAAAATACACATTAAACGATTGAGAATATTTAGAAAGAGACAATCAAGTGAGATAAATAGGTTAAATCCCTCTATAAATTCAAGGATTTTGTGCCACTATAGAGGAATAAGATTATCAATAGAGAACACCCACTACTACTATTGGAAACTTTTTTTTCTATTTTTATTTCCTTTTACTTTTATTATGCCTTCTACCCCTACTAACTCTATTGTTTCCAATTTAATGGAGGGGTAGACCTTTTGTGTTTGGCGAAAGGGGAGTTGACCATATATAATACTGGAGTCCTGGTTTTTATCAAATTACTCTTTATCTTTTTATTTATTTAAATGTTTTCAACTCATGGTTTAATAATTTTAATAGGATACAGTTGTATTTTTATTTCAAATCTGAATATTCTAAAATTTCCTTAATTAAGAAAATTGTTCTCCCTCTTCTTGGTTTTTTATCACAATAATTGGGTGATCTATGGTCAAGTGGAGAAGTTTTTGGGGATTATTAAACATTTTGGGAAGCAATAGATAACTAATTTAGAAACCTGGGATCCTCAATACATGATTTGGTATTTCCTAGGTGATCCAAAGGAGACCATTGTGACCTTCACACGTTATAAGGAAAATTGTGTGAACTGTTTTCATTTTCTATCTACCTTAAACAATGGTGAAAAAGTAGAAACGATTGTTAATCCATTAATTAAACCAATTAATAATGAAAAAAGATTTAATTACAGAGTACCATGATAGAATTACATAAGGGAATCCAAGCCTAAACCCAATCAATTTTTCTTTAATATAATTTTCAAAAACAAATATCTCTACTTCCTAGTAATTAAATTATAGTTCTTTTATTTACTTTTTAACTCATAAAAAATTGATTCAAAACACTTATCTCTGTAGATTACATTTTTCACTACTACTACACCCTTAGGGGGAAATAATTAGCCTTTTCTACACCCCATGAATGGTCTGTGTCAAACCTTTGTGCATCTACTAGGGAGTAGGTTTTAAATTAAACCCTTAGCTTTAACGATTAGGACCTCCAATGATGAACTACATGATGTTGGCCATTATATATAGAGTACTTTTCTAACTATGATTAGGACTATAATCTTGAAAACCACTTTGAACAAATTAAATTATAAAACTCAATTGAAATATAAATTGTTTACTTAGAGCCAAAAAACATGACCATTAAACCATAACAAACCCAAAGGTACCTTTGTGCCCCACAATTTTCTTACCATAATAATCATTTAACTATGCATTTAAAACAAAATGATTTTGAATTAAGAGTCAATATTATTCTTGTATTTCCCATGTTTCATGGACTTATATGATAAGACCCCAAATTGAAACATCCAAGAGTTCAGTTATGTTTGTTCTAGTTTCAAGCCAAGTGTAGTGGTTGAGGAAAAAGTCAAGTGGAGGGCATTACCCTTTTCACTAGATGGAGATACCAAAGAGTGGTTTTATATTATATAAACTGGATAGATCCATGAATGGGATGATCTACAAATAATTTTCTTGTATATATTCTTCCCAACCTACCGGAGTACCATAATAAGAAAAGAAAATTATTCCATTAGACAAGCTACTGGAGAGACCCTTTAATAATGTTGGGAAGGATTCAAAAATATGTGTGCAATATATCATCTCCAAGTTGTGTAATATCATCACTTCTTAGTCATCTTCTACCAAGGGTTGCTGGAAAATGATAGAAATCCCTTGGATGCATAATCTAGAATAGATTTGATCAATAAGTCACCAATGGAAGTTGAGAACCTAATCGAGAAGATTTAATAGAATTCACAATAGTTTGGAACAAGATGTATAAGAACATTAGGCATATATGAGGTAAAAATATTTGACTCATCACCCTTTATTGAAATAAAACATGAATAATTGACAAGCCTATTAAAACAGATGGTAATGAAATAAGTGAATAAACAACCTACCCCACATCAGGTATGTGGTTTATGTTCATCACCCCATCACTTCACGGATCAATCTAATTAGGTATAGGGTATGGAAATAAATGCAGCTGCATTCCAATCAAGATAGTTTCAACAAAACCATCCATGGAGAGAAAGAAAAGGCCAATATGGATTTGGAGGTCAACAAAGTTAGACTTGACCCTTTTTATGACAGCAATTCCAAAACCCAACCCCTTTTCAATAACCATACAAGCAATAATACAAACAATAATCCTATCAACCACCTACTTTGTAATGAACCTAACTTTTGAATAATATGTTTTTTTCCTAAAAATGTATGTTTTACTATGTCATAATCAATAAAAAGTATAAATGAAATGTGAACATCTAGTTTTGACCATTATATGACCATTGGAAACAATAATAATTTTTCAATGTTATAATTATTGATTATAAATAGAAATTATAATGGATAATTAATGCATTGAGAAGATTCGATGGCCTCATCTAGTAGACTCAAGTTATACAAAGCCCATTTGTCAGAGCTTGAGAAGGAGGTATCATCACTGGTCTTTGCTCTGGACCAAGTCTAAGTTGTGCTTCAACATGTTAAGCTTGAATGAAATCTCCTACGGGAGAAGTTCAAGTTAGTGGAGATTACCACTCGGGCGATGTTAACTGAGTTTCCCCAAGAGTCCATCACCATCACACATGTTACCCTTAGGTCATATGAGGGTGTTTTAAGGGGTTATGTTTCAAGGTCCTAGATACTTAAAATGTAATCCCTTTTTTAATAAAATTTTTATTTCATCATTGTTATTTTAAGAATAGATTTGCTTAATAAAATATATGTTTAATTGAGAAAAATTTGATAAATTGATTTTCGAAGTTAAAAATTGTAATTTTTATATATTTAACATACATAGAAAATTATTAAATTAAAATAAACATCATTTTTGAATTTCAAATATCTAAATTAATATATGGTGAATATTTAGTAGTTTTCTAAGAATTCTCAGTTTTTCAATGAATAGTATTTTTATGAATAGTATTTTTTGATGAATAGTAAAAAAAATTATAGAATTATTAAATAATTGATTTTGTGAAATGGTTTTCAAAAAATGGATATACACGGTTGCGATCAGTAAGATATTTAGAGTCTAATAGGATCAACTTAATTTTTTGGCGACTAGTAACATGAACCTTTGGAATAGTAATGTTACCCTTATGAGTATTAATTTAACCAATGGAATAGTAACATTGCCTATGGAAGTATAAATATATTTTAGTCATCTTAAATGGTAATGTGATATAATTATATCATAGTATAAGTAAATAAATGTTTTACAAATTATTAATTAAGTATTAGTATCTTATTTATATAATTTAATTTAAAATTAAATTTTTTTTTATAAAATGGAGTTCATTTTTTAATTTTACATGTCCAAAAATGGTTAGGGTAATTTTTTGGTGTTTTTTTTAAAATAGTTGAATTTTCGATGAATAGTAAAAATACAGTTTTGAGTTTTCAGTATGTTTAATGACATCATAACTATATCATAATGATGTAATGATAAGATGGTATGATGTTCGACTCTTGTAGATTAAAATATGATATGATATGTCCCAAGTGTCCAATACCATGGGTAATTACCATGGGAAAGCTCATTGTTTTGAAAATACCACTAATGAGGTGTCCTTTGAAATTAATAAAAAACTCCCTCTTTTTTACTATAAATACCCACAAATTACTTTTTTTCTCTTCATTAAAAATTTATACTCTAAAACTTTATTCTATTTCTACCTCCCAAGGATTCCTCCCAAGGTTTCCTCAATACCTCAAGGTCCCGGTCTTTGATTTTTAGAAGTTACTCTTCAAGGTAAGGGAATTCTCAACTTCTCTTTTCCTTTCAAGTTCTATTTTATGTGGTATGTCATTACAATTTCCATAACATGTTCTTATTCACTTTTTATTATATCCCTATACTGTATTATGAGTCTTTTATAAATGGGTTACCGCTATCCCCTCTCTTTTTAATGTTTTATAAAACCATGTTTCATACCTATTATGCTGCAGAATTTTCGTCTCAAAATCTATCTATTTTTCTCAAGAAATTATTTTATTTTATTTATATGGATACCCAAACCTTTTTAATTTATAGTGGAATTATCAAGACATAAAAATAATTTATTTTATTCTGTAATTGACATACATAAAACCCTCATTCCCTTTATGTGGGTTATAAATGACATAATGACCATGCTTTTAAGCACTTTTTAAAACACCATGCTTTTGATATGAAACCCATTTCTTTTATTATATATGTGTTATTTAGGAAATTATTGATTAATATATACATGGGTCACATGAAAATAAATACATATTAATCATGTGCTCTGATAGCGCTTCAATTCAGTGGGTAAAGAAATTAATCTCTAGAGATGACAAGTTTCATGATACCTTGGTAAATAACCTTGGTAATTTTTATGACACCTTGGGGTTGGACATTGGTGACGTGCTTATGAATGTATAAATTAAGTTTTATATCCACATTTTTAATTTATGATTAAAAATATTATTATGATATTCCTATTTATCATTCCTTTACGATATCCCTCATGTTCTTATTGATATTCCTCAAGTTCACATATAAATAGTTTCACTTGTTTTACATTATTGGTCCTTCTTATCACCATTTCCTTTGATGTATTTACCCAAGTTATGAGATGCAATAAGTTTACTTAGGATGAACCTTATGGAATCCTTTCATTGGAATATAATAATGTTTTATGTTTTTATTTATTATGTACCTTATTTCTAAGAAAATAAAATTTAAAAGATCCTTTTTAAAATGTCATGTAAAGTTATGTAATAAAAAGGAAGGATATAATAGTTGTTATTAAATAATATTTTAGTTATTTGTGGAAATTAGGATATGAAAACTTTAGGAAGAACCCTATAGTAAAGTTTAAGTATAGAAAAATTTCTTGTTATTTTGGTGAAATATTATGTAATTGGTTTCTAAACAAATAAATCCATTTCTGGATATGAACAAATGGATGTGGATCTGGAATAGATATATCTAGGGGTAAAACCAAAAAACCCTACTTTGATATAGACTTTAACGGGAAATGGTGCATGAAAATGGTCCTTTCTGCACTTCTGGTTTGACACTCCCATAGGATATGTTTAGTTAATCGCAAGATTTTTATAAACCACTATGAAGGATTTATAGAAAAATTAATTGTTGATAATGAATAATGTGTTTAAGAATGATGTTTTAAAACATAAAAATACTTTAGAGTTAAAATATTCTTAAATGAAACAATTTTCTCACTAAGGTTTTATTCTTTTATAAAACGGTGATAAATAGAAGGAATTGTGCAAATAGTGACCGCAATAGGCCATGTGCTGATGGCCCTCCAATGGAATCTAGAATGGACGCTTTCATAAGAATGTTGAATCAAATGACACAAGTTATGGGAAATAACATAAATCAATCTAAGATACCGATTTCACCAAGAAGTGAAAAACATTCCATTGAGTCCTGTATGCATCAACGACCACCAATGTTCAGTAGATCTACCGACTCGTTGATTGTGGAATAGTGGATAAGCTCTGTAAAAAATATATGTTTTGTACTTCATAGTTCTAAACAATAGAAATTCAACTTGGTTGTTTACCACTTAGAGGGAGAATCTAATAAGTGGTAAGAGATAATTAAAAATACAAGTCCAAGAGGGGAGATTGAAGCTATGGAGTGGGAAGAGTTCAGAGGGATCTTCTTCAATAAGTATTTCCCTCATTCGTTGAGAACAAAAATGGAGAAGGAATTTCTCGAGTTGAAGAAAAAGGAGAATAATTCTATGGGAAACTACAAGATGAACTTCACAATGCTTTCATGTTTCACCTTTATCTTTTTTATAGATATTAATGGTAAGTTTTATAGATTCTTAATTGAACTAAGACCTTATCTACGGAAGAACCTAGCCATCCGAGACTATGACAGCTATAAGGAGATTGAACAAAGTGATATGAAAGTAGAATTGGAGTTCGGTGGGATGGAATGGTCCCATAAATCCATTGAAAATAAGTGATAAATAGATCCAAGCTTAGGGAGGATCTTTTATTAGGGAAAGGTGGAAATAAATTTCAAATTTCCGTGTGTAATAAATGTGGGAAGAAGAATTCAGGGAACTACCGACTCGAGATTGGGAAGTGTTACAAGTGTGGAAGAGACAGCAATATCACTCGGAATTGTTGTAGTGAGGTGAATCCTCAACTTCCCAAAACTAAAGAAAAGGGAAAGATGGTGCAGGCCATACTTGAAGTTCAATTATTCAAGTGTGTATATCTTTGAAACTTTTCTAATCCCTGTCTAAATATGAGGGCAGTGGAGGGGAATCACCATCAGCCTCATCATAGGCCAAGGGAGAAAGGTTGTGCTTTTTCTATCACAATGGCTATAGTTAAAGCTCCAAATGATGTGGTGATTGGTACTCTTTTTGTTCTCTCAAAGATATAAAGTAATTTGTTTGATTCCGGTTCTATGTATTACTTTATTTCCTCCAAGTTTTCAAAGAATATAAAATCAATTCCTAAAATTTTAAAATTAGAGTTATCATTCCAGACTCCTATAGGGATTATCAAAGCATCAATAGTGTTTAGAAACTCTAGTATTTACTTTAATATGAAAAATCTTATCAAAAATATAGTAGTCATTCCCAAGTTGGAATTCGAAATTATACTAGGGATAGAGTGGCTCTCAAAGTATAATGCTAAGATCAAATGCAGAAGCAAGAAAATCTCAGTATTCTTGAATAGAAAACCTACAGTTATCTTCCAAGGAGAGATATCTCGACCTAATATTTTTCTAGAATAACCTCCTATATCCTTCTTTATGGATTTTATTTGTGAATAGGAAGAAGGAAATGAGGGTGTAAGGATAGATAATTTTTCCATCATTTTGGAATACATTGATGTATTTCCTGAGGAGTTACCTGGACCTCCCATAGAAAGAGAGGTAGAGTTCTCTATTGAACTAATTTCTAGTTCCAATACAATTTCAAAAACACCATATAGAATGGAGAATGTGTAGCTAGATAAATTAAAAAATAAACTCCAAGATCTTTTAGAGAAGGGGTTTATCCAACCAAGTCAGTCTCTTTGGGGAGCACCTGTTCTCTTTGTGAAGAAGAAGGATGTATCAATATGTTTTTTCATTGATTATAGAGAACTGAATGGGATCATAGTAAAGAACAAGTACCCTCTTCCAAGAATTGATGATTTATTTTACCAACTTATTGGGGATTAGTTATTATCTATAATTTATCTTCGATCTGGTTATCATCAATTGAGGGTAAAGAAAGAAAATATTTCAAAAAATGCTTTCCGATAAAGATATGGGCATTATGATTTTGTTGTTATACCATTAGGATTGACTAATGCACCTACTATTTTTATAGATTTTATGAATAGACTATAAATACTTACTTGATAACTTTATGGTAGTTTTTATTGATGATATTTAGTTATATTCTAAAATTCAGGAGATGTATTAAGATCATCTAATGGTAATATTGATAACTCTAATGAAGGATATGTTATTTGGAAAGTTTATCAAGTGTGAGTTTTGGTTACAACTATTTTATTTCTTAGGGAACATTGTAACTAGTAAAGTAATATTAGTTGACCCTATAAAGACAAAAGTTGTATAGGAGTGGCCCCATCCTACAATAGTAACTAAGATTCCTAGTTTCCTTGGTTTAGCAGGATATTATAAGAGTTTTGTAAAAAACTCATGACTTTCTAAACCATTAACCAAGTTAACTCAAAAAGGGGTCAAGTTCATATGGAAAAAGGAGTGTAAAGAATGTTTCCAATATCTGAAGAAGAGATTGGTTACTACACCCATGTTAACTCTACCCTCAATCAGAGAAGGATTCTTTATTCTTAGCGATGCATCTACGAAATGGATTGGGTGCATCCTCATGAAAAATGAAAAGGTGATTGCTTATGCATCTCCGTATTTGAAGCCTCATGAGAATAATTATCCTATGTATGATCTTGAGATTTTTGTGTTTGTTTTTGCTCTAAAGATATAGAGGTACTATATTTATGGGGAGAAATGTGATATATACATAGACCATAAAAGTTTGAAGTATATTTTCAAACAGAAGGAATTGAACATGAGATAGAGGAGATGGTTGGAAATTCTTAAAGACTATGATTGTTCAATTCATTATCATCCTAGAAGAGCAAACAAATTTGTTGATGCATTAAGTAGGAAGGGCCCTATTTTTCTAGCAATGATGAGGATTCAAATAGATCCCTTGATCAAAGACCTAGTGAAACTGGACACAAGAATCATATCATAAGGGACATCATCAGCCCTATCCCAAACGATTTCTCAACTATAATTACTAGAAAATATCAAGAAATCTCAAAAAGAAGATCCTTTGTTACAGAAGAAGTTTGAGTCTATGAAGGATGGGAAGTTTTCAGAGTTCAATATTGATCAATAAGGTGTATTGAAATTTTGTACATGACTATGTGTTCCATATATTCCAAAAATAAAGAGGAGTATGATGGATGAATCTCATAGATCCACATTCTCTATACATCCTAGAAGCACAAAAATTCATAGGGACCTTCGTGATCATTATTGGTGGGATAACATGAAAAGGGATATTTTCAACTATACTATAAGGTGCCTGGTGTGTCAATAAGTGAAGGCAGAGTGATAACTTCCTAAAGGGGTATTACAACCACTACCCATACTAGCATGGAAGTGGGACAATATCACTATGGACTTTGTCACTGGTCTCCTGAGAACTTCTAAAGGAAATAATGTGATGTGGGTTATAGTGGACCATCTCACCAAGACTGGACATTTTATCTCTATTTGGGAATATTTCTCTCTTGATCAACTTTACAATATTTACGTGAAATAAGTGTTAAGGATGCATGGAGTTCTACTTTCTATCATATCTGATCATGACCAAAGGTTCGCATCAAAATTATGGAGAAGTCTTCAACATGCTCTATGTACCGAATTGAATTCCAGTAAGGATTTTCACCCTCAAATTGATGGTCAATCTGAAAAGACTATTCATAAACTCAAGGACATGCTGAGAACATGCTCAATGGAATTTAAAGGTGGATAAGATCAACATCTCCCATTATTTGGGTTCTCTTACAACAATAGCTTCCACTCGATCATTCAAATAGAACCTTATGAAACTCTATATGGGAAGTGATTAGAACTCCTACTTTTTGGGATAAAGCTTGTGAGAGAAATATTCTTAGTCATGATCTTGTGCATGAGATGACAAAAAAGGTTCATGCCATCCAACAACACATTAAGGATGCTCAGAGTATGCAGAAGAACTATTCCGATAACCGTCAAAGGGACTTGGAGTTTGATGTTGGTGATAAGGTATTCCTTAAAATTTCTCTATGGAAGAGTTTTGTGTAGTTTGAGAAGAAAGGGAAGCTCAACCCTAGGTACATTGTCCCCTATGAAATCCTTGATCGTTTAGGAATAGTGGAATATCATCTTACACTTCCTCAAAATCTATCCCAAGTTCATGATGTATTATATGTATCCCTCTTGAGAAAGTACATACCTGACCCTTCACATGTACTGAATTTAGAGGTGTTACAGTTAGAACACGACCTCTCTTATGATGAGCAACTGATGGAGATCTTGGATCTTAGAGACAGGGTTATACGCAACAAGACTACCCACCTTGTTAAAGTGTTGTGGAGGAACCACAAATATGAAGAAGCCATGTGGGAACCAGAGGAGAATATGAGATACAAGTACCTACACCTTTTCTCTTCTGAGGGTTTGAGTTAAAATTTCAGGGATGAAATTTCTTAAGGGGGGAAGAATGTAATGACCCAAACTTTTGAATAATATGTTTTTTCCTAAAAAATCATGCTTTACTATGTCATAATCAATAAAAAAGTATAAATGAAATGTGGCCATTGATTTTTTATTGTAATATTATTGTTGACTAATATGGTCGTTGGAAACAATAATAATTTTTCAACGTTATAATTATTATTTATAAATAGAAATGACAATTGATAATTAATGCAAAAATAAGAGTCGATGGTCTCATCCATTAGACTCAGGTCATATAAATCCCATTTTTTGGAGCTGGGTAAGGAGGTAGTGTCACTAGGCTTTGCTTTGTACCAAGCCCAAGCCAAGATTAAACATGTTAATCTTGAACAAAATCACCCATGGGAGAAGTTCAAGTTAGTGGAGATTACCACTCAAGCGATGTTATCTGAGCCACACCAAGAGTCCATCAACATCGCACACCTAACCCTTAGGTCATATGTGGGTGTTTTAAGGGGTTATGTTTCAAGGCCCTAGATACTTAAAATAAAATCCATATTTTAATAAAAAAATTATTTCATCATTTTCATTTTAATAATATCTTTGCTTAATAAAATATATGTTTAAATGAGACAAATTTGATAAATTGATTTTAGAATTAAAAAGTTGTACTTTTAAAATATTTCTCATACATAGATAATTATTATGGTAAAATAAAAATTATTTTTGTATTTCAAATGTCAAAATTAATCTAAGATAAATTTTCAGTATTTTTCTAAGAATTTTCAATTTTTTGATGAATAATATTTTTTTGATGAATAGTATTTGATGAATAATATTTTTTATGAATAGTATTATTTTTTATAAATAGTTAAAAATTATTATTTTTAAATAATTATTAAATAATTGATTCTGTGAAATGATTTTTGAAATACCGACATACACGATTACAATCAGTAAGATATTTAGAGTCTAATAGGATCAACTTAATTTTTTGGTGAATAGTAACTTGACCCTTTGAAATAATAATGTTACCCTTATAAATAGTAATTTGAAAAATGGAATAGTAAGCTCACCTAAGTATAAATATATTTTATCCATCTTAAATGGTAATGTGATATAATTATATCATAGTATAAGTAAATAAATGAGTTAGAAATTATTAGTTAAGTATTAGTATTTTATTTATTTAATTTAATTTAAAATGAAATTCATTTTTATAAAATAGATTTCATTTTTGAATTCTAAAAATCAAAAAAGGGTTAGTCTTATTTTTTGGTATTTTTCTGAAATAATTGAATTTTTTTGATGAATAGTAAAAATATTGTTTTGAGTTTTCGATATGTTTAATGACATCATAACTATCTCATAATTATTTAATGAGTAAGATAAGATTCGGCTCAAATATTTTGGATTAAAATATTATATTATGTGTCCCAAGTGGATAATACCATGGGAAAATTGTAGCGACTCAGGTTTTTGGCCCTGTCAGACTTTGGAATATTTCTACGAATAATTCCAGAGCTAGGCGCGAAGACGGCGTGCGATTTTGAGGTCCGGTGTGCCTGGAATTAATTTTATAAAAATATTATTTATTTTTATACTATGCACGTGTCGGGGGTGTCATATCTCCTAAACGGTAGCTCAGAACGAGAATCTGATGGCACGGTTGCATCCAGAACGTTCCGTTTACCCTAGGCGGGGTGTAAACATTGCGGGCGCGGGCCTGCGGTGAGAAACGCCACCAGGGACATTTCCGTAAATAAGTAGCGAAGTTTGTGTGCGAGTGTCGGCTCGAATAACTTCTGATCGGAGTCTCGGATGGAAAATCTGAGTCCGCCGTTGCGTTTAGAACGACACGTTTGTTCGCATCAGGCGTCGAGTCTGAGGCGGGTTTGATGCCGGCGGGCGGCTGATATAAATATCAGTGCACCCCCCCCCCCATTATTGTTCCTCTCGACGTTTTTCGTCATTCTTCACCGCCGCTCCGCCGAATCGAGCCAACGAAGCGCCCACGAGCTCGGAATTAGACGGAGAACGTTCCAGGAGCGTGCAGCAGAAGCTCTGGAGCGCGGATCTAAGGCAGAACGTCGGCGTTTCGCCCGCGAGGTAGGCGGATTTGAGTTTTAACCCCCGATCCCGTTTTTGCTACGTTTTTCTGCAAATTGAAGTCGTAGCAGTGTAGATTGGGTCCCGAGGGTCGTGTAGACGCCTCCGGATCGCAAAATAGACCACCGGGGTGCCCCCGGCAGTCCGCGGAAGATCCGTCCATAACGTGTCGTTTACCCTAGGCGGGGTGTAAACTTTGGGGGCGTGGGCCTGTGGTGAGAAACGCCACCAGGGGCGTTTCCGTAAATAAGTAGCGATGTTAGTGTGCGAGCGTCGGCTCGAATAACTTCTGATCAGAGTCTCGGATGGAAAATCTGAGTCCGTAGTTGCATTCAGAACGGCGTGTTTACCCTGGAGGTGACCTTACTTTTGTTCGCATCGGGCGTCGGGTCAGAGGCGGGTTTGACGCCGGCGGGCGGCTGATATAAATATCAGTGCCCCCCCCCCCCCCCTTATCGTTCCTCTCGACGTTCTTCGTCGTTCTTCGCCATCGCTCTGCCGAATTGAGCCAACGAAGCGCCCACGAGCTCGGAATTCGACGGCGAACGTTCCAGGAGCGTGCAGCAGAAGCTCTGGAGCGCGGATCTAAGGCAGAACATCGGCGTTTCGCCCGTGAGGTAGGCGGATAAGAGTTTTAACCCATGATCCCGTTTTACTGCGTTTTTCTGCAAATTGAAGTCGTAGCAGTGTAGATCGGGTCCCGAGGGTCGTGTAGACGCCTCTGGATCGCAAAACGGACCACCGGGGTGCCCCCGGCGGTCCGCGGAAGATCCGCCGGCGGGGTACCAGCACCGGCCGAGCTGCGGCGGCCGGCCGCCTAACGCGGCGGCGTGCGGCGGAGGGCCGCCGGCCAGGGCGGGCCGGCGGCGGTGGCCGGTCCAGGCCGGTCCAGCCTCTTTTACCATACGAGGGGTCTTTAAACCCCCGTATCTTGCAAACTGGGAGCCGGATTCGCGCTCCGTTTGCGGCGATGAGACCCTGACGACGAGGTGAACCCTCCGGTGTGGGTTCAAGGGTTTAAAGATTCGGGATCGTGGCCCAAGAGCTAGAAACGTCGTATAAAATAATATTATTTTATTATTTTACGACTTCGGTTCGTTGTAACTTCTACCCGGAGCGTCCGATTGACGTTCCCTCAGTGGCGTAGAGACCCTGATGGTACGACGGACTTTTTGAGATGGTTTCCGGGTGTTGGGATTGAGAACAGGGTGTGGGCCCCACGAGGCCGGGTTTTGGCGTTTGCAAAGAAACGCAGCTTTTGCACCAGGAGTCCGATTTTAGCGGATGAATAGTCGATCTTGTGTGTTTTTCTGAGAGAATCGCAATGGTGCGATCCGTTCGATGAGTTTCAGAATCCAGGCGTGGGCCCCACTCAAGCTGGCCTTCGGTGAATAGTACCTTTTTCACCGGGTGTCCGTTTCGGACGAGCGAGTAGTCGATTCCGCTTGTTTTTTCGAGGGGATCGTCGTGGTATGGTCCGCTTGATGGGTTTCAGGATCGTGGTGTGGGCCCCGCAAGAGCTAGCTATGGTGAATAGTGACTTTTTCACCGGTGCTCCGTTTCGGGCAGGTAAGCAGCCTATCCTGCATGTTTTTCCGCGTAAAACGCGATGGTGGCCTCGGTGTTGGCCTTAGAGGTGCGCGGTGTGGCGTTGTGGCGGGTCGCTCGGGTTAGCGACGTTTGGACCAGCAGTGGTTGAGGGTTCTCCCTTGGTTCATTCCTACGAGGCTTCGCGCAGCATCACAACCTTCGTATAGGCTTGTGATCCTCTCGATGGGATGTTTAAACTGTTAGAGTTGTGGCATCCCTCTAGTGGGCCTGAAGCGGGATCCTCTAGCATCTTTACCCTAGATCGGGTTCTTGGTATCGCTATGACCACTTATTCAAGGGCGGTGATCCCCTATCTAGCCGGCTAACCCCGTAGGGTTTGTGGCATCATCGAGAATATGATCCCCTACGCGGTGGGTCGTGCTTAGTAGGTTTGTGGAATCATCGGGTATACGATCCCCTACTCATCATGAGGTTTATAGTAGGTTTGTGGTATCGTTGGTTATATGATCCCCTACTCAGCTCTTGGTGTCGGTAGGGTTACGGTATCGCTGGTTATGTGATCCCCTACTCAGCACGTGGTTTTGGTAGGGTTGCGGCATCATCGGTTCGATCCCCTACATCGTGAGTTATACCAGATAGGGTTCCGATATCGTCGTGACCACCTTTATATGGGCGATGATCCTCTATCTGAGTGATGTGCTTCTGTCGAGCGCCATATCGGGTTGTGGTATCCCCCAGCAGATCCTGGGTGTGATCCCCTATCTGTGAGAACTACGTATGCCAGATCGGGTCGTGGTATCCCCCAGCGGACCCTGGGAGTGATCCTCTATCTGTGAGCTTCGTATACCGAAGTGGGTTCTCACATCCCCTAGCGGACCCTAGGAGTGATCCACTATCCAATGAGTTTGGTGGTTCTGTTGTTTCAGGGAGGTTTCCTCAGTGATGCTATCCGACGAGCGTGATCTCTTGGGTGAGCGTCTGAGAGGTTTGTGAGAAACCCGATGGAGTGTATCTCTCGGATGAGTGTCATCTGGGATGACAGTGATCATGTGATGTACTCTCCTAGTTGTGGATGGTTGCTGGTGATGAGGTCGATACCTCTTGTGGCTTTGTGGCGTGATCTGAGTATAACTGGATTGTTCAAGGTGTATGTATAGGCATACACCTGAGCTGAGCTAAGCTTACTAGTTGTGTTTAGCTGAGGATGGTCATCAGATGGAGTTTCTCTCTCGTCTGGGTTCCCTCTGGCTGGGTTGAGTGGACTGTTACCCTTCAGTTGCTCCCTTGGGTTTTGGGTTTTTGGGGTGCCTACTGAGTATGTTTATACTCACCCCTGCATGGGCTTTTCCGGCACATATTTGTGTCTTGTACAGACCGCGGGCCTTTCAACAGAGTCCTAGGAGTACCCAGAGCAGGCGGAGTTTAGTGAGCATGTTGACCGGGGTGTTTACTAGATTTGTGCTGAGGGAGCTTTCCGGTGGGTGTTTGTGGCAGTGTTCCCCATCTTCAGAGCAGGTTGGACGCGCTTTTGTTGTTTTCTTTTGGTGGGCCCTGTTTTTTCCTTTGTACTTTTCACATACATAGCTTATTTTAAATGTATTTTTATTTTACTTTCCATTAATGCTTTGTTTTGGGGGGTTTCCAAAGTTTTTATAGAGAATATGTGAGTTTTCATGAATTGGGTCAAACCGTGAGCCCAATTCCAGATTTAAAAATAAATTTTGTTTCTTTTATAACTTATTCATTTTTTAATATTTCTCAGTCATTCCAACTCCTAAATGTCCTCCCCTAATATATTAACACCACAATTAAAATTTGGATCCTTTGAAAATCCATAACCAAGGTGTATATGGGTTTTTATTTAAGGGATTGGGCCTGCCCGAAAGCCCAATTCCAGTTTTAAAAATAAAATTTGATTAGTTAATAACTTATTCATTTTTAAGGGGTTTTCGGTGATTCCAAGCCCCAAACATGCCCCTTGAACCCAGACGCGCATCCAATATCCTCCCACACTCGTTTCAGCTCATGTTCATCGCGGTTTAGGTCGAAAGTTCTTAAGAACTCAAATTTCGGGCAGATTTATAAAGGTAATTTGTTTCCTTCATAACTCCTTCGATTCTTACTCTTTTTCCCCCATTAAAATTCTTAAATGATCTACCTATTCTTGTTTGAACCGACCTTGAAGGTTTGAGTATTTGTGAAATCAGCTACTGGTATTTTGGGGGGCGATTTCTACAAGATATTTTAAGTAAGTTGTTCTCCTCCTTTCTTCTTTCAATTTGTTTAGGGTTACATCCAATTTAGTTAGGGTTTCTTCCATTATAATTGAGGTTCCTTATGTCCAGGAAGTAGGGTTTAAAAATTAGGGTTTTATCTTGTGTTTCATGGTCTGAAATTCTGGTTTTAGGTCTGTTTTACCTTCCTTGAGGTGCGGCGGTGGTGCGTTTGAGTTTTCGCACAAAGGATTCAAGGGTTTCCTTGGTTTTGGTAGGTGATTCCATTGTGTATGAAATCTTTGTGAATTGGCTACTGTTTTTATGGTATTTTCATGATTATTCAATTTTATTATTTCTGAAAAATATAGTTTTAGTGGTGTTTGTATTTAAAATGAATCCTAAAGGCCAATTTCATGTGAAATTGGGGGTTTTTCATAGAAATGTTTTGTTAGTTTAATTGGGGCTACCCTAAAAGTAACTAGTTGATTTTATTGAACTATAATAGGGATAAAAATACTATTTTTTATGACTGTACCTTGTGTTTGTTACTGAAAAATCTGGTTTTAATGGTGTTTGTGAACCACATGAAATTCTAAGATTTGTGTTGTGTAAAAATGGAGACTTTGCAATGATGTCGTTTCTTGAACCATAAGGGGTTTCCCTAAAAATGATTTTGTGTTTTAACTGAATTGTAGTGGGATATAATTTATGTTTTGGAAACTAAAATATGTGCACATAGTATGCAAGTGAGGTTTATAAGGTGTTTTGTGTCCGAAACACTACGAGATTTTGAGGAATTGTTTTATGAAAAATCTAAGTGTTTTGTTGCGTGTTTTAAGTGGTATAAAATGTGATAGCTACTGTATTGGTTGTGATTGACCAGTAATGGTGTTTTATATGAAAATTTATTTATGTTGCATGCTGAAATTGATTGAGCACAAAAGGGGTGTTCCCAATGTTGTTGCTCATTGGATTTGTAGTATCTACCCATGTCTTAGGGTGTGTTTGGAAGTAAATTACAGTATCTAACATTTCTATTTTAATGTGTTAGTATTCTAAAAATTTTGGATTGAAAACTATTTTCAATTAGAGGTTTCATTTCTTGAAATTTGAACACTACTTTTCCTTGCGTTTGAAAACTGCTTGCTTTTTCACATTGTATTTCTTACTCTTTGGAATCATTGGGTGGTATCCTATTGGGCTTAGGCTCACACCCTACTTACACCCCTTGGGTGTAAGTAGACTTGGTTATGTTTGATTCAGGTAAAGGAATGGCTAAGGGTGATGGCGGTTCATGGTGTTAGCTCTCATTCTTGGTGCGGAGTTGTGGAGATAGCTTGGGGGCGATGACCCCTAGTTGTGTGGAGTCCTTGGGGATGTCTTAATGCTATAATTATTTTTATTTGGACCACTTGTATAATCTTTAAACCAATGTACTCAGTTTTGGTTTTCACTTAAGTCTTGTTTGGCTCAAAAATTTCAGATTTATATTATGGATTGTTTTTAATGTTTTATGCTTTCATACTCGGGTAAATCGTTCCCAAACCTATATTAATGATACCCAGGCACTTGTGCCAGCCCGTGGGGATAGGGAACGCCCTTTGGGTCATGTCACGGGCTGGGTTTGGTGCCGGTTTTGGCGGTGACCAGATTCGGTTCGTGACAAAATGGTATCAGAGGAGGTTCACTCCATGGGTCATGTTATTTGGGGAAGAGTCAGCATAGTCTAGAGCTAGGATTTTTGGGACTTGAAATTTCAGTCATGGGTAGTGTGCCTGGCCAGAACACCTCATGAAGGGATTCAAGTCACTATGGGAAGTATGGATTTATCTGAGTGCTTTGGTTTTCTTGGTTTAATTATGACTATGGGAAATGAAAAGAGAGTTGGGAGAATAATCTCAGTGAGCTCGCAGGGCCTGGCAAGCCATGTGGAGCCATGGATATTTCCCTAGAATACTCTCTGTGACGGCGAAGTGATTGGGATATGGCTGCCAACCATATGTCCAAGTCACCCACCGAAACTAGTTTCCTCTTGCATTGTTTTGTGCTTTAGTTTTGAAATCTTAGCACTTTGGTTTTAAGGTGACTTGGTTTTAAGAAGCGTAAAGTTTTTATGAAATTATTTTCAAATAAATAGGGAATGGTTTGGTTTATGAAATGGCGGAACTGAATTTTCAGAATTGTTTTTAAATGTAAAATGGTGTGCTTACACCTCTTTGAAAGCAGGAACTATATTGAATTTGGTTTTGAAAAGTGTTTCCAATAGAGTTTTCTAAACAATTAGAGTGTGTTTTAATGGGATGATATGTTTCGAAATTGACATGAATAACTTGAAAGTTAGTTCTTTTCTAAATGGTTGTGTCCTTATGAAATTTTTTGTAAGATGTGAATTGGGATTTCGATCTCATTGTTAGCAGTTTTGAGAAAAAGGTTGGGTTGGTTGACCATTTTGTTTTTGAAAAGTGGAAGGAAGTTTTGTTTTACCCTTTGGTATTTCCATGAGTGACCACATGCATGGGGTTATATGGGATGATGGATGTTTGATGGCACGACTGGCTGATTTCTGGGTTGGATATGAGGAGGGTGCCCGGTGTGGCACAAAAACATGCATGTGTGAGGCCCTTGGGGTACCATTGGGGGATACGCTTACTGCTAAACCGTTTGTTTTCAAAAAAATTGGTTTTAAAGAAAAACATGATGTCTTGATGAATAGTTTGGTATGGTTTGTATTATGGGTTTTTGAAAATGTTGATGTTGTGGGATGTTTTGAGTTCAAGAACCCCTTCTGTTTGAACTGTGTTTTGGGTTTGTGTTTGGTCGGTAAGCTGTGTTGCAGGGATGGTTAGTGGTCTCTTTTGAAATTTTTTTTTTGGGATACCTTTACAGTGGTTCCCTTCATGTGTTTGGATCTGGTTTGTGGCATGTTTTGACCAATATACCAGCTTGGTTGGGTCCTTGGGTTCTCTCATTGGATAAGGTACGCCCCCATTAAAGGTTAGTGCACAACTGAAGTGAAACCTGGATTGTTTCACCGTTTGAAGACCCTCTAGTTGATCAATATAAGGAATATTTTTTTTTCTTGAGATTTTTAGATTGAGTCTACACCCATTCCTATCTTTGATTTTTAGATCCTCTTGTAATGGGAGAGTGCTTGTGGATGGGTGAAAGAGACCATAGTTTCTTATGTTTCCTAATTCGTCGAAGGTGGATGTGGTCTAGGGTTGTTATTGTGGATGAGTGTCTCGATGGTGTCTAAGAGGGCCTTTGGGGTTCTTCAAAGTTTCTTTGAAGCATGAGTTCATGTTAAACCACCAGTGTGAGAAATATGGTCATGATAGGATATTGTGGCCACTTTCTATAATTGTGGGTTGTTTGGGGATGTTGTATAAGGTCCCTCTCCATGCATTGTTTCTATCAATCACAAGGGTCATGTTCGGTGACGCATTGTGATGTTGTGTGCTCTTTTGACTGTAAAGGTCAAGGTCACACAATCCTATTAGGTTCTCTGTTATGTTGGGAGTATGTCTCCCTTGGGAAAAATATCAAATCTCTTATCTTAGAGGAAGGTGTTTATACGTGTCCTTCCCTTCTGTTGTTTCTCACCCAAAGAAACAAGGTGCGATGTGTGTGCATCTTCTGATCCCTTGTTTCAGTGAAATATCTGGTTTTGGTAAAGTGGGTTATGGAGTGTGTTATGTCTTGATAAACCCATCGGGGTATGAAGTGTAGTTGTTTGTGGCACCGAAAGAAGAAGTTCCACATAGGGGTTTCGACAGCCTAACTGTGTGGCCGAAGATGCTTCAATATTTTGAGCTCCAGCCATAGGTCCCGGAGAGAAGCTGGCACGTAGTCAGGGGAAACACCAGTGTCGTTTAAACACTTGTACAAAGTCTTATCCTCAGTATGAAAGATAGGAACAGTTTAAACCTATGGTGTCATCATATTTCTTCTATTGTTCCCATTCGGTGGAAATAGGTGGAGGGTCTTGTACCCATGTCATCACACAATGTTATTCCCTCCCCCTTTGGTTTCCATTGAGTCTTTGGAGAATGGTTGGAAATTTGGATAGACAAGTTGAGAACACGGTTTTCACATGTTTATTTCTAACCATGAATAAAAAAATAACCATGTAGATATAAGGATCCACATAGTATCGCACAGTTTTCCAAACTGTGCAAACTAACCGTGCGACCGTCCCAACTCCATAATTTTGGGATCTTTTTGTGTCGGCCCACGCCAGTCGGTTAAGATGGTTGGTTCTTATGGTGGGAAGACCCACTGTGGGTATCATGTATATTATTTTGTAAATTTCTAATTTATGTATACCCCTTGTACTAGGGAGTCTGTTTGGGCCTCCCCCTATTAGTGTCTTGATTCTGTCTCGGGAAAAAAAATTAAGTTGTCTCTTATGGTGGGGAGCCCATTTGTGTCTCTTCATACAAGTAACTCATATTTTTTCTTGGTTTTGTATGGGAAGTAGGTATTATCATTTGGATATATTTAACTACCTACATCTTTCTTTGGTAAAAATTGATATTGGAGAGTGACCAATGGTTTAGTTATAGTAGGGAAAGTGTAACCATGTTCGATGTTGTCGTTTTTTTTGGGTAAATTGATTGAGTGTTGTTCAGATTGTGTTAGAGGAGTTTTCATTTGGGATAAAGCTTGAATGTGCTTTATTCGTTCAGGAAAGTGGTGTAAGTCAGGTTTGTGAGAGTATTCCTTCCTTCATTGATCACTGATGGTTTTATGGCCTTTGGGGGAGAAACCTGGCAAGAGAGTACCACTTGGTTTCTCAGTTGGGTTTGGTTGTTGCTTTGGCCTTACTGTGACTTTCCGGGGCGGAAAGTTTTTATGGTGGGGAGAATTGTCACATACATAGCTTATTTTAAATGTATTTTTATTTTAATTTCCATTAATGCTTTGTTTTGGGGGGTTTCCAAAGTTTTTATAGAGAATAGGTGAGTTTTCATGAATTGGGCCAAACCGTGAGCCCAATTCCAGATTTAAAAATAAATTTTGTTTCTTTTATAACTTATTCATTTTTTAATATTTCTCAGTCATTACAACTCCTATATGTCCTCCCCTAATATATTAACACCACAATTAAAATTTGGAGCCTTTGAAAATCCATAACCAAGGTGTATATGGGTTTTTATTTAAGGGATTGGGCCTGCCCGAAAGCCCAATTCCAGTTTTAAAAATAAAATTTGATTAGTTAATAATTTATTCATTTTTAAGGGGTTTTCGGTGATTCCAAGCCCCAAACACGCCCCTTGAACCCAGACGCGCGTCCAATATCCTCCCACACTCGTTTCAGCTCATGTTCATCGCGGTTTAGGTCGAAAGTTCTTAAGAACTCAAATTTCGGGCAGATTTATAAAGGTAATTTGTTTCCTTCATAACTCCTTCGATTATTACTCTTTTTCCCCCATTAAAATTCCTAAATGATCTACCTATTCTTGTTTGAACCGACCTTGAAGGTTTGAGTATTTTTGAAATCAGCTACTAGTATTTTGGGGGGAGATTTCTACAAGATATTTTAAGTAAGTTGTTCTCCTCCTTTCTTCTTTCAATTTGTTTAGGGTTACATCCAATTTAGTTAGGGTTTCTTCCATTATAATTGAGGTTCCTTATGTCCAGGAAGTAGGGTTTAAAAATTAGGGTTTTATCTTGTGTTTCATGGTCTGAAATTCTGGTTTTAGGTCTGGTTTACCTTCCTTGAGGTGCGGCGGTGGTGCGTTTGAGTTTTCGCACAAAGGATTCAAGGGTTTCCTTGGTTTTGGTAGGTGATTCCATTGTGTATGAAATCTTTGTGAATTGGATACTGTTTTTATGGTATTTTCATGATTATTAAATTTTATTATTTCTGAAAAATATAGTTTTAGTGGTGTTTGTATTTAAAATGAATCCTAAAGGCCAATTTCATGTGAAATTGGGGGTTTTTCATAGAAATGTTTTGTTAGTTTAATTGGGGCTACCCTAAAAGTAACTAGTTGATTTTATTGAACTATAATAGGGATAAAAATACTATTTTTTATGATTGTACCTTGTGTTTGTTACTGAAAAATCTGGTTTTAATGGTGTTTGTGAACCACATGAAATTCTAAGATTTGTGTTGTGTAAAAATGGAGACTTTGCAATGATGTCATTTCTTGAACCATATGGGGTTGCCCTAAAAATGATTTTGTGTTTTAACTGAATTGTAGTGGGATATACTTTATGTTTTGGAAACTAAAATATGTGCACATAGTATGCAAGTGAGGTTTATAAGGTGTTTTGTGTCCGAAACACTACGAGATTTTGAGGAATTGTTTTATGAAAAATCTAAGTGTTTTGTTGCGTGTTTTAAGTGGTATAAAATGTGATAGCTACTGTATTGGTTGTGATTGACCAGTAATGGTGTTTTATATGAAAATTTATTTATGTTGCATGCTGAAATTGATTGAGCACAAAAGGGGTGTTCCCAATGTTGTTGCTTATTGGATTTGTAGTATCTACCCATGTCTTAGGGTGTGTTTGGAAGTAAATTATAGTATCTAACATTTCTATTTTAAAGTGTTAGTATTCTAAAAATTTTGGATTGAAAACTATTTTCAATTAGAGGTTTCATTTCTTGAAATTTGAACACTACTTTTCCTTGCGTTTGAAAACTGCTTACTTTTTCACATTGTATTTCTTACTCTTTGGAATCATTGGGTGGTATCCTACTGGGCTTAGGCTCACACCCTACTTACACCCCTTGGGTGTAAGTATACTTGGTTATGTTTGATTCAGTTAAAGAAATGGCTAAGGGTGATGGCGGTTAATGGTGTTAGCTCTCATTCTTGGTGCGGAGTTGTGGAGATAGCTTGGGGGCGATGACCCCTAGTTGTGTGGAGTCCTTGGGGTTGTCTTAATGCTATAATTATTTTTATTTGGACCACTTGTATAATCTTTAAACCAATGTAGTCAGTTTTGGTTTTCACTTAAGTCTTGTTTGGCTCAAAAATTTCAGATTTATATTATGGATTGTTTTTAATGTTTTATGCTTTCATACTCGGGTAAATCGTTCCCAAACCTATATTAATGATACCCGGGCACTTGTGCCAGCCCGTGGGGATAGGGAACGCCCTTCGGGTCATGTCACGGGCTGGGTTTGGTGCCGGTTTTGGCGGTGACCAGATTCGGTTCATGACAGTACTTCTACTGTACTCTGGTTGTGGGATAGTGTATGCATGCTTTTTCTTTTCAGTTTTATATATCTCTGCAATGTTGTATGGAGGTGTATGTTGGTGCGTGTGTACAGGTACCTTAGGCTAATGCCTCCCATGTGTGTGATAGCCTACTCGGCGGTGGTCGCCAGCCCCTGGCCTATTGGAGGCAGGCTTGGGGAGTCGCGGCTCGAGCCCCGTTGGGTCGGGTCATGACAAAAATGTCATGGTAAATTCTACGGTTTTGCAAATACCACTAATGAGGTGTCCTTTGAAATTAATTAAAAATTCCCTCACTTTTACTATAAATACCCACCAATTATTTCATTTATATTCATTTAAAATTCATAATCCATGAAATTATGATAGTTCTACCTTTTAATGTGTCCTCCCAAGGTGTTCTCAATCCCTCAAGGTCCTGATCATAGAGTTTTAGAAGTTACTCTTCAAGGTAAGGGAATTCTCATCTTCTATTTTCCTTTCAAGTTCTCTTTTATGTGATATGTCTTTCAAATTTCAGTACCATGTTCTTATTTACATTTTATTCTGTTCATATACTATATTATGAGTCTTTTATTAATGGGTTACCCCTATCCATTCTCTTTTTAATGTTTTATAAAATCATGTTTCGTACCCGTTATGCTGTAGAATTTCCATCTCAAAATCTCTCTTTTTCTCAAGAAATTCTTTTGTTTTCTTTATATGGATACCCAAAACTCTTTAATTTATAAGGGTATTCATCAAGACATAAAAATTATTTATTTAATTTTGTAATTGATATACATAAAACCCTCATTCCTTTTCTGTGGGTTATAAATGACATAATGACCATGTTTTTAAGCACTTTTAAAAATGTCATGCTTTTGATATAAAATCCATTTATTTTATTCTCTATGTGTTATTTATGAAATTATTGATTATGATATATGTGGATCACATGAAAATAAATACATAATAAGTTTGTGCCATAATATCTCTCCAATGTATTGGGTATAGAAATTAATCTCTAGAGATGAAAAGTTTTACGATGCCTTGATGAATAACCTTGGTAATTTTTACGACACCTTGGGGATAGACCTTAGTGATATGATTATGAATGTCTAAATTAAATTTTTTAGCCACATTTTAAAGTTATTATTAAAGATATTATTATGATATTCCTCTTTATCATGCCTTTTCAATATTCCTCATTTTCTTATTGATATTTATCAAGTTCACATGTAAACAGTTTCACTTGTTTTGTCTTATTGGGCCTTCTATTCACCCTTTCCTTTGATGTATTCCCCTAGTTTATTAGATGAAATAAGTTTACTTATTATGAACCTTGAATAATCCTTTCATGTGGAATAGAATAATTTTTTAAGTTTTCATTTATTGTGTACCTTATTTCCAAGACACTAAACATTAAAAGATCATCTTTTTGAAAAATTTAATGTAAAGTTATGTAATAAAAAGAAAGGATGTCATATACTTTTCAAAAAAATACAATGGAAGGACCTAATATAGTACACCACCAATTGAAAAAAATTAAGGAACAAAGATAGGGGAGTTTAAAAATATAGTAAAGTATTTATCAAATAAATTTGAGAATCACATGTATAGGTTATCCAAAAAATGTAGGAAAAATACTATCTTAGACAAAATAAAACAAAAAATAATGTGTGAGAATGATCATCATAAGGAGTGGCAAGGAGATCCAAATAATAGAACCCAAGGAATCTCAAGTTGAACTAGAAGTAGGTGAGTCTAGAAATTCTATAAATTTTGGACAAATTCTGGAAGAGGAAACCACCCCACCTTGACGAGAATATAAGAAGATTTAGGAACAATCCAAGAAAATATTTACAAAGAAAAAATGAAAAACACTATTTTAAATACATCAAAGGTATTATAAATCCATCCCCTTTCATTACCATATATATTTAAAAAATCCAATAAAATTGAGGAATATAAACTTCAAATAGAGATCCAAGAGACATTTTAAAAGGTTGAAATTAACATTCCCCTCTTGGGATCCATTATGTAAATTAAAAAATATGATAAATTTCTCAAATATATTTGTACCAAGAGAAACAGGTTGTATAGGAATGAAATAATCAACTTAGGAAGAAGTTTTTTAGCCATGATCACACCACCATTACCAAAAAAATGTCAAGATCTAGGGACATTCTATATTCCCAACACCATTGGTTCTTTAAAATTTGTTGATGTCTTGTGTGATCTTGGTGCTTCTATTAATATTATATATAACTCTATAAATTCATCTTCAAAAATATGTAATTGGAATACCACAGGTGGGGTTGTCCCACTGGTAGGTAGATCCACTGTTATTCCAGCTAGATTTTTGGAGGATGTGCCAGTAAGAGTTTAAGGACTAGTTTTTCTAGTATAATTTTATGTTCTCACCATGTAGGAAGATAGAGAACTAAGGAATTAACCCATTATTTTGGAAATTTAATTCATAAGGACAGAAAAAATATTCATTAATTTTCATGAAGGCACCCTCACCATGGAGTTGGGGGATAATAAGGTGTGCTTTAATGTTATTGACTCCAAAAGTAACCCTTTAAACAATCATTAACTCAATGAAATTATCCATGAAGAAGGTATTAATTAGATAATTTTTAGCCTTATGAGATAACATTTCTTCTAAAAACACCAAGGAACAATTGAGCACTTAAAATTTTGAAAATTTAATTTTAAATGATCAATAATAAATAATATAGGAATCCTTTGAAAATTTTTTAGAAGAAATTGATATGATACCCTTTTATAAGGATATTCAAGCTTTTGAAATAGGAAATTTTAATTCAATATCATCTTTGTAATAACCCCCAAATATCGAACTAAAACCTCTCCCATATGAATTAAAAAAATATCTTATAGAAGGATAAAAATTTCCAATGATAATTGATAACTACCTATCCCAAGACCAAGAGATAATTTTAATTGACCTTTTGAAAAAAAAATCAATCCATAGGGTGGATCCTTAGAGACATCCCTAGAATAAACCCCAAGGTCGGTTCCTCTAGAATTTTTCTATAGGGGGATTATCGACCTATTGGAGAACCCCAGAGAAGAATTAACCCCACCATTATGGAAGTTATAAAAAAGATATTGAAATACTATTAGCATCTGACATAATATGCCCAATTTTTGACTAACAATGGGTTATACCCATGCATGTGGTTCCCAATAATACTAGTTTGAAAATAGTAACAAATTAGAATAATGAAATATTTCCAATGATATTCCAAAATATTTTTATGGTATGAATTGACTACAAAAAGATGATCCAATTCACCCAAAAAGACCATTTCTACATCCCACTCATTGATCAAATGATGTATAGGTTGGAAGTCAAGACACATTATTATTTATTGGATGGATTATCTAGTTACTTTTAGGTACCCATTTACCCATAATGCCAATATAATAAAACATTCACCTTCCCATTCTGAATATTTTCTTGCAGGAGGATGCCTTTAAAAATATGAAATGGTCCAGGTACATTTCATCAGTGTATGTTAAGTATTTCATCAAATCACATTGAGGACTTTCTAGAGTTATTTCTTGGTGACTTTCCTATTTTTTGAAACTCCTTTGATTATTTCTTATAGAATATGAAAAAAAATGAAAATATGTATAGAAAAAAGGATTATTTTGAACTTTTATAAGTGTAACTATATGGTTGAAAAATGGAGAGTTATGGGTCATAACATTTCACAAAAAGGAATTGAGGTGGATAAATATAAAATTAAAGTAATAAATTCATTACAATAACCCACATGTGTGGGACATATTAGGTCATTTTTGGGATATGTGGGATTTTACAGAAGATTCATCAAGGAATTTAGTAAGATTGATATTCCTCTTTCAATATTACTTTTTAAACAAAATAACTTTTTTTCAATGATAATTGTAGGGTGGCATTTTATGAGCCGAAGGAAAATTTGGTTACCCCACCAATTTTTCAACCCCCCATATCTAGAACATCAATTTTATTTTATTTATGATGCATAAAACGATGATGTAGGAGTGAAATTCTCCCACATAATTGAAGGAAACCACAATTCATAACACATGCATCAGGAACTTTGGATTCATCTCAACTCAATTACACAACTACTGAAAAATAATTTCTTTCTATTGTATTTTCATTAGATAAATTTTGATCTTATTTACTAGGAAATAAAGTGGTTATATTTTCTAATAATTAAGTAATTTGGTACTTGATGAAGAAGGTTAATTCCAAAACAAGGCTAGTGAGATGGATAATACTCTTTAAATAGTTCAACCTAAAGATCAATTATTATAAGGGAGTTGAAAACTAGGTGGAAGATCATTTCAACAGACTCCCAAACCCTTATGAAACATGCATTCCTGAACTAAGCCCACTCAATGATCACATGCCTTGAGAGAAACTCTATACGGTGGTAGGTGAAGTGACATGGTATTTTAATTTAGTGAATTATATGGACACCTCTCATGTACCTTCTCACCTTAACTATCAACAAAAGAAAAAAAATAATAATGAAGATAGATTCTATATTTTTTAATATCTATTTCTATGGAAAATATGTAATGATCAAGTTATAAAGATGTACTTATTGAAAAGTGAAATAGAATATGTATTTTAATTTTTTTATAAATTTTCATGTGGAGGAAAATTTTGAACTCAAAGAATGGCCAAAAAATTATTGGAATCATGAATTTATTATCCATACTTATTTAAAGATTCTCATAAATATTGTAAAAAATGTGATAAGTGTCAATATTCTGAAAATATTTCTAAAAGATAGGAGATGCCTCAAAAACCCATCATTTTTTATGAAATATTTGAAGTATGTGTCATTGATTTTATGGTACCCTTCCCCATGTCCTTTTTAAATTATTATATTTTAATTTTTTTAGACTCTGTCTCTAATTGGGTGGAATATAAGTCCACCAAGACAAATGATACCAAATTTGTATGTGATTTTTTCAGGACTAAAATATTTTTTAGGTTTCATGTGCCAAGGACCATCATCAGTGATCAAGGGACTCATTTTTGAAATATATATATATGGAGGTTTTTCATAAAAATAATTGGGTGAACTACAAGATATCTACACCTTATCATCCCCAAATAAATGGCCAAGATGAAGTGTCCAACCAAGAGATTATAGGTATTTTAGAGAAAACAGTTAAACCAAACTAGAAGTATTGAATCCAAAAGATTTAATACACCTTATGGTAATACCATATACCATAAAAACAATTGTATATAGGATCTAGTACTAGATAATTTATGGAAGGAGTTTTCATCTACTAGTGGAGTTGGAGAACTAAGCATATTGGGATGTTAAACAGATTCATTTGGATTTGCTAAGTGATGTAAAAGATAGAAAACTCCAATTACAAGAAGTGGAGGAAATTATAATAGATGATTTTGAAATCCAAAGAATTTAAAAGGAGAGAACTAGAGTGGAATATGACAAACTAATCCAATAAAAGACCTTTCAACCTAGAGACCAAGTCATTATCTACAATTCTAGACTAAAGTTAATGTCGGGTAAGCTTAATTATGGGTGTCAAGAACCTTTTATAGTTACTAATTTATAAATATTTTTTTCCATTTAGAAGAAGAGATAATAATAAATAAATATATTCACTTTCTATGGGTAGAGGCTAAAAAGTTCCATGGGAATCTACCATAAGAACCGGTACAGGGGCTCAGACTTCTCCAACCTATAAACTGATTTATTTCAATGAGTTTTGGTTGATGCAATGACATTAATCAAAGTATATTTTGGGAGGAAACCTAAGTTTTACTATTTTCTTAGGATTTAAGATTTAGTTACCTCTCACTTCATCCCTTAATCTTTTAATGGAAAGGTTCTTAAACTAGTATGACTAGTTTTATAGGACAACCGTGAAGAAAGTCAATAATAATACCCATGAACTGAAATTGAAGTATAGAAAAAGTTTTGTGGGAACAGTGAGATCATTATTTCATTCTTTATTTTTACAAATTCCAACATATTTCAGAAAATCTATTTTAAACTAAAAATTATAGAGGCTACGTTAACCTGAAAATTGCATTCCCATGCCTGAATACTTATTTTACTTAAATTATCTAGGAGACATGAGTTTCTTAGTAATCTTGTAATTCCTTGTTTTAGATTTCTATTATAGTGAGATTTAATGTTTAAAATGTATAATTGAATGACTAAATTGAATCATGGATATTATAATGATGACTCGTGATTTGAGGAAATTAATTGATTCATGTAAATAAAATTTCCCTACCATTTTCACACATTTAATTTATAAAATTTATGTTAATTGATTTGATATTATTATTAATTCCATGATTTATTTTCATAAATCAAATATTTCATTCCCAGTAGGATTTATAGAACAATTACACCCTATTTATTCATGAGCATATTTATTTAGTGATGATGAGACATTTCACCTGCTAGAAATTTCTTTTAAACTAGTCAAAGTTATGACTATACAAAAAAATGATTATAGAAACTTTTGATAAGACCTTATCCTTGATACCACCTTTACATAGATCCTTTTTTAACCATATAAACCATGAGTGACCTTTTTAATAATGATCTATGTTTCAAGCCATTTTTTATCCATTCCCACCCTCCTCTTGAGTATATTAATGATATTTTGAATTTGAAGTGTGGGGGTAAGGAATTCATGGTGAAAATGTTAAAATAAATTAAAATGAAAATAAATTGGGGTGATAATTATGGGTATTGATCAAGGTGTTTAATTCATTCATTATATTTATTTATTTTCCCTTCTTGAAACAAATGAAAAAAATATAGTTTGTGACATGGAAGAATAAAAAATCGTTATTACAATATTGATGATTTTTATCATTTGTGGTTTGGTGGTGGAGGTGAGTTTTATTCTAATCATAAATTTCAAAAAAAATGATGAAATGGTACTTTGAAAACAAGTACAAAAGTAGAGAAAATTCAATAAGGTTAAAATAATTCATTATGATTTCATTATTCATGAGCTTACTTTGAGCTTGGAAAATGGGAGTTGTTATTTTGAAAAGGATAATTTCATTGAGATTTTACTTTTGATATCATGATTCATACTTAAGAGATAATAATCCTTCTTGAGTTGAAATTTTAAAAAATCAATTCCTACCAACCTTAGGACTCGAATTCATGAGAACCTTGATTGAAATCCCCTCATGATTTAATGTGAATTTTATCTTTACAAGGTGGAGAAAGTAATTAATTTTCAAGCATATGGATAATGAGAATTTCCTCATGATATGATAAAAATGTACTTTAATTAACATTATGAGTGATGAGATAAAAGATTCAAAAATTTAGTAAATCATGACTTGGCATGTTTAATATTAATTAATTAAGGATCTTGAATGGATTAAATAATAAGTTCCATCATTTTAAATAGGGAAAAAGTAAAAAACTTGAGTTGGTTGTTCCTTTGACAATTGAAAATTAAATTGATATTTTATGTGAATTTATGAATGTTTTATTTAACATTGGTGATAATTTTATTTTATTTATTTTAAATTTGAGTAATAGTAACATTGGTGACCTTTTAATTCCATGTTGATATTTAATGCTTGAAGACAATCATGGTTTAAGTGTGGGGGTATTTGATTCACTCAATTTTCAAGCATAATTGTTAACATTTTTTAATGGATGTTGAAGGATTTTAATGAATAGTGCCCATAGATTTTAATGTTTTGATAAAATGTGGTAAATTTCAAAAATGGAATTCAAATGATCTAAAATGAATATTTTATTATGGATTTTAAGTTTTTATTTATTTTAATGTTCTATTGAAGTTATATTAATAATTTTTTAATTTTTTTTAGGTGTTTACCCAAAAAAATAGTCCATGCCTCAAGTTATCTCATCAAACAAGGGTAGCCCAACACTTAGCCATCCCATAAGGGGATAACTATCCAAGCCACCACCTAGAGGGCCTACTCAGGCTGTCAAGGATGAATGGGGGACTAAACCCATGCAGGGCCTATGGGGATGAATCCGCATGCATATATATATGGTCCTAATCCTCTATGTGTCAGATCATGGTGGTGAAACCAATGAGGAGATAGAGTAGGGTCTCTCTGGGATGGAGTGTTCAACGGTGGTGGTCAGGGGTCCTATGAACCCCATCTGACTTCATTATGGCCATGTATTCACACCTTGATATTTAATCCAGCGCAGGGTGCACTATCTAGTTTTATGTGGGATGGTATCAAATGTGGGTGTTGTTTATCATTACAAAAATGGCATCATTGTGACTCGCCTTTTCTATCCTCGTTCTCTTAAACATACTAACTCCCAAATACACCACTCATTTTCCATTTCCACTGCTTATTTTCCACCACTACCACATATCATCCCTGGGAAACACAATTTTAAACCACCAGAGAGCTAGGTCTTGATTCATTTCTAACTGCCAATGCCCAGAATTACCTCTGATCACTCCCAAACCCTCAGATGACCTCAGTAATTCCCTATTTTGAAGAGGAATATTGCATGCATGAAAACAAATCCCCCTACTAGACAATTTTAAGGAAGGAGTGCTTGGTGAATATTGATGCCATGCCTACCATATTAATCCTTCCATGGCCTTTTACACCTTCACCTCGATCAACCACTATTGACCCCCTTTCAAAGATAATTGAAGCCATGCATGACCCCTACACCATGAACAACACTACTAATGTTCCAACAATATAACCTTATACCATTGGTCTAGTAGTGGAATATTCTACTAGTGGGGAAATAGTAACACATACTACCATTGTGCCAATGATGGAAAATGCTACCGTTGAGCCAGAGGTAGCATCTTGGGAAATTATTCACTATTGTTCTCCATTGTCTTCCACTACCGGATTCCAACTCTTGTCACTAAGAAATTACCATGGAAATAGCACTTAAATCTCTAATTGATCTCTTTTTCACTCTCGACTTCCATTATTAAAGAGTATTCATTGTTTCCAAATTCCCCTCACCACTACCCAATATTTTACACGAACCACTACCACTACTCATTTTTTTCACTTTTTCCACTTTTAAGGAGTCGCCACTAAATAATTCATTCAGATGACAACCATCCACGGATTTAATATGCACTGAAGTCCATGAACATGTCAAGTTCGATGACATGCAGGAAGAAAAATCAACCCTCCAGTCACTATGAAGGCTAGAGGATTGTATGAGGACCAATTCTTCACTCATCTTGCCATTGTAGCCCATACATAGTCTGAATTCCATGCAAGAAGAAGATATCCATTCTTCCATGAAATACCATGCATGAAGGAATCACAAGATGAATGTTCGTTCTGTAAGGATTTCGAGGGTATGGATAAAACCATTGATCATGACAAATGAAGGATAAATAAAATTCTGGGAAGAATTAAGACATGTTTAATTTTTTTTACTACCAATGGTACTTATGATCCATCATTGGAACAATTATATGTGTGATCCAATTTTGGTCTAATAGTAGATGTTATCCACTATTTTACCAATAGTGTATGTGATCTACCATCACTAAGAAATTTTATCTTAGAGAAGAAATTTGGAATCACCAAATAATTTTGAAAATTCAACACTAGATATCATTAAAAAGATACATTGAACAATTTTAATGATTTTGAAAGATAAAACCAAGTGTGATAAATAGGGTTTTTTCCTCTATTAATACAATTATGTTGTGACATTGGATAGGCATCGTAGGATCAAGAGAGAACACATGTTACTGCTACTGTATACTTTATTTCAACTTCTTTTATTTCTTTTTATGTTTATTATGATTTATTCCTCTTCTACCTTCAGTGTTTCCATTTTAATGGAGGGTTAGAACCTTTTTTGGTTGGTAGAAGAGGATGTGACCTTATTTAATGTTGGGGTTCTATTGTTTATCAATTTCCTCATTCTATTTTTATTTATTAAAAGGTTTTAAATTCATGATTTAGAATTTAAATAGTATATGATTGTATTTTTATTTCAAATATTAATATTCTAAAATTTCATTTATTAAGAAAATTTTTCTCCAACTTATTGGTTTTGGATCAAACCAATTGAGTGATCTATGGTCAAGTGGATAATTTTTTTGTTGATTACTAAACATGTGGGGAAGAAATGGTGAACTAATTTGTACACTTGGGATCCTCAATACATGATTTGGTATTTACTAGGTGATCCAAAGGATACCACTATGACTTTCAAACATTATAAGGAAAAATTTTCAACCAAGAAAATTTTGTGGGCTATTATAATTTTTATAAACCACAATCAAGGGTGAAAAGTGAGAAATGGTTATTAATAAATTCATTAAACCAATTAATAATGAAAAAATATTCAACTTCAAAGGACCATGATAGAATTATATAATTGAATCCAAACATAAAACCAATAAATTTTTCCCTAAACTAATTTTAACAAACCATGTTCTTTGTGCCTAGTCACTAAATTATAGTTCTTTTATTTACTTTATTACTCATGACAACTTGATTCAAAACACTACTCTCTAGAGATGACTTTGTTCACTATTACTACTACGCCATTTGGGGGAAATAATTCTCTTTTTCCAAACCCTATTATGAGTGTGTGTAAATATAATAATAAATACCTTCTTTCCATAATGATCAATGAAAAATGGAAACATTACTCATGAATATGTATGGACTACTATATTCATGAATGTAATTTACTTCATTATTAATAATAATCTCACATGTTTGGTTTTAAAATTATAATTTATGTATAAAAATTATAATTATTTCATTATTATTATTCTAGATATGATGTAAATATTACCTATTTAAACAAATTCAACCTACTGAAGACATTTTGGACTTATGATCCAAATATCATCAAAACAACTGACATGAACTTAAATGATTAAGTAATTGTTTATAAAGTGGTAATAAATTAAATAAAAGGAATAAAATAAATGAAAAAGTTTCTCTTGTAAGTAAAAAAATAAAATAATTTTAATATTTAGGAAGATAATGAATGCACATGATGTGTCGGGCTCAACAAGGGACTTTCTTTTAAAAATCCTATTTTAATGTTTCAATTAAAACTATTTTTCTTACATGTTGAAATTTAAAAAAAATATTAAAATTGATGTATTCATATTGAAATAAAATAATTGTAAAGGAAATTTTTTGTCTCTTTTTAATTTATTTGAAAGTTATAAAAAATGAATAATTTTATAGATTTTTTTACATTCTTTATGAAAAAATGAATGTTCTATTTTAATATATACAATGACAATGACTTTTCCCACTATGGTAACTGTTATATGATTTTTGGATTCCTTTTCAAGATTTCATGTTTTCATCAAAGAAAAACCTTCCTTCCCTATGTTTTGGTAATTTTATAAAAAAAATTAAAATGGAATGGATATTTAAACATCCAAAAATATTTTCTTATTGGTAAATGGAACATTTTTAAAACCAAAAGACTTTATGTGATATGGTTATGTTATGGTTCATGGGAAATTTTATGATGACATTAGTTTCATTATAAACCATGGGTGGGTGAGACAGTTATATCTCTCCAATTTATTGGGTAAATGGATGGAGTTAACCAATTAGGTTTCTCCTAAGATATTATGGAAATATACTAAAATATTTATTCCAATTATAACTATAATGATTATTTTATGTGTAACCATGATGGTTATTATATGTGTAACTACGAATGTTATCCTATTTGTAATAGTAATATAAAAATGATGCTTCAAGTTGCCCATATGATTTATCTATGATTTATGTGGGTTTTTTAAAAATATTGAGATTGAAAAAAGATAATCAATTATCTAATTTTTAAAGGAAAATATATACTACTTCTTATGGGTGAAAAGTATTGCTTTGTGAAAAAGTTTTCATGAGATTTATATTATTTCAGATAAATACTTATGAATTTTATTTTTCCTTTAATATTTATTATGAAATGTTCTATGAAAATCCTTGGGTAGAGAAGTTTTTTTCTTGGGTAAGAATATATGTATTTTGTACCTAAATTTTATTTTTAAAACAGAAATATTTTATCAGTATTCATGGACTAACAGTTGCTTTCTTTTTTTTTATGTCCCTTATTAGTAATTTTATACTCATACAATGTTTTAAAAAATAAAAGGATTATTAGGAAAAAGGATGAGTTCAAGATGAAAATTTTTGAGATGTTTCATGAAAATAAAACATGTTTCTTTTTAAAAAATGGTGGGAAAATGGACACTGAATAGAATTTCCCACTTTGTAATAAATGGGTTTTTATGTAATATTTATGACCAAAATATTTAAAACTCTAAAATAAATATCTTTGGTAATTTAATAAAGTTAATTATATTATAAATTCACTAGAATATGTAATTTTTAAGGTTGGGTCCTTATAAAAACATCATCATGGACTTTTCCACTAGTCTTCTAAAGAAATCAAGAGGAAACAATGCCATATGGGTTTTGGTGGATCGTCGTACGAATATTGATTACTTAATTTCAATTTGAGAGAAATTATAACTTTATCAACATAAAAATATATACATTATATAGGTGGTAAGGCTATATGGAACACCACTATAGATTGTATTTGACTGATATTTGAGATTTATCTCCATATTCTGGAAGAGACTCCAATATGATCTAAATACTAAGTTAAACTTAAGTATATCCTATCACACCCAAATTTATGTCCAATATAAGTGGAATATTTATAAAATAGAATCCATATAGAGATCATTCTTGATGGACCTATGATTCTCGCTCAAATTTACCCAAAATAAGAAGGTAGGAAGGTCCTTGTAGTCTAGTTTAGGTTATCGAATCCTCAGAGACCTAGGAAGTACCTACAGACACGTGAATTCTATGGATTGTTTTTGGATATGAATTGGCCAACTTAGGTTGATTTAATATGGTTTTAAATTATCACTAACATATTTCAGTTAATTCAAATTAAGTTAATGAGTTGATCTTAGTTTATCGCTCAGGGTGGGTTGGATGAATTCCTTTTTTAATGATTTCAATTTCTTATAATTGAGATGGATTCATTTAAGAAGATCAAAATAAATCATCACTTACTGGTTTAATGACTAAAAACCCTAATAATAATCACCTATACACTTGAAGTATCAAAGTTTTGAGAACTCCAAGGTAGAGGTTCGTATTAGCACTTGAAATATGTGACCTTAAATTCAATAAGGATGAAGAGGTTTTAAAATCATCAAATAAAAATCTCATTTAAAAGAAGTGATTAGCCATTAATGGAGTGATAAATAACATCCAATCCATCCTATTTCTAATCCCTTGGATCAACCCATAAAATATTTATCCCTCCATTGATGACATGTCTTCAACGGAAGCAGGAAGTAGACTTACGAGGGTGGAATTGAAGAGGTAAAAACAACAACAAAAATCGATCACTCCTCCGTTGTGTGATAAATATCACAAATTATGGTGTGAATAAATTCACAACATGAACCAAAGGTATCAATGTGATAAATAGAAGAACAGAATAAGATTAAATGAAGAACTTTTATTAAGAAACTAAGGTGAATTAAACAACTTACATGAGAAAGAAATGTGATTACAAACACAAAGCAGTAGCATAACACTACAATGAAACCAAGCAACAAAGATTATAAACTCATTCACCACCACTGACTTAAATAGGAATTTTTGGAGCCTTGGGTAGAGCCTCCAAAATTAAAAAACTTCCCACTTGAGTATGGTAGGCCTAGTGTGGTGGAAAGTAAGGGAGAGGAGACTTTTCCACCCTTGACCCGAGGTGGCATCCAGCTTTATTCCACCGAACAGACACGCTTTTAAGTCCTTATATATGGAAGAATCAGAGTGGTCCATAGAATAATAAAATGGATCCACGGATGTATACTACCCTCCTGTAAAATTTGGGCCTAGTTTTAGTTGTGGATCCTGAGATATGATTATATTAGTGGACTATTTTTCTGGGCCGTAGAATCTGGCCCAGAATTTTATCTCTAACTTGGGCCGCCTAAATGGACACCATGGAAGTAGAATTAGCATTATATCATGAATAGTGATTTGTTAATATACATTTATTATAGAATCCTATGAAATTTGGGATTCATTGGGCCTGTATGCTTGGCCCCACAGTCTCATCAGTGGTCTGGTGTCCAATCTGAATTCTCCAGAATTATTTCATTTCATCACAAAATATCCCCATCTTCTTCCATGAATTCTCAATTGATCCCTGACTTAAACATGTTTATATTTAAGTTTAGATAAATTTATCAAAATATCAAATAAAAATATGGATAATTACATTCCTTAAAATCAGATGACTCATTGGGCCTAAATACGTGTACATGTGGCATGAAGTGCACAAATGATGAGAATGAATGTTCATAATGAAAATGCACTAACTCAGGCCCATAAGATAATATAATGAACATTAAGTGGCATAATAATGTACTTAACATATGTTTATTTAATGGATAATCAACCTAAAAGGAGTATGGGATCAACATCTTTCTCTAGTTGAGTTCTCATATAATAATAGATTTCACTCAAGCAACAAAATGGATCCTTATAAATACCTTTATGGGAAGAGATGTATAACACATTATCGATGGAATGAAGTTGTTTAACATAAGTTATTGGGATATGAAATGTTTTAGGTAATGGTATAAAAAGGTCAAGACCATTCATAAGCACGTCAGGATTGCTCAGAGTCGATAGAAGGGTTATTTTGAAAATCATTGATGAGACCTAGAGTTTGATGTCAAGGATAAAGTGTTTCTAAAAATATCACCATGGAATAGATTCATGGGTTTTGGGAAGAAGGTAAATATTTTATTTGGTACATAATCCACTTTTATATTTTTGATTGCATCAGATTTGTGGCTTATCGACTAACACTTCCACCAACCCTTTCTCAAGTACACGACGTATTTCATGTATCCCTCTTGAGGAAGTACATACCAAATCCATCACATTTACTAATTTTAAAGGTGGTATACTTTGAAAATTATCTCTTTTATGATTATAATATTTTGAGGATCTTGGACCATAGATATAAATTTTTACATAGAAATACATCTTACCTTGTCAAAGTCTTGTGGAATAACTCTAAATATGAAGAGGAAACATGGGAAATAAAGGAATCCATAAAGTAGAAATACACTCACCTAATTTCACCTTATTATGTAATATAAAATTTCAAGTGTGATATTTAATAATGGGGGAAGAATGTAACATTTTATGCTTTTTAAAATAGAGAAAACTATGTTCGTTGTCATATATAATAATGAAACGCCAAGCTTAAAGGAACCATGATTATTTGTGATCGTTATAACCTAGGCATTATATTGGAAAGTATGAATAGTATTAAATAATTTATGAAATATTTATAAATCTACTAATAGATATAAATGTATTTATAAATTAATAATAAATAATCACTAAATTTTTTATGAAGACATCTTATTCATTTAAAAAATATGTTTTCTTCAAAAACGATTTTTATTTATTTTTAAGATAAAATATTAAAATTAATTTCTTGAATTTATAAAATGTTATTTTTTTTAAAAAAAATCTCATATCTAAATTTATTTAGGGTGAATTTTTTTTATTTATCTGAAATGATTGATTTTTGAGTGAATAGTAAAAATTACCGATTTTTCAAATACAGGCATTTCTTTTCATTAAATAAAGTAATTAAAAACTAGAATTATATTTTTAAATTTTCATTAAAATTAAATATAAACCATTTTATTTATATTAATATAATTAATTTCATTTTAATCATAAATATTCATGATTTTGGTATAAGATTATTTTTATGCTTGAAACACAGTTTTCTGTAAACAATTTATATGTGAATAATGTTTATAATTTTTAATTTTTTAAAATAAATCATATTAAGGAATTATTTAATAAATTTTATGAATTATATATATATATATATATTCATGGGAATTTAAATTCATACAATGATGTTTTCTAGTCATATAGTTAATATAAGATCACTTATTGCTTGAAAATTGCATTTCCTGAAAAATAGCTTTTTGTCACGTGTTATGGAATTAATTTAAAATTAAATTATTTGAATTATTTGAATTTAATTTAATAAAATATTTTAAATATTTTAAATCAAAATTATTAATATTTTTTAATAAGTATAACTTAATTTTTGGTTATAATAAACAGTAAAAACTTTAAAAATTAATTATCGCGATAAATGTTAAAACGTGGTTTTATACGTTACATGCACTTGTTTTAGAATTGATTTTACATTAAAATAGGAATTTTATTTGATAAATTAGATTTAATATTTAAAATATTTGGGTCTGAATTATCTAATATGTCTCATTTTATTTTTTGTATTAAAGGATAAATTACCTAGGAAAAATACTAGTTATCATGGTGAAAAACTAAAATAATAAATGAGTGTATCCAAGAAGGTGAAAAAAATAACATGTTTAAAAAATGTTTCATTTTATTAATAATGTTTTTATTGACCTTATATTCTATCTAATATATTATTTATCCATTTTTAGGCACTTTTCTTGAGTTTGACTTCCCATTATTGAATAGTTTTGGGTATTTAAAAAAATACCACTCCCTATCACTTATAAAAAGAAACCTCATATCCTATTTTATTCACACATATAAATAATTTTGGATCATAATATCCCTAAAAAAATAAATTCTTTAATTCCATTCCCACATCCTATATCCCTTTTTGGATTATAAAACTCTCCTTTTAATAATTTTGGTGAAAACCTTATGAGGTTGTCTAAAGAATAATTATCATTATTAACTGATCATTTTGTATTATTTATTCTTCAAACTCCTTAAAATATTATTAAACCATGATGAAATAATAACAGCAATATCTCCTATATAATATTATGTTATTATGTAAGTTTAATAACCTAAATCCATCACTTATTCCATAAAATGTGAAACAAAAGCATTGTACGTGTGTACAACGGACTACTTCCTTAAGAAAAAATGTAATTTTTTTTCCATAATCACCTATGATATATTTAATGTATTTATATTATATACATGAAATATTTATCACTCTTTAAAAGTAACATATAATATATTTTTCTACCTTTCCATTTGTAGAAAAATGATAACATCGTTTATGCATATGTGTGGATTACCACCTCCATGAAGTGATGTGTGTAATGGATCATGCCTTCCTAGCCCATTAATTTTACATTTTTTTGATTTGGAGGTATTCTAGAGGATGATTTATCAGTTTTCGTGGTGGTTGGAGGTCCATCGGGGTTTTTTTGGGATATTTACATCATTAAAGTTTTACACAACATGAGCTGGTGCTTCATGGCTTGTGTAGTTGGCTGGATTTGTGACATGTATGTGACTGGGAGGAAACCTATAAAATATATTCACATCATTAAATTTATTCAAGATTTGTAATTAAATAAATTTCTAGGTGATGTGATTTTTAGTTAAAGTTCTAATTTTCATGAAACCCATAGATTTCACATCATGAATGGAATACATAATGTGAAACCGGTGGGGTCTAAGTTTTTTTATAACCCCTTCAATTGATTTATTTTCATTCATTCATACCTTTATTCATCTCATTTTTGGTAGATACATAGGTGAATTTTAGGTATCTTCTATCCCTCTTTCTCCCACCTTGATCTATTGGTTATAGGGGATTCCCATTGGCAGTCAGTGGTTAGCCCTTATCTTCTTGTTGGTTGTTTTTCTTCTATTATTCTCCTGAGCATCCACTATAGTGTTGTGGTTTTGGTTTGGGTTTTGAGTTGCGTTGTGATTTTGATAACCCTTTATGTATTTTAGTTTGATCCATGTATTCTTCTTATGGTTGTGTTTTGTGGTCATGTCTTCTTCTACCTATGGTGTGCATCGATATCAGAAAGCTCTTTTGAGGTAGGGAATCTCTCATTTATCACTTTTGTGTATCATGTAAGAGGAATTTTCTCTTTTTTATCTATGGTGAGTGGTTTTGTTTGATTAATTAAAGTTAAATAATTGGATAATTGAAATTTATGTGGAAGGAGAATGATTCACATGCTTTTACAGCATTGATATTATTGTGATATTTTATTTGTATTGGCTGAATTCCCTATTGAAAATCATGGTTATTAGGAGCCTTTTCTTGAATTGTATTTGTTGTGATATGGAAACATTATTTCATGTTTCTATGATTTCACCCCAAAATGGAAATTGGATAACCACTTATATTTGACTAATAAAATGGTTTCACCTAGATTTACGGCTTTTGTGATAAAGCACCTAAAATAAAGTGAAATGTGATAAATAAACCTTTGTTAAATATGTAAAATGGTCTTTGATGTGTTGTGATGTGTAGTCATGATTTTGGGGTGTCAATGTGAGGTTTAGATGTGATGTGGGGATGATGGGTGAGATTTGGTCATGATTTTGGGGTGGTGGGGTGTTGGTTTGTTTAGTCATGCTTTTGGGGTAATGATTTGATGGTTGTTTGTCCATGATTTTTGGGTAGTGAGGTGGTATATTTTTTTCGTACTTTTGTGGCAATGAAGTGGTGGGTTTTTTTGTTATGATTTTGGAGAGTTGATTTAATGGTTATTTGGTCATGCTTTTGGTGCGGTGAGGTAATGGTTGTTTGATCATGCTTTTGGGGTGGAAAGATGATAGTTTGTTTGATCATGCTTTTATGGTGGTTATGTGAGGGTATGATGGAAATAATAACCTATTGGTGATGTATGGTTTCATTGTTCTAAAAGCCTTGGTAGTGATTGAATGATTATTTAATAATGTTTAAAATGGATGGGGTTTGGTTTGGTTAATAAGATGGAAATGATTAATGAACAAATAAATGATGGGTTGTGTGGTTAGATGTGTTTGATGCTTAATAATGAAAAAACTACCTAGATAATGAAATTGGTTAGAAATTTGATATGTGGATCTAGGTTTTTGTGGTGTTATGAATTTAGTGGTGGCAGAAAAAGTGGGGATATTGTGATTTGGTTAGTGTTTTTTTTAACCCATTGGTTGGGCCTCTGTGTGGTTATATGAATATACTTTTAGTTTCCTTATAATTTCTATATTCACCCCACCTGTGTTGAGAACTATGTGCCAACACCAATATTTTCACATGGAGGTGTTTTTCCTAACTACATAGTGATGAGGATGGATTGATGGCTACCCACTCTTTCCCACTCTCTCTTCTAAGAGAGTAGATAATCACAGGTTGTGATGGTCATGAGTCTGTTGGTTCACTAGGTGATGGAATAGGTGTCTCCGGGTGAGATGTTATGTGATCATGTTATGGGGTGGTAGCTCATGTGTATTTCGATGAGATGTGATCTGACAGTGTTGTGGGGTGTTGGTCCAGGTTTCTTCATGTGTAATGTGATATGAACATGCTATAGGGAATCTTATGGTAAGTTTCATTCATGGTAGGATGAGGGCACGAGATTGATATCATTCATATTCGTGATACCCTATTACTCTGGTTATGGTTATGATGTGATAGACCAGGTGTCTGTGGGTGTGATGTGATATAACCATGATGTGGGGAGGTTAAATATATTATTTGGAATATATGGGAGAACCAGGGATTATGGAATTGGGGTGTGAGAGAAAAAAATAGTGGGAAAGCATTGTGGGGAACCCATTATCAATATAATTCATATTATGTTAATACACTTAGATTTATTTATTTCATGAGAATGTATTTATGAAGTTGGGATAGATAGTTGAACTATTAAGGGGATTTTGGTTCTACTATTTTCTCACAGGTGCATTAGTATTCTTCTTTCACATGTGTATGATAGAATTTGGTTTATCAGTTAAGTATACTTATATGCTCACCCTATGTATATAAATTTATTTTCAGGTTTCCAAGAGGATTACATGGACTTTTCTAGACATTAATATATTGGGCCTTTGGATAGATACTATGTCACTACTTTAGATTTTCTTTTGAGTATTTAATTCGGAGACTTTTATCTGTATCAGTTTTATTCATACATGAATTGTGGGATTTTTTTGGTTTCCTTTTATTTTATCTCATGGTGTTTTTTGTAGATGATTCATATTATATCCTAATCCTATATTATTATATAGGGTAATGCCTCACAATTCATGAGATTTTTATACCATCAGTGCTTGTCGCCAACACGGGGAACACTAGAGGCGGGAAATAGGGGGTTATTATCTCTATCCCTCCATTATGGTATCATTAGTGGGATGGGTCATGAAAAATATGTATCAAATGTTATTTTTGAGATATAGGAAGAATTTTGGAGTTATTAAGCGTGGTTTTTTCATGAGTTGGTATGGCAGTGGTTCCAATTGACCTTGTAGTGTATCAAAGGATAGGGAGACCAGCTTGGACATAGGATTTTAGGGGGGGCATGATCCAGTGCATAGACTCTAACCTTATTGAATGACTAAGTGAGGTGGACTTATTTGTAGGGTAGATACATAAGAGGGGTATATACATTAGTATGATTTTTTCATCTAAATTGGTTTTTTGAGAAGGTCAAAATTAATACAGTGAATTAAAAAGAATCTAAATAAAATTTCATACTACCTGGGATTAGGAAATATTTGCATACTCTTTCATTTATAGATCATGGATGTTGTCTGTGTGTGGATCAAGTAGATTAGGTTTAGCAGTATGATCTAGTTAATCTTCATACGGTTGATCTAGAAGAGGAGAATAAGTCTTGGCATAGGGTGTTTCATTATTTTCAGTGATAGTCTTTAAGGAAGTATGAGGGTAGTGTTCTGGATGTTGAGATAAAGATCTAGCTATAGTAGATCAAAATCAAATTCAGTTTGATCTACTCTCTTATAGGATATTGGTCCCCTTTAGCAATTTGTCGGATGCAGGGATTTACGCATCAAGGGTAGATGTTGTATCTAGTTGATTGGAAGGAGGAATATGTTTCATGTGTTGAATTTCATAAAGATTTTTAAGTATAATTCCTTTCATTAGCCATGAAGTTAGTGAAGATAAAAGAGATCATTTATCTTTATAATGGGAGTATTTTAGTGTGGTTTTGGGGAATTAAGTTCATGAACCTTCTATATTTTTTCCCATATCTTTTTCTAGATGAGTATTCTCATTAGATACTTCTTAAGGAGGTGCTTTGTCTTTCTATCTAGTATATTGTTACTCCTCTTACATTTCCAACATATCTAGAAGTTCAGAAGAATATGGCGTTGATATAGTGTATTCACTTTCTGGTAGGATTATTATGAGAGGGGGATGAACATGGTTCCTTGAGTAGTAGGGATATTAGTATAAGGTCTCAGGAACCAAGACCTTTGAGGTTTCTACTAGTGGGGAGTCGATCTCAACAACATCCGTTTCGGCCTTCTAGGGCCAATTGTTTCCCTGATTTTCCTTGATATATTATTCCAATGTGTTTTTTCTATGAGTTTTGTGACCATATACAAATTTAATTTCTATTGGTTCTTTGAGCATAGTTTGGTGGAGGTGGAAAGGTTTAGAACTATCCTTAGCATCAGTTGTCAATGAGACTGTTTTAGCAGTAGGGGAAGCATGAATATGATCCCTCAAGGGGATATAGAGTGGGTAAATGTCAACCTTAGGATGTTCCTCATGTCTAGGGTCCTTGACCCAAGCATGGTTTTCGATGTTGTCTTCAGTAGATAGGTATATGGGTTGGTCATGGTCAGTTGCACGTAGTGGATGTAGAAATTCTAGAAGGGCCCAATATAATTTGAATTATTCTTTGTTAGTCGTATAACCTTGTTTTTTTCTTGTATGATTCATGAAATTTACACTCATTTATTTCACTCATTCTAGTCTATTCTCTAGGACTAGACATAGAGGGGATTACCTTTACTTTGGTGTTGACAACACCAGTCGGAGGCCAGAACAACTTGTTTGATGTGTTCTATGGGTGTATATTGATGATGGGGCCACATCAGTCCCATGTAGATCTATTCTTTTTTTTAGATTCATCCATATTATGTCAATATTGTCCTTGACTGGTTGTATTATATACGTGTTGTTATTGAGTACTTATATAGGAGATTCATTTTCTCATATGTGGATGTCCATCATGTTGTTTTTGTTAGAGAGAGGGGTTTTCAGTTGGGTAGTCACTGTGTAGATCCCCTTATTTATTTTATGTATGGGTTAGTCATAAAATACTGGGAGAGTGGAGGTTCTTGGGGTTGTTGTGGAATTTTTGGTTTTTTTCCCAAAAGAGGTTGTGACACTACCCCTTTGATGTGATGTTGAGTTTGAGATAGAATTTCATCCCAGTGATTCTCTTATTTTGATAGAAAATTATCGAATGTCACCTTCTAAGTTGTGGGAGTTGAGGATTCAGATAGATGACCTAAATTAAAAGGGTTTTATCTGGGCCAATTTGTCTCTTTATGATACTCTAGTGTTGTTTTCTAAGAAGGGGGGGTGGTATTTTGTGGTTGTGTATAGACTACCAGAAGTTAAATCAAGTAATGGTCAAGAACTATTACCCTCTTTTGAGGATAGATTATCTTTTTGAAATGTTGAGAGAGGCGAGTTGGTTTCATAATATCAAACCATAGTTTGAATATCCCTAGTTGAGGTTGAAGGAGGGTGATATCCTAAAGACTTCCTTCAGATGTAGGTATGGGAACTTAGATTTTTTATTCATGACTTTCAGTGTGACAAACTCATCAAAATTATTCATGGGACTCATGAACTCTATGTTCCATGAATTCATGGACCAGTTCATGGTCATTTTCATCAAATACATATTTATATACTTAAAGTTAGAGGAGGAGCATGTCGATTATCTCATATCTTCCTTACAATTTCTTTAAACCACTGTCTCTATGGAAAGTTTTCCAGGCATAAGTTTTGGACACAATATGTGAAATTCCTCATGCATGTGGTGTCTCGATAGGTTGTTGCAGTAGACCCATTTAGAATTAAGGAAGTTGTCTCCTAAGAATAACCCAATAATGTGGCATAGGTTTTTAGTTTCCTTAGTCTTATAGGCTCTTATAGAAGGTTTCTGCCTATTTATCTCACATTGTATCCCCATTTATAGAGTTTAGTAGGAAGGGAAAATATTTTTTGTGGAGTGATAAGTTCTATGAAGAATTCGGCTACCTAAAGGGGAAGTTTTTTAGTGCTCTAATACTTCAATTTCCTGAGGAGTTTGTGATGTTTCCCATCTAGTATTGGGATGTGTGTTGATGTCGTAGAGAGCATTGATATCTTATCGGTCTATGAAGTTACATCTCTATGAGAATAACTATTCCACCCATGATCTAGATCTAACAGTGGTTTTTTCACTAAAGTTATTGTAGGATTAATTCATTAAGGAGAACTTTATGGACTTCACATATCACAAATAGCATATGGTATATCCTTTATCAGCATGATCTTAATTTTCAGTAGAATATGTGGATGGAGTTTATTCAGGATTATTGTTTTTAGATCACCTGTATCATAGGAAAAGTGAATAATGTGGCCAACGCTTTGAGAAGGAATTTATGGATGGATGTTCTTTAGGATTCTGGGGATGTTTGAAAAGGAAAGAAGGAGTTGGTATCCCTGCACTTGAATTCAATGATGGTTGATATAAGAGGTTTTTTGTTTTAGATAATGGTGAATTATTGTATGATGCAATAGGTGGAGGAGTCTTAGAGGAGATACTCAAATGAAAAGGTGATGCGTTATTGTGTTGGTTATGGTGATGCTTTGGAGGGATGGTCAGAGGATAGTAAAAATAAGATGTTGCTTCATGGGAGGATATGTGTTTTAATTGTGATATTGTTAGGTCATAAATGGTAATGGAAGATGCTCTAGAGGTGGGTGAATAGATCAGATTAAAAAATTAAACAAATAAATTGATTAATTAAATTAATTATCAAAGTTAATTATTAAGGTTAATTAAAAGTGGAAAAATTAAATAACATAAGGATGTTTTTATATTATTTTAGTCCAAAATGAGCCTACTCTACTCTTATACCTCTCTACTTAGCGAGAGATACATGTGCACTAAAAATGATTTTTAGGGGGAATCACAACCCAATTACATAATCCTTTTCTAGTGGAGGGATAACCAGGACATGGACTTTTTTATGGGGAGTCACAACTCTTACAACCTAACTTTAGACACTAGGAGTCACAACCAAAACAGTCTTGACTTTAGACATAGGGAGTCACAACCCATAGATCCTGACTTAAGAATCTAGGAGTGAAAACCTGAAGAAAAATAATAACAAATAATTATTTTTTGTTTAAAAGAATAAATAGAAAAATAGAGTGTGTGTGTGAGATGAGAAATAGTATTACAGACTCAGAATCCAGACAAGAGAAGATAAATGATGAAAGAATTGGTACTGATTCTTGATCTTTTGATTAGCATGTCTCGTCAAGTAAATTGTAGTTGAAGAAGAATTAATTTGGCACTTGAGAGAATGTCTAAGTGATGAAATAGAGTTTCATGGGACGTTTTCAAATACAAAACGGTCTCAAAGTTCACAACACTTTATCTTTGAAAAAATATATTATCAAATATGTTAACCCATGTGTCTTTCTGTATTTCTATTATATTTTTAACCTATAATAAATAATGATATATATAGAATAAATATTCAGTAGTTTCAGCCACTCATCATCCTTCGGATATTCAAAATAAATTGAGTCAAGATCTTTCATAAATATCTCAATAAAAAATTTAGCGTCGTTTCCTCTTTATTACTATAGAATAATTCATAAATAAAATAATTTGAAATAAGTTGAATAACTCTTCCAACAATATCTCCAAAAAAATAGAGCTTTTAATGATTTTAAAACTCCACTTTAAATCCATTAAAAAATCTTTATATTTAGTCAAAACAATTCCTAAAAACTAGTAGTACAAGATGAAAGTAAATTCAAATATTTGAATTTAAATAAACTTGTAACCTACGACTTTATTGGATAAATATGTTGAAAATTTTATTAATTTTTTTGAAAAAAAATCCCCAAAATCATTAAAAAATCTTTGATCATATTCCTTAGATTTAATGTGAATTTTTATAGCAGAAAAACATTGGAAAATTATCCATATATATATATATGGAAAATCAATGTTTAGTATAAAAGTACAAAGCAGAAGAAACAAATTAGGATATAGAAAGTAGGGTATGAATAATAACGTAAGGAATGAATAGTAATGTATGGAATGAACAGTAATGTAGGGAATTAACCATAACTTAGGAAATGAATAGTAATGTTGGGAATGAATAGTAACTTAGGGTTCATCAAAGTAATGTAGGTTTCATCAAAATAACATAGGTTTCATCAAAGTAACATAGGGTTGATAAACTATACTTTACGAAAGTAGGGTTGTGAAACCATACTTTGAGAAATTAGGGTTATCAAACATTACTATACAAAATTAGGGTTTCAGAACCATGGTTTTTAAAAGTAGGGTTGTGGAACCATACTTTATGAAAGTAGGGTTACTGAACCATACTTTGCGAAAAACTAGACAACATACTTTAATAAATTCCAATGAATATTTAAAGGCTCCTAATAGTATATTTATCCTTTAGTCAAGAATAATTATTTGTATAAAAACTTATTATATTTTTAATGAATCAATAATATAATTAATCTAAATTCTAATTCTCCTGAAATTATCAAAAAAACATAAGAAAAAACATTCAAGAAAATTGTATCTATGAAATAGCATTTTAGAACTTCAGATAATTAAATGACAATCCAAATGACCTTTTTAGACTTAGATATAAACTAATGAAATCGAGATAACCATGTTTTATTTCTATAAAATTAATTTTCATTTTAATCTATTAAATTTAGAACTTATAGTAAATTAAATAAAGAAACTTTTCAAAACTATATACTGTAAAGTTTCTAAAACATCAGTAGTAACTTCATTGAATTTTTAGATTACTAGAAAATTATTTTTATACTTCCTCATAAACTAATGTGTTGGTCAGAGTAGGACACTCAAGTGGGGGTGAATTGAGTTCCTATAAAAAAAATTAAATATTTATTAAGAATCCCCAATTTAAAACCTAAACAATCCAATTAACCAAAGTAATAGATTTATAATAGTTTTGAATGTTTGATTAATTTCTAAAAAGATTAATTAATTCTCAGTTATAAAAATTTGAAATATTGATATAACTTTTAAAAGTAATTTAACAAATAAAAAATAGTTATAAAAACTATATAAGATTAACTATCAAAGTAAAGTAAAGTTTTCTGGTTTGAATAAACAAAGATAGTCAAGAAAATAGAACTTTAACATTACAGATAAAAACAAGAGGTTTGGTCTCAATCAGAGACCTAGTCCTCTCCACTTGGTGATCACCTGCCACCAAGAAGTTTATATTAATCAAATTGAACCACACCCTGGATAGAGGTTTATAATATCACAAAAGGCTATCCAAGTCGACTTGACCTATACCACAGTTTTACATGGGAAACAAAATACAACCAGGTCATACAGAGACATCTTCCATAGTTATACATGGGAGTAAAATGGTATAGAAATATGATTGAGTGAGGATATATTTTATCCTCCAGCTTAGCTCAGGATACAGTGTGTGTTTGTGATACAAATACACACACTTCTTGAAAAGTAGTAAAATTATACACAATAGAGAAGAGATAATGAGAGAGTGGTTTAGAATGCTCTGAGTGATTTGGTTGATGCTCCTAGACTTCTTGAGTAATAAAATGTGAAGCTCATGTCCACTTTTGAAAACAGACACCAAAAACAGAGTGTCATTGATGCTTTATGTTCTGGTTTTCAGTGAGGTTCTTTTTGTATATTCTCAATTTTTATTTGTTGCTATAAGGATGTTCGCACACTTTGGTTCACAAAAAAATCTTGCTTGTTCATAGCTATAAGGATTGGTGTGTATCTGTTGTCCCTTCTTGGCCTGGTGTGTCACGCCTCCTATGTTAATCTGCTTGCACACCACCTTTTATTTAATCTCAGGTGTTTTTATTATGGTCAAAAGAGAGCATGATCTCCATCACATGAAGGTACCTCATACCTAGTACTACCTACTAACAAGGGTAAAAAATATCTTTAATAAAATCAGTATCATTAAATAACTCAAATATGACCATTAGTAATAATTTTGAATTTAAATGATAAATGAAGAAATTACTAAGTATGTAATGGTGTCACAAGAGTGGTGACACATGAACGGTGACTCATCCTTTGTCCATGAACGGTGTCTTAAGACCGGTGTCTTATACTTTAGGAAAAATTCCGGACCAGAGGGTTAATGCAACGGTGTTTGGTCCTTTGCAAGAATTATGAACTAGTTGGAATGGTGTCTTTTCCATGTTAACGGTGTCTGGTATTTTGTGAAAATTCTGAACCACTAGATCGAGACAATAGTGTCTCATACTCTATTTAATTTCAGACTAATCGGTGTCACTGTAACGGTGACTCATACTTTGCCGATTTTCAGACTGAACAATAAGACTGATGATTGTGAGTCCATTGACTGGTGACTCATACTTAGTCAAATATTTTCAACCTTTCTTATGAAGTAATACTTGACAGAATAGATTAATATTATACATAAATATAATGAATCATAATGACCCAAGGTTAAACATGATTTGTGAGAATTAAAACTAGAGTATTCGAACAATATCTCCCTTTTTTATGAGTACAAATCATGGAATTTATAGGCCATACATAATCATCATAGTAAAGGATAAATATTTTTCTTAACATATCAGAAAGATTATTGTGAAATCAATACATAAATAGATATTAATTAAATTCAGTATAGAAAGAATAATATCATAGCATATATATGAAATATCAGATCTCGTACTCATATATTTATATCAGAGATTCATAAGAGTGTTAGGGGAGTTAAATTGCATCTCAGAGTTCTCCACCTTTTGGGATTATCAAAAGGAGAATATGAAAATGAAAACTAAGAATAATCAAAAAAAAGTTCATAAACAAGTGAATGAAAGAGTGAGCACATTTCATTAAGTACATAAATAAAGTACAATCACAAAATGTACAATCACAAAAATTACATCATATCCCTATCAAAAAATCATTCAATCACTTTGGATCTAATTCTACCACATCTTTTCCCTAGTGAGAGGCATCAGATGTAGAAGTAGTATTTGAAAAAGTGGGAGGCATGGAAGGTATAGATCTAGTAGAGAGTGAAGCTAGAGGCATACTTCAAAAATAGAAGGTGAAAGGCTTAGTCTGGAGGAAGATTGAGGTAAAGGATTCTCAGTAATGACCAGTCTGATCTAGCTCAGAGCCTGAGCAGGGTTCATGGTTATAGGTGCAAAAGAATTAGAGGTAGAAGGAATCAAGCCAGGTCTCAAGAGACATCGACATCAAAATAGCTTGGAAACTTGTACAAGGAATTAACTAAAATTGGAACAAGAGGATTTTTAACTTAAATCCTCTCTATACTGAGGTCCCCCCCCCCCTCAAAATATGCTTCCCTTAGATAATTAAGTGATTTAATCATCTAAAATATTTCCACATATTCTACTATTTTTTGATACATTTCAGTATTAGCTATATTTTCTTCTAATTGGACAGCCTATTCAACACTTTTTCCAGCATGTAAAGAGACTTATATTTCATTTAACTTATCAAGATTAGATCCATTAACCTCACTGTTCACTTTTTTCCTTTTCCTTTTCTCTACTATTAGATTCTTCAGCTTTATCTACAGTGGATTCTACTTCTAAAATTTCTCATTCTTCATGTTTCACCTTATCAAAAACTTCTTCTAAAGTAGTAACTTTTCCTTTAGCTACATTTTCTCCAATTTCATCATGAATACCTTAATTTTCTTCTCTATCAGAAACATTCACTTCTTCAAAATCAACTTTCATTTCTTCATATGAGTATTCTACTACTTCATCTGCTTCCAAACTAGGGTCATTGAAATCCTTAGGTCTCTAGGGATGTTCAAAAGGATTAAAATACTCATAAATATTTTCATTTTATTCAAACTAAGTCATTTTCCATGTATTCCAACTGATTTTCATTCTCCTACATATCTCTTTAGACAAACAAAACATGTAATCCTCAATGGTTTCTTCATTTTCTCTTACTAATCCTTCAGCTTGTAGCATTACAGATATGAGCCTCGAATAGAATAGGGAAGTGTATTTAGAGGAGGTTTTTATCATATCACACGTATGAAGGAAAAGATATTTTCACAAGTTTATCTTATGACCATTTTTCAAGAGATGTAACAAGAACACATCTTGATATTTCAAGGTAGAAAAATCACCTTTCCTTGGACAGATAAGATTTTGAATAAACTTGAACATCAATCTAGTTTCTCCATCCAACTCAGCAAAAATAGGGCTTCTCCTCTTTCCATCTCATGTTAAATCACCCAAAGCCTCTTCTAGGATAATAATATCACTTGGAGGTAGAGTTCTTCCTTAATGATCCTAAAATATACCTCCATAAGTTAGTTTTAAACAAGCATCCCATGTCCCAGAATAAAAAGAAAATCTTTTTCCATTTACCTAACTTCTAACTATAAAATCATCTTTGGCATTGAACTAAAACTCAACGTACTGATAAAACTCAAAAACAAGCTTTGGGTGTAAGGGTATCTTATCATTGGAAAACCATTCTAGTCTTCCCTGATCTTCCAAAACCCTAAGAACAAGCGACTTCCTCAAAAGAATCCATCTTGCACATGCTTACGTTTCTGGAACAACTACCCTATTTTTGAGACTAGGGTTCAATGGTTCCTTAGGAATTTTGATTGGATCCTTTTTCAATTTATTCGATGATTGGTATTTTTTGGGGTTGAAGAAGATCGACACTTCAACATCACCATTCCCAACATGTACATAGATTTCAAAGGAGAACGAAGGGTTCAAAAGAGAGAGAAGAGTTTTGGATTTCGGATTTCAAGAGTAAGAGTAAATTGGGAAGTGATATGGAGTGACTAATTTTTATCATTTAGGGATTTTAAACTCATAAATTGAAAATGAGATATAAAATAAAATGAAATCAAATAATTAAAATAGAGATGAGTGAAAAAATTACTAAGTATAAAATGGTGAGTCCTTACAGTGTTCTTTCAATGGTGTCATCACAATAGTGTAACATCAAATAGTGAGACATCAAATGGTGAGACCACAAATGGTGAGATAGCAACCAGTGAGATAGAAACTGGTGAGACCAAAAATGGTGAGACAGCAACCGATGAGACCACAAACGATGAGACCACAAATGGTGAGATAGAAAATAGTTTCTCAAAATTGATCATACCTAATTCAAGTATGATGTAGCTTATTATTTCAGAATTTAAAAGCTTAGTAAATATGTCAGCAAGATGATGTTATGTGCCAATGAATTCCAAAGTGATATCACCTTTTTTATAATGATCTCTCAAAAAGTGATGTCTTACATCAATATGTATTTTTCTTGAATGAGAAACTAGATTCTTAAAGATGTTAATATCACTTTTATTATCACAGTTTATAGGGACACGTCTAAATTGGTATTCATAATATAGAAAATTGTGTTCCATCCACAAAATCTGAGCACAAAATCTACCAGCCACTATGCATTCAACTTCAATAGTAGATAACGCAACAGAATTTTTATTTTTACTACACCATGATACTAGAGACTTTCCCAAAAAGTGGCATGTTCCATAGGTTCTTTTCTATATAACTTTAAACCACCAAAATCAGCATCAGAATACCTAACTAAGTCAAATGATTGTTCTTTAGGATAGAACAGTCCTAAGTTGGTAGTGTGTTTGAGTTATTTGAAAACAAATTAACAGTAATAAAATGTGAATCATTAGGATTTTCTTGAAAACAAGCACACATACATACACTAAACATAATAGCAGGCCGACTAGTAGTCAAGTAGAGAAAAATTCCAATCATACCTCTGTAATTTGTTTGATCAATAGATTTTCCATTTTCATCAAGATCCAATTTACAGGTGGTACTCAAAGGAGTATCGCTATCTTTAGTGTTATCCAGATTAAAACATTTCAAAAGATCTTTAGTATATTTATTTTGATTCAAAATAATACTTTCTTTATTTTGAAATATTTAAAATCCAATAAATAATTTAATTTCACCCATTAAAATCATTTCAAACTCATTTTGCATCATTTTTGAAAAATCAACCCATAAATAATTTTTTGAAGATCCAAAAATAATATCATCAATAAAAATTTTCAGTAACAAAAAATCTTTAGAAAAAAAATTATAAAAATAGTAGGATCAGCTATACCTTTTTTAAAACATTTGGAAATAAAAAAAGTGTTGAGCCTATCATACCAAGCTCTTGGAGCTTTTTTTAAACCATATAAATATTTTGTTAACTTAAAAACATGTTTTGGAACATGAGGGTTTTAGAAACTATGAGTTTGTTAAAAAAAACATCCTCAAATATATACCCATTTAAGAATGCAATTTTAACATCCATTTGATATAGTTTAAAGTTTAGATGATCTACATATGCTAGTAGGATTCTAATGGATTCAAGTATAGAAACTAGTGAAAAGGTTTATTTATAGTGAATTCCTTTTTCTTTACTATATCCTTGTGAAACTAGTCTTTCTTTATTTCTCACAATGGTTCCTACTTCATCTACTCTGTTTCTAAAATCCCATTTAGTTCCTATGGTTAAGGTGTATTTGGGTCTATCCACTAACTTCCAAAATTGATTTATTTCAAACTAATTCAACTCTTCTTGCATAGCCATCACCCAAAATTCATCATTTATTGAATCATTAATGTTTTAGGTTTAAGTTATGACAAGAAGTCTTGATGTTCAGCCTGGTTTATAAGAGAATCTCTAGTTTATGTAATTTTATCTAAGTCTCCAACTAAAACATATAAGGGATGGTTTATAAGGGTTATAACTGGTCTGGAAAAGGAAGGACTAGTCACTTCAGGTCCATCAATAGGTTCAGGTTCACTATGAGTAGATTCTGGATATTTTCTAGAACTGGAGAATTTAACAGATTTCTTAACAGCAGCATCAAGTGGTCTATCATTTAAGTCTATATTGGACAAATCATCCTCAATATTTTCAAGAGGGGTTTTAGGTTCATGTGGATCTATTTCATCAAATTTAACATGTACATATTCTTCCACACATTTGGTTTTCTTATTAAAAACTCTATAGGATTTACTAGAGGTTGAGTAACCTAAGAAAATACCTTCATCACTTTTGGATGAAAATTTTTCAAGATTGTCCTTATTGTTAAGAATATAGAATTTTCAACCAAAGACTTTGAAGTAACTAACTTTGGGTTTCCTATTTTTCCACAACTCAAAGGGAGTTTTCTTAAGAATTGGTCTGATTAATACTCTATTAATTATGTAACAAGCTATATTTACATATTCAGCCCAAAAATAAACTAGTAAGTCATACTCATTAAGAATTATTCAGGATATTTCTTGTAATGTTATATTTATTCTTTCTACAACTCCATTATACTAGGCTGTCCTAGGAGTAGACAAGTTATGACTATATCCATTTTTTGAGAAAAAAGATTCAAACTCTTGATTTTTAAACTCTCAACCATGGTCACTTAGTAAGGGTTTAATTCTTAGATCACTTAGGTTTTCTACTATTCTATAATAATTGGTAAAGTAAGAATAATCTTCACTCTTGGGAGCTAAAAATGAGGTCCAAGTATACCTAGAGAAGTCATCTACAAGAACATAGACATAGTGCTTCCGACTAATAATTAAAACTCTATATAGTTCAAAAAAGTCCATTTGAACCAACTCAAGAGGTTGAGAAGTTGAAACTTCTTTCTTTGGTTTGAAAGATATTTTTTTCCATTTTAATAAGTGTTGTAGACTTTATTGTTTTGAAATTTTAGTTTGGGTAGATCCTTGACTAAACCTTTTCTACTGAGCTTTATAAGTGAGTGTTTGTTACAATGACCTAGTCTCTTATTCTAGAGACAAGACTCCTTATTAAAGTCACTAAAGAAAGAAACATTTTTAGAAATTAAGTAATTTAAATTAATAACATAAACATTTTCATTTCTAAAATAATTAAAAACTAAATCATTTCTAGAATTAAAAACATTTCAAGCATCATTTTAAAATTTAACATGAAATTCATCATCACATAACTGATAGATGCTAAGCAAATTGTATTTTAAACCATCAACAAAAAGAAATTTAGAAATTAAAACTGAATTAGAGTTACCAATTTGGATAAGGCAAATGATTTTTTCTTTTGCATTGTCACCAAAGGTGACATTCCCACCATAAACTTTAACGAGATTCTTAAAGCTCGAGTAGTCCCCTGTCATGTGTCTTAAACATCCACTGCCCAAGTAAAATAATATTTTATAGTATTTCTTTAATCATTATTTTTACAAAGACAAATAAAACAAGAAAATATTTTGGTACCCAAACTTCATTGGGTTTAGTAACATTAATGATAAAGGATTTGGGAACCCACATTTGTTTCATGGGTTTCCTATAAAGTTTGTAATGATTAGTAAAAACAAACTTTATTTGGTCTATAAATAATAAAAGTAGTGAAATATTGTCCATTATTGGAACTAGTATAAAAATTATCAGTTTTATGCACAAAAATGATTTTCTAGATTGTGTTGTGAAATTCCTCTGTCCAGGTTAGTATCCAATACTAGTAGTATAATTTGGTGTAACTTATTTACCAAGAATTTGTGTGAGAGTATTATTTCCATTAGTAAACTTTTCTAATTCATTTTCTATTTATCATTATATAGTTTTAGTTCATTATTTTCTTTAAGTAATTGAGCAATATTTTCTTTATCCATAATAAGCTCAGATTTAGAAGTAGTGGTAAGTGCGTGTTGTTTCTTTAAAACTTTATATTTATCTTTTAACTAATTACATGTGTATTTAATAATTTTTTAGTACTCATAAATTTCCTCATTGGTCATGTTTTTATAATCATATTCATCTCTAGAATAATAATAATTATGTACAGGATATTCCAATGTTACCTCAGATGTATTTTTCATAAAGCACATATTGGATTTATTTGTGTTTTCATCATGTGAGGATTCTGACTCACTTGAGATATCCTTGTAGACACTCCATATTTCCTTCATTGCGTTTTTGTATCTTCTATCCTTATCCTCACATTTTTTTTGTATTTTAATTTCGAACAGTCAGCCTTTACATGTCCTCTTCTCTTACACACATAAAAACTATCTCATTTGAGTTATCACCTCTCTTTCAGTCCTTTTTCCAATTTCCATTATTGTTATAATTTCCTTTGTACCTGTTCATTCAGAAAAACTTCTTCTTTCTATGGAATTTTTTTTAATCTTCTGGTTATCTGAGCCATCTCTTTGATCGTACCATGATTCACTGTGTAATTTTCACCTTTACACCAATGTGCTAAACTTGTTTTATATTGAAATTTATAAAACTAATGACAAGTTTCATTCCATGTTTGAATAATTTATTTTGTTTTTATCACTGTTAAAAAGGAAAATTTTAATTGTTTTGATGATTCCATTGTAGGAGGAGGAGATTTGGAGGGCCTATGATGATGTCCAAGAAAATTGGGCCAAACTGTGCAATATCCAAGAACACTAGTGGATTAATATGCATACTGATACTAGACTTTTCATCCAATTAGGATGAAATTTTGTTTTCTGGTCCAAAATTTAATGGTATAAATTTCTTATGAAGGAACCCAAGACTCATTCGTCCATCTGGTGGCCCAAAAGACCTGATCTGTCCATCACCCCAAATCTACACGAAGTCAAAAGTGGTGTGCTGTGATCTATCCATATCTCATGATATAGGTGTCCAAATTATGCCAAATTTTTTTTGGAGACATCCAAGAGTTGGGGATATAGCTTTTTTATTTTCTCCAAATCGATATAATGCTTTCTGGATTTCAAAACACCTATGACAAGTGGTTTTAAGAATTCTGTGTGCTCAAAACCACCTTCCCATTTTCCTATAAAATGGCACCTTGGTCTCCTCATTTGCAAGTTCGGACAGGAGGAAAAGATCTGGTATTTTTTATACCCAAATAATTCCTCTCATCATCCAAGTAATGCTGGATGCCTCTATCCTCATATGGGAATCAAGTATGAAGAGGGAGTTGCACTCGAGCCTCCTCCTCCTCTCAGTGGCGAGCTAAATGGTGGACGATCATTTCGAGGGAGCTACACAAACTTGGGAGGAAGTTCCATAACATGTTCTTCTACTGGTTTTTTATAATTTGTGTGTTTAATATTTCACTTATTTTGTTACTTGACATGATTCCTCCCAATTACATTTCATTTGATATAATTAAGTGGAATGATTTTTATTTCAACTCCGATTGGGTTGATATTTCAAGTGGGAATGTTGGGTTGATCCAATTGGACAACACAATAATCCTATTTACCTCATGCATACATAAGATTTAAGTATGATTTGGTAGACCTCTTATTGTATGTTTGATAACCAAATATTGGCAACATGATTGTTGGTCCAAGGGGTGGTTCTTTAAGCATCATTTGAAGAGGCCAGAGGGGAGTCAAGATCTTGACAACCTCCAACAAAAGAATTAAACAAAACCATGTTAAATTTTCAGAATAATGAACTATCCAAGATGTGTATTAAACTTGAAATGATATTCTTCTCTCATAATTATTAATACACCACATTTATTTATCAAGTGTTTTACTCTTTAATTGAGTAATTTACTTAAATCTGTTTTCAAACCCCCCCCCCCCTCTTTTAGTAATTCTTATTAAAAATACATACTCAAACCCTATCAACGTTCCTCGAGAGACGACATAGGTTCTTCCATAGATTATAAATAAATCTTAAAATCAAAATCAATTTGATGTTTCACGACAACTCGGTCAAATTTTGGCACCGTTTCCAGGGAGCGTTTTGGTTTTAGTGTGTGTTTTTGATAAGTTTTTTTTTTGTAATTTTTGTGAATGTTTATTTGTTTTATCTTATACCTCTACCTATATTTTTGTATTCTGATATATTTTTTGTGTAGGTTTTGTGCATGACTCATTCTACTCTGGGATACTTACAACCTTTTGAACCCGAACCGAAGAGGATCCTACATCAGCGACCCAAAGATACTCAAGAGGAACCTTTGAAGGATGATGCACAAAACATCAACACTTATCTTGATCCTTCTTCTTCTTCTTCGAGAACCCACATTAAAACTGAAATTAACATGAATAACATGGCTGAAAATAGTAGAACACTAAAAAAATTAACCTAGCCTGATGTTTATATCCAACCCACCTATATTCAATTACAAGGTGAGGCACCCAATTTTGAACTAAAATCTAGTTTAATTCATCTTTTACCAAGATTCCATGGACTTCCTGGAGAGGATACACACAAGCATTTAAAATAATTTCACATTGTGTGTTCTACATTAAAACCTTTAAATTTGGATGAATAACAAGTAAAGTTAAGGGCATTCACTTTTTCATTATAAGACACCTCAAAATATTGGTTATATTATGTTAATTCCCTAATAAGAGGTTGGGAAGACATGAAACGCCTTTTCCTTGAAAAATATTTCTCAGCCTCTCAAACTGCAACAATAAGGAAATAAATTTGTGGGATAAGACAATATCAAGGGGAAACATTACATGAATATTGGTAATGCTTTAAAAGGTTATGTTCAAGTTGCCCACCCCACCAAATAAGTGATCAAATTTTAATTCAATATTTTTATAAAGGTTTAATCCATATTGATAAAAATATGATCGATGCTGCTACAGGTGGTGCACTAGTTTATAAGACCCCAATTTATGCAAGAACCCTAATTGAGAACACAACACAAAACACACAACAATTTGGTTCAAGGTCCAATGTACCGATTTGATGTGTCCATGAGGTAAAAAATACTAAATTCGAGAAGAAGGTGGACACAAAGTTCGAAGAGGTAAGTAATCTACTTCGACAACTTGTTCTTTCCCAAGGGAAAACCCAATCTCCACTTCCCATCCATTGTGGTATATGTTCTTCTAACACCCACTACTCTGACTAATGTCCTCAATTGAGGGAAACATCTGAGAGTTGTGAGGAAATATTTCCATGCTGCCCCTATTACCAACCCTTTAGGAAAGAACATTACTATCCATCCAACCCTGGGTGGAAGGAGAACCAAGACTATAGGAAAGGGGGTATTCAAAACAACCTCAACAACAATGGAACCAACCGGGGTAGAGTACCCATCCACCACCATCACCCAGAAATCCTCAACCACCCAAAAGTACTTTCCAACAAACCCCTCTAAAACATGAGCCTAGCCTAGAAGATATGATGAAACAAATGGATTCCAAAAATATTCAATCCCAACAAACCACTCAAGAATCCATACAAGACCTTAAAACCCAATTAGGCAAACTAGATAACTCAGTGGGTGAAATTCAAAGTCACGGTTCAGGTAAAATTCCCTCTCAACCAGTAGTTAACCCTAGGGATAAAGGAAATGTTAGTTCCATCACCCTTAGGAGTGGAAACAACTAGAAATTAAAATGAATCCTCTAATAGAGTCACCCCCTCTTAAGGAAACCTCCATCACAACCATTAAAAATGTTCCAAATGTTGAAGAAACTTGTCCTGAGAGAATCCATTCTAAAGGAAAGAAGGTGTACATTGATGATTCACCTAGACCAATTATTCCTCTTCCATTTCCTCAAAGGGACACCCAAACAAGAAAACAAAAGGAAACTGAACTTGATAAGAAAATATTGGAAACTTTTAAAAAAGTGCAGGTTAACATTCCTTTGATTGATGTTGTGAAGAAAGTTCCAAGATATGCCAATTTTCTAAAGGAGATGTCTACACACTGAAGGTGACTTCTAGGTGATGAGAAAGTGAGATTGGGGAGGAATGTTTTAGCATTGATAGAGCCATAAATTCTCACCAAGTGCAATTATCCTGGAACATTCTCAATTCCATGCACCATAGGGGATTATTCTTTTCTTAATTCTATGCTTGATTTAGGTGCCTCTATAAATGTGATTCCTCACTCCATTTACTCTACATTGTAGGTTGTGGAACTAAATACCACTTTAATTGTTGTTCAAATTGCCAACCAGAGTACCACACACCCCTCTGGTGTGTTAGAGGATGTTATTTTGAGAGTTCAAATTTTAATTTTTCCTGCTGACTTTTATGTGCTTAAAAATGGAGGATGATAGGAAGAATGGACATGCCCCAATTATATTGGGGAGACCCTTATTGAAAACTTCCAAATCCATAATTAATGTCCATAATGGTACATTATTTATGGAATTTTGTGGTGAAATAATCCATTTCAACATCCTTGATGCCATGAATCACCCCTCACATTCCTCTCTCTGTGTTAATTCAATTGATGTACTCCCTGCCCCTGAAAAAACAACTTTTCTTTCCCCCAATCCCCTTTCTGAGTTTTCTTCATTGATAGAAATTCTAGGAAATTATTGATGCATTGATTGTTGTAGTGGTCTAGAAAAGTGTCATGCTTGTTCATTGATTGATGATTTCTTGAACACTGAGGATCCACTAACCATCAATGATATTGCTAAGCTTGTAAAATCTCATTCCTCATTAGAGGATGATACCATTGAGTAGTTAGATGAGATTAGTGATCTCTAACTTTCACACACACTCCCATAAATCTAAAATCCACCTAAATTGGAACTTAAACAATTTCCCCAAGATTTAAAATATTCATATCTTGAGAGTGAAAACAAGTTTTCCATTATCATTTCTAGTTCACTCCCTCCTGAGCATGAATTGTGACTTCTTGAACTTTTGAGGGAGTATAAACAAAATTTTGGATGGACACTTTCAGACATTCTTGGTATTAGCCCATCAATTTTTACACATCATATTTTATTAAATGATGAGGCTAACCCAGTGAGGCAGCCACAACGTCAACTAAACACAAACCTCCTAGAAGTTGTGAAAAATGAGGTGACAAAATTATTGGCTGCTGGAATCATTTACCCCATCTCTGACAGCCAATGGGTTAGTCCCATTCAAGTAGTTCCTAAAAAGACTGGCCTTATAGTAATCAAAAATGAAAACAATGAATTGGTTCCAACTCGTGTGAAGAATAGTTGGCATGTCTGTATAGACTATCATCGAATAAACCAACACACTAGGAAGGATCATTTCCCTTTGTCATTCATTGACCAAATTCTAGAGAGGCTAGCGAGTAAGTCCCACTATTGTTTCCTTGATGGGTATTCTGGATACTTTCATATTTATATTTCCCCTGAGGATTAGAAAAATACAACCTTAACATTCCCCTTTGGCACATTTTCCTATAGAAGGATGTCATTTGGTCTGTGCAATGCTCTGAGTACTTTCCAACGATGCATGGTTAGTATTATTTCGAATTACATGTAGAATTGCATGGAAGTATTCATGGATGATTTCACTATTTATGGATCATGTTTTGATGAATGTTTGAGTAGTCTTGGTCTAGTCCTACATCGATGTATTGAAAAGAATCTTGTATTAAATTATAAGAAATGCCATTTCATGGTGCGACAGGGTATAGTTTTGGGGCATGTCATTTCTAGGGATGGAATCCAAGTAGATAAATCAAAATTGGATGGAATTTCTTCCCTACCATTCCCCAAAAATGTATGATATGTGAAATATTTCCTAGGTCATTCTGGATTTTACCATCATTTCATTAGTGAATTTAGTAAAATTTCACTCCCCCTCTCCTGATTACTCCAAAAGAAAAGGAATATGTTTTTGATAAATAATGTGAGGAATCTTTTAATAAGTTAAAATAGAGTATCATTTCACCCCCAGTAATCCAACTACCTCAGTGAGATTTACCATTTGACCTCATTGTGATGCCTCTAAATATGCAGTTGGGGCAGTCTTGTCACAAAGGGTCGATCAAGCTCCACATATCATTGCCTATACCTCACATACTTTGGACCCTGACCAAGAAAACTACACCACAACTTAAAAATAATTCATTTCCATTGTATTTGCCTTGGAAAAATTCAGGTCATACCTTTTGGGGTCCAAAGTCATTGTGTTCTCAAACCATGCAGTCCTCCGGTATCTCCTTAAGAAGCCAGAAGCCAAGCCACATCTCATTCGCTGGATGATCCTCCTTTAGAATTTCAATCCAGAAATTGGAGATAAAAAAAGAGCAGAGAATGTGGTGGTTGACCATATCATTAGGATTCCCCCATCCTCGTAAATTGACTCATCCCCCTGTATTCCCATTAATGACATGTTTCCTGATGAGTAATTGTACCGAGTGCAAGATGTTATTCCTTAGTATGCTGAAATTGTAAATTATATGGTAGCATCTTGCATTCCTACTGATTTCAATAAAAACCAAGTCAGACGTCTGAAAAATGAGTCTTGTTGGTACATTTGGGATGACCCCTACCTCTGGCGCACATGTAGTGATCAAGACCTTAGGTGTTGTGTTCTTGATAGCGAGTTTTAGTCTATCCTTAGATTCTATCACACTCTTTCTTATGGGGGGAACTTTGGTCCCAAAAGTACTACCCGCAAGGTCCTTGACTTTGGTCTCTTTTGGCCAACACTTTTTTGAGATGCCCATGAATTTTGAAAATCTTGTCCTCGTTGTCAAAGAATGGGGAATGTCTCTAAAAGAAATGAAATGCCACAACAACCATTTCTATTTTATGACATTTTTTATGTTTGGGGAATTGAATCTATGGTTCCATTTCCCAATTCCTTTGGAAACTTGTAGATTCTTCTAGAAGTTGATTATGTGTCAAAATGGGTAGAGGAACGAGCTACAAGGACTGATGATTCTAAGGTTGTTATAGAATTTTTTAGAACCCAAATCTTTTGTAGGTTTGGCTTACCTAGGTTCATCATCAGTGACCAGGGTTCTCATTTCTGAAACTGAACAATGCAATCACTTTTGTGTCTGTATGGGTTCAGTCATAGAGTGTCTATTGAATATCACTCACAGAACAATAGTCAATCTGATGTGTCAAATAGAGAGGTAAAACAGATTCTTGAAAAAACAGTTCAACCCAATAGAAAAGATTAGAGTCTTTGAATTGATGATTCATTAAGGGCCTATCGTACTACTTTAAAAAATTCCATTGGAATGTCACCCTATTGTCTTGTGTTTGGAAATAATTGTCACCTCCCTATTGAGATTGAGCATCGGGCCTACTGGGCCATCAAACAATGAAATTATAATCTTTATGGTGCAGGTTCTCAAAGGAATTTGCAGATTCAGGAGTTGGAGGAAATGAGAAGAGTTGCATATGAAAACTCCAGAATTTATAAGGAGTGAACCAAGGCTTCCCAAGACTGTATTATACTTCATCGTCAGTTTCACATTGGGAAAAATGTCCTCCTTTATAATGCAAGGCTGAAGTTGCATCTAGGTAAGCTTCATTCCTGCTAGTTTGTCCCATACACTGTTATTAATGTATCTTCATTTGGTGTTGTTCAGGTTCAAAATGAAGAAACCAAGTAAACCTTCATTTTCAATGGGAAGAGGCTAAAAAACTTCCACGAATCCCTTTCAGAGTTCCCGATGGAGGAACTCCATGTTCAAGAAGCAACATTCCAGTGAAACACGCTAGGTTTTATCCTTCCTTATCACCTTCTCAATTATTATATTGAGGACACTGCAAATTCTAGGTGTGGGGGGATGGGTATATTTCTAGGTTAGATAGGAATTTTCATCATTTTTTTATCTTTCTTCTCTTTTTCACCTTCTCTATAGTATTTTCACTTTTCCCCATCTTTTTGAGTTCATTAGGATTTTCATTGTCTTTATTCTTTCTTCTCTTTCTCACCTTCTTTATGGTATTTTCATTTTTCCCCATAAAAATATCAAAGTTCCATGATTTGGTGACCATAAGGGGGGAAAGTAAAAATACCATAAAGAATGGAGAAAAAGAATATCTGTATGAAGTTAACATTAGGGAGTTTTTTTTAGTGAATTGGTTTTCTGTCAATGATATAAATAGTTGTATCACTGTGAAACATTTGAGATGATTGATTCCCCTTGTGTGAGTAATTTTTGGAAAAACCGTGTCACTAATATCTCCATAAATTTTTGCACCAAACCATGAAGTGTGAATATTTCTTACTTAATATAAGGTAAATATATGTTAGGTAAATATTTTTCAGCTTTAAATGATATTTATATATGTTCGTTCCTTATCCGATATGTTTCATTACTGTACCATATTGACCTATGTGTGTGTACCTAATGTATGACTGTTGTACGCCCTAAAAAAAATTTGTTTCTTGGGTAGGTCAAAAACCAATCCTCCTCAACCTTTGATCTTTTTATAACTATTCAAATTAGTGTTGTGAGGATATCAAATAAGGGTTGATATATGAGTGTGAGATTTTTTCCAAATGAAACTTCTAAAAAACAAAAATAATAAATGAGGGGAGTGATAAAATGTACAAAATATGGGGATATCTAGTTCAGGAGCTTATGGTTTGACTTTTGGGAATTCTTAAGTGAGTGGGTCTTGAAATATGATTGCAAAGGATGTAGGGTAGGTTCGGTGAAAATCCATTTAAAGCTGAATAATTTTAAAATAACCTATATTTATTGGATTAAAAGTGGAAAGAATAGCATGGAATGGTTTTCATACACACACATGGAGAGTTATTGGAATGGTTTACTTTTGAATTCCATTCTCATATTGTTTTTATGAATCTCTTTGAATTTCATTGTGATATGATTTATGAGACATCTTTTTCCATTTTCACTAGGAAGAACTCCTTTGTGTGGTTCGTGCATTGATCATGTTACTTTAGTGAATTAAAATTTCCTCAAATATTAAATCTTTCTGATGATGGGAATATATATATTACTCATTTTATTTGGATAGGTGACTTTTCCCAGGAGTGAAAATTTTTGGGTGTGGGGGTGTGATCGTACCACGATTCACTGTGTAATTTTCACCTTTACACCATTGTGCTAAACTTGTTTTATATTGAAAATTATAAAAATAATGACAAGTTTCATTCCATGTTTGAATAATTTATTTTCTGTTTATCACTATTAAAAAGGTAAATGTTACTTTTTTTGATGATTCCATTTCAGGAGTAGGTGATTTGGAGGGCCCATGATGATGTCCAAGAAAAATGGGCCAAACTGCGCAGGATCCAAGCACACCAGTGTATTAATCCGCACACTGCTACTAGACTGTGCATCCAATTGGGCTGACATTTTTTGGCCTGGTACAAAATTCATTGTTCTACATTTCATATGAAGTAACCTGATTCATTCTCAAATTTACCCAAAAGAAGAAGGTAGGACGGTCCTTGTAGTCTAGCTTGGGTTGTCGAATCCTCATAGATCTAAGAAGTACCAACAGACACGTACATTATATGGATTGTTTTTGGCTATGAAGTGGCAAACTTGGGTTGATTTAAGATGGTTTTAAATGAACACTAAGAGACTTAAGTGAATTCAATTTAAAATAATGATTTTATCCTAGGTTATCACTTGGGGTGGATTGGACGTATTCCCTTTTCAATTGTTTCAATCTCTTATATTTGAGTTGAGTTCAGTTAAGGATATCAAAAAACTTCATCACTTACTGATTTTATACCAAAACACCATAATACTAATCACCTATACACTTGGAGGATCAAATTTATGATCACTCCAAGGTAAAGGTTTGTATTAGCACTTGAAGTATGTGGCCTTAAAATTCAACAAGAACAAAGAAGTTTTAAAATCATCAAATAAAAATATCAATTAAAAGAAGTGAGTATACATTAATGGGGTGATAAATAACATCCAATCCAGCCCCTTGATACTCCCTTGGATCAACCCATAAGTGGGTTATCCCTACATTGATGATATGGTTTCAATGGAAGCGGGAAGTAGACTCATGAGGGAGGAGTTGAAGAAGTAAAGAAAACAATAAAAAGAAAATGATCACTCTACTATTGTGTAAATAATTTCACAATGTTTGGTGTAAAAAAATTCACACCTTGAGGAAATGATATCAAAGTGATATGGATAAGAATAGAATAAAAGTAGAAGAAGAATTTTTATTAAGAAACTAGGATGAATTAAAACAACTTACAAGTGAAGGAAGAACGTTACAAAGACAAATTGGCATCATAACATTAAGATGAAAACAAAGCTCAAAGATGATAAAATCTTCCACCCCCACTGCCTTAAATAGGAATTTTGGGAGCCCTGGGTAGAGCCTCCAACAATACAAAATATCCCACTTGAGTATGGTAAGCCTAGGGTGGTGGAAAGTAAGGGAGAGGAGACTTTTCCACCCTTGACCCGAGGTGGCAGCCATCTTGCCTCCACCAAACAGATGTGCATGTAAGACCTTCTAGATGGCCGAATTGGAGTGGTCCATAGGAGACAAAAATGAATCTCCCGATTTCCTCTTACCTTCCGTAACTTTTCTGCCCAAAATAGTTTATGGTTAACGAGATATTTGTAAAATGGTGGGTTGTTTTTCTGGGCCGCAGAATCCGGCCCAGAATTTTATCTTCAACTTGGGCTGCCTAAATAACCATAATGGAGGCTGAATTAGAACTAGATCCTGAATAATGATTTGTTCCTATATATTTCTTATATAATTACATTAAATTTGGGATTAATTGGGTTTGTAATGTGGGTCCAACATTATCATCAGTGGGCTGGTGTCCAATCTGCCTTCTCTAGAATTGCTTCCATTCATCTCCAAATATCTCCATCATCCTTTATGAATCATCCATTGATCCTTGAATGAAAAATGTTCATATTTAAGTGTATCTACAGTTACCAAAATATAAAATTAAAATATATATAATTAAAATCCTTACAATCAGATGAATCATTGGGCCTAAATTGGTGTACATTAGGCATGAAGTGCTCAAATTATCAGAATGGATGTTCAAAATTAAAATCCACTAACTCAGGCCCATAAGATCAAAAATGGACATTTAATACCATTAAGAAGTAATTAAAATATGTAATTTTATTGGCTAATCACATCCCCCAAATTGAGATTTGCTAGTCCCGAGCAAAATGTATCTCAACAATATGAAATTCAAATTCCTTTTTCCAAAAAAAAAATTTAATACACAGTGATCACCAAAACCCTTATACCAAACAATAATGAAACCCATAAAAATATTTTAATACAAGATAGTTTCATAACCAGATCCCGATCTCAATCTCATTCCTTTGTCCAAATTCATTTCCATATTTCATCTAATATCAATTAAGTATGATGATGTGTTGTGCATCACAATAGACATGGGGGTTCATCTTTATTCAAGGGGGAAATGACGGAAGCGCTAGGTGGAATCACATTTCAATATTAAAATGAGTATTCAATTTTTTTGTATTATTATTATTATTATTATTTTCAATTTTTCCATGGTAATTGAAATTGTACTCAAAAGAGTCAACCCTTATAGTGATACTTTGTCGATGACTCCCAGGATCAAAGGCCTTAGGGCACTAAGTGAATCCCACATACTCGGGCATCATCTTGAGTTAACTCAGTCAAAAAAAATTAAATTACCAAAAATAGAGATAAAATTACTAACTCTGGGCCTGAAAACTATGGAGTCGTGATCCCCAAGTGTTGAAAGCCACGCATTATGTCATTTCATTACTCTACGCGCAAATTTATTTTTATTTTTATTTTTTTTATTGAATACTCATATTAAAACTAAAATGATCACCAAACCTATTCTATTTATTTGGGGGACCCCACGAACTCAAACTAATACCCCACTATCCAAAGGACATGCATTGTGATCTTTTTTTTTTGATGAAAATATAAACGATGAAATATCACATTGGACAGCCACACTTTCCAAAATCTATGCTCATGAAATTATACAAGGATTAAAATCAGAATCGGGGCATGCAAAATTATTTGATATTCAGTTTCAAATTGTGAAATGTGTATTACCATTATCAAAGTTAATGGAATTTTTCCTTCCATTTACACAATTTTTTTTCAAATCATTCGTTTTTTTTACACAAAAGCATTTATTATTTTATCTCCCCCCCAACATAAAATAACACTATCCCCAGTGTTTGAAGAAATGAAAATTTAGAAGGATTAGAGGTAGATAAGGGAAGTTCAAAATGGAAATTGAAATATGAGGATCATGGAATGAAGTCACTTGGTGGTTAAAGTTGAAGTTCTTGATACTCCAATTTAATCCCTTGATCTCGATGTCACTATGAGAATTACCTAGTAGAAAAAAACTATATATATATATATATATATAATAAAGAAATTAAAATATAATTATAGATATAAAAATTATAGAATAAGGAAGAATAAATAATCGTAGGTCAGTGGTAAGCGCGTGCCGCTATCTCCCTTCGGTCCCGAGTTCGAATCCCCGCGGCTTTTCCAGTTGTGATGGGGTTTGACCCACGACGTGTCACTTATTATTATTATTATTATTATATTTTTATTTATTTATTTGTACTTTTATTTTAACCTACAAACACATAAAATAAAATGATGATACATTTTCTTATTTTTAAATTTCTGGGTAAGGTATTACTCTAGGATCACACCACGTGACACAGATGAATATGGTGCTCCCCTTTCGTACCCATCCATACTCATAATAGAAGAACATGTCAATAGTGTATATTTTTTAAAATATCAAAATGATTCATTTATCCTATTTAAAAAAATGATCCGCAAAGATGAAAATCATGGGTTGCCTCCCGTGTAGTGCTTTGGATTAATGTCGCTAACTCAACTTAGACCTTTAATTATTTAATTATTTTTCTCATCTAAGGTTGGTTCACTCAAGTTTTCATCAACTTCATTTTTTTTTTTGGAATGGTTCAATGAATGGTTTGACTCTATGACCATTAACATTAAAGGTTTGACCATTGGTGGGATCTTGAATTTCTACAGCCCCATGGGGGCACACCTTATGCACTATGTATGGACCTGACCATCTAGACCTCAACTTTCCCAGGTGTAAATGAAGTTTAGAACTATATAAAATAATAGGTTTACCTGGTAAAATGTGTTTAGTTTTAAGATTTAGAGATTGGTAGGCTTGTACTTTAGCTTTATTGATCCTTGAATTTTCATAAGCCTCCATCCTAAGTTCCTCAAGTTCATTGAGATCTAATTTCCTTTTTATTTTGGCCAATGAGAGGTCATAATTCATTTTCTTAATTGCCCAAAAATCTTTATATTCAATCTCCACTGGCAAATGGCATGTTTTACCATAAACCAACCTATATGGGGACATTCCTAAAATGGTTTTATATGCGGTTTTATAGGCCTAAAGGGAATCTAAGAGTTTGATTGACTAATCTTTCCTAGATGGATTAATAGTTTTCTCAAGAATTTGTTTGATTTCTTGATTGGATAACTCATCTTGACCATTGTTCTGTGGGTGGTAAGCAGTGGACACTTTGTGAGAAATTACATACTTTTCCATGAGTGATTAGAATGGATGATTGTAAAAATGAGTTCCATGATCCCTAATGATAGCCTTAGGAATTCCAAATTTAGAGAAGATATTTTCTTATAGGAATCTAATCATAGTTTTATGATCATTGTATTTTGTGGGAATGGCCTCAACCCATTTTGAGATATAATAAATAGCTAAGAGAATGTAAATATATCCCCTAGAGTTTGGGAAGAGACCCGTGAAATAAATTTCCCAATAGTCAAAGATTTCAACCACTAAGATGGGAGTGAGTGGAATTTGATTCCTTTTTGTGATGGACCCTAATTTTTGACACCTAGGACGGATTTGAAAAAATGTGTAGGATTCCCTTGAGAGGGTGGTCCAGAAGAGACCACACTGAAGAATCTTAACGAAGTTTTATTAGAGGAAAAGTGACCTCCACATGCCTCACTGTGACTGAATTTAAGGATGGAATCTTGTTCAAATTCTGGTATACACCTCCTAATGACTTGGTCAGGGCAGAACTTATAGAGGTATGGATCATCAAACACATAGTGCCTAACATCAGGAAGGAATTTGCTTCGAGCTTGAGTCCCTATGAATTTTGGAATGACTCCTATAACTAAGAAATTGGCTATGTCAGCATACCAAGGTAAGTCACTCACAGAGTATAGGTGTTCATCAGGAAATGAATTAGACATAGAAAGGTGATTTGAGTTGTCTTTGAATTCCATCCTAGAGAGGTGATCAGCCACAACATTTTCAACTCCCTTTTTATCCTTTATTGTGAGGTCAAATTTTTGTAAGATAAGGACCCACCTAATCAGTCTAGCCTTAGAATCTTGTTTTTGGAAGAGGTATTTTAGTACAGAATGGTCAGTGAACATAGTGATGGGGGATCTTAAGAGGTAGGACCTAAAATTCTCTAAGGTAAACACAATAGAAAGTAACTCCTTTTCTGTAGTGGTGTAGTTGATTTGGGCATTATTTAAGGATTTTCTTGCATAAGTAATGACATAAGGAGTTTTATCACAACGTTTTCTTAACACAGCTCCTACAGAAAAGTCACTGGCATCACGCATAAATTCAAAAGGAAGGTTCCAATTTGGAGATTTCAAAATGGGAGGAGATGTGAGAGAGGATTTGAGGGTTGAGAATGAACCCTCACATCTTTATGCCCAAAAAAATGGAGCATCCTTTACTAGGAGAGCACAAAGGGGACAGGAGATTGAACTAAAGTCCTTGATGAATATTCTATAGAAACCAACATGTCCTAAGAAAGACCTCACTTCCTTGACAATTTTGGGTGATGGAAGGTGAAGAATGATATCAACCTTGGATTTATCAACTTCAATCCCCCTACCTAAGACCAGATGGCCTAGAACTAGTCCCTCTTTAACCATGAAATGGAATTTTTCCGAGTTTAGGACCAGATTATTTTCTTCACATCTTTACAAGACTCTCTCCACATTCCTCAGACATCCCTCAAATGTATCCCCAAACACAAAGAAGTCATCCATGAAGACCTCTAGAAAATCCCCTACCATGTCTGAGAATATTCCCATCATGTGCCGCTGAAAGGTTCTAGGGTCATTGCATAAACCAAAGGGCATGCGTTTGAAGGAAAAGGTGCTGAATGGACAGGTGAAGGTAGTCTTCCCTTGATCCTCTAGGGATACCTCAATCTAATTATACCACGAGTACCCATCTAAGAAATAGTAGAGGGCATGACCTTCCACTCTCTCAAGGACTTGGTCAATGAATGGTAAGGGGAAATGGTCCTTCTTGGTGAATGATTGTAGATTCCTATAGTCAATGTAGACCCTCCATCCACTAATCACCCTAATTGGAAGAATATATCCATCCTTATTGGTTATCACTGTTATTCCTGCCTTCTTGGGAACCACTTGGATTGGGATCACCCACTCACTCTCAGTTATGGGATAGATGATACCATATTTTAACAATTTTAGAAGTTCCTTCCTCACTACTTCTATGAGATTATGATTGAGTCGTCGTTGAGGTTGATGACATGGCTTTGAATCAGATTCCAAAACAATCCTATGAGTCCCGATAAGTGGGATAATCCCAGGAATATCAGACAGGGTCTAAACAATGGATTTCTTATGTTTCCTAAAGACATCTAGAAGCATCATCTCATGATTGGCTTTAAGATAAGAATAAATGACAATAGGATGTGTTTTATTGTCCCCTAGGAAGTCATACTTGAGTGCAGCGGGAAGTTCCTTCAATTCAAGATCAGGTTGGTTCAAAATTTCAGCAGAATATTGGGACATTGGATCAATATCAATTTCTTTTTTTAGAGTTTCAGATAGGATTGATTACCCACATAGAGAAGTTTCAGATACAAGATTGGTTTGATCAGATTTAGGGAAGGAAGTTTGATTGGTCTCCATGAATGTGGTTTGCTGAAAGGTTTCACTGATTTTTGGTCCTAAGACTTCATCATAAGAGAAATTTGAAAATGATTCAAGCCAAGGAGATAGAATTCCTTAATGTGAACAAAGGAAATCAATCTCATACTGACTTAGACATCTATCAAATATTCCTTGATGTTCTATGGATTCATTATCAATGATTCCTATCATGTTTACTTCATGAATGTCCTCATCATCCCCTATTTGTGAGTTTTCATTATAGATGTTCAAGTCTAGACTCATGTTTCCAAAGGTGATGGTCATGTTCTCATTTCTGACTCGGATAACAGAGTTGATTTTTGCAAGGAAAGGACGACCAAGGATGATTGGGATTTGTTCCTTATTTCTTAAGTTTGGATGGTTGTCAAGGACAATGAAGTCAGCAGGGTAGATGAAGTTTTCAACCTTTACCAGAACATCCTTTAAAATCCCCTTTGGAACCCTAATGCTACGATCATAAATTTGAAGTGTGACAGATGTGGGTTGGAGTTCTTCTAGGCCTAACTAGAAATACACATCATAGGGGGTGATATTGACACTAGCTCCTAGGTTACACAAGGCCTTGAAAACATTGCTCTCTCCTAGTTCAACATTGATGTAAGGGAAACCCGGGTCTTTCAACTTAGGAGGAATGGTCCATTGAATGGTGATACTCGCATTAGCATCCAAAAGGACTTGGTTTTTATGTGAAAATTTTCTTTTAAAAGTGAAAAAGTCCTTAAGGTACTTTGAGTAGGAAGGTATGGTTTGTATGGCAACAAGAAGGGTAATGTTCAACTTGACTTGTGAGAATATTTCCCTCAATGTTTCACTCAATTCAGGCTTGGTTTTCCCCCTTATGCGTTGAGGAAATGGTGTAGGTTGTGGGGTTTTTTGTTGAAGAGTTGTTTCTTTGACAATTTTATCATGTTTTTCAATTTGATCATTTGGTTCATTTGAATTTTCATCCAAGTTTGAATCTTCAGGTGGGTTCTGAATTAATTGTTCAGGTTTCTCAATTGATTTCCCACTTCTTAAAACATTCACAGCCTTTCGTTGTTCATGATTTATTTGAGTACAACTTGACTCTCCCCTTAAATTTGATGATGGAACCGCCTGAGTAGGCATGGGTTCCTTTCTAGTTTTGATGGTTTGAAGTTATTTTTTAAGGGAAGAGACTTCTAAGTTCATCCTTTCCATTTATTTGCATAGTTGTTCTAGTGGGATTTGTGGAACGGTTTGGGTTGGTGCTTTAGAAGATTGGTTTATCCCAGGGGGATATTTTGGAGGTGGGATGGTTTGTTGAAAATGAATTGGTGGCTATTGGTATTGGATAGGTTGGGTTTTGAACTGGTTATGGGTTTGGTAGTTCTAATGGGGATAAGGATTTTGTCCCTATGGTTGGATAGGTTGTTGGTTATCTTTCCAGCGGAAGCCTGGGTGGTCATTATACATTGGGTTGAAGTTGTTTTGGTATTGAGTATTTTGAAAGTTCAAAGAATTTACTTCTTCTAGGGGTCCACCTAAAATAAAATCCTTTATATATGGAATGGTTGGTCATTTTTCTATCTTATGGTCATGTTTGTCACAAATTGTGCAAACAAGGTCAACAGTTTGGATTTCATGGACTTTCCAAAGGTCTATCTCTTCAACCTTCCTAGCGAGTGCTGCGAGTTTATCCCTAAGGATTTCCTCTTATCTAAGTGTATGAATTATATTAGTTCTTTTTGTATTTTATAATAAGGTGAAGTTCCCATTGTTTGGTTTTTTTCAGAAAGTCTTTCTAGATACTCGTAAGCATCATTTGGGGATTTGTTTTTAAAGGTTCCATTACACATCATGTCAATGAATTGTTTGTTCCCCAGACCCAACCCTTCATAGAAATTATCACTTGTTCAGGAATAGAAAAACCATGGTGTGGAACCATGTTTATAGTGTCTTTGAACCTCTCACATGTTTCATAGAATGACTCTCCCTCTTTTTCAAAAAAGTTTTGGATACATTTTTTAAGTGCAATTGTTTTGTGGTGGGGAAAGTATTTTTTGTATAATTTTCTTTAAAGTTGGTCCCAAGAGTTGATGGATGATGGTCTCAAATTGTTTAACCAATTTTTATCTCAATCATTTAAATAAAAAGAAAATATCATCCTCTTATCTGATTCTAGTTTATGTGGGGAAAACATGTTTTCTACAATGTCATTGAACTCCTTAATGTGAAGGTAGGGCATCACAGACTCCATTCCATGGAATGTGGGAAGATGGTTTAGGACATGGGGTTTAAAGATGTAGTTGTAATCTACTAGGGAGTTGTTTCTGATGAATTAGTGGGAGTTGGTCTAGGAAGGTGTGAGATAGTCATTCATGGTTTGATCAACTGCATTCCCCAAGTTTGGGGCTGCCTCATTTGGGTTTCCATTTTGGTTTCCACTAGGGTTTATGAGTTGGTTTCTTTGAAGACCTTCCATTGAAATGGGATCAATTTTGGACTCTAGAGTATTAGGAAGATTAGGATTTAATGGCAAGAGTTCCCTTGGTGTACTTGACTCCCCAACCCCAGGATTATCCACCCTAACTAGATGGTTTGATTGATCGCAGGTGTAGGTGGACATGCGCCAAAAGAAAAAAAAATGAGAAAGGGACAAGATAAGAGAATTTGGATGAGAAAAAAAGAAATGGGGGGATAGAATGGATGTTTATATGAATTAATTGGGTCCCTGAAAATGGTGGAAAAATTTTATTCATGCTCAAATTTACCCAAAAGAATAAGGTAGGACGGTCCTTGTAGTCTAGCTTGGGTTGTCGAATCCTCAGAGACCTAAGCAGTACCTAAAAACACGTACATTATATGGATTTTTTTTGGATATGAAGTGGCCAACTTGGGTTGATTTAAGATGGTTTTAAATTAAATCTAAGAGACTTAAGTGAATTCAATTTAAAATAATGAGTTGATCCTAGGTTATCACTTGGGGTGGATTGGACGTATTCCCTTTTCAATTGTTTCAATTTCTTATATTTGAGTTGAGTTCATTTAAGGAGTTCAAACAACTTCATCACTTAATGATTTTATACCAACACACTATAATACTAATCACCTATAAACTTTTAGGATCAAATTTATGATCACTCCAAGGTAAAGGTTTGTATTATCACTTGAAGTATGTGGCCTTAAAATTCAACAAGGATGAAGAAGTTTTAAAATCATCAAATAAAAATCTCAACTAAAAGAACTGAGTATAAATTAATGGGGTGATAAATAAAATACAATACAACCCCTTTATACCCACTGGGATCAACCCATAATTGGTTTATCCCTCTATTGATTCTATGGTTTCAATGGAAGCTGGAAGTAGACTCATGAGGGAGGAATGGAAGAAGTAAAGAAAACAATAAAAAGAAAATGATCACTCCACTGTTGTGTGAATAATTTCACAATGTTTGGTGTGAATAAATTAAAACCTTGAGGAAATTTTATAAAAGTGATATGGATAATAATAGAATAAAATTATAAGAATAATTTTTATTAAGAAACTAGGATTAATTAAAACAACATACATGTGAAGGAAGAATGTTACAAAGACAAATTCGCAGCATAACATTAAGATGAAAACAAAGCTCAAAGATTATAAACTCCTCCACCAAAAATACCTTAAATAGGAATTTTTTTAGCCTTGGGTAGAGCCTCCAATATTACAAAAGATACCACTTGAGTATGGTAGGCCTAGGGTGGTGGAAAGTAAGGGAGAGGTGACTTTTCCACCCTTGACCCGAGGTGGTTTCCAGCTTGATTTCACTGAACAGATTCTCCTGTAAGACCTTATATATGGACGAATTGCAGTGGTCCATAAAATAAAAAAATGAATCTAAAGATTTAACCTAACCTTATGTAAAGTTTCATCCAAAAATAGTTTATTTTTAACAAGATATGTGTAAAATAGTGGGATGTTTTTCTGGGCCACAGAATCTGGCCCATGATTTTATCTTCAACTTGGGCCGCCTAAATAACAACAATTTAGACCTACTTAGCACTTGATCCTGAAGAATTACTTGTTCCTATATATGTATTATATAATCCCACGAAATTTTGTCTTCATTGGGTTTTTAATGTGGGTCCCAAATTCTCATCAGTGGGCTGGTGTCCAATCTACCTTCTCTAGAATTGCTTCCATTCATCTCCATATATCTCAATCATCCTTTATGAATCCTCCATTGATCCCTGAAAAAAAAATGTTCATATTTAAGTTTAGATATAGTTAAAAAATATATAATTAAAATATGGATAATTAAAATCCTTAAAATCATATGAATCATTGGGCCTAAATTGGTGTACATTAGGCATGAAGTGCACAAATGATAAGAATGGATGTTTAAAATTAAAATCCACTAACTCAGGCCCATAATATCAAAAAAGAACATTTAATACCATTAAAATGTAATTAAAATATGTAATTTTATTTTCTAATCATAACCCAAGACTCATTCAGCCATCTAGTTTCCCAAACTACCTGATCTGTCCAGCACACCAAATCTGCACGAAGTCAAAAGTGGGGTGTTGTGATATGTCCATATCTCATGATATAGGTGTCAAAATTATGCCAAACTTTATTTGGAGACATCCAAGAGTTGGGGCTACAACTTTTTTATTTTATCCAAATCGATATAAGGCTTTCTGGAGGTCTAAACACCTGTGATAATTGGTTTTAATAATCCTGTGTGCTCAAAACCACCTTCCCATTTTTCTATAAAATGGCACCTTGGGATCCTCATTTGAAAGTTCAGCCAGGAGGAAAAGATATGGTATTTTAGAGACCCAAATAATTCCTTTAATAATACAATTAGTTCTGGAGGCCCCTATCCTCATAGGGTAATCAAGTATGAAAAGTTAGTTCCACCCGAGCCTCCTCCTCCTCCTCTCGATGGAGAGCTAAACGGTGGACGATCATTTCGAGGGAGCTGCACAAACATGGGAGGGAGTTCCATCACATTTTATTCTTATAGTTTTGTATAATTTGTGTGTTGAATATTTCACTTATTTTTTTTCTTGACATGCTTCCACCTGATTACATTTCATTTGATATAATTAAGTGGAATGATTTTTATTTCAACAATAATTGGGTTGAGATTTCAAGTGGGAATATTGGGTTGATCCGATTGAACAACACAATAATCCTATTTATCTCACACATAAATAAGATTTAAGTATGATTTGGTATACCTGTTATTATATGTTTGATAACCAAATCTTGGAAAAATGATTTTTTTGCCAAGGGGTGGTTCTTTAAGCATCATTTGACGTGGCAAGAGGGGAGTCAAGATCTTGACAACCTTCAACCAAATAATTAAACAAAACCATGTTAAATTTTTAGAACAATGAACTATCCAAGATGTGTAGTGAACTTGAAATGATCTTCTTATATCATAATTATTAATACACCACCTTTATTTATAAACTATTTAACTCTTTAATTGAGTAATTTACTTAAATCGGTTTTCAAAATCCCCCCCCCCCTTTTAGTAATTATTATTAAAAATACATACTAAAAACCTATCAATGCTCCTCGAGAGATGACCTAGGGTCTTCCCTAGACTATAAATAAATCTTAAAATCATAATCAATTTGACGTGTCATGATAGCTCGGTCATTCTTCATCGCTATCAAATGATGGTTCTTTATTGCTTGAACTATCAGAATGAGTTTGTGACTTTTCCTTTCCTTTAGGTTTAAAAGTAGTGGTTTTTAAATCCATTGACTTTATCTTTGGTTCATCATCCTATTCATTATTGACCTTAAATTCTTCTTCATACATAATCAAATTACCTATAATCTCCTTTACTAGTAACTTACTAATATCACAGGATTCTCTAATTGACACTGAGGTTTCCCTCCATTTGTCTGGTAGACATCTGAGAATTCACATGATTTCTTCCTTGTCTATAATTGTAACACCCCAAGATTTTATGAAAAATATTATTTTAATTTCATTAATGTCTTTTGTTGTATTCTACACCAAGATTACCTTGCGCTATATGCAACACCGTATTAACTTGCAGTATACGCAACACTATTCTTGGACCGTGTTACACACAATTTTGATAATAGTTATTCTACGCAACATTGAGTATATATATATATATATATATTAAATGTATAAATGAAATATGGTTGGATTCTGTTATACGAAACAACGAAGGATTCTTTCACAACACGCAACCCTGACTTGGCTTGCATTACACGCAATCGCGACCTTCCTCGATAGCGTGTGTTGTATGCAATACCGGGTTTTAATAAACAATGATATATTATTATAATATTGTCATGAACTAGCCGTTATGAATATTATTAACTAAATATTTAATTTTATACCATTATTATTCATCTCACACATTTTCTAGAACATGTTATAAGAACAAAATAAATTTTTCAGGTAAAATAAGTATTTTTCAAAAAATGCAGTTTTGCCGCCTTTTGATGGCGCACCCACCTTAAATCTAGTTTTTGAAATGTTTATATGTTCAATTTGACAAAATAAAATTCTTCTTTTGAATCAGGATGTAAAAATTTACATTAGATAATGTTTTGATATTTTTTCGATAACTTTCATATTTTAATGAATAGTAAAAACACGCTATATTTTAATTAAAAACAACTTTTTTCATCGTAATATATATTGTGGTTAAATTATAATATTGAATGGTTTTAAAGTATATTTAGAATATATTTTTACCACTTAATATAATGTTGGTCATTGGACACAATTTTACAATTAAACCGAACATAAACAAGTGTCAATCTTTTGATAGTTATTATCTCTTAAAAACACGCTTTTTGTTTTGACAGCGGGAATTAATTTTAAATTAATTTCTGCCACTTCTGTGTTTTGAATTTAGAAAAATGGATTCCATATTTGGAATCAGGATGTTCAAATTGTGTAAATAGGTAACTTTTATTTTTAGACATTTTGAATAATTACTGCGGTAAATATTTTATTTACCATGGTTAAGGGTAAATCCGGTAAATAAGGGTTAAAAAATAATATTATAATAATATTAAATTATCCTAAAACGTGTCTTAACCCCATTGGTTGATACATGGTCTACCATGGGCATATTTGGGTCGATTTTGGGACCCCATTGATCCACTTGTAAGTGATAATGACACTTTATTTTAATTAAGTTAAAATGAATACAAAATTGACACAAGCATATATCTTTTAGAAAAACAATTGTTACATAGGGTTATATATGTTAGATTTTAGATTATAAATATTGATTAGAAAGATAAAAAGATTTCCTACATAATGGTATTTTATTTGTAATTTTTAGACTTTAAATAATTTAATTTATTTATGACACAATGATGATGTAGTAATTATCTTATTAATGAAATATTGACATAATTGATGTTATAAACACAAAAATAAATGTAATTTGAGACTTTTTATGAATTCCACTAATTTTCTAGGTTACTAGGATATATTAATGTTGATTTAATCAACTTGGTTCGAACATTTAATTCTGTTATGACTTTCAAAAAAATCATATATCAAATAGTGTCAAAATTGACACAAAATAGTTTTTAAATCAAATATTATATTATTAATTGTTATTGTATTCCTAAAAATCTAAGGTTCGGCCAAATGACTTATATAAGGATATATATATTAATAATAAACAATTTGGGGTTCGTTTGGCATGTTATAGTAAGTTTATTAACCATATAGTGAAAGAAAACAAAAAGACATGGTAAAAGTTAAATTATTTAACTTAGAGTTAAATCTAATTGATAAGGTTAAAATAATATCCTAAACTTGTCTAAATTCTATTGGTTGATAGGATTTCGACCCCTCCCCACCTTATCTTAGAAATAAGACCCTTTGGAACCATTATAAACCGATTTTTACTTTAATATAAAATAATATTTTGAGATATTCCTAAGGTGCCCCTCTCCTCCCCTATAAAAGGACACCTCCTCCCCCTCCTCCTCACACCAATTTGAGCACTCAATCTCGGCCAACCCCTGCCAAAATATCTTCTCCACTTCCCTAGCAACATCCTAGAGGTTCTGGTCTTCCTCAAAGACCAATTCTAGTGCCCTAAGAGGAGGTCTCAAAGAGGCACTTCAAAGAAGAGGAGGTTCGGACACATACGAAGCAAATTGGACCTAAGGTAAGGGAAATATCACAATCTCATTTTTATCCGAGATTGTTTATTCGTAAGTATTTACTGGGGTGTATTTTATCATCCACATCCATGTTTCATAAATATGTAATATTATTTCCATCCACCTACAATTGTTTATATCCAATTTTACCCTTCGGGAAGTTTTTAGTAAAAGAAATGAAAGGAATCTTTTGTCGTTTTTCGTACGAGGTACTTTTTGACTTTTCCGACAAAAGTACGAAGAATGTTTTTTTAACTTATACGGTATGAATGGATTCTTAAAACATTATTTCCAAGAAGCTTCTTTTACAAGTTTTCAAGTTTATTTTTAATCAACTTCTTTTATTTTAAAGCTGTATGACATGTTATGAAAGGAAAAATGTTTTTGAAGAAGAAAGGATATTTTCCTCAAGAATGGAGTTCAAGTGTTTTATCAAAATTATTTTCCATCTAAGATAATAAAGGGTTCTGTTTTTATCCTTATTATTACATTGATTTGATCATATTGTGATGGAATTATTTTTTATGAATTCCTTTATCTTATATGTATTTATTTATGATGTCATGATGTTTCAAGAATCCCATTTTTGTTACATGTGTTATGTGATGATGTATGTTTTATGATTATGTGGCACACATAAGAAAGGATTCATTATAAGATGGGTGGGACCTATATCTCCCTCCAATGCATTGGGTAAAGATTTTATATCTCATGAGATAGACATGGCTGAAATGGTAGGTTATACCGGTTCAGTGAAACAGGACTGAAACGAGGGTTACTCGATTCAGAAAGGGACTTTGTCCACTAAGATAGTCTTGGCATTAAGTCTTGACTAACAAGAAATGATTCTCTATGATTATGTGTGTATGCCACAAAGTTTCATGTTTTAAGTTATGATTATTGGATTACATTTCACTTCTATGATTTATCCCATGTTATGATATTATGTGCTCTTTTGCAGGTTAAAATTTCCAAAAGCTATGTTTTTATGTATATGATGTGATTTATATTTCTTTTGTTTACCCTTGCTGAGCATTTGAGCTCACCCTTTTATGTTTTCTTTTCCCCAGGATATAAAGAAAGGTTTTAGGTAAAAAATGGAAGATCTTTATGGGAGATATTGAAGAACTTTCACCACGATTAGAAGATTACGTTCCGAGTTTCCAAAGACACTAAACTATTACAATCCTTTAGTGTGTGTTTTTGTTATGTACTAAGTATTCCGCAAATGTAATGTAATGTCCATGTACGTCAGGCTTCGGGTCTCTACAGTTGGTATCAGAGGAAAGGTTTAGTCAACCTTTGGAAACTAGGATTCGAAAACGTTAGTGAGATCCCTAGAGATATTTCTAAGGTATGTCTAGGGATGTCCCTAAGGATAAGTATACGTATAGGATATAGTCCTAGAACTATGGTAACGATCTTAGAATTTAACCTAAGATGTTAGATATTGAGGGTGCTTCCCCTTTACTATGTTGTTTTCCCTAGCATGATTTTTGCCTCTCACACTATTCATTTTGGGTTTTAGAAAATGGCTGGAAACAAGATGATTCACGATAATGGAGGATATGATGGACAATGGAATGATATTCTTCATGAGCAACCAAATGAAATGGGATTTGGAAGTCCAAAGATCATTATTATGCCGAATCAGTCATCGCGATATATGATTAACAAGGTGAAATTTAGTGGTATGACTAATTCATCAAAGAAGAGGAAGATAAACTATTATGCATGTTCGCATGTTGAGGAGCATAAAGAAAGGAAGATTGAGATTTCTAAAGAAGGGAAGAAGAACCTTGAGGAATACTTCAAATGGAGGGACCGATGTTATCTGTGTGGAGAAAAGGGTCATAGAGTGACAGATTGTTATGGAGTTCAATGTCTTATTTGTGGAGAACATGGGCATTACCCAACTCAATGCCCTGACCTAAAAAGATACTTCTAAATCAAGGAAGGACTTATTCCAGGATAGTCATTGAAGTGGATGGACTGAAGTGTGTATGTATTGGTATTCAAGAATAATGTTGTTGAGGTACTTTTATGGTGTACTGAAATATTTATGTTTTGGTCTATTGTGGTACCGGTAACCATCAAAAGTGATTGAGACATTTTTGGAATTTAGATGATATGCGCATGATGAAAGAATAATAAGATAATGAGGTGTTTGATTGTATTCATGAGCTCATGACTGATATAAGGAGAAGGTTATATCATGGTTTGAGTATATAGAATTTTTGGATTTTGGTATGTGGAAAGAGTTAACTTTTAACTGAATTCATGTTTTCACTAAGGTTCAATGGGTATTCAAGAGAATACATGATTAAGGACTTTGAATGTTTGGAATGTGATCAAGAAAAACATGTATTATGATATATGGGGTTCAACGATGGTATTAAATCTCTGGTAATCGTCTTCACTATGTTATGAGAGTGGACTGCAGTATTATGTATAAGCCTAAAGATTAGACTGGATTATGTTGGACATAAGTTAGTATTGTTTAAGGATAGAAGATTTTCGATATTATTGATGGGATGTTATAGTAACGTAGTTTTAGAAAAAGGACAACCTGCAGGACGGGCGACAGCCCATCGCTTCGGACAAGGTTGTAAGAATCGAACCCACAACCGAAATGCGACTGGCCTTTATCGCCTACCACTGGCCTACAGGAAGTCCCCGTTTAGTAGAAACTAGTTTTATTTTATTAAGCGGTATGATATATGAAGTATAAGTTCATTTTTGGAACCATATACGATTAATCTCACTATAAGATGGACTTATAACTTTTGCTAACCCTTTGTTAGAAATAGATGGAATGACCCATCCTTCTATCACATGATCTGCTAATGCTTCACGAATAACAAATTCAACTTCATTTTTTTATGATATGAAGTGGAAATTGTTCAATTCACGAACAACAGTGAGATTGTAACAAAATCATGTAAGTATTTCTTTTAATTCATCAACTTTAGGGAAATGATCTTGAAAACCAAAAATGTTGTCCTAGTGCTCTTATATCTGATTAATCAGATGGTACCTTAGATCGTCACAAATTTATGGATTTGTGATTGTTGGCTTTTCCATAGCCATGTTCTCTACCACTCTCCATCAGAACATGATGGTTAGATTTCTCTTCCATATCCATATTTTCACCTATGTGGAAACCCAATGATTAGTTTATTTGGGTAACCGTTACGTTTCATACTTTTGTTTTTAAAGATAAGTTTTGGTATTACTTTTTACGATGTGGGTTTCTATCAAAGAAACTTTCAAATAGTAAACCATTTATAACCCCGACGAATTTCGAGGGCGAAATTCATTTTAAGGGGGGTAGAATGTAACACCCCAAGATTTTATGAAAAATATTATTTTAATTTCATTAATGTCTTTTGTTGTATTCTACACCAATATTACCTTGCGCTATATGCAACACCGTATTAACTTGCAGTATACGCAACACTATTCTTGGACCGTGTTACACACAATTTTGATAATAGTTATTCTACGCAACATTGAGTATATATATATATATATTAAATGTATAAATGAAATATGGTTGGATTCTGTTATACGAAACAACGAAGGATTCTTTCAAAACACGCAACCCTGACTTGGCTTGCATTACACGCAATCGCGACCTTCCTCGATAGCGTGTGTTGTACGCAATACCGGGTTTTAATAAACAATGATATATTATTATAATATTGTCATGAACTAGCCGTTATGAATATTATTAAATAAATATTTAATTTTATACCATTATTATTCATCTCACACATTTTCTAGAACATGTTATAAGAACAAAATAATTTTTTCAGGTAAAATAAGTATTTTTCAAAAAATGCAGTTTTGCCGCCTTTTGATGGCGCACCCACCTTAAATCTAGTTTTTGACATGTTTATATGTTCAATTTAACAAAATAAAATTCTTATTTTGAATCAGGATGTAAAAATTTACATTAGATAATGTTTTGATATTTTTTCGATAACTTTCATATTTTAATGAATAGTAAAAACACGCTATATTTTAATTAAAAACAACTTTTTTTATCGTAATATATATTGTGGTTAAATTATAATATTGAATGGTTTTAAAGTATATTTAGAATATATTTTTACCACTTAATATAATGTTGGTCATTGGACACAATTTTACAATTAAACCGAACATAAACAAGTGTCAATCTTTTGATAGTTATTATCTCTTAAAAACACGCTTTTTGTTTTGACAGCGGGAATTAATTTTAAATTAATTTCTGCCACTTCTGTGTTTTGAATTTAGAAAAATGGATTCCATATTTGGAATCAGGATGTTCAAATTGTGTAAATAGGTAACTTTTATTTTTAGACATTTTGAATAATTACTGCGGTAAATATTTTATTTACCATGGTTAAGGGTAAATCCGGTAAATAAGGGTTAAAAAATAATATTATAATAATATTAAATTACCCTAAAACGTGTCTTAACCCCATTGGTTGATACATGGTCGACCATGGGCATCTTTGGGTCGATTTTGGGACCCCATTGATCCACTTGTAAGTGATAATGACACTTTATTTTAATTAAGTTAAAATGAATACAAAATTGACACAAGCATATATCTTTTAGAAAAACAATTGTTACATAGGGTTATATATGTTGGATTTTATATTATAAATATTCATTAGAAAGATAAAAAGATTTCCTACATAATGGTATTTTATTTGTAATTTTTAGACTTTAAATAATTTAATTTATTTATGACACAATGATGATGCAGCAATTATCTTATTATTGAAATATTGACATAATTGATGTTATAAACACCAAAATAAATGTAATTTGAGACTTTTTATGAATTCCACTAATTTTCTAGGTTACTATGATATATTAATGTTGATTTAATCAACTTGGTTTGAACATTTAATTCTGTTATGACTTTCAAAAAAATCATATATCAAATAGTGTCAAAATTGACACAAAATAGTTTTTAAATCAAATATTATATTATTAATTGTTATTGTATTCCTAAAAATCTAAGGTTCGGCCAAATGACTTAGATAAGGATATATATATTAATAATAAACAATTTGGGGTTCGTTTGGCATGTTATAGTAAGTTTATTAACCATATAGTGAAAGAAAACAAAAAGACATGGTAAAAGTTAAATTATTTAACTTAGAGTTAAATCTAATTGATAAGGTTAAAATAATATCCTAAACTTGTCTAAATTCTATTGGTTGATAGAATTTCGACCCCTCACCACCTTATATTCGAAATAAGACCCTTTGGAACCATTATAAACCGATTTTTACTTTAATATAAAATAATATTTTGAGATATTCCTAAGGTGCCCCTCTCCTCCCCTATAAAAGGACACCTCCTCCCCCTCCTCCTCACACCAATTTGAGCACTCAAGCTCGGCCAACCCCTGCCAAAATCTCTTCTCCACTTCCCTAGCAACATCCTAGAGGTTCTGGTCTTCCTCAAATACCAATTCTAGTGCCCTAAGAGGAGGTATCAAAGAGGCACTTCAAAGAAGAGGAGGTTCGGACACATACGAAGCAAATTGGACCTAAGGTAAGGGAAATATCACAATCTCATTTTTATCCGAGATTGTTTATTCGTAAGTATTTACTGGGGTGTATTTTATCATCCACATCCATGTTTCATAAATATGTAATATTATTTCCATCCACCTACAATTGTTTATATCCAATTTTACCCTTCGGGAAATTTTTAGTAAAAGAAATGAAAGGAATCTTTTGTCGTTTTTCGTACGAGGTACTTTTTGACTTTTCCGACAAAAGTACGAAGAATGTTTTTTTTAACTTATATGGCATGAATGGATTCTTAAAACATTATTTCCAAGAAGCTTCCTTTACAAGTTTTCAAGTTTATTTTTAATCAACTTCTTTTATTTTAAAGCTGTATGACATGTTATGAAAGGAAAAATGTTTTTGAAGAAGAAAGGATATTTTCCTCAAGAATGGAGTTCAAGTGTTTTATCAAAATTATTTTCCATCTAAGATAATAAAGGGTTCTGTTTTTATCCTTATTATTACATTGATTTGATCATATTGTGATGGAATTATTTTTTATGAATTCCTTTATCTTATATGAATTTATTTATGATGTCATGATGTTTCAAGAATCCCATTTTTGTTACATGTGTTATGTGATGATGTATGTTTTATGATTATGTGGCACACATAAGAAAGGATTCATTATAAGATGGGTGGGACCTATATCTCCCTCCAATGCATTGGGTAAAGATTTTATATCTCATGAGATAGACATGGATGAAATGGTAGGTTATACCGGTTCAGTGAAACAGGACTGAAACGAGGGTTACTCGATTCAGAAAGGGACTTTGTCCACTAAGATAGTCTTGGCATTAAGTCCTGACTAACAAGAAATGATTCTCTATGATTATGTGTGTATGCCACAAAGTTTCATGTTTTAAGTTATGATTATTGGATTATATTTCACTTCTATGATTTATCCCATGTTATGATATTATGTGCTCTTTTGCAGGTTAAAATTTCCAAAAGCTATGTTTTTATGTATATGATGTGATTGATATTTCTTTTGTTTACCCTTGCTGAGCATTTGAGCTCACCCTTTTATGTTTTCTTTTCCCCAGGATATAAAGAAAGGTTTTAGGTAAAAAATGGAAGATCTTTATGGGAGATATTGAAGAACTTTCACCGCGATTAGAAGATTACGTTCCGAGTTTCCAAAGACACTAAACTATTACGATCCTTTAGTGTGTGTTTTTGTTATGTACTAAGTATTCCGCAAATGTAATGTAATGTCCATGTACGTTAGGCTTCGGGTCTCTACAATAATTTCCTTTCCAAGAGAGATCATAGTATTTACAATTTCGTTGAGCCTAAGATACATGTCATAGATAGGTTCATCAGGATTTATTTTGAAGTTATCATATTTAATAGTATGTGTGTTAAGTCTCATTTTCTTAGAATTAGTGGTTTCTTTATGTGAAACAGCTAGAGTATCCCAAATTTCATGGGTTGTTTTATATACAAAATTCATATTGAATTCTTCATATAATAAAGAAAAATATAATGTATTCATAGATTTTTAGTTATTGTTATAAGCATTCTTGGTTGGTTCTTCCTAAGTATTTCGGGTAGTAGCAGGAATATTATATTCATCTACAATAGAAGACCAAATTTCAAAACCCATACATTCTAAATGAATTTTCATATTAATTTTCCACTGGGCATAATTAATTCCATTGAAAAATGGAGGTTTGTTAGAATTATAACCTTCCAATCAATTGTCTATAATGAATAATAAATAATTTATTTTTAAAGAGATAAAAAATTAGAACTAAAATAAATTTAGAGATATTTAAAACACAACTACAATCACATTTGAAAACATTGAAAAATAGTAGTTTAAAAAACAAGCCTTTGATACCAAATGTTCATCAGAGTAGAACATTCAAGAGGGGTTTAATTGAGTTCCTATAAAATTTTCTGTTTTTAAAACATTTATTTAGATTCCCCAATTTAAAATCTAAATAGTCTAGTTAACCAAAGTAGTATATTTATAATAGTTTTTAATGTTTAATTATTTTCTCAAAATATTGATTAATTATCAGTTACCACAATTTGAAATATTGATATAACTATTGAAAGTAATTTACTAAATCAAACATAGTTATAAAAACTATCTAAGATTAACTATCAAATCATGGTAAAGTTTTCTGGTTTGAATAAACAAAAATAGTCAAGAAAACAGAACATTAACACAGCAGATAAAAACAAGAGGTTCAGTCTCAAGTAGAGACCTATTCATCTCCACTTTTTGATCACCTTCCACCAAGTATTTTTTATTAATCAACTTAATTCACACCCTGGATCGAGGTTTACAACATCACACAAGGATGTCCAGGTCGACTTGGCCCCTACCACAGTTTTACGTGGGAAACAAAATAAAACCAGGTTACACAGAGACCTATTTCCCAGTTATATGTGGGAGTAAAATGGTATAGAAATATGAGTGAGTGAGGATATCTTGTATCCTATATATTATCTCAGGAGAAAGTGTGTGTTTGTGATATATATACACACATTGATTGAAAAGTATTAAAATTATACACAATAGAGCAGAAATAATGAGAGAATGGTTTAGAATTATCTAAGTGGTGTTTTTTATGCTACTGGACTTCTTGAGTAAGCAGATGTGAAGCTCAAGTCCACTTTTGAAAACAAACACCAAAAATAGAGTGTCATTAATTCTCTGTGTTCTGGTTTCGAGTGAGATTCTTCTTGTAGATTCTTGGTTTTGATTTGTTGCTGTAAGGATGTTTGCACTCTTTGGTTCGCAGAAAATTATTGATTGTTTAGAGATATAAGTATTAGCATGTATATTGTCTCCCTTCTTGGTATTGTGTGTCACACCTTTTATTTCAATATGCTCACACACCACCATTTATTTAATCTCAGGTGTTTTTCTTTTGGCTGACAGGGAGTATGATCTCTATCATGTGCAGGTACCTCGTACCTAGTACTACCTATTGATAAGGGTACAAAAGATCATTAATAATATCAGTATAATTAAATAACTCAAATATGAATGTTAGTAATAATTTTTAATTTAAATGATAAATAAATAAATGACTAAGTCTTGAATAGTGTCATAGGAGTAGTGACACAGGAGCGATGACTCATCCTTTATCTCAGAACAGTGCCTTAAGACTGGTGTCCTGTCCTTTGTGAAAAATTTTGGACCAGTGGGTTGATGCAATGGTGTATAGTCCTTTGAAAGAATTCTAACATGGTAGGAATGGTTTCTTTTCCATGTTAATGATGCCTAGTCCTTTGTGAAAATTCTGGATCAGTATATTGAGACAACGGTGTCTCATACTTTACCAAATTTCAGACTGAACAGTGTCACTGCAACGATGACTCATACTTTTCCAATTTTCAGACTGAACAGTGAGACCAGTGACTGTGAGTCCACTAACATGTGACTCATACTTATTCAAATATTTGAAACCTTTCTTATGAAGTAATACTAGATAAAATAGATTAATATTTTACATAAAAATAATGAATCATAATGACACAATATTAAACATGATTAAATATGATTTTTTATCATTAAATCTAGAGGAGTAAAACATAATGAAGTTTATATAAATCTCTTATCTATCCAATTTTATAAGAATAACAAAAAATAGAACACTATGGATTTAAATATTATGAAAATACAAAGGAAAAGTAATCAAACAAAAGAAAAACATTCACATGCACAAACAATCTCCCCCTTTTTGTTTGATTACAAAACCAAAACTTTTAAACCATTTAAAAAGAATTTTTAAATCATTTAAAACCAATTTATTTCTACTTCCTTTTTTAAATAAATAAAAGGTGAAAAAAACTCCCCCTAAACAAATGAAGTAACAAAAATTTAAAATTCCATCATACCAAGATCAAATTTAATTATTTCAACCTGAGCAGAGTCTAAAGGATTTGTAAAAATATCTGCTAGATAATTTTTATAAGGAATAAATTCTAAAACAATATCTAAATTATTCTCATGATATATAATAAAATTAAATATAAGATTAATATTCTTTGTTATAGAATTTCGTAAGGGGTTTTTAGAAATAGAAATTGCATAAGTATTATCACAATAAATAGGAAGTTTGTCAAGATAAACAACAAAAATCACATGAGGTTTTCTTAATCCATAAACCATGAGCACAGTAACTAGCAGAAGATATATACTCAACTTCTACAGTGGATAAGGCAATAGATATTTGTTTCTTAGATGACCAAAAAATGACACATACCTGATGTGCTTTTTTGATCAATTCTATAACCTCCAAAATCAAATTCAGAATAAGAATTTAAATAAAAATAGTGATATTTTGGATAAAATAAACCAGAATCAATAGTTCCTTTAACATATCTAATTATTATTTTTACATATTTAATATGACTTTCTTTAGGATAATCTTGAAATCTATCACATAAACAAACACTGAAAATGATGTCAGGTATAAATGCAGTTAACTATAGAAATCTACCTATCATCCCTCTATAAACTTTAAAATCAATAGATTTACCAGATGCATCAATATCTAATTTAAAATTAGTACCCATATGAGTTTTCATAGATTTATATGAATCAAGAACATATATTTTAACTAAATCTTTAGCATACTTATATTTATTAAGAAAAATTACATCTTTTCTTTGAAAAAATTGAATTCTAAGAAATAACTTTAATTCGCCCATTAAACTCTTTTCAAACTCAGAAGACATTAAATATTAAAAATTATTAAAAATTATTTCACTAGAGGAACCAAAAACTATATCATCAACATATATTTGTATAATTAAAATATTATCATAAGTTCTTTTAATAAAAAGAGTTGGATAAACATTGCCTTTCTTAAAATCATTATTTATCAAAAATAAAGAAATTCTTTCATACCAAGCATGAGATGCTTTTTTGAGACCGTACAAAGCTTTAGATAATTTAAAAAAATGGTTAGGAAAATTCTCACTTTCAAAACTAGGGGGTTGAGAAACAAAAACTTCTTTAGTTATAAAACAATTTAAGAAATCATTTTTTACATCCATTTGTTATAATTTAAAACCTTGAAAACAACCAAAATCTAATAAAATTATTATTTTATCTAGTATGGAAACTTGTGAAAATGAATCTTCAAATTCAATACCTTCTTCTTGATAGTATCCTTGAGTAACAAACCTAGATTTATTTTTGAAAATATGTCCAGATTCATCCATCTTGTTTCTAAAGATCCACTTAGTTTCCATGACCTATTTATCCTCATACAATTATACTAAAGTACAAACATCATTTCTAACAAAATGATTTAATTCATATTTCAATGAAATAATCCAATTTTTACCTTTAAAATCATCCTTAACATTAATATAAAAAAATTAGAAATAAAAGCAGAATTGACACAAAAAATTAAAATAGAGTTTCTAGTTTTAACACTAGAATCAACATTACCATTTACATTTTCAACAGGATTATCTTTGTGAATATTCCATGATTTTTGATCAGGCTGAGAAGGATTAGGCTCCATATCAATTAATTCATTCTTATCTTGAGAAATTTCATCACCAAAATTAATTTCTCTAAACTCATCATTAATAACATTAGAATCAGAATTTATTTTAACATTATTTTCATCAAACATAACATGAAGAAAATATTCAATAACCATAGTTATTTTATTATAACCACTATAAGTCTTACTATTATTAGAATAACCAATAAAAATACCGTTATCACTCTTAGCATCAAATTTTTCTAAATTATCCTTTGAATTTAAAATAAAAATTTTACAACTAAAAACTCTAAAGTAACCAACTTTAGGGTTTTTAATTTTAAATAATTCATAAGGATTTTTCTTTAACAAAGGTATAATTATAATCCTATTTGAAATATAAAATATATAAAAAATGGCCTCATCCTAAGAATATCTAGGAAAATTATATTCACTTAACATTTTTTTAGCCATTTCAATAAGATTTCTATTTTTCCATTCTACAACACCAGTTTTTTATTGTGTTCTTGGAGTAGGGAAATTATGAAAATAGTCATTCTTTTCACAAAAAATTTCCAAATATAAATTATCAAATTCACCTCCTTTATTACTACGAATATAAATAATCATACAACCTTTTTCATTTTGAACTAATTTAAAAAACATAGTAAATCTAGATAAAGAATTATTTTTATGAGCAAGAAATCATACACAAGTAAATCTACTGTAATCGTCAACAATAACTAAAGCATATTTCTTTCCCCAAAGGTTAGAAATTTGAGAGGATATAAACAAATCAAGATGCACTAATTTTAAAGTCCTATCAGTACTTATCTAATTGATAGGTGTAAAATAAATTTTGTGTTGCTTCCCTTTCATGCACGTTTCACAAACATGGAGTTGTTCTTTCTTCAATGAAGGTAGAAAAACATTTTACTTTTCTTTTGGAATTGTCTCCAAAAGTAATAGTTCCTCCATCACATGTGTTTAAAGTTGTAAAATATGATGGTTCTATGGTCATATTCCTAGAGAATCCACTTTCCATGTACCATATATCATTCTTGAGATATCTAGGGAATTTTTCTTACAAAAATCATTTACTTGACAATTTTGGTACCCAAACTACTTTGGGTCCAATAGGATTAGTAATAAAAAAAATTAGGTACCCATACAAAATTTAAACATGTATTTTAAGGTACTCTACATAATAAATATTTAGAAATATTATTTTTTGTAAATCTCAAAGATTTTTTGAATCTAAAAAAACAATCATTTGCATAATTTCTTGTAATACCACATTTTAAAAAATCAACAAATGATGTAAATTCATTTTTACTTTTAACAAAATGAGTTTTATAAATTTTAGGTAATCTTCTATTATAACCAAAACCATCTTTATTTTTGTCAGTTTTATTCAAAGACATCATCTCATGATATTTTTCACAACCTTGAATAAAAAAAGATAAACTTTTTTAAGACATTCAACTCCCTTTTTTAAATTTTCATTAAAATCTTTAGTAGATTTAATATTTTCATAGACTTTTGAATGAGAAGAGGAAACAGAGTTGTTTATTTTTTCATTCTGCTGTAAAAGTATTTTATTTTTAGAAACAAGTTTCTCATTTTTTTTGAGATTATTATATAAATTAGAAACTTTGAAAATATATTTCCTTAATATTTCAATTTATTCTTGTAATTCAAAAACATTTGGGTTTTCATAATAATATTCAGAATCAGAACATTAAAAATAAAAACAAGAATTACTAACCTTATCCAGTGATTCCATGAAGCACAAGTTATCAGATTCTTTTTTATTTCCAGATTCTTTACTAGAATTAGATTATTCTCTATAACTCCAAATGGTTGTCAATGACTTTTTTTTCTTCTTTTTATATTTTTATTTATTCTTAAGTTTTGTACAATCAGGTTTGATATGACCTTTATTCCTGTACTCATAACAGGTTGCATCTAATATATTGAAATTTTTATTACCTTTATTATCTCACTTATATTTTTGTTTTTGAGGGTTTCTTCTAAAATTGTTCTTAAATCATTTATTTTTGATTATTTTGTAAACTCTAGTCACAATATGAGCCATATCTTCTTTTTTACTATCCTTTATATCAGAATTAAAAGAGTCGGTAGAAACAACATTCACAAAAATTAAAAGCTACACCTTTTCTTTTTGTGGTATTCTCTTCAACTATGTTCTTCAGTTACAATTCATATTTAAGTAGTGATCTAATCAATTCATCAAGTTTGTAATCATCTAAATTCTTTCTTTCTTCAATGGAAACCTTATTTGCATGCCATTTCTTTGGTAAGGCTCGCAAGACTCTTTCAACAAGTACTAGGTTTTCTAGAGTTTCTCCAAGTGAATTCATTCCATTCACAATGCTTGTGAATCTATGGAACATTTGTTTTAATATTTCATATTCACCCATATTAAAGTCTTGATACTCAACACGAAGAATTCCAAGCTTGGTTTAGATTAGTTTTTTAGAGCCAAGCTGTCATAACCCGCCTTCACCAAGATGAGGGAAGGGACAGAAAACTACCATACCCTTCCTTCATCAAGTTGAAAGAGAGATAATGACCCTTGATTCCCACCTTCAATAGGCTCTGAAGTGGCAACTAGCACCAAGGGTATAGAATCAAATGTAATATAGAAGGAATTTCCCTTTTTATTTAATAGGATTGGGAGATACGATGGTAAAAACCCAAGAAACTCCAAAAATGATGGTAAAAGTAAAGTTAAAACCTATTCCCATATAAATGTTCAAAGATAAACCCATACAATTACAAGAAAAAATCCAAAGGGAAAGTACCAAAAGAAAGAAAATAGAAAAACAATTGTCTTGATGTCCAAGATAGTACGGTCCCGCATGGTCCCTGAAGTCCTCTTGGAAACTTGAAAGCAGTTTTATATACGTTGGGTGAGTATACAGGTATAATCAGTAGGTAAAACCAAAATCTCTCATGCACAAGTGGGGAGGCATTCTAATGCCCCATGAGAAAAAAGAATATAACCAAAGCACCTAGCAAGGAAACTATCCACCCAACCTCACCAAGGCACATTCCCCATATAACAAAAGTTAGGTAAAATAATAGTAATAGCACATCGATGTTTGGGTACCCCACACCACTTTCCCTCTAGTTATTGAAGACATCCTACGCATTAGACCTCCCCCTCCATTTTCACTGCAGTCCCACTACTGCCCCAATAACAACCTTATGGGCCACCACAACTACGTATCATGCCCGCAGACACCTAAGCCACCACAACCAAACACCCCGCCCGCAAACACCTGGGAACCATAAATATACATAACCACACCCACAAACATCTAGTCCAGAACAATCACCATCGTGCCCAAAGACACCTCGGCCTCATCCCAAAGACACTTGGGAAACAAATCTGCCTGTACACACCTAGGACAACCACCACAACCATCCTGACCCAAGAATCTTGGGATATAATGGACCTCATTCCATCATAGCCTACCCAAGGAGTCTTGGGATACTCTGGAGAGGGAGCAGAAAAAGAGATAATGACCAGCCATTCCTAGGAGTGTTAGGAAAAACACCCTCCCCCGTGAAATGCAGGTGTTCGGAACGAAGTGTTAAATATAGGTGGGATGAGAATAAGAAACACAAGAACTATTTATACACATAGGTAGGCAAGCACTTATCCGAACCTAATGGTTCCGAAACTATCCCATACACAAACACCCTTGTTACTATTCATTCATACAAAAGCACAATAACCACAACCAAAGCACAACTCATTCCTGGAAAACAATCCCCCATTGAACCAATTATTTTTATAATATTCAAGTGATTCGATTTAAATAAAACTTCACTACCATGAAACTAATAGGTATATCCACAATCTAAGGAAGGAAAAATAGCCAAGCAGTAATTTAAGCATTCACACCCAGCTCTCTTGTAAAGTCACAAAAACAAAAGGGATCTGTGAGATCCCTCGAAGTACTGAGACCAAACCAATCCCTAACATATGGCCTTACACAGCCATAGACCAACAACTAAACAACAGTAGATCCCGTCCCCATTCATATCACCGCACAATCATCAAGTAGAATATCTGTGCTTATTAGCAGAACAAAACAAGGGATTTTTCAGATTTAACCACACCATTTATCAAGTTCCTTCCTTTATTTTGGTTAGCCGGGGTGATCACAAAAGGATTATTCTTCATTGGGAATCCATTTAATCATCCAAGTTTACATAATTAACCAATTTCCATGTTACAGCCATTCAATCATAGTATTATCCAGAAAAATAGAGGTTTATTAGTGCACAAGAAAGGACCACCAATGGCCATAATTTTCAGTGGACATAAGCCCATATAATTCACAACATATAAGAAATGATAAAAGAGTTCAACAGCATCATCAAACACACTCCTTCATTATTTAAAAACCATTTATTATCTTCGTTAAGGTTTGGTTTTATCTATCCCCAAAAGAACATTATCGTACCCACCCCGCATGATACAGAGTAAAGATATACGAAGGAAAACCCTACCTGGATGAGCAAAAATTGAAGATTTATTCTTGCACCAAGAACTGGGGATGCATGACTTGCAGGGAAAGAACTCCAAGGACTCTAAGAGTGAGTAGAAAATGATAAAACACTAGCACACAACTAGCCTCAGGTGTAGGGACTCCAAATGAACCAAGGAAAGAAAAAGAGACCAGACCAGAAGAAGAAATAAACTATGTGCGATAAAAGGAGAGATTTTGGAGTTATGGGATATGAAATCTTGAATGACTTTAAAGGTGGATCATGGTTTCTCTAGGTGGTTGGGTGGTTACACATGATAGAATTAATTTTTATTTAATAATTATCCTCAGAGAGGTGGAATTAACCGCTGTGAGTTAAAGGGTTTCCTTTAAATGGGGAAAACCCATGTAACAGGGGTGAAACTGAAAAGTACAAGAATAAGGGGTGACACTGAGGAAAAGGCTGCACGTTTTAGTAATTGAAGGGTCACCCGACTCTTGGGGGATTTTAGATATGATTTAAGGGCTTTAAATGGATTTTAAAGGGGTGTTAAAACACTTTTACATCAAAAGATACATTGCAGGAGCGGAACTGGAAAAAGTTGGAAACTGGAAAAAAAAAACAAAGGGTGGGACACCATTAGGTGAGACACCATCACGGTGCCACCAGTTCTATGGAACACCGTAAGCGGTGCCACCATTTTAGTGTGAGACTATGATGGTGCGACCGCTACGGTGCCACCATCATAGTTCTGCTATGACCAGTGCCATGGTCACATTGCCTCTGTGACTGGTGCCACCGTTTTGGTGGAACCATTTGGTAGAACCGAGTTTTTGGAAACTCCTTAATGAGTCACCAATGGTCCCCATGATACCCCAAACACCAGAAATTTGGAAAAGTAATGGACCAGGAGTGTTCTAGGACATTATATCAGATACCCCTCAAACTATTCTCATCCTCGAGAATCCAAGAGTAAACCCAAAGAAAAGATATGGGTCCAAATGACCACCTCATAAGATACCTCTCAGGAGTAAACCTCCTTAAAATATAGGAACACCTATCCCTCATACTGATCAACTATAGAGGCACTACTGCTCCCCTCCCTTAAGCAACCACTTGAAATGTAAAGGTCATACCGGCCAGTCACATGGGTTAGGGAGTTCCTTTCTATATGTCAAGATATTATCTACTTTGGGCAGCACTGACTCACCCGCACGGGTTTGATCGCATCCACTATAATGAATCTTGATTAGGGATTAGGTCCTACCTCCCCACAGTTAGGACTCTATACACACATTCATAGAATAAGGGAAACATCCCATCTCACAGTTAACAAGGTCAAGTATTACATCATAGTCAAGAACAAAACAACACAAAACAAAACTAAAAATGGATCTGGGTAATAGGAATGCATCTGTGCCTCCCGTTCCCAGGTACTCTCCTTGAGGACACCATACCTCCATAATATATGAACCAAGGTAATGGTTTTCCCACAAACCACCTTCTCCTCAGGATCCTCGATCCTCACTGGTTGCTCTACAAACGTCACATCATCCTCGATATCCATCTTTCCCCAGTCAAGGACGTTCAAATCATCATGTAGATACCAATAGAGCTAAGACACATGGAAGACATCATGCACCCTCAGTAGCAGTGGTGGTAGCGCCAGTTGATAAGCCACTTTGCCGACCTGCCGCAACACCTCAAAGGGTCCGAAGAACCTGGGAGAAAGCTTACCTCCTCTGTCGAACCTTCATTTCCCACATTGAGGGGAGACCTTCAAGAACATGTGGTCCCTGACCTCAAAATTCAAGGGTCTCCTTCTATGATCAGCATATGACTTCTTCCAGTCCGAAACCACCTTCATCCTATCCCGTATAAGCTGAACCTTCTCCTTCATTCTCTTTACTACCTTTGGTCCAAGAATGCCTGCTTCCTCAACCTCTATCCAGCACATGGGTGAGAAACACGGTCTCCCGTACAAGGCTTCAAACGGAGCCATGCCAATGGTAGAGTGATATATATTGTTGTAGGAAAACTCTACCAGAGGCAAGCGTCACACCCATGACCCCCCGAAGTCCAAACACATGATCGTAGCATATCCTCTCACGTATGGATGATCCGCTCTATCTGCCAATATATCTGGGGGTGAAAATCAGTGTTGAGGAATAGTTGGGATCCAAAAGCATGTTTCAATCCTTTCCAAACCCGTGAGGTAAACCATGTATCCAGATCTGAGACTATGGACCTCAGAACTCCATGAAACCACACCACCTTGTCCACATAACTTTTTACTAAGTCATCCACTACACTCGACTCCTTTATTGACAGGAAGTGAGCTGATTTTGTCTGTCAGTCCACCACTACCCAGATAGCATTGCAGCCTCCTTGAACCCTAGTTATTCTCGTGATGAAATCCATCGAGATGTATTCCTACTTCCACTCAGGGACATCTAAAGGCTGCAACAGACTACCTGAAACACGGTGCTCAACCTTCACCTTCTAACACATGAGTCATTTTTCTATGAACCCCACCACTGGCCATTTCACCCTGGGCCACCAAAACTGACTCCTAAATCCTAGGAACATTTTGGAAACTCCTAGGTGTACTGTTGGGGGTGAGTTGTGGAACTCACCAAGAACTCTCTCACACATTTCCACCGAGACGAACAACTTTTTGTGAAATAGCATCTGATTATGTCCATATTCCGACCATCCTTCCAGAAAATTTCCCTGGCTAACACGATCGTGCATCACATCAGCCTCTAAGTCCCCCCACTAAGACTCCTCCACCTACTGTAATAGAGAGGACTGCACTGTCAACTGGAACATACAACCTCTTCCATCCTCTACCCTTGAATCTAGGTTTGGGGAATCCAACTCCTCCATCGCCATCCAAGAATCCTCTAATTCTGGAACCGCATCCTTCTACGAATTTCTGTTCAGGGAAACATCCACCATGTTCCCCTTCCCTAAGGTGTATGAAATCTTGATGTCTTAAACCTGAAGGAACTCCATCCACCTCCACTATCGCAAGTTCAAGTCATGCTGGGAGAAGATATACCTCAAGCTCTTATGATCCATGAAGACCAAAAAGCACTCCCTGATGATGTAGCACCACCACAACTTTAGTTTGAACACAACTGCTGCAATCTCCAAATTTTGGGTGGCATAGTTATGCTCATGGGGACGTAACTTCATAGACCCATAAGATATCACCCCACCTATTGTTGAATCAATACACACCCTATACCTTGGCCCAAATCATTACAGAATACCTCAAATGCCACCCCTTATTCTGGAAACCTCTGCATTGGGGCACTAACCAACTTCTCCTTTAGGTAACTGAAGGTTTCCTGGAACTGCTCGCTCCATAAAAAATCATGGTATTTCTTGTTCAAGACTGTCAAATGTGCTGCAACTCGAGAGAATTTTGGAACAAATATATTGTAGTAACCTAATAGACCCAGGAAACTATGAACCTCTACCATGTTCTTGGTTGCTTCCCAAGAAACAATCGCTTAGACCTTGAATAGGTCCACTGTTATTCCCTACTCGGACACCACATGTCCAAGTAAGTGCACCTCTCATGTCCAGAACTTGCACTTGGACAACTTCCCATAGAGTCGGTGCTGTCAGAGGACCTCTAAAACCATCCTCAGATGATCAGTGTGATCCTCCTCTGATCTTGAGTAGATCAGGATGTCATCAATAAACACGACTATGAACTAGTATAGATATTCCAAAAAGACGGAGTTCATGAGCCCCATGAACATGGATGGTGAGTTTGTAATGCCGAACAGCATGACCACGAACTCAAAGTGCCCATATCTGCACCTGAAGGAAGTCTTAGAGATGTCACCCTCCTTCACCCTCAACTGGTGATATCCTGACCACAGGTCGATCTTGGAGAACCATCCTACTCCCTTCAATGGGTCAAAAAAGGTCATCGATTCTCTGGAGGGGGTAAAGGTTCTTGATCGTCACCTGGTTCAGCCTCTGGTAGTCTATACACAGGCTGGGACTACTATCTTCCTTCTTTGCAAACAATACTAGAGAACCCCATGGTAACACGCTCGGTCAGACAAAACCTTTCTTCATCAGATCATCAATATGAATTTGTAACTCTCATAACTCAGAAGGCATAATCTGATAGGGATCCATCAAAATCCTATGGGCACAAGGTTGTAATTCTATCCCAAAATCAACATCATGTTGAAGGGGAAGAGTCACCACCTCTCTAGGGAAGACGTCCAGGAACTCATTGATGATCACCGGGACTTCCACCATATTTGTATCTACCAACTCCACTAACAACCCAGCTAACAAGGAAAGAAGGGGTTCCACTCTCTGGTTGCCCTCCTAGAAATGGTTCTCACCGATGAAAGTCACTTTTTGTCTGATCATATCTGAAAACACAGCCCTTATTCGGAAGAATTCAATAACGACACACACAGAGAACAGCCATTCTATGGCTAAAAGGACACCATACAGCTGAATCTATAGAAAAATAAGGTTCCCACTAGACTGATGTGGCCCCAACATTAGTTTGCATCCCCAGAAAACATAAGACAAGCTAGTCTGACCTCTGAATGGCGTGATAAATATCAGGGGCATGGAAAGTCTCTCTATATATAGACCCATATAATGGCCTAGACTGGGTGAAATAAAAAAGTGTGAAGCTCCTGAATAAAACAAGTTGCAGGTAATAGTGTTAAACCATTTGATCATACCTCGAATGACTTCTGGCCCTTCTGGAACTGATACCTCTATGGTGTGCAACTGCTCACACCCAACTCTTCTACCCCTCGGCTATCGGCCACCTCCCTGACCATGCCCTGGTCGAGGTACCTGAGGATTGCATTGAGGTTAGCCTCCTCCTACAATGTCTGCTCTCGAAGGAGCGGGAGCTCACTGTCCCTACTGCTATTACTAAAAGGTCCAGGCTGGAAACTGTTGATAATGAAGTGGGTGCTAAACCTTTACACCCCCACTGTACTGCACTCGGTCTAGGAACTGATTCCAAAGGTGCCCATGGATTCCATAGATGAAGCATCTCAGTCATGGGCCTGCAAAGAAATGGGGAGTACTGGTAGATCGAAACTAGAACTACTGGGTCCTACTCCCCACTGGCCAAAACCAGAAAGGCCCTGATGCTGGAGGCCTACTGATGACGGATTTCCCCTTTGACAAGACTAACTAGTTCCCCTCTCACAGTACACCTCCCAGCGTGTTCATCCTCTCCACTACTTCATCCTTCTTCTGAACCTCTAAGTATGTCAGTAGAGTGAAGGTAGTAACATCATACTGAAGAGAAGGTCAGAGTGACTCCTCTAAACAAATCTCTTGAGACTCCTCATATAGAAAAAGGTCCTGAGAAAAACAAAGGAGATCATTAAAATTGATCCCCAGGTCCATCACTGACATACTCCCCTCCTAAAGGGAGAGTAGCTCCTGCCTCTTCTCATCCTTCATCATAGAAGAAAGGAATTACTTCTCGAAGTCAGCCCACAAAACCTCAGCCTCCCTCTTCTCCCTGATATAGAGCATCCACCACTGATGCACTGCTCCCTGTATCTAGCTTATAGACAGAGGAACCTAGTACTCAGTCGGATCCTAGATCAATCTGAAAGCTATCACCAACTCCTCGAGCTAGCTTTTGGTCTCCATGTCTGAGTCACTGCCCTAATTCTTCCTGAGGGTCTACTGTTGAAAGGCACGAAGCGTCTTCTACCACAGGTCATCCACCTCCTCTCGATAAATCCTCTGCTGATCAGCTAGATCATCCTCCTGGGCCTCGATCACCCGCACTACTCATGGTCATCGTCCGGGTACCATAGCTTCAAGGTAAACAAGGAATGCCTAAACTCGAGTAGTGTAGAAGATTTATTTTAAATTTTTCTTAAACTTGTTATTTATTTAAATATCTAGAACACCCAGAACACACAAGAACACAAGTAATTATGATGCATGTACCTTTACTAGGGTCTCTAAACTACAATTAGGGTAGCCTCACCCAATCGTTCTATAGGTCAAGAGTCCTTGCATCAAATCATGGGGAGAGGTATAAAATACCATGTCCTAGCCGGTCTTCCTTAGCCTATTTCACAAACCAATATTGCCTAAAACTATTTCCCTACCACCCCATGAAATCCTCACTATGCCTAACTCTGAAATTCATCCTATCTCTCAACCATTTCCTCCGATACCATTCTGTCACAACCCACTTTCACCAAGACGGGGGAAAGGACAGAAAACTATTAGACCCTTCCTTCCTCAAGTTCAAAGAGATATAATGACACCCGAGTCCCACCTTTAATAGGACCCAAAGTGGTGACTAGCACCAAGGGTATATAATCACACGTAATATAGAATTCATTACCCTTTTTATTTAGTAGGATCAGGAGATGCGATGGTAAAAATCCAAGAAACTCTGAAAATAAAGGTAAAATTAAAGCAAAAACCCATTTCCATATGCATGTTCAAAGATAAACCCATACAAGTACAAGAAAAACTCCAAAGGGAAAGTACTGAAAGAAAAAAAAAACAGCAACAGAAACTATCCTGATGTCTGAGCTAGTATGGTCCAGAACGGTCCCCAAAGTCCTCCTCGAAACCTGAAAGCAGTTTTATATATGTAGGGTGAGTATACAGGTATACTCAGTAGGGGAAACTAAAAGCTATCGTGCACAAGTGGGGAGGCATTCTAATGCCCCGTGAGAAAAAAGAGATAAAAAAAGCACCTCTCAAGGAAACTATCTACCCAACCTCACCAAGGCACACTCCCCAAATAACGCAAGTCAGGTAAAATAATAGTAAAAACACATTGATGTTTGGGTACCCCTCACCACTTCCCCTATGGTTATTGAAGTCATCCTATGCATCAGATCTACCCCACCATTTTCACTGCAGTCCCACTACCGCCCCCAACAACAACATTATGGGCCACCACAGCCACGTATCCTACCTACAGACACCTAAGCCACCACAACCACACATCCCGCCCACAAACACCTGGGCCACCACAACCATACATAACCACGCCCGCAGACACTTGGTCCAGAACAACCACCTCAACACCCAAAGACACCTGGGCCTCATCCAGAAGACACTTGGGAAACAAACCTGCCCGCACACACCTGGGCCAACCACCACAACCACCCTGCCCAAAGAATCTTAGGATATAATGGACCTCAAGCTGTCACAGCCTGCCTAAAGAGTCTTGGGCTACTCAGGAGAGGGATAAGAAAAGGATCTAATGACCATCCACTCCTAGGAGTGTTGGGAAAAACACCCTCCCCCATGAAATGGGGGTGTTCGGCACGAAGTGCTCAATGTGGGTGGGGTGAGAATAAGAAACACAAGAACTAAAATTTATAAACATAGGTATGAAAGAAATCATCCCAAACTAATGGTTCTGAAACCATCCCATACACAAACACCCTTGTTACTATTCATTCATACAAAAGCACAATAACCGCAACCAAATCACAACTCATTCCTGGAAAACAATCCCCCATTGAACCCATTCATTTTATCATATTCAAGTGATTTCATTTAAACAAAAATTCGCTACCGGGAAACTAGTAGGCATATCCACAAGACAAGGAAGGAAAAACATCCAAGTAGTAATTTAACCATTCACACCAGGTTCTCTTATAAAGTCACAACAACAAAGGGGATTTGTGAGATCCCTTGAGGTAATAGAACCTAACTAAGACACAACATATAGACTTACATAGCCACAGACCAACAAATGAACAACAAGGGATCTCGTCCCCATTCACATCACCCCACAAGCATCAAGAAAAACATCTGTTCTTATTATCAGAACAAAACAAGGGAGTTTTCAAATTTAAACACACCATTTATCAGGTTCCTTCCTTTTGTTTGGTTAACCGAGGTGATCACACAAGTATTATTGTTCATTGGGAATCCATTTAATCATACAAGTTTACATTATTAACCAGTTTCCATGTTACAGCCATTCAATCACAGGATTATCTAGAAAACAGAGGTTCATTAGTGTGCAATAAAGGACCACCAACGGAAATGATTTTTAGTAGACATAAGCCTGTATAATTCACGATATATAATAAAAGATAAAAGAGTACAATAAAATCATCAAACACACCCCTTCATTCCTTAAAAACCATTTATTATCTTTCTTAAGGTTTGGTTTCATCCGTCCCCAAAGGAAAATTATCGTACCCACCCCGCATGATACACAGTAAAGAGAGACGAAGGAAAACCCTACCTGGATTATCAATGATTGACGTTTTCTCCTTGTGCCAAGATTTGGGGATGCGTGACTTATAGGGGAAGAACTCCAAGGACTCCAAGAGTGAGTATAAAAGTATCCAGCACCGATGCACAACTAGACTTGGGTAGAGGGACTCCAAACACACAAATTAAAGGAAACGATACCAGTCTAGAATAAGAAAGAAACTCCACGCAATAAAAGGTGAGATCATGGAGTTACAGGATATGAAATCTTGAATGGATTTAAAGGTGGATCGTGGTTTCTCCACATAGTTGGGTGGTTACACATGATGGAATTAATTTTTATTTAATAATTCTCCTTAGAGAGGTGGTGTTAAAGTCTTTGAGTTAAAGGGTTTCCTTTAAATGGGGAAAAACCATGTAATATGGGTGAAGCTGAAAATTATGGGAATAAGGGATGACACTGAGGAAAAAGCCACATGTTTTGGTAATTCAAGGGTTTCCTGGATATTGGGGGATTTTAGATATGATTTATGGGATTTAAATTGATTTGAAATGGGTATTAAAACACTTTTACATTAAAAGATATGTTACGGGAGAAGAACTGGAAAAAGTCGAAAACTGGAAAAAAAAGGTGGGACATCGTTTGGTGAGATACCTTCACTATGGCACCATAATGGTGCCACCAGTTTAGTGGAACACCATAAGTGGTGCCACCTTTTCAGTGTGTGACCGCTATAGTGCCAATGTCATAGTGCCACTACCACGGTGCCACCGGTTCGGTGGAACACTGTAAGCGGTACCACCATTTTGGTGTGCCACCGTGATAGTGTGACTGTTACGGTGCCACCGTCATAGTGCCACCGTTTTGGTGGAACCATTTGGTGGAACTGAGTTTTTGGAAACTTCTTAATAAGTCACTGATGGTCCCCATGATACCCCAAACACTAGAAACTTAGTAAAGTAATGGACCAGGAGTGGTCCGGGCCATTACACAAGGTGAGTGACTTGTAGAATCTTCCATATTTCATGAGTTTTCTTACAAGAAGACACATAATTAAAAACACTTTTATTAATAGCACAATATAAAATATTAACAAATTTGTAATTTAAAACATATCTAGTAGCATTAATCTTGGTAAGAGTATCTGGGTCAACTTTAGGCAATGTGTACAATTTTTACAAGATAGACCAGTGTTCAATGCTCATCTATTTGAGGTAAGCCTCCATTTGGGATCTCTAATAACCATAATCATTTCCATCAAATTAAGGTGGATTTTGAGGAATCCAAGAATCATTCGGGTTCAATCCTACCATCTTATAAGATCTTTTCCCTTAGACTATGAGGTCTAGAAATAGTTTAGCACAATAAAATATAAAATCAGACTCTATAAAAGGGTTGTCTAAATTCTATAAGGAACAATCAATGATACAAATGTTTGGTATTGAGAAATATAATGATAGGGTTAAACTATTCTTAAGAAGGTTATCCTTTGATACCAATTGTTAGGTTTTAGAAAGATAATAATAGAGTTAATTAATTATAAAAAGGATTACCCTATTATATCAATTTTTAGATCAGAACGGGTAATGGCAGATGGTCTAGATGGGGTAATATACCGGATTCAAAAATTAAACAAATAAATTGATTAATTAAATTAATTATCAAAGTTAATTATTAAGGTTAATTACCAGCGTAAAAATTAAATAACACAAGGATGTTTTTTATAGTAGTACGATCTCAAGTGAGTCTACTCTACTCTTATACCTCTCTACTCGGTGAGAGATACGTGTGCCCTAAAAATGATTTTTGAGGGGGAATCATAACCCAATTACAGAATCCTTTTCTATTGAAGGTATAATCACAAAACTGACTTTTGTATGGGGAGTCACAACCCTTAAAACCTGACTTTATACACTTGGAATCACAACCTGAATAGTACTGACTTTAGATACAGGGAGTCACAACCCTAATATCCTGACTTTAGAATCTAGAAATCACAACCTGAAGAAAAAGAATAAAAAATAATGCTTTTTATATAAAATTATAAACAGAAAAATATAGTGTGTGTGAGAGATGAGAAATAGTGTTACAGACTCAGAAACTAGATAAGAGAAAATAAAACAATGAAAGTACTTGTACTGGTTCTTGAGATTTGTATTATCACATATCATCAAGAAAATTTTCTTTTAAGCATAATTAATTCAGCACTTAAGAGAATTTCTAGGTGATGAAATAGAGTATCGTAGGATGTTTTCAAATGCACATCATGTTCAAAGTTCGTAGAAATTTATCTTTAAAAATATATATTATAAACAATGTTAACTCGTGTGTCTTAGTTAATTGTTGTTATATTTTTAACCTATAATAAATAATGATATATATAGAATAGATATTCAAAAAATTCAGTAGCTTTTCTTCCTTCGGATATTCAAAATAAATTGAGCTAATATATTTCATAAATATCTCAATAAAAATCATAGCATCATTGCTTATTTATTATTGTAGAATAAATATTAAATAAAATAAATTAAAAATAAGTTGAATAACTCTTCCAACAATATCTTCATAAAAATAGAGCGTTTAATGATTTTAAAACTCCAGTTTTAAATCCATTCAAATCACTTTAAATTTATTCAAAATAGTCCCTAAAAATTAAAAACACAAGCCAAAAGTAAATTTAAAATTTGAATTTATATAAACTTGTAACCTAGGATATTATTTAAAAAATAAGTTGAAATTTTGTTAATTTTTCCCAAAAAAATTCACCAAAATCATTAAAAACTCTTCAATCATATTACTTAGATTTAATTTGAATTTTTTCAGTAGAAAAAACTTTGAAAATAATCCATATATATATGAATAAAATCAATATTCAGCATAAAATCATAAAGCGGCAGCAGAAAAGTAGGGTACAGAAAGTAGGGTATGAATAGCAACATAAAGAATGAATAGTAACATATGGAATGAACAGTAATATAGGGAATCAATAGTAAAGTAGATAATTAATAGTAATGTAAGGAATAAACAGTGACATAGGCAATTAAAAGTAATGTAGGTTTCATAAAAGTAACATAGGTTTCATCAAAGTAACATAGGGTTGTCGAACCATACTTTGCAAAAGTAGGGTTTTCAAACCATACTTTGTGAAACTAAGGTTGTCAAACCATACTTTGTGAAAGTATGGTTGCCAAACCATACTTTTTGAAAATAGGTTTATCAAACCATACTTTGTAAAAGTAGGGTTTTTGAACCATAATTTTTGAAATTAGTGTTTCCAAACCATACTTTTCAAAAGTAGAGTTGTCGAACCATACTTTGTAAAAGTAGGGTTGTCGAACCATAATTTGTGGAAAACTGGACAGTATACTTTAACAAGTTTTATTGAATTTTTAAAGGCCCTTAACAGTAGATTCAACCTTTATTCAAGAATACATATTTGTAAACAAACTTATTATCTTTCTAGATAATCAATAATATAATTAATTTGACTTCTATTGCTCCTAAAATTATAAAATAACATAAGAAATAACATTCTGCAAAATTGCAGCCATGAAACAGTATTGCATAACTTCAGATAATTAAAATACCATTCAAACTAAATTTTTAGACTTCAATGTAAACTAATTAAATCAAGATAAACATTTTGTATTTCTATAAAATCAATTTTAATACGAATTCAATAAATTTATAACTTTAAATATAATTAAATACAGAAACTTTTTAAAACTATAGACTGTAAAGTTTCTAAAACTGCAGTAACAACTTAGTCGAATTTTTAGAGTACTAGAAAATTATTTTCAAACTTACTTATAAACTAATTAAGTTTAGATAAATATCATATATATCCAACATGATAATAATCGCACAAAACCTAACACTTTGGATTGGTTTATTATAAAAATACATAGGGTAAGTAATCAAAAAAAAGAAAAACACGTACATTCAAAAACAGATATGTGGGGGAGTCCTTCATGAGTTTTATAACACATCTTTGGTACACATAGGAGTATCCAAGATTTATTGTGGTATGGTGATGTATTTTTTGTGGCCCAAGATGAAATAGGTGGTGGTGAAGTTTTTGGAAAGGTTTTTTGTTTTCCATCAAGTAAAGGCCAAGAATGGTGTTCTTGGAAAAATAATCATCCTTTAGATGTTCTCAAGTGGAAATGGGATGAAATATAAATGGATTTAATCATAGGGTTACCCCAATCTTAGCGAGGTTTTTATTTTAGTTGTGTGACCATGGATTGGTTAACGAAATTTAACCACTTCTTATAAATTAAGGAGTTGAGCATAGTTTATGATTTGTCTAAGAGGTATGTGAATGAGGTAGTGTGGTTACAAAGATTTTTGCGGCCCATTATCATGGATTAAGATGCACATTTTACCTCGTGATTCTAGAAGGGATTATAGCATGATTTTTTCAATCAGTTACGCCTCATAACTACTTTCCTCTCTCATACAAATGGATATATAGAGCGTATTATCCATATGTTGGATGATATTTTGCAGGAATGCATCTTGGACTTTAGTGGATTTGGGGTCTGACATTATCCTCTAGTTGAGTTTTCTTATAATAACAATTATCAATCATCCCTCAACATGGCTCCATTTGAGGCCTTTTACGGGATGCCATATCATTCTCGATTGTGCTAGATGGAGGTTGGGGAGGCAGTAGTTCTTTGTCCTAATGTGGTATAGAGAATGATAGAAAGGGTTCAGTCAGTTTGAGAGAGTATTAAAGTAGCAGAGTATTGGAATATGTCTTTTTCCAATCATATGAGGAGGTACTTAGAGTTCAAGGTTGGGGAATATGTTTTCTTCAATCATTCCCATCAATGTGGTCATCAGAGGTTTGACAGGGGGAGTAAGATTTCTCCCATGTCTTTTGGGCCCTTTAAGGTGTTGGGGTGAGTTGGTGAGGTAGCGTATCGTTTGGTGTTTCCACTATGGCTAGAGAGGATCCACGATTTCTTCCACGTGTCTCAGATTAATTGGTATCTTCACGATGACTCCCACATCTTTCACTGGGAAGAGTTGGATATTGAGTATGATGTAATGTTTTTTTAGTAGCTAATAGAGATCAAGGATCTCTAAGAGAAGGCATTGTGTGGATGAACCATTCCCATGGTTCACATGTTATGGAGGCATAGTGTCCTGGAGAAGAGTACTTAGGAGTGAGATACACATATGTGTTCCTAGTACCCATAGTTATTTTGAGTTTTGTTTTTCTCTATCTTTCTTTTTATTTAATGTTTATATCTTATTGAGTTATGATATTTGATGTTTTCTTGATGTATTATGTGTGATAAAGTTCCAAAAAATGAAAAGGGTAGGACCCAATTAACAATCAAGATGCATTATACTATGATGTGATTAAACCCATTCAGGCGATTCAATGTTACCTAAAGTAGATAGTATCTTGACATAGAGGATGGAATTCCCCAATTTATGTGATCATGGTAGTTTGGTTTTTTGGTTATATAATCTATTAGTTTTTTATGTATAGTTTGATATGGTTGTGCTCAATGAGAGATGGTGATGTGCTTGTGTGTGGTGATTCGGTTTGTGTGGCTATTTTGAGGTCATTTTGTTTGAAATGTTTGGCTAGTGGTAGTGTTCAGGAGTAATGAGATCCTTGAGAGGTATCTTGTGGGGTGTTTGTTCGGACCGCTTTTCATTCTAGGGATTTTTTTATTAACATAGGAAAGAATCTTTAACTGTTTGTGCCCTCCTAGCCAGTTAATTTTCTATTTTTTGGTGTTGGAGGTGGTTCAGAGGAGGCTTGAGGGGGTTTAGTGGGGGTTGGAGGTGCGGAAAGTCTATCACAAAGTATTCACATCGTGAAATCTTTACATGATGTGAATTTGTGTTTCACGGCTTGTATATTCAGCTTGATTCATGACCTGTATGTGGATGAAAAGAAACTCATAAAATGAACTCACATCGTGAAATTGATTCACAAGGTGTAGTTAAATAAAGGTCAAGATGATGTTATTTTTAGTGTAATTTTGAATTTTTAGTAAACCCATGGATTTCACATCGTCAATGGAATACAAAACGTGAAACTAGAAAGGTATATGTTATTTTATAACACTTTAGGTTGATTTATTTTTATTCATTAATACCATTATTCTTCTTGCTTTTAGAAGATCCCTAGGATACTTTGAGAGATCTTCCTTCCCTTCTTATCCCATATTGATTCATTGGTTCTAGTGGATTCCCATTGACAATAAGTGGTTATCCCATCTCTTCTTCTCAATTTATTTATTTCATTATAATCCCATGGATCCACTATGGTGGTTCAATTGGGATACTTTTTTATAACCCTTGATGTAGTGTAGTTTGATATGTGTGTTTTGTGTGCAGTTGTGGTTTGTAGACATTTCTTATTCACCCTATGCTGTGCAGTGAGATTGGAAAGCTCTTTTGAGCTAGTTAATCCCCCGTTTCTTACTTTTGTGTACCGTGATAGAGGGGTTTGCTCTTGTTTATCTATGGGGATGGTTGTACTAGCTTAATTAAAGGCTCTTAACAGTAGATTCAACCTTTATTCAGGAATACATATTTGTAAAAAAAAACTTATTATCTTTCTATATAATCAATAATATAATTAATTTGACTTCTATTTCTCCTAAAATTATTAAAAAACATAAGAAATAACATTCTGCAAAATTGCGGCCATGAAACAGTATTACATAACTTCAAATAATTAAAATACCATTCAAACTACACTTTTAGACTTCAATGTAAACTAATTAAATCAAGATAAACATGTTTTATTTCTATAAAATCAATTTTAATACGAATTCAATAAATTTATAACTTTAAATATAATTAAATATAGAAACTTTTTAAAACTATAGACTGTAAAGTTTCTAAAACTATAGTAACAACTTAGTCGAATTTTTAGAGTACTAGAAAATTATTTTCAAACTTCCTTATAAACTAATTAAGTTTAGATAAATCTCATATATATCCAACATGATAATAATCGCACAAAACCTAACACTTTGGATTGGTTTATTATAAAAATACATAGGGTAAGTAATCAAACAAAAGAAAAACACACACATGCACAAATAGATATGTGAAGGAGTCCTTCATGAGTTTTATAACACATCTTTGGTACACACAGGAGTATCCAAGATTTATTGTGGTATAGTGATGTATTTTTGGTGGCCTAGGATGAAATAGGTGGTGGTGGAGTTTTTGGAAAGGTGTTTTGTTTTCCATCAAGTAAAGGCCAAGAATTGTGTTCTTGGAAAAATAATCAGCCTTTAGATGTTCTCAAGTGGAAATGGGATGAAATATAAATGGATTTAATCATAGGGTTACCCTAATCTTATCAAGGTTGTGATTTTAGTTGTGTGACCATGGATTGGTTAACGAAATTTAACCACTTCTTATAAATTAAGGAGTTGAGCATAGTTGATGATTTTTCTAAGAGGTATGTGAATGAGGTAGTGTGGTTACAAAGAGTTTTGTGGCCCATTATCATGGATTAAGATGCACATTTTACCTCATTATTCTAGAAGGGATTATAGCATGATTTTGGAACTCAGTTACGCCTCATAACTACTTTCCTCTCTCATACAAATGGATATATAGAGCATACTATCCATATGTTGGATGATATTTTGGGGGCATGCATCTTAGTCTTTAGTGGATTTGGGGTCTGACATTATCCTCTAGTTGAGTTTTCTTATAATAACAATTATCAATCATCCCTCAACATGGCTCCATTTCAGGCCTTTTACGGGATGCCATATCATTCTCGATTGTGCTAGATGGAGGTTGGGGAAGAAGTAGTTCCTTGTCCAGATGTGGTATAGAGAATAATAGAAAAGGTTCAGTCAGTTTGAGAGAGTATTAAAGTAGCAGAGTATTAGAATATGTCTTTTTCCAATCATATGAGGAGGTACTTAGAGTTCAAGGTTGGGGAATATGTTTTCTTCAATCATTCCCATCAATGTGGTCATCAGAGTTTTGACAGGGGGAGTAAGATTTCTCCCATGTCTTTTGGGCCCTTTGAGGTATTGGGGTGAGTTGGTGAGGTAGCATATCGTTTGGTGTTGCCACTACGGCTAGAGAGGATCCACGATTTCTTCCACGTGTCTCAGATTAATTGGTATCTTGACGATGACTCCCAAATCTTTCACTGGGAAGAGTAGGATATTGAGTATGATGTAATGTTTTTTTAGTAGCTAATAGAGATCAAGGATCTCTAAGAGAAGGCATTGTGTGGATGAACCATTCCCATGGTTCACATGTTATGGAGGCATAGTAGCCTGGAGAAGAGTACTTAGGAGTGAGATACACATATGTGTTCCCAGTACCCATAGCTATTTTGAGTTTTGTTTTTCTCTATCTTTCTTTTGATTTAATGTTTAGATCTTATTGAGTTATGATATTTGATATTTTCTTGATGTATTCTGTGTTATAAAGTTCCAAAAAATGAAAAGGGTAGGACCCAATTAATAATCAAGATGCATTATACTATGATGTGATTAAACTCATTCAGGCGAGTCAATGTTACCCGAAGTAGATAGTATCTTGACATAGAGGATGGAATTCCCCAATTTATGTGATCAGGGTAGTTAGGTTTTTTGGTTATATAATCTATTAGTTTTTTATGTATAGTTTGATATGGTTGTTCTCAATGAGAGATGTTGATGTGATTGTGTGTGGTGATTTGGTTTTTGTGGCTATTTTGTGGTCATTTTGTTTGAAATGTTTGGCTAGTGGTAGTGTTCAGGAGTAATGAGATCCTTGAGAGGTATCTTGTGGGGTGTTTGTTCGGACCCCTTTTCCTTCTAGGGTTTGTTTTTGATTAACATGGGATATAATCATTTGAGTGGTATCCAATTTAACTATTTGTGCCTTCCTAGCCAGTTAATTTTCTAGTTTTTGGTGTTGGAGGTGGTTCAGAGGAGGCTTGAGGGGGTTTAGTGGGGGTTTGAGGTGCGGAAAGTCTATCACAAAGTATTCACATCGTGAAAGCTTTACATGATGTGAATTTGTGTTTCATGGCTTGTATATTCAGCTAGATTCATGACCTGTATGTGGAAGATAGGAAACTCATAAAATGAACTCACATCGTGAAATTTATTCACAAGGTGTAGATAAATAAAGGTCAAGATGATGTTATTTTTAGTGTAATTTTGAATTTTTAGTAAACCCATGGATTTCACATCGTCAATGGAATACAAAACGTGAAACTTGCAAGGTCTATGTTATTTTATACCACTTTAGGTTGATTTATTTTTATTCATTAATACCATTATTCTTCTTTCTTTTAGAATATCCCTAGGATACTTTGAGAGATCATCCTTCCCTTCTTATTCCATATTGATTCATTGGTTCTAGTGAATTCTCATTGACAATAAGTGGTTATCCCATCTCTTCTTATCAATTTTTTTATTTCATTATAATCCCATGGATCCACTATGGTGGTTCAATTGGGATACTTTTTTATAACCCTTGATGTGGTGTAGTTTGATATGTGTGTTTTGTGTGCAGTTGTGGTTTATGGACATTTCTTATTCACCCTATGCTATGCAGTGAGATTGGAAAGCTCTTTTGAGCTAGTTAATCCCCTATTTCTTACTTTTGTGTACCGTGATAGAGGGTTTTTCTCTTTTTTATCTATGGGGGTGGTTGTGCTGGCTTAATTAAATATAAATAATTGTCTAATTGAAATTGATGGGGAAGGACAATGATTCATATGATTTTACATCTTTGATATTATTTTGATGTTTTGTTTATATGGGTTGAATGCCCCACTAAAAAGCATAGTTTTTTGGATCCTTTTCTTGTGTTTTGGTTGTTATGATATAAAAACCCTATTTCATGGTGTTATAATATCACCCAAAAATAGAAATTGGTTAACCAATTATATTTGGATGATAAAATGGTTGCCCCTAGATTTATGTATTGTGTGATAACACATATTAACTAAAGTGAAATTTATTAAAATACCCTTTATTAAATCTATAAAATGGTATATTATGTGTTGTTATGTGTGTCCATGCTTATGGGGAAATGATGTATGGTTATGATGTGATGTCGAGATGATGGGTGAGATATGGTTGTGCATTTAGGGTGAGAGGTGGTGGTTTTTTTCCATGCTTTTGGGATGGTGAGGTGAAGGTTATTTGGTTGTGCTTTTGGGGTGGTGATGTGGTGGTCTATTTGGTCGCCCTTTTGGGGCGGTGAGGTGGTGGTTTTTTTGGCCATGATTTTGGGGTGGAAAGGTGATGCTTGTTTTTCCTTGCTTTTAGGGCAGTGAGGTGACGGTTTTTTAGTAGTTATTTTTGTAGGTTCCGGGCCCAGCGGAAGCGCGTTGGTGGGTTTTCCCAACTTTAATTTTAGCATTAAATGACGTTCAATCTGAGATCCTTCACGATATAAAACACCGGATCTTCAGAATAGAACTAATAATGAAAAATAAAAGAAGAGTCTCGGAACCCTTGAGATAGGATCTTCATATGTTGGTTATAATTAATTTAATTAATTCATAAGAATTACCTCGATGTAATTACTTGTTCGTTGATGTCTCTGGTCACGATCCTGTGATCCGTCGTTGCATCGCAGAATCCAAGTATAGGATTCCTCTAGCGGTGATCCACACATGCTCTACGTATCTCTAGATGTCGTCGAAGGGAACTCTGGGTTCTAGCGCGAAAGATCCTTCGCTTGCGATGTCCGTCTTCGATCGCCTTTATCCATTGGAGGATCTTGCTTTCGTAACTTAAAAGAGTTCTTGGTGGAAAGGGAATTCTCTCTTGGCTTGAGATTATTTCTAATCCGTTGTGCACAACCAAAATGGATAACCCTCATGAGAATAATGTAATTGGGATTTATAATACTTAGAATAATAAAATGAATTAATTTCCCAAAAGAATTTAATTATTTCATTTAATTCTTAGTAATACCCTATGTCTTAATAATGACAGTTGACCATCATTATTACTTGACATGCATCCAATGTATCACATTTAATATCATTTAATTAAATAAACAATATTTTCTCACGAATCCCGAAAAAAAAATTACTCGGCGTGTATGTATAAACATACACGGCGTGTACTTTTATTTTTCCAGTTTTTATTTATTTTCCTCCACCTCATTTATTAGACCTTGAGTAATGGCTATTTATTTCTTAAATAAATGTAACTGCATTACTTGCTAATAAATACATATTATTTCACCCATAATATATTCTCTCGAATAACTAGTGTCGAAATAAATGCGATCAGACATCCTTGAATAATTATTAAACCATAATCAGGAATAATCTTTATTCAACTTGTTAAATTAATATTTAACTGAGATACATGGACACACTTATTGTGTGACCCTCTAGGCCTCTTTCTCAATGGCATTTGTTGGAGCCTACCTAAAGTCCAAGGTTAGCATCTAGCAACACGCCAAGGCACCCATAGAGAAAGAAGTTAACACCGCAATGACGTGTCACCTCCTAAGAACGCTTACCATGTAATATAATCCCTTTGTCTTGATATCTCTAATCAAGCGGGTTGCATGCTAGTTCCATCAACCCATGTGATCTATTATTCTTTCTTTGACTTCCTAGAATTGAACTCGCCCATATCTAACCATGGCCATGGATTTATGTAGGCTATATCAATTCCATCAAAGGGCCTGAGATATCTACTTCCGTTATGGAACAGAAGGGAAAAATCCTTTCTCACATTATCTATTAATGCAGTATTACACATGACGCACCCAACATATCCTACCTCACTGTGAACAGTGTGTCATCACAGTTTTCATCAATAAATCTAAGTGTGCGAGTTGTAATACTCATTAATAATAATCTTAAAGTATAAGGACCAATACACACATCCGCAGATAGGAACATCCAATGACACTATGAAATGTCAATTTCCTACTTGCAGGTCTCGTTCTCATAATATCCTCCTGGATATTACCAAGGGTGCACACCATGAGAAGGTGCCTCAAAGTTTTATGAGTCCTCACCCCTAATGACCTGTATTATTTGTGCCCCTCAAATAATATCATTCGGCCATAGAACATACTTTCAATAATAGTGTTATGGTACTTCTGGGTTCTCATCATAGCAGGGATCCGTTATGACCCTTTAATGCAACAGTTATCCTTAGGACATTATCACATGCATTGTCATGCAAAAGAACAATAAAAATGTGATAAGGATTTTATTAATGAATAAAGTACAAAGTAGTTGGTTCTAGACCACTAACTCCAACAGACTCCCACTTGGACTAGAGCCAAATGCTAACAAACTTTAACCCACTAGCTCTCACATGATATTCATGCTTCTGCTGAGATAGGCCTTTAGTCATGGGGTCTACCACATTCTCTTACATGGACACTCTGCTCACTGCAACTTCACCCCTTTGATAGAAATCCCTCAAGGGGTGGTACTTTTGGAGTATGTGCTTTGTCCGTTGATGTGACCTTGGTTCTTTTGCAAGATCCACCGCTGCAGTATTATCACAATACAATGTAATGGGATCTTTACTGTTAGGCACCACATAAATCTCCTGGACAAAGTTTCGAATCCAGACGGCTTCCTTGGATGCATCATAAGCTGCTATATATTCGGACTCTTCTGTAGAATCGGTGACAACTGGCTGCTTTGAACTCTTCCAGCTCACAGCTCCTCCATTGAGACAGAAAACATATCCAGATTGTGACTTCAGATCATTCTGATCTTTCTAAAAACCAGCATCAGCATACCCTCTGATGACAAGCTCCTCGTCTCCTCCATACACCAGGTACATATCCTTAGTTCTTCTCAGATACTTAAGTATAGTCTTAACATTAGTCCAATGTTGTTATCCTGGATTTGCTTGATATCTTCCTACCATGCTTAGTGCATAGGCAACATCAAGCCTGGTACATAACATGGCGTACATGATAGATCCTATAGCCTAAGCGTATGGGATCTTACTCATTATATCTTTCTCTTGTTGTATCTGAGGAAACATTTTCTTAGAAAGATGTAGGCCATGTGACAATGGAACCAATCCCCTCTTGGATTTTTCCATACTAAATCTCTTTAATATCTGGTCAATGTATGTACCCTGACATAGTCCAAGCAGCCTCTTGGATCTATCACGAATGATCTTGATCCCTAGAATGTAGGTTGTTTCTCCCAAGTCCTTCGTGGAGAAACACTTGTTCAACCAGTCCTTAACTGACTGTAAGGCTGGTACATTATTTCCAATAAGCAATATGTCATCAACATATACTATTAGGATAACGACCGCATTCCCATTAAACCGCTTATAAACACATGGTTCACATTCATTCTTAATGAAACCAAATTCCTTTATGGCTTCACCAAATCAAATGTTCCATGACCTGGATTCTTACTTCAATCCATAAATAGATTTGTGCAACTTGCAAACCCGTTTGGCTTCACCTGGTATCACAAAACCTTCTGGCTGTGTCATATAGACATCTTCCTGAAGGTTCCCATTAAGGAATGTTGTTTTAACATCCATCTGCCAAATCTCGTAGTCATGGTAAGCTTCTATGGAAAGTATAATTCTTATGGATTTAAACATGGAAACTAGAGAGAAGGTTTCATCATAGTAAATTATTTGACGCTGTCTAAATCCTTTAGCCACTAGCATTGTTTTATAGGTGCTAACTTCACCTTCCATGTCCATATTTCTCTTGAATACCCATTTGCATCCAACAGGTTTTACATCAACTGGCTCATCGACCAGAACCCAAACTTGGTTCTAATACATGGAATCCATCTAAGAATTCATAGCTTCTAGCCATCTTGCAGCTTTTGAAATTTCTACTGCTTCCTTGTAGGAGATAGGCTCATCATTGTCTAACAATAATGATTCACCATCCTCGGTGACTAGGAAACCAAATCTCTCTGGTTCCCTTACATCTCTTGAGCTTCTATGCAGTACTTGTGTTTCTGGAACCTCTTCCACGAGGACCTGTGGAACTTATTCCTGTACCAACTCCTGTGTATCTTGAGCATCAACTTCGTCAAAGTAAATATTTCCCCCACTATCCTTTTTGAGGATGTGATCCCTCTCAAGAAACACGGCTTGTCTGGCAACAATCACTTTCTTGTCCTGAGGGTTATATAAGTAATATCCTTTCATTTCCTTGGGATATCCTATAAAGATACACTTCATGCCTCGGGGTGTTAGTTTGTTGCCTGAGAGGGCCTTAACAAATGCCTCGCATCCCCATACACGTGTATGCGACAAAATGGGTTTCTTTCCATTCCATAACTCAGAGGGAATTCCATTTTCCACCTTAGTTGGTACTCAATTTAATGTGTATGCTGCAGTTTTTAATGCATATCCCCAAAAGGATAATGGAAGATCTGCATGACTCATCATCAACCTCACCATGTCCAACAAGGTGTGGTTCCTCCTTTCACTAACACCATTCCACTATGGTGTATAAGGAGTAGTGAGCTAAGATAGAATCCCAGACTCCCGTAGTAGATCGATGAACTCTTGGTTCAGATATTCTCCACCTCGATCCGATTGAAGCTTCTTTATCTTCTTACCAAGATGATTCTCTACTTCATTCTTGAATTACTTAAATTTCTCTAAGGACTCTGACTTATACCTCATTAATTAGACATATCCATATCTACTCAAATCATCAGTAAAAGTAAAGAAGTAAGAATATCCACCTCTAGATTCTACTAGAAATGGTCCACACACATCTGTGTGTACCAATCTTAGAAGCTCTATGGACAATTTCACCCTGTCCACCAAAAGTCGGCTTGGTCATTTTTCCTTGTAAACAAGTGTGACATATATCAAGTGGTTTTATCTCAGTAGAGTCTAAATAGCCATCTTGATAGAGCTTTGTCAAGTTCTTCTCGTTTACATGACCAAGACGGTGATGCCACAACTGGGTGATGTATGAGTCATGTGAGTTTGTTTCATTATCGATTGCCAACACTTGGTTTTCGTAATTTAATACATACAAACCATTATTTAAATGTTCCATACCATAACATACATTTTTCTTATAAAAGAGAAAACCCTTATTTCCAAACATGAAAACAAATCCATCCATATCCAAAACAAGATACAGAAATTATGTTCTTGGTAACACTAGGAACAAAATAACAGTTTTGTGAAACCAAAATCATGCAAGTTGGCAATGAGAGGTGATAGTTGCCAATAGCCAACGCACCCAGCCTTGCACCATTGGCAGCTCAAAGATCCACCTCTCCTCTAGCTATCTTTATAAATATACTTGGTTCCTGCATTTTAATACAGATGTGTGCCCCACAAGATGTATCTAATACCCAATGTGTAGAAATAGAAATATTTCACTCAATAATGAATGCACCTTTAGAATCCCCACGCTTCTCGGTGCAGTTCCTCTTCTAGTGGCCCTGCTTGACACATGAAAAACACACTGCCTCCCATTCCTTTCCCTGCCTCTGGAACTTCCCCTTCTTGGAGGGACGGTGCTCGGGGGATTCAGACCGTTTATAAGTCTTTTTCCCCTTTTCCTTCTCCTTCCTTTTCTTGTTCACCATAAGAACCGAGGGTTTTTCATGCCCCATGTCCTTATCTACCTGGAGAATCAAGGTCAAAAGATCCGATAGACTCTTCTCATTTCCACTCATATTATATTTGGAAATGAAGCTAGAGAAGTTCTTGGGCAGTGATGATAGGATGATATCTGTACGCAACTCATCTGGTAATTTAATCCCTAAGATGTCCAGGCATTCAATGTATCCAATAAGCTTGAATACATGAGGCCCAGCTGGCACAGACTCCCCAAGATTCATGGTAAACAAAGCATTGGAGATCTCATACCTCTCCTGTCTCACCTTCTCTTGGTAGAGATCTTTAAGGTGAGACATCATGTTATACGCGTCCATGTTTTCATGTTTCTTTAAGAGATCATTAGACATGGCCGATAGCATGAAACACTAGACATATGTAGCATCATCCATGTGTTTCATGTAGAGAGATAATTCCTCATCACTAGCCTCTTTCCCAGGCGCAACTAGAATAGGCTCTTCTAGCACATACAATTTCCTTTTGTGGCGAAGGACGATGCGTAAACGCCTCTACCACTCTTGGAAATTAGTGCCAGTGAGAAGGTTTTTCTTCTCGAGTATGGGGTGTAATGATATGTTTGAAGTCATTTTCATTCCATTTCTACAAATTAAGATGAGAAAAGGTTTAGTACTTTATTACAAAAATTGAGACAAATAAATAAATTAATACTTATTAGTCTCCCACTATTTTATCGAAATCCAATAGCCCTCACCATTGATTTCGGAATATTCTGTTGCCTGAATATTCTAGTGGAAAGGATCCATATTTCCCTTAAAATTACCCCAACTAGGGTTGGTCAAGCAACTTTAAGGGTTTTAGGTAGGCATTCCAAATTCCAACTGCATTAACCCGCAGCTCCTGGATCCGCTGAGTTGACTCCCCAATCCTGAAATCCTTTTATTTTGGATTTCCTCAACCTTTGCCTCTTGGTCACACCAATTCCTGTTGTGGCAGTCAACCCTTGATGCGAACCAAGTCAAGTCAACCCAAAACCTTGAATTAGAATTTCCCGATAATTGAAATCACCCCAACTAGGGTTGGTCAAGCACTTTGAACTATGGTTCGATTCTAACCAAGATTATGGAAGGCTATACCGACTTAATATTTCTTTTGAGGTATTTTATCCTTATAGGTAAATTGCCATTTTATTATCTTTGATTACATGCTTGTTAATATTAAGTGGGATATACTTAAGTGATTAACCATGTCTAAGATAATATTTACATATAAGCCAGTTTTATTTTAGTTTCATATTGCATGCCCGTTTAATTCATTAATTGTGTAATCGTGACAACACACCCACAATAAATAAACCATGTAACTGACAGAAATAAAATAAATGGTATGATCATGAGATTTTCTATTGGTTAGTTTATCTAGATGTTGATAAAATAACCCAAGACCTAGGGGAGAAACACCTTGAACCTTTCGGGTTCATGTTTAGAGATTTTCCACCTGTCCACCTTTGTATCTCCTTTGATTGGTTTCACCTTGGCTCCTGACTTGACCCGCCTCCACTAGCTTGGGATCTCCATCCATTACATATGAATTTATCTCAAACGCAGGTGAGGGGTAAAAATGGGTTTTTACATAAAATAATCCTTGGGCGTGCAGGCCCTACATATTAATGAAGAGATGGCTCTCAGGCCAACAAATTTAATTTAAATAAATAAATTAAAAGAAACCATTCACATACAAAGGTCTCGGTCTAGCTCATGATCATCCATACATGCAACGATATTTACGCATAAATAAAACTAGCATTTAATTCTTTAATCATTCTTGTTTAAGATAAATAACGCTCGAATTAATTAATTATCTTCAATTAATCAATCCTTTTATCTTAAACCCTTTTCTGAACTTCCTTGAGATTCTCATCCATCATAATTTTAAACAAATAAATTCATTTAAAATTATCCTTGTACGTAACTTGTACCTTGGAGTCAACCTGGTGAATTCTCGTTCATTACGCATATGTTAAATTAAACACATATATATAAAAACACACATCACGTGTTATTCCTCATCTTTACGCCTGCACCATGGTACACGTCTCAAGGGTTTGTATAATATAATAATAAATTTTAATAAATCTGTGTAATTTGGGTGAGTACACGGCGTGTAGTTCCGACTACACGGTGTGTACTTTTCTTCACCATCCATCCAAAGTACACGCCCGGAGTCAGGGCATGTAAATGTACTTCGGAAATTTTTGGAGTACACGGTGTGTTCTTTTGGACACACACCGTGTAGTTTCCGCGTTACACGATTTCCAGTCGGGCAAGCCGTGTACGGGGTACATGGCCCAACCCTAACCCGAAGGGACCACACACCGTGTTCATTGGACCACATAACGTGTAATCTGGAAACCGTGTGCCACCTGTTTATGGTCAACACACGATGTCTTAAATTCTTAGAAAGAATCCAATACACGGCCTGATTTGGCGAATCAGTCAATGCATTGAACCTAGACTACACGGCGTGTACTTACGAATACACGCCGTGTATTCTGGTGTTATACGGCTAGAAACTTTAAGATCCTCTAGATGAGTTCCTCTATTTTAATTTAATAAAAATTAAAAGAAAAATACGTTTCTGTGAGGTGAACGAGAAACAAGGAAGGAGGAACAGATCTCGAGATTCATATTTCCAGAACGATTAAACATGAACTGAAATAAATAAATTATTAAATGCGTAAATAACCAATGAAAAACTAAATAATTAAAATCAACGATATGACCCCTCTGATACCACTTGCAGGTTCCAGGTGCAGTGGAAGCGCATTGGTGGGTTTTCCCAACTTTAATTTTAGTGTTAAACGACATTCAATCTGAGATCCGTCATGATATAAAACTCCAAATCTTTGGAATAGAACGAAGAACGAAAAAGAAAAGAAGAGTCCTGGAACCCTTGAGATAGGATCTTCATATGATGGTTATTATTAATTTAATTAATTCATAAGAATTACCTCGATGGAATTCCTTGTTAGTTGATGTCTCTGGTCACGATCCGGTGATCCGTCATTGCGTCGCAGAATCCAAGTATAGGATTCCTCTAGCGGTGATCCACACGTGCTCTAAGTATCTCTGGACGTTGTCGAAGGGAACTCCGAGTGCTAGAGCGGAAGATCCTTTGCTTGTGATGTCCTTTTTCGATCGCCTTGATCCGGTGGAGGATCTTGATTTTGTAACTTGAAAGCGTTCTTGGTGGAAAGGGAATTCTCTCTTGGATTGAGAGTATTTCCAATCCATTATGCACAACCAAAATGGCTAACCCTCATGAAAATAATGTAATTGGGATTTATAATACTTAGAATAATAAAATGAATTAATTTCCCAAAAGAATTTAATTATTTTATTTAATTCTTAGTAATACCCCATGTCTTAATAAAGACAGTTGACCATCATTATTACTTGGCATGCATCCAATGTATCACATTTAATATCATTTAATTAAATAAACAATATTTTCTCACGAATCCCGAAAAAACAAACTACATGGCATGTATGTATAAACATACATGGCGTGTACTTTTATTTTTCCAGTTTTTATTTATTTTCCTCCACCTCATTTATTAGACCTTGAGTAATGGCTATTTATTTGTTAAATAAATGTAACTGCATTACTCGCTAATAAATACATAATATTTTGCCCACAATATATTCTCTTGAATAACTAGTATCAAAATAAATGTGATCAGACATCCTTGAATAATTATTAAACCACGATCAGGAATAATCTTTATTCAACTTGTTAAATTAATATTTAACTGAGATACATAGACACACTTAGTGTGTGACCCTCTAGGCCTCTTTCTCAGTGGCATTATGGGGAGCCTGCCTAAAGTCCAAGGTTAGCGTCTAGTAACACACCAAGGCACCCATAGAGAAAGAAGTTAACACCGCAATGACGTGTCACCTCTTATGAATTCTTACCGTGTAATATAATCCCTTCGTCTTGATATCTCTAATCAAGTGGGTTCCATACTAGTGTCATCAACTCATGTGCTCGATTATTCTTTCTTGGACTTCCCGGAATTAAACTCGCTCGTACCTTACCATAGCCATGGATTTATGTAGGCTATATCAATTCCATCAAAGGGCCTGAGATATCTACCTCTGTTATGGAATAGAAGGGACAGATCCTTTCTCGCATTATCTATTAATGCAGTATTACTCAGGACGCACCCAATGTATCCTACCTCACTGCGAACAGTGTGTCGTCACATTTTTCGTCAATGCATCTAAGTTTGCGAGTTGTAATACTCATTAATAATAATCTTAAAGTCTAAGGACCAATACACACGTTCGCAGATAGGAACATCCAATGACACTATAAAATGTGGATTTCCTACTGGCGGGTCTCGTTCTCATAATGTCCTCCTGGATATTACCAAGGGTGCACACCATGAGAAGGTTCCTCAAAGTTTTATGAGTCCTCACCCCTAATGACCTGTATTATTTGTGCCCCTCAAATAATATCATCCGGCCATAGAACATACTTTCAAAAATAGTATTATGGCACTTCCGGGTTCTCATCATAGCAGGGATCCGCAATGACCCTTTAATGTAATAGTTATCCTTAGGACATTATCACATGCATTGTCACGCAGAAGAACAATCAAGATGTGATAAGGATTTTATTAATGAATAAAGTACAAAGTAGTTGGTTCTAGACCACCAACTCCAACAATTTTGGGGTTGCAAGGTGATGTTTGTTTGGTCATGATTTTAGAGTAGCAATGCGATAGTACAATGGAAAATAATGAGATTCTTGTTATGTGTGTTTGTGTTCTTATAGAATATTGGGTAGTGATGGAATAATTATTTAATAATGTTTTAAATTTATGGTCTTTAACTTGGTTAATGGAATGAAAATGATTAATAAAAAATAAATGATGGGTTGTTTGGTTAGATGTGGTTGATTCTAAATAATGACATGAATGGGATGGATAATGAAATTGGTTGTAAATACGAAATGTGGATCATGGTTTGTATGGTTTTATGCATTTATTAGTTCTAGTGAGAGTTTTTATGTTGTGATTTGGTTAGTGTTTTTTTTGAACCCTTAGGTTGGGATTGTGAATGGATGTATGTATATTCTTATAGATTCCTTATGATTTCTATATGCACCCTACCTTTATCGATCTCTACATACTAACACTTTTATTTTCACATGGGGGTGTTTTTTCTAACATCCCAATGATGAGTATGGATGTCTAGCTACCCACCATTTACTACTCTCTCTTCTCAGAGATAATATATTCACATTATATGTTGGATGGAGGACTTCTATTACATTAGGTGATGGCCTAGGTGTATTCAATTGAGATGTGATGTGATCATGCTATAGGGAGGTGTCCAAGGTTTCTTCGGGTGATATGTGATATGACCATGTTTTGGGACGGTGGACTAGGTGTCTTTGGGTGAGATGTGCTATGCTCGTTCTATGGGGAAACTTATGGTGGGGGTTATGCATGGTAGGAGGAGGGAGCAATATCGATGTCCATCATGTCCACAATACACTACTACTCTAGTTATGGTTGTGGTGTGATGGCCTAGGAGTCTGCAGGCATTATGTGATGTGACCATGCTATGGGGAAGTGGTATATGTTATTCAGAAGATATGGGAGTTGTAGGACATATGACATTGGGGTGAGAGAGAGGTGAATCGGTATGAAATGGGTTTGGGGTACCCTTTATCGATATGATTTATATTATGTTATTATACTTTTCTTGTGTTGTTTGTTGAGAATGACTTAGTGAGGTTGGTATTGATTGTTTAACTATTTAGGTTTTGTTGGTTCTACTATTTTCTCATGGGTTTATTAGTATTATTCTTTCATATATACACAAGAGACGTTGGTTTTCCTACTGAGTATATTTGTATGCTCACCCTACATATATATGATTTTCTTGTTTCTAGGAGGATTGTATGAACCATTTTGGACATTACTAACTCATACCTTTGGATGGTTGTTGTGTCATTGCTTTAGCTTATCATTTATGTATTTACTTTGTAGACTTTTATCTATATCTGTTTTATTTATACATTCATTGTGGGATGGTTTCTGTTTCCATTTATATTATTTCATGGATTTGTTTGTGGGTGATCCATCTTATCTCCCGAACCTATATTATTATATAGGGTAAAGTATCCTATTTCAAGATATTTTTATACCCTCAGTTCTATTCATCAACCCAGGGCCTACTAGAGGTGGGACTCAGGGTTCATTTTATCTCTCCCTTCGTTGTAGTATCAATGGTGGGAGGAAGTCATGAAAATGATATTTTTTTAATTACCACATCACATGGAGGGTATATATAAGTGTATTTAAATAAATGATATTATATTTAAGATATAATTATTATTCTGGAGTGATAAAATAACACTTTCCTATTTTCAGTCAAGATTGTTAAAAAATGGAAACACTACTCATGCATACTTACAGCTTACCATCTCCATGATTGTAATGTAATTAATTTTTCATAATCATATTCCATAGTTAGTTTTAAAAATGTAATTTAAGTATAAAAATTATAATTTATTAATTATTATTATTCTGTATATGATAAAATGATAATCTCTTTGACCTTAGTCAACTTTCCAAAGGGATTTTGGACATATGAGCCGAACATCATCAAAACATCATACATGAACCAAAATGATTAAGTAATTAAATATAAATTGATAATAAATAAAATAAAAGGAAAAATAAACATGAAAAAGTTTCTTAATCAAGTAAATAATTAACATGATTTTATTATTTAGGAATAAAAAGAATGCAAGTGATGAATTGGGCTCGAGGTAAGGGATCTCTCTAAAACACCCTTTTCTTCTGGTTATGATCATTCTCTCTCTAACTTACTTTCTATCTATTTTTACAATTATGGAATGCTTTTAAATTATATATATATGTCTCTCACATATATACCTAGCTTATTATCCCTTCCATTTAAAGGGTAATACATGCCTTATTCTCACTAACCAAATGATTTCATTATAAAATTTCTTTTTATTATGATATAAGGCAAGATTATCCAACCCATTTTATTTTCAAAGGAAATTCTTATGTTTATAACTTTTGATTAACTTCATTTTTGTGGAACACCTAAATCATGAACATTTTATGATGATTTCTCCCAGATATAATTCCAATGCATTTTTCAAATCATAGTCTTGTGAGATGTTATTTATAGGATTAGTTAGTAAACCTAATCGATTATGAGAATTTTTCCACCACGTGATATTGTCTAGGTTGTTATTCTTGAATCATATTTATATCATGATATATATTACTACCACATTTCATATAATCTTATAATACTTCATTCTTTATGTTATGCTTCCATTTGATTACTTATGAGCCTTATCTTTTTTGATTTCATGTTATACCTTTGACTGACACATTATGTTTCCTTACCATGTTTATTCCCTTATTAGTATTTTTATCTCACCCATTGATTTATGTATTCACTAGGTTATTTCATGAAGTTTTAGGATCAAAAATGGATTTAGGAGCTCATTATATAGAATAAAATAAGAAATTCATGTTTTATGTTTCCTTTTGATGTATTATGGACCAAGTCTTCCAAAGAAACTAGGCCTCAGAATCTTTTGGGTTGTAAATATTAGATATTTATGTTTACAATGATGTAAAAATATATGTAAAAGGATTGAGTTGATATAGAGTTCAAGCTCCTCCATGGTGTGGATGGTTCACTAGAAAAATAGGGGTGAATGGGTTTGAAATCCCCCATAAAATAAGTGAAGGTGTAACTTTGGAAATCCGTATTTTTTTTAAAACTGGATGAGGCATGAAATTTGGTTGCTTGGTTAAGGGTAACCATGTAAAAACTATGTAAATGTTCAATTATGAACCAGAATAGAAAAACTATTTTTTATAAAACTCTCAACAGTTAGAGAAATCATATAGAAACCATGTGAAACTACTCTTTCAAATTACTATCCCAAATTGTTGGTTTCTATGTGGTTTAGTAAATTGTGTGGGATAATCGTGTGACACCCAAAAAAATTAAATTTTCCCAAATTTTATCCTCAAACCTCCAAAACATTAAATTAAAAAAACAAATAATATTTAATAAATAAAACAACTGCAACATGGGGTGTTAAAATATCCCCACTATAACACTTTCTACCCCCAAAAATCCATTATTAATTGATGGAAGACAACAAAGCAATAAAATACCCACATCCCAAGAAAAAGGTGAGAGGGATGAGATTCTAGGAAGACCAAAGGAGAGGGGAAACACCAATGGGATACATACTCAAGAAGAAAACTAGAAACTCCAAGTGGAACTCAATTCACTACCATCTAATACAAGATATAATAAACATCGAGACCGATTGATGTCTCCTGACCATTTAAACTTCATCTAAAATGGTGGGTCAAAGGAACATATAATCTAAAAGATACCTAATAATAAGTATATTAAACTTATAAAAAACCCTAAGAAACTAAAATTCTTAAATCAATCATACCAACCATCTAGGAAACCAAATCAAAATTCCAAAAGGAAAGAATGAACCAAAATAGGTACTCCAAAAGACTCCAACATAGGGTCTAACTGAAGCACCATCATCCACAATCAGAAACTAAGGAAGAATAACTCCCAAATTAACTTACCTAATATCAAAATAACATGACTCGACCCATAGGTTGAGTAACTTGAAAAGAGGTTAACCTAAAACTCCACTCTTGAAATGCCACCCATGGAAGATCTAAAAAAATCCAATCAAATCCAACTAAATTAAAACAAAACCATAATATTTTTAGACATCTAAGAACCTTCCCAAGGATACCATGTTCAATCCATAAAAACCAAAACTTCACAAAACAACCACATAGGTCCATCATAAGTATAGTCATCATCAAGAAAAAATCATCACAACCATAATAATCAAAAAAAATCCTAGAAAAAGGCCACAAACAAAAACACACAAGGATTATATAAGAGTTACTATAACACTGCAAGGGTAATGAGAACCCATAATAGAAACCAATATATCTTAAGCACTAAAAATATAACTATGTAAGGATAACCAGGTAAAAATAACCTCAAAAACAAAATATAAACAAACTCCCATTACACTTGAGTAGGTTCCTCCAACATTCTCATAGAGGAATTATAATAGGAAAAAGGAAAGAGGATACATTTTAATAAACCTTGAATAAGTTCCAAAAACAAAGAATATTCTATATCTAACACTAAATCTTGAGTCTAGATAGGGCCACCAACTAGAAAAATTTCAACTCATAGATGAAGATAATCACCCTAAGGTTAATTTCTCAAGATAAACCTTACATACTTTTATAATACTTTTTCCGAAGGTAAGAACCAAATAACATGGAACATGAATTTAACCCATTTATTTCCCACAAATCAAACCCAAAAATCCCACTACAACTAGGGAAAATCCAAAATAAAAAATCCCACAAAACATGGCACATATTTTACACATCATAAAAACCTATTTTTCTCTAAAAAATTAAAAACCCATATCAAAGGGTTAAAAATTCAATTAAAAAACACAAAGATTTGAAAACACTTTTAAGAAAACACCATGATTATTTTTTTTCAAACCAACAAAAACTACATCACACTTTACTATAATTTTAAATTCAACTTTCCCAAATTGAGAAATTTAAAAGATCCCTTTATTTCTTAAACACAGGAACAACATTTTTAAAATAACCATAAAATTTTAGGAAACCCAACCTTTTATGAAATCCAATTTTTTAACCTGAGATAAATTTCAAAACACAGGCATTAGCAAAGGCATGTCAAATTTTACAACAAAAACATTATTCAACAATCTCAACATATCATAAGTACTACTTTAGTATACCCTCATCACTAATAATCACTTAAGGGAAGCATAAATATCAATCCAAATGAAATGATAACCCATGAATGACTTAGAAACCTAGTTAATGGAACATTTAACAATCCTAATTCACCCCCTAAGATATTTCCAAAATCAATAACTATGCATCTATATGGTTTCTTAGGCTATGTGAGCTAACTTTTTATCACTGGTTCATTCTTCATTGTCATCCAAAAATACCAGAAAACCCCCCAATGAAACTCATATCATGAAAATGAGGATCAACACATTGGAAATGATAATCAAACAAAACTTCTAAAAAATTAAATCACAGCCTCCCATAGTGACTCAAGTGTCATCGTGAAATGTGGTGATTAGAAATCCACTAAAAACTAACATCCTAAATCATGAAGACCATTTTTTATTATTACAACCCATGTAATCCTGAATAATATAAGGGATCCTCTTGAACCTAGGCCCGTATTTATGAACCTAGTCTATGATACCATTTTTAATGAATCAGCCTAGGATTTCATCCAAACCAGTACTCAACATGGTCCACTACTAACCTAAAGTGAATTTCCAATACCCATGGGCTAGAAACTATTTATTGGGAATCATATAACACTAATTAGAATTATTTTTACTGAGTAAATTAAATTAAATAAGTATCATAACTTCACCAAAAAATTTGGAATGACCTGTATGTAAGTTGTACACCCATGCCCAAAAAAATAAGATAAAGAAAATAAAAAATAAAGAAGATATAAATAACTTAATGTAAATAAAATACCTCATCTCTCCCTCCAAATCCTACCTTAGAAATAACCTATTTAGATCACTAAGTGTCCACATATATAATTAATCTACTAATAACCATAACTGAAAGTGGGAAAGGCCTACTTGGATTATGTAATATGAAAACTAAATATATAAAATATTTGTCATACCTCCATGTGACTCCAAGGGTCTATATAAAATATCAAAACCAAACTTTCTCTATGATCAGTAAAGAGTTTATCCAGAACCTAAAAATAAAATGAAATATAGTGGTGTGCATAAAAAAGCTTAGTAGGATACCACCCTCCTTCCCATTTTCCAAACCATTAATCATAAATCTATTTTATTCTATTTTGAAAATATATTTAGAAAGAACTATTTCAAATATAAGTTCTCAAAAAACTAATTCTAAATCCATATCCATTTTATAATATTCTCTATTTATTTTCTTTAAATGTGATAAATATATTTAAATATATTTCCTCTACCTAAGTTATAACATCCCAGGTTTTTTAAAAGTAAAGACTATGTTTGATAGCGTATATGATATGCCACATTGATCTTAAAGGAACAAAAAAATATTGTTATTATGTGCCCATTATAACCTAGCCATTAGAATGGAAGGTATGAATAGTATTAACTCAATTATTAAAATATGGTTTACATGTGTATATATAATTAATTCTTTGGTGACCATTTAATTATAAATGAAAATAAAACCCTTTTTAAAATTAAAGTAATTGTTTTCCAGAAAAACTATTTAAATGTGCACAAGTGTGTTTTATACCAATAAATAAACAAATAACCCCTATTAGATTAAATTAATGATATATATATATATATATAATTTATTCATTATAATTTTTAACATTTTTCTTATGTGTTTTTTAAACAAGATATAAGAACAAATCCAATTTTACTTATAAAAGATGTATTTTCTAAAAAGACATTTTTGTCTCTTTTTAATGGATGACTTGTTTTAAAACTAAATTTTTATACTTTTATAAATTATATTTTACAAAAACAAACTTATTATTTTAAATTAGGATAAAAAAATTTTACTTTGTTATAATTTTTGATATTTTTCTGATAAGTTGTATTTTTTTTATGAATAGTGAAAAAATGTTGCCTTTTAATTGAAAACTGACTTTTCATCTAAATAATTTATAATGTTAAATTATATTTTAAATTTTTTTTAAAGTAAAATTAGATAAATAATACATATATTAATTCAATTAAGTTCATTTTAATCTTTTTTACATTGAATTTGTATATAAAAACATTTCAATATTTTGAAAATTTTCACTTTAAAAACTCATTTTAACGTTCCATCAAAGAAATTAATTTTAAATTAATTTTTACCAATTATTTTTCTGAATTTTAAAAAATGGATTCAATATTTGGAATTATATATAATAAATTTATTAAATATCCCCCTTTTATTTTTTTCAAATATGAAGAGTAAAGTTATTAATTTTTGTTACCACTCTTAAGGGTAAATCGGGTAATTAAAGGTAAAAATAATGTCATAAATATTATAAAATAACCTAAAACTTGTCCTAATTTTATTTTATGAGTTATTTTAGACCAAAATAATCATTGGTCTAATTTTATGACCAATTTGAGCCACTTGGAATACAATAATCTCTTTATAGTATTTTATTTTAAAGAAAAGTCAAAGATGTCATACTTATGTTTTAATAACTATAATTTTTTAATATAGGGTTTTTTAGAAAATATATTAAACTATAAAAATTAATATAAAATATAAAATATTAATCTATATCATGTTAATTTAATTATAATTTTTAAGATATAAAATAATTACCTTAAATCCTGACACATTTATTATGCAGTAATTTTTTATAATGGAAATATCAAACAAATGATATTAAAAATATTAAAATAAATATAATTTTAAATAATTAATATAATACATGAATTTTATATATGAATTTGACATGTTATTGAGGTTTTAGAATAATTTTTTCGAATTTATCTTATTTTTATGATTTTTATAAAAAGTCTTGTAATGAATAGTGTTAGAATTGACATTAAGGATATTTTAAAATAAATAATATTTTATTAAATGATATAAAATTTATAAAAACATAAAATTCATAAAACTTGTTTTTATAAGGTTTTATATTTTATCAATTATTCATTTATGGTTTTTTTTTATTTTATAGTAACTATATTAACCTTTAAAGAGTAAAAACACATGTTGTCATGTTAAGAGTTAAAGAGGTTAAATAAGGGTTAAAACAAAAATATAATGATTAAAAACTAGAAAAAACATGTATAAATTTTATTGGATAAATGTATTTAGAACAATAATCCTCATATATTTTAAATAAATTAGTTTTTTTCATTTTAAATAGAAAATTAATTTATATTAATTTAATATTTTGAAGAATTACAAGAGTGATCCTCCTCTCTGTTATAAAAGGGAACCTCTTCTTATCTTTTCTTCACACTTCAAAACCTATTTGGTACAGTACATATCTACTCAAATACCATTATAGAATCTATCCCCACACTCTAGATCTCTTATTTTAGGTATAACACCATCCTTAGTGGTCTTAAGGTGATACGTATTGAATGATATCTAAAGAAGAGGAAGATAAAGATTGTATGTGACGAGTCAGACTCAATGTAAGATAGTTTTTAACTAAAAACCTCATATTAAATGTTTTAAATATTTATTTTAAAAATATTACTATTTATTTTACTTTTTTTTAAAAAATATTTTTATGAATGTATTAATATGGATATGAATGTTTGAAAATAATAATTTTTGAATTTCTTTCAAATGTTTCAAAGTTGTATAGGACACTTTGATTTAAAAATATTTTTTAAATGTTTTAATATTTAAATTCAAAATATTTTCCTTAATTATAGATATTATTTTAAAAATGTATTTATATAGATATAAAATTATTATAAGGGACATTTTATGTCTATTTTGGTATTTGTATTACTCTATAATTCTTCATGTTTTTTTAAAGAAACCCCTCATTTCCATTTTAGGGTATTTTTTAATGAAAATAGGTTTTGAAAATGGATTGATTATTTATATAACATGAAATTTTTTCTTATGTGTGAAAATGAAATTTTAAGAGTGACGTGTTGAGAATTTAAAGATTTTATGTGTTATGATTATATAATAGTACTTGGATAGTTGATGGGTGGTTACATGATAAACAAATGACAGGTGGTTTTTTGATAAAAAAAGGATGGGTGATTGCATTATAACCCCCAATGCATTGGGTATGGAAGTCTATCGTATGGTTATTCAATTTGTAAGAGTAAAATGCATGGAAGTTGACTGTATGGTAATTCTATTTGTAACAGTGACATGTATGGAAGTCGACCGTATGGTTATTCCATTTGTAAGAGTGACATGTATGGAAGTTGACTGCATAGTTATTCCATTTTAGTATAATTGTTCCCCAAGTTACCTAAATATATTTTATATTATTTCTAATTATTTTTCATGAAAATTGAATGATTTTAAAAAGGTAATACATTGATATTTTAGAAAAGGTGGTTTCTTTTTCTGAATAAAATGTATGTTTTTATGAAAATGATTTTATGGATTTTCACTAGACTAACATTTTTCCTTCTTTTATATCCCTTAGTTATATTTTTGTGATCATTCCATGTTTTTAAATGTTTTTTAAAGGATTTTTAAGGTAAATTATGAAGTCGTGTTGAGATTCATGAAGAGTTATCATAAAAGAAATAATGTTTTGTTTTAAAGAGTTTTATATGGTGGAAAAAAAAGATACTAGGTATAAGTTTCCACTTGTAATGTATGGGTTTAATTTTTAAGAGTTTTTCATTATTATATAAAAATATAAAACGAAAATATCATCTAATGTGAATTCTTGTTCAAAATCAATAGAATATGTAATATTTAAGGCTGAGTTCTTGTAGTGGGTATCAAAAGATAGTTTAGAAAACTTTATAGATTAAGTTGTTTTCATGTGAGGTAATCTTAAGAGTTACGGATTCCATAATGGGTTTATAATTTTAAGGTAGATCATAAGTTAAGTGTCTTATAAACTCTTTCTAAGCTTTAAGTTATGAAATTTTAAGGTGGATAATGGTATTTTTTTGAGACATTTTTTTGAGATAATTATGGGTTGTTACATTTTGGGATGAAAAATGAAAGTTGTATGATAACCTTTGAGGTTAAAATATATTAGGTTTATTTTTGAGTATTTTTATCACATTTCAAGAATTTATAAGGATTATATTAATATAGTCTTAGAAAATGGAAAACCAACATGATGGGTGACAACCCGTCGCATCTGGCAAGGCTGCAGGAATCAAACCCACAACCGAAGGGCAACAAGGGTACATCACTTACCATTGTACTATGTGAATTCCTGGTTAGTATGAATTTTTATTTTTATTTAAACAATTTTATGGATGAATAATAATTTTATTTTGGTATCATGTGTTTTATTGAATATATTTCCATGGGATTGGAAAATTATTTTTTGATTAAGAGATTAATGTTATTTCAGAAGATGATCACTATTTTGGGAATCCTGTAAGATTAAGGTAAATAGAATTCTATGGTATTTTGTTTAATGAATAGGGGTTGAATTATATTTTGGAATAATTGATTATTTTATTGTGGACTTATGGTGATTTAAATTATTTATGAAAATAGTTAGTGCATCTTGATGATTATTCGAGAAATTAATTTTTAGTATGAGAGTGTATATTTCTTTAATTATAGATAGGTGCTACCTGACCTATGATATGAATTACAAGTTGGTTAATCAGTATGTGTGTGTCATCTAGAAACATTTCCCATGAATCTATACATGAGTTGTATTTTCAATTGGGTTTAATTTCAATCACTAAAATCCTATATGCACCATATAATTACACATGCACCCACTTGATCATTAGAAAAAAGTGATTTAAAGTGAGTGGGGGAATCTTACTGGGTTATTGGGCTCTCACCCAACCTGCATACATCAAATAGGTTTTTTTATGTGTGTAGGAAGACCTTATCCTTTTCATTTCAATCATATATATTATATGAGGGTTTTATGTATAGTTGGTTACGAGCATTGAATTGTATGTTGATGATTCAGTAGGAGATTATTGTGAGTTATTCTAGAGGATATTATATTTTTTAAAATTATCATATATTTATTAATTGGTGTGTCCGTTGTTTTTTTTTTATTATTCAATGTGATTTATTTTATTAGTTATTTATACTACATTTTTGTAGTGATACATCATGTAGAATTCCTTATGTTTATATATTAAACTATTGAATATCCTATTGGATCCCTATTTTATCTCCATGCATTTTGGGTGTATCCATTATACAGATGGGCCATATAGAGAGTTAGGTAAATTTAGGAATTATATTTACATTTTTTTTATATGATGGGATAGTCTCTCTATAATTTTTTTAATCCCTTGTTACTAGTTGGTTACCTCCAAAATATATGGAGGAGTTCTTGGGTTGACATAATGACCCAGTTTGGTTACTGTTCAGGTAAACCAAACCAATAAATTATAGGAACACACTTTATGTTTGTGGCGAGACACATCAAGTATTTTTTTAGATTATACAGGTCAGTAAATCATTTTTTTCTTTTTTCTTTTTCCCATGGAATGTTGTATTTACCCATAAAATATGAGATATGGGTTTTCATATTGCATGAGTCATGTGGACTTATATAGGGATTATTTTTTATGATTTCATTTTTTGATAATGTTATAAAATTTATTGTGTTTTCTTATTGATTTTAGAGTGAAGTGAATATTTCACTTCATTGTTTTTACTTGATATGATATTTTTTTGATAATTTCAAAATCTATAATGGGGATTTTAATTGATAGTTATTTTTTCATAAATTTTTAATTGTTTCCTTTAGGCCATGTAAAATGGAACAAGCTTCAATGAGGTCAAAGTCACTAAATAACTAAATAACCATGGTTAAATGGTTTATTCTGGTGGATACCTAATTAAACGGATGTTTTCAACCCACATTATGGGTAGTGTGTTGAATTTAGAATGTTTTTTTTAATTCCAATTTATTGATTATGAAAATAATTTTTCTATATTTGTAAATTCATTTTTAGTTATTTTCTAAATCAAAAGATAGTATTTATAGGTTTTGATTTATAATCTAATATATTTTAAATAAATTATTTTAAAAGTTAATGGTTATTTTCAAGTATGCCTCGTAATGAAATTATTTCTAAATTCCAAATTATTCTTAAATAGGTTAAAAGGATTAATCTTGAAAATAAAATGAAATTTGAAATATTTCCTTTTTATATTTGAAGTAAACTAGTAATATTTAATTGAAATGTTTTTTCAAATAATTAAAACTAATTAAAGAGTGTTTTATAAAACACATTTTAACTATTTAATAACATATAAGTCAATTTTCTAGTTTACTCCCATGAGAGAAACATATTACAATGTAAATCATAGTTATATTTCAACAAATAATACAAAAAAGCTATAAAAAATCAATTTCACCCATATTCTTATTTTAAAATAGCCAAAATAAGTATTACATATTAATATTCAACCCATATAACATTTATAAACACATTCAACATTAATTTGAGGCTTAATAATTCAATTTGATCCAAAATAAAATTTAAAACTGTATTATTTCCCAATAAAATAGGGCCCTACAACCCAACAACTAATTATTTTTCATAAGAACTACTTTTATAACTAATTTAACACTTATCTCTTAGTAAAACTATTTTCAATATACTATAAAATCAATTTAAGTCAATTTAAACTAAAAAAGAATTTCAAAAAACTAAACAAGAGTTCTTAATATTATTTTAACATAAGAATACAATATATATTTCCTCAAAATAAAAAAAAACTCCAATGATAAAAATGAAACATAACATTAAAAAATTTATTGGATTTAATCAAAATTTAATATTTTAAAAAATGTAACTCATTGATTAAACTAACATCATTTTTAACAATCGTATCATAAAATATAACTATGGTTTAAATTATAATATCATGTTATTGTATTTTTAAATATTCCAAAACCATTTAAACAAATTTTTATATTTTGAATGTTTTTTATTTCTAGAAATATACAATAATAAGTTTTCCTCAAGAATATTTTCTAAAAAGAAGTTAAAATAGTTTTTGAAAATTTAAAAATAAAAAAAAATGAGTTTTTGTTGAAAAAACTTTGTTTTTTTAAATGAATGTTATACATTTAAAACTAAATATTATTTAATTATAATTTCTTGTTATATTTTTTTAATACATTTGTGGTATTTTTATTTTTGTAAAATTATTCTTTTTTGTTTTTAAAATCACCAAAAAAAAGTTATGTTTTATGTGAATTTTTTTGAGATGATTGTAATTGATTTAATTATATATTTTAGACCTATATATGTCTTAATATTCATTTTTTTCTCTTTAATTTGGTTTTTTTGTATAAAATATGTTTTACCTTTTACCTTTTCATGAAGTATTAGGGTTAAATATAGGTATAATTTGAGGGTGGGGATGAAAATAAAATATTTTCCTTCGGTAATTTTGGTTTAAATTATGTTTTTTTTTTGTTTTTTTGGGCTAATTTCCTCCCAAGAGAAAATAAGATTCAATTTTTTTCATGGAATACTATTCATTGAGAGTTCTGAGAGTTGGATCACGTTATAAACATGTTATTTTGAGTGTTTAAAGTGTTATGGATGAAATTTTAGGCCTAATTAAAAATGTTGAGATTGAACCAGACACTAGGAGTAATTTTATAGTTAGGTTAACTACTTAAAAAACCATGTAATCTGACCATGTTGGGTCATAAATCCTCTACTAACCTATACATGGTTAGATAAATTTTGAAAACTAACTGATCGAGATAGAAATTCATCTAGTATCTTGTGCACAATTAGGTGATGAAATTCCCATGTGAATTATCCCCTACTATTTATAGGTGATGGATCAATGGTTTCCAAAAATATGACTTTTATAAAAATCATTACCATGTTTGTTAAATATGGTTTCAATAATCAATGATAAACAATGATGAAAAGTGATCTATAATGAGAAAAAAATTCACATGAAACAATTTATTTTTACATGGTTCATGAACTCTTTTTATCGAGTGGATAATCCATGGTGTTCAGTAGTTTCAATCTCACTTCTCACATACTTATCTTATTATCAATAAGGAATAAGGAAAAAATGATGAATATATTCTTAATCTATAAGTATAAAAATGTTCATAACAAATATCAATGAGTTGATCAATATTATGTATTCTTCCTTAAGTGACTCTAAATTTTGATCAAGTGTACACCTTCACACTTCTCCTAAAACCAAAAAAAAATCCTTTCAAGAATAATATTAAAAAAATTTGGAAAACTATCATCAAATCTCATCAAATTTTTCCAAATATAAAAAATTATTTAAATACCCTTGACAAAACTAAAACTTGTTATGTTTCCACTATGGTTTGTTGAGTCTAGTCAAAGACGCATTCTAAAACAATGACTATAAATATTATATCATTTAATAATCTTGGTGATGATTTTTCATTTCTTGATTATATTTTTATCTTGAAAAAAAATACTTTTATGTCACCAAAAATTATTTATATGAGAAAAACAACCATCGAATATAATTAAAACTAAGATAACAAAAGCATCCATTTTTCTACAAACATGACATAGTTAATCATCCAAACTCAATGGAGCCTCTCATTGTGGATCATTATATTCTCTTATAGAACTATAGTCAAGTAAACCATGGTAATTTTCTACATTAATTATCATCTAGTGTCAAAAAAACACTCATTTATTGTGTACCCATAACCACCCTCCAAACTTGCAGAAGAAAAATAAAACTCCCCAGATTATTTTTCTTCAACTCTTCATAATTTGTTTCATAACATACTAACCACAGAATCTTTGAAAAATACCATGGCATGGTTTGTGTCTTCTCAAAAATTATTCATTCCTATACATATCATTATCTTCAAAATGATATTCCATTAAACTATAACAACATTACAAATAAATATAATATGAAATCACAAATAAAAATCCAAGAATGGTCTTCATAAGAAACTAGACATGGAAAGCTCTCAATGGGAGAGTTATCTAAAGAACACACTATTACATAAAATTATTTTTTAGAGAGCTATCTAAACCTCAGTATAAAGATAAATACTATATTGAGTATGTTTCAATTGATATATCCAAGCTCCCCCTTTTTTAATTAAATTCATGTGGATTCTTAAAACTTCCCCATCATCAAGGGCTCTTCAATCACCCTATATATATTTTTTCAATATATAAAATTCAATTTGATCTCTTTTCTAAACATTAAATTCCAAAACATCATGTCACCCCAAGAAAGAAAAAGAATCTTATCATATCCCACTTTATTAATTCCTTAATAAAAAAGTGTTTATCTACATTTATAATGATAGATTCAAAACTACTCTCCCCCTATTATAATAAATGTGATAAAATAAAATAAAATAATCAATAAACTCACTAGGGTTTTGGGATATAACGTGCTCTAATGTGATATAATAAATCCTTTGTTATAAAATTAATTAATATATACACTACTTTCTCCTTTTTTTCAAACATATTCAATGTATGTCTTCCCATTTTCCACCTTATCCTTAATTATGTAATACTTGATATTAATATTCTTTATCAGAAAAATTTTCACCAAATTCATTCAAAAATTGGTTGTGTTTTTGTTGTCACACATAATCATCAATGTGTATGAGACTTCCACCCTCATGAAATCAATTTTTGGTATCATTTATATCATTTTGGTTGCATATTTATATTTCACAACTAATTCATATGCGGTAATACTTTATATGGATAAGTTTTTCTTGATAGAGTGTTATATAATATGTAAAGACCCTGACCCTAGTAGCCCAGATCTAATTCCTTACTTAATTACATTGGTACTATGAATAAGAGATCATGTCCCAAAGTAAAAAATAGTTTAGTAGATTTGGAAAACCATATACAACCATAATTGTAACATTACAACTTTGAAATTAAAAAAAACATATCAAATCCATTAGAAACACCCATAAACTCCTAGATTATCCCAGCAATTCGTTCATAATACACATCCTCACATCCTAGGAAAAAATAAAACATAAGGAAGGGGTGATATAAGATCCTCATTAAGGGAAATAAATGCAATGGAAGATAGAATAATTAAACTTAAACAATAAGAAAAGTTGAATAACTAAAAATTAATGTCATTAAAACATAATCTTGATCATAATATGATAGGAATAAAATCTAAATAAATAATTCCATATAAATAATCACATGAGAATGAAACCTAACCATGGATTTTCTACTAGTCGAATAATCGCATGGATTATAAATTAATAATATCATAATGATGGAATGCATGATTCTGGACATCTAAAACATACCATCGAGGCCTCATCCAAGAAATATGAAAATAAATGGTTAAGGCCTCATTCAAATCCATATCTGAAAATAAATGGGCAAGGCATCAGCCAAGTCCATATATGTTTTGTATCCTTGGACCTACAGATGCATCGAGGGGATATAGTAGGCCCCTACCATCACTTACTAATTCCAATTCATTACTCATATGAATGGTTTGAAACATAAACAACATATGCATATGAAATGTAAATAACTTTCCCAAATTAGTAAACTTAATCACTAACCATTATAAGTAATATGGTGAATGGTATCATGATAACACGTCCATAGTCAAACTGATCATAAACAATTTGATAAAATATGTTAGATTATATCATAAAATATCAATCCCAATTAATAATGAGATTCAACATATGGTGTTTAAATAGATGAAAATACTCTAATAAATAAATTTATTAATTAAATTAATTATCAAAGTTAATTATTAAGGTTAATTAACAGCGTAAAAATTAAATAACACAAGGATGTTTTTTATAGTAGTACGATCTCAAGTGAGTCTACTCTAATCTTATACCTCTCTACTCGATGAGAGATACGTGTGCCCAAAAAATGATTTTTGAGGGGGAATCATAACCCAATTACAGATTCCTTTTCTATTGAAGGTATAATCACAACACTGACTTTTGTATGGGGAGTCACAACCCTTAAAACATGACTTTATACACTTGTAATCACAACCCGAATAGTCCTGACTTTAGATACAGGGAGTCACAACCCTAATATCCAGACTTTAGAATCTAGAAATCACAACCCGAAGAAAAAGAATAAAAAATAATGCTTTTTATATAAAATTATAAACAAAAAAATAGAGTGTGTGTGAGAGATGAGAAATAGTATTACAGACTCAGAAACTAGATAAGAGAAAATAAAACCATGAATCACTTGTACTAGTTCTTGAGATTTGTATTATCACATATCATCAAGAAAATTGTCTTTTAAGAATAATTAATTTATCACTTGAGAGAATTTCTAGGTGATGAAATAGAGTATCGTAGGATGTTTTCAAATGCACATCATGTTCAAAGTTTGTAGAAATTTATATTTAAAAATATATATTATAAACAATGTTAACTCGTGTGTCTTAGTGAATTATTATTATATTTTTAACCTATAAGAAATAATGATATATATAGAATAGATATTCAAAAAATTCAGTAGCTTTGCTTCCTTCAGATATTCAAAATAAATTGAGCTAATATATTTCATAAATATATCAATAAAAATCATAGCATCATTGCTTATTTATTATTGTAGAATAAATATTAAATAAAATAATTTAAAAATAAGTTGAATAACTCTTCCAACAATATCTTCATAAAAATAGAGCGTTTAATGATTTTAAAACTCCAGTTTTAAATCCATTCAAATCACTTTAAATTTATTCAAAATAGTCCCTAAAAATTAAAAACACAAGCCAAAAGTAAATTTAAAATCTGAATTTATATTAACTTGTAACCTAGGACTTTATTTGAAAAATAAGTTGAAAGTTTGTTAATTTTTCTCAAAAAAATTCACCAAAATCATTAAAAACTCTTCAATCATATTACTTATATTTAATTTGAATTTTTTCAGTAGAAAAAACTTTGAAAATAATCCATATATATATATGAATAAAATCAATATTCAGCATAAAATCATAAAGCGACAGCAGAAAAGTAGGGTACATAAAGTAGGGTATGAATAGTAACATAAAGAATGAATAGTAACATATGGAATGAATAGTAATATAGGGAATCAATAGTAAAGTAGATAATTAATAGTAATGTAAGGAATAAATAGTGACATAGGCAATTAAAAGTAATGTAGGTTTCATCAAAGTAACATAGGTTTCATCAAAGTAACATAGGGTTGTCGAACCATACTTTGCAAAAGTATGGTTTTCAAACCATACTTTGCAAAAGTAAGGTTGTCAAACCATACTTTGTGAAAGTATGGTTTCCAAACCAGACTTTTTGAAAATAGGGTTATCGAACCATACTTTGTAAAAGTAGGGTTTTTGAACCATAATTTTTGAAATTAGTGTTTCCAAACCATACTTTTCAAAAGTAGAGTTGTCGAACCATACTTAGTAAAAGTAGGGTTGTCGAACCATACTTTGTGGAAAACTGGACAGTATACTTTAACAAGTTTTATTGAATTTTTAAAGGCTCTTAACAGTAGATTCAACCTTTATTCAAGAATACATATTTGTAAACAAACTTATTATCTTTCTAGATAATCAATAATATAATTAATTTGACTTCTATTGCTCCTAAAATTATAAAAAAACATAAGAAATAACATTCTGCAAAATTGCGGCCATGAAACAGTATTGCATAACTTCAGATAATTAAAATACCATTCAAAATACATTTTTAGACTTCAATGTAAACTAATTAAATCAAGATAAACATGTTGTATTTCTATAAAATCAATTTTAATACCAATTCAATAAATTTATAACTTTAAATATAATTAAATACAGAAACGTTTTAAAACTATAGACTGTAAAGTTTCTAAAACTGCAGTAACAACTTAGTTGAATTTTTAGAGTACTAGAAAATTATTTTCAAACTTACTTATAAACTAATTAAGTTTAGATAAATATCATATATATCCAACATGATAATAATCGCACAAAACCTAACACTTTGGATTGGTTTATTATAAAAATACATAGGGTAAGTAATCAAACAAAAGAAAAACATGCACATTCAAAAACAGATATGTGGGGGAGTCCTTCATTAGTTTTATAACACATCTTTGGTACACATAGGAGTATCCAAGATTTATTGTGGTATGGTGATGTATTTTTTGTGGCCCATGATGAAATAGGTGGTGGTTAAGTTTTTGGAAAGGTGTTTTGTTTTCCATCAAGTAAAGGCCAAGAATGGTGTTCTTCGAAAAATAATCATCCTTTAGATGTTCTCAAGTGGAAATGGGATGAAATATAAATGGATTTAATCATAGGGTTACCCCAATCTTAGCGAGGTTGTGATTTTAGTTGTGTGACCATGGATTGGTTAACGAAATTTAACCACTTCTTATAAATTAAGGAGTTGAGCATAGTTGATGATTTGTCTAAGAGGTATGTGAATGAGGTAGTGTGGTTACAAAGAGTTTTACGGCCCATTATCATGGACTAAGATGCACATTTTACCTCGTGATTCTAGAAGGGATTATAGCATGATTTTTCAATCAGTTACGCCTCATAACTACTTTCCTCTCTCATACAAATGGATATATAGAGCGTACTATCCATATGTTGGATGATATTTTGCAGGAATGCATCTTGGACTTTAGTGGATTTGGGGTCTGACATTATCCTCTAGTTGAGTTTTCTTATAATAACAATTATCAATCATCCCTCAACATGGCTCCATTTGAGGCCTTTTATGGGAAGCCATATCATTCTCGATTGTGCTAGATGGAGGTTGGGGAGGCAGCAGTTCTTTGTCCTAATGTGGTATAGAGAATGATAGAAAAGGTTCAGTCAGTTCGAGAGAGTATTAAAGTAGCAGAGTATTGGAATATGTCTTTTTCCAATCATATGAGGAGGTACTTAGAGTTCAAGGTTGGGGAATATGTTTTCTTCAATCATTCCCATCAATGTGGTCATCAGAGGTTTGACAGGGGGAGTAATATTTCTCCCATGTCTTTTGGTCCCTTTGAGGTGTTGGGGTGAGTTGGTGAGGTAGCGTATCGTTTGGTGTTGCCACTACGGCTAGAGAGGATCCACGATTTCTTCCACGTGTCTCAGATTAATTGGTATCTTCACGATGACTCCCACATCTTTCACTGGGAAGAGTTGGATATTGAGTATGATGTAATGTTTTTTTAGTAGCTAATAGAGATCAAGGATCTCTAAGAGAAGGCATTGTGTGGATGAACCATTCCCATGGTTCACATGTTATGGAGGCATAGTGTCCTAGAGAAGAGTACTTATGAGTGAGATACACATATGTGTTCCCAGTACCCATAGTTATTTTGAGTTTTGTTTTTCTCTATATTTCTTTTTATTTAATGTTTAGATCTTATTGAGTTATGATATTTGATATTTTCTTGATTTATTATGTGTGATAAAGTTCCAAAAAATGAAAAGGGTAGGACCCAATTAACAATCAAGATGCATTATACTATGATGTGATTAAACCCATTCAGGCGAGTCAATGTTACCTGAAGTAGATAGTATCTTGACATAGAGGATTGAATTCCCCAATTTATGTGATCATGGTAGTTTGGTTTTTTGGTTATATAATCTATTAGTTTTTTTATGTATAGTTTTATATGGTTGTGCTCAATGAGAGATGGTGATGTGCTTGTGTGTGGTGATTCGGTTTGTGTGGCTATTTTGAGGTCATTTTGTTCGAAATGTTTGGCTAGTGGTAGTGTTCAGGAGTAATGAGATCCTTGAGAGGTATCTTGTGGGGTGTTTGTTCGGACCACTTTTCGTTCTAGGGTTTTTTTTATTAACATAGGATAGAATATTTAACTGTTTGTGCCCTCCTAGCCAGTTAATTTTCTATTTTTTGGTGTTGGAGGTGGTTCAGAGGAGGCTTGAGTGGGTTTAGTGGGGGTTGGAGGTGCGGAAAGTCTATCACAAAGTATTCACATCATGAAATCTTTACATGATGTGAATTTTTGTTTCACGGCTTGTATATTCAGCTTGATTCATGACATGTATGTGGATGACAAGAAACTCATGAAATGAACTCACATCGTGAAATTGATTCACAAGGTGTAGTTAAATAAAGGTCAAGATGATGTTATTTTTAGTGTAATTTTGAATTTTTAGTAAACCCATGGATTTCACATCATAAATGGAATACAAAACATGAAACTATAAAGGTCTATGTTATTTTATAACACTTTAGGTTGATTTATTTTTATTCATTAATACCATTATTCTTCTTGCTTTTAGAAGATCCCTAGGATACTTTGAGAGATCTTCCTTCCCTTCTTATTCCATATTGATTCATTGGTTCTAGTGGATTCCCATTGACAATAAGTGGTTATCCCATATCTTCTTCTCAATTTTTTTATTTCATTATAATCCCATGGATCCACTATGGTGGTTCAATTGGGATACTTTTTTATAACCCTTGATGTGGTGTAGTTTGATATGTCTGTTTTGTGTGCAGTTGTGGTTTATGGACTTTTCTTATTCACCCTATGCTGTGCAGTGAGATTGGAAAGCTCTTTTGAGCTAGTTAATCCCCCATTTATTAATTTTGTGTACCGTGATAGAGGGTTTTGCTCTTTTTTATCTATGGGGATGGTTGTACTAGCTTAATTAAATATAAATAATTGTCTAATTGAAATTGATGGGGAAGGAAAATGATTCACATGATTTTACATCTTTGATATTATTGTGATGTTTTTTTTATATGGGTTGAATGCCCCACTAAAAATCATAGTTGTTGGGAGCCTTTTCTTGTGTTTTGGTTGTTATGATATAAAAACCTTATTGCATGGTGTTATAATATCACCCAAAAATAGAAATTGGTTAACCAATTATATTTGGATGATAAAATGGTTGCCCTAGATTTATTTATTGTGTTATAACACATATTAACTAAAGTTAAATTTATTAAAATACCCTTTATTAAATCTATAAAATGGTATTTTATGTGTTGTTATGTGTGTCCATGCTTATGGGGAAATGATGTAGGGTTGTGATGTGATGTCGGGATGATGGGTGAGATATGGTTGTGCATTTAGGGTGAGAGGTAGTGGGTTTTTTTCATGCTTTTGGGATGGTGAGGTGATGGTTATTTGGTTGTGCTTTTGGGGTGGTGATGTGGTGGTCTATTTGGTCGCCCTTTTGGGGCAGTGAGGTGGTGGTTTGTTTGGCCATGATTTTGGGGTGGAAAGGTGATGCTGTTTTGGCCATGCTTTTAGGGCAGTGAGGTGATGGTTTTTTAGCAGTTATTTTTGTAGGTTCCGGGCACAGCGGAAGCGCGTTGGTGGTTTTTCCCAACTTTAATTTTAGCGTTAAACGACGTTCAATTTGAGATCCTTCACGATATAAAACACCGGATCTTTGGGATAGAACAAAGAACGAAAAAGAAAAGAAGAGTCTCGGAACCCTTGAGATAGGATCTTCATATGTTGGTTATAATTAATTTAATTAATTCATAAGAATTACCTTGATGGAATTCCTTGTTCGTTGATGTCTCTGGTCATGATCCTTTGATCCATCGTTGCGTCATAGAATCCAAGTATAGGATTCCTCTAGTGGTGGAGGATCTTTCTTTCATAACTTGAAAGTGTTCTTGGTGGAAAGGGAATTCTCTCTTGGTTTGAGATTATTTCCAATCTGTTGTGCACAACCAAAATGGATAACCCTCATGAGAATAATGTAATTGGGATTTATAATACTTAGAATAATAAAATGAATTAATTTCCCAAAAGCATTTAATTATTTCATTTAATTCTTAGTAATACCCTATGTCTTAATAATTACAGTTGACCATCATTATTACTTGACATGCATCCAATGTATCACATTTAATATCATTTAATTAAATAAACAATATTTTCTCACGAATCCCGGAAAAAAAATATACGGCGTGTATGTATAAACATACACGGCATGTACTTTTATTTTTCCAGTTTTTATTTATTTTCCTCCACCTCATTTATTAGACATTGAGTAATGGCTATTTATTTCTTATATAAATGTAACTGCATTACTTGCTAATAAATACATATTATTTTTCCCATAATATATTCTCTCGAATAGATAGTGTTGAAATAAATACGATCAGACATCCTTGAATAATTATTAAACCACAATCAGGAATAAACTTTATTCAACTTGTTAAATTAATAATTAACTGAGATACACGGACACACTTAGTGTGTGACCCTCTAGGCCTCTTTCTCAATGGAATTAGGTAGAGCCTGCCTAAAGTCCAAGGTTAGCGTCTAGAAACACGCCAAGGAACCCATAGAGAAAGAAGTTAACACCGTAATGACGTGTCACCTCCTACGAACGCTTAACATGTAATATAATCCCTTTGTCTTGATATCTCTAATCAAGAGGGTTTCATGCTAGTTCTATCAACCCATGTGCTCGATTATTCTTTATTTGACTTCCCAGAATTGAACTCGCTCATACCTTACCATGGCCATGGATTTATGTAGGCTATATCAATTCCATCAAAGGGCCTGAGATATCTACTTCTGTTATGGAACAGAAGGGACAAATCCTTTCTCGCATTATCTATTAATGCAGTATTACTCATGACGCACCCAACGTATCCTACCTCGCTGTGAACAGTTTATCATCACAGTTTTCATCAATAAATCTAAGAGCGCGAGTTATAATACTCATTAATAATAATCTTAAAGTCTAAGGACCAATACACGTGTCCGTAGATAGGAACATCCAATGACGCTATTAAATGTGGATTTCCTACTAGAGGGTCTCGTTCTCATAATATCCTCCTGAATACTACCAAGGGAACACACCATGAGAAGGTGCCTCAAAGTTTTATAAGTCCTCACCCCTAATGACCTGTATTATTTGTGCCCCTCAAATAATATCATTCGGCCATAGAACATACTTTCAATAATAGTGTTATGGTACTTCTGGGTTCTCATCATAGCAGGGATCCGTTATGACCCTTTAATGCAACAGTTATTCTTAGGACATTATCACATGCATTGTCACGCAGAAGAACAATCAAGATATGATAAGTATTTTATTAATGAATAAAGTAAAAAGTAGTTGGTTCTAGACCACCAACTCCAACAGACTCCCACTTGGACTAGAGCCAACTGCTAATAACCTTTAACCCGCTAGATCTTACATGATATTCATGCTTCTGCTGAGATTGGCCTTTAGTCATGGGGTCTACCACATTCTCTTCCATGGACACTCTGCTCACTGCAACTTCACCCCTTTGATAGAAATCCCTCAAGAGGTGGTACTTTCGGAGTATGTGCTTTTTCCGTTGATGTGACATTGGTTCTTTTGCAAGATCCACCGCTGCAGTATTATCACAATACAATGTAATGGTATCTTTACTGTTAGGCACCACATCAAGCTCCTGGACAAAGTTCTGAATCCAAACGGATTCCTTGGCTGCATCAGAAGCTGCTATATATTCGGACTCTGCTGTAGAATCGGCGACAACTAGCTTCTTTGAACTCTTCCAGCTCACATCTCCTCCATTGAGATAAAAAACATATCCAGATTGAGACTTCATATCGTTCTGATCTTTCTGAAAACCAGCATCAGCATACCCTCTGATGACAAGCTCCTCGTCTCCTCCACACACCAGGAACATATCCTTAGTTCTTCTCAGATACTTAAGGATAGTCTTAACAGCAGTCCAATGTTGTTCTCCTGGATCTGCTTGATATCTTCCTACCATGCTCAGTGCATAGGCAACATCAAGCCTAGTACATAACATGGCATACATGATGGATCCTATAGCCTAAGCGTATGGGATCTTACTCATTATATCTTTCTCTTGTTGTATCTGAGGACACATTTTCTTAGAAATATGTAGGCCATGTGACACTGGAACCAATCCCCTCTTGGATTGTTCCTTACTAAATCTCTTTAGTATCTAGTCAATGTATGTACCCTAACTTAGTCCAAGTATCCTCTTGGATCTATCACAAATGATCTTGATCCCTAGAATGTAGGCTGCTTCTCCCAAGTCCTTCCTGGAGAAACACTTGTTCAACCAGTCCTTAACTGACTGTAAGTCTGGTACATTGTTTCCAATAAGAAATATGTCAACAACATATACTATTAGGATAACGACCGCATTCCCATTAAACCAATTATAAACACATGGTTCACATTCATTATTAATGAAACCAAATTCCTTTATGGCTTCACCAAATCTAATGTTCCATGACCTGGATGCTTTCATAAATCCATAAACGGATTTCTGCAACTTGCAAACCCGTTTGGCTTCACCTGGTCTCACAAACCCTTCTGGTTGTGTCATATAGACATATTCCTGAAGGTTCCCGTTAAGGAATGTTGTTTTAACATCCATCTACCAAATCTCGTAGTCATGGTAATCTGCTATGGAAAGTATAATTCTTATGGATTTAAACATGGAAACTGGCAAGAAGGTTTCATCATAGTCAATTATTTGACGCTATCTGAATCCTTTAGCTACTAGCCTTGCTTTATAGGTGCTAACTTGACCTTCCATGTCCATATTTCTCTTGAGTACCCATTTTTATCCAACAGGTTTTACATCAACTGTTTCATCGACCGGAACCCAAACTTGGTTCTAATACATGGAATACATCTAAGAATTCATATCTTCTAGCCATCTTGCAGCTTCTGAGCTTTCTAATACTTCCTTATAGGAGATAGGATCATCATTGTCCAATAATAATGATTCACCATCCTCGGTGACTAGGAAACCAAATCTCTATGGTTCCCTTACCTCTCTTGAGCTCCTACGCAGTACTTGTGTTTCTGGAACCTCTTCCACGGGGACCTGTGGAACTTGTTCCGGTACCAACTCCTATGTATCTTGAGCATCAAATTCATCGAAGTAAATCTTTCTCCCACTATCCTTTTTGAGGATGTGCTCCCTCTCAAGAAACACGGCTTGTCTGGCGACAATCACTTTCTTGTCCTGAGGGTTATATAAGTAATATCCTTTCGTTTCCTTGGGATATCCTATAAAGATACACTTCGTTCCTCGGGGTGTTAGTTTGTTGCCTGAGAGGGCCTTAACAAACACCTCGCATCCCCATACACGTGTATGCGACAAAATGGGTTTCTTTCCATTCCATAACTCGGAGGGAATTCCATTTTCCGCCTTAGTTGGTACTCAATTTAATGTGTATGTTGCAGTTTGTAATGCATATCCCCAAAAAGATAATGGAAGATCCGCATGACTCATCATCGACCTCACCATGTCCAACAAGGTGTGGTTCCTCCTTTCACTAACACCATTCCACTATGGTGTATAAGGAGTAGTGAGGTGAGATAGAATCCCAGACTCCCATAGTAGATCAATGAACTCTTGGTTCAGATATTCTCCACCTCGATCCGATTGAAGCTTCTTTATCTTCTAACCAAGCTGATTCTCTACTTCATTCTTGAATTCCTTAAATTTCTCTAAGGAATCTGACTTATACATCATTAATTAGACATAGCCATATCTACTCAAATCATCAGAAAAAGTAATGAAGTAAGAATATCCACCTCTAGCTTCTACTGTAAATGGTCCACACACATCCGTGTGTACCAATCCTAGAATCTCTATGGCCCTTTCACCCTGTCCACCAAAAGGCGGCTTGGTCATTTTTCCTTGAAAACAAGTGTGACATCTATCAAGTGGTTTTAGCTCAGTAGAGTCTAAATAGACATCTTGATAGAGATTTGTCAAGGGATTCTCGTTTACATGACCAAGACGGTGATGCCACAACTGGGTGATGTATGAGTCATGTCAGTTTGTTTCATTATCGATTTCCAACACTTGGTTTTCATAATTTAATACATACAAACCATTATTTAAATGTGTCATACCATAACATACGTTGTTCTTATAAAAGAGACAACCCTTATTTCAAAACATGAAAACAAATCCATCCATATCCAAACAAGATACAGAAATTATGTTCTTTGTAACACTAGGCACAAAATAACAGTTTTGTAAAACCAAAATCATGTCAGTTGGCAATGAGAGGTGATAGTCTCCAATAGCCAACGCACCCAGCCTTGCGCCATTGGCAGCTCGAAGATCCACCTCTCCTCTGGAGATCTTTCTAAATCTACTTGGTTCCTGAATTTGAATACAGATGTGAGCCCCACAAGATGTATCTAATACCCAATGTGTAGAAATAGAAAGATTGCACTCAATAACGAATGCACCTTTAGCATCCCCACGCTTCTGGGTGCAGTTCCTCTTCCAGTGGCCCTGCTTGACACATGAAAAACACACTGCCTACCGTTCCTTGCCCTGCCTCTGGAACTTCCCCTTCTTGGAGGGATGGTTCTCGGGGGCTTCAGACCGTTTATAATTCTTTGGCCCCTTTTCCTTGTCCTTCATTTTCTTGTTCACCATAAGGACCGCAGGTTTTTCAATGTAGCCAATAAACTTGACTACATGAGGACCAACTGGCACAGACTCTCCAAGATTCATGGTAAACAAAGCATTGGAGATCTCATACCTCTCCTGTCTCTCCTTCTCTTGGTAAAGATCTTTAAGGTGAGACATCATGCTATATGCATCCATGTTTTCATGTTTCTTCAAGAGATCATTAGACATGGCCGATAGCATAAAACACTAGACATCTGTGGCATCATCCATGTGTTTCATATAGAGAGATAATTCCTCATCACTAGCCTCTTTCCTAGGTGCAACTGGAATAGGATCTTCCAACACATACAATTTCCTTTTGTGGCAAAGGACGACGCGTAAACGCCTTTGCCACTCTTCGAAATTAGTGCTGGTGAGAAGGTTTTCCTTCTCAATTATGGTGCGTAATGATATGTTTGAAGTCATTTTATTTCCATTTATACAAATTAAGATGAGAAAAGGTTTAGTACTTTATTTCAAAAATTGAGACAAATAAATAAATTAATACTTATTAGTCTCCCACTATTTTATCGAAATCCAATAGCCCTCACCATTGATTTTGGAATATTCTGTTGACTGAATATTCTAGTGGCAAGGATCCATATTTCCCTTCGAATTACCCCAACTAGGGTTGGTCAAGAAACTTGAAGGGTTTTAGGTAGGCATTCCAAATGTCAACTGCATTAACTCGCAGCTCCTTGATCCGCTAAGTGGACTCCCCAATCCTGAAATCCTTTTATTTTGGATTTCCTCAACCTTTGCCTCTTGGTCCCACCAAGTCCTGCTGTGGAAGTCAACCCTTAATGAGAACCAAGTCAATTCAACCCAAAACCTTGAATTAGAATTTCCTGATAATTGAAAGCACCCCAACTAGGGTTGGTCAAGCACTTTGAACTATGGTTCGATTCTAACCAAGATTATGGAAGGCTATACCGACTTAATATTTCTTTTGAGGGATTTTATCCTTATAGGTAAATTTCCATTTTATTATCTTTGATTACATACTTGTTAATATTAAGTGGGATATACTTAAGTGATTAACCATGTCTAAGATAATATTTATGTATAAGCCAGTTTTATTTTAGTTCCATCTTGCATGCTCATTTAATTCATTAATTGTGTAATCGTGACAACACACCCACAATAAATAAACCATGAAACTGGCAGAAATAAAATAAATGGTATGATCATGAGCTTTTCTATTGGTTAGTTTATCTAGAGGTTGATAAACTAACCCAAGACCTAGGGGAGAAACACCTTGAACCTTTCGGGTTCGTGTTTACAGCTTTTCCACCTATCCACCTTTGTATCTCCTTGGATTGGTTTCACCTTGGCTCCTGACTTGAGCTGCCTCCACTAGCTTGGGATCTCTATCTATTACATATGCATTTATCTCAAACGTAGGTGAGGGGTAAAAAGGGGTTTTTACATAAAAGAATCATTGGGCGCGCAGGCCTTACATATTAATGAAGATATGGCTCGTAGGCCAACAAATTTAATTTAAATAAATAAATTAAAAGAAACCATTCACATACAAAGGTCTCGATCTAGCTCATGATCATCCATACATGCAACGATATTTATGCATAAATAAAACTAGCATTTAATTCTTTAATCATTCTTGTTTAAGATAAATCACGCTCGAATTAATTAATTATCTTTAATTAATAAATCCTTTTATCTTAAACCCTTTTCTGAACTTCCTTGAGATTCTCATCCATCATAATTTTAAACAAATAAATTCATTTAAAATTATCCTTGTACGTAACTTGTACCTTGGAGTCAACCCGGTGAATTCCCGTTCATTACGCAGATGTTAAATTAAACACATATATATATAACACACATCATGTGTTGTGCCTCAGCTTTATTCCTGCACCATGGTACACGTCTCAAGGGTTTGTATAATATAATAATAAATTTAAATAAATCTGCGTAATTTGGGTGAGTACACGGCGTGTAGTTCTGACTACACGGCGTGTACTTTTCTTCACCGTCCATCCAAAGTACACGCCCGGAGCCAGGGCGTGTAAATGTACTTCGGAAATTTTTAGAGTACACGGCGTGTTATTTTGGACACACACCGTGTAGTTTCCTCATTACACGGTTTCCAGTCGGGCAAGCTGTGTATGGGGTACACGGCCCAACCCTAACCCGAAGGGACCACATGCCGTGTACATTGTACCACACGACGTGTAATCTAGAAACTGTGTGCCACCTATTTATGTTCAACACACGATGTCTTAAATTCTTTGAAAGAATCCAATATACAGCCTGATTTGGCGGATCAGTCAATGCATTGAACCTATACTACACGGCGTGTACTTCCGAATACACGCCGTGTATTCTAGTGTTGTACATCCAGAAATGTTTGGCTCCTCTGGATGAGTTCCTCTATTTTAATTTAATTAAAATTAAAAGAACAATACGTTTCTGTGAGGTGAAAGAGAAACAAGGAAGGAGGAACAGATCTCGAGATTCAGATTTCCAGAATGATTAAACATGAATTGAAATAACTAAATTATTAAATGCGTAAATCACCAACAAAAAAATAAATAATTATAATCAACGATATGAGCCCTCTCATACCACTTGCAGGTTCCGAGTGCAGTGGAAGCGCGTTGGTGGGTTTGCCCAACTTTAATTTTAGCGTTAAACGGCATTCAATCCGAGATTCGTCATGATATAAAACGCCGGATCTTTGGAATAGAACAAAGAACGAAAAAGAAAAGAAGAGTCTCAGAACCCTTGAGATAGGATCTTCATATGTTGGTTATAATTAATTTAATTAATTTATAAGAATTACCTCGATGGAATTCCTTTTTCATTGATGTTTTTGGTCGCGATCCTGTGATCCGTCGTTGCGTCGCAGAATCCAAGTATAGGATTTCTCTAGCAGTGATCCACATGTGCTCTAAGTATCTCTGGACGTCACCGAAGGGAACTTCGGGTGCTAGCACGGAAGATCCTTTGCTTGTGATGTCCGTCTTCAATCACCTTGATCCGGTGGAGGATCTTGATTTTGTAACTTGAAAGCGTTCTTGGTGGAAAGGGAATTATCTCTTGGATTGAGAGTATTTCCAATCCGTTGTGCACAACCAAAATGGGTAACCCTCATGAGAATAATGTAATTGGGATTTATAATAATTTGAATAATAAAATGAATTAATTGCCCAAAAGAATTTAGTTATTTCATTTAATTCTTAGTAATACCCCATGTCTTAATAATGAAAGTTGACCATCATTATTACTTGACATGCATCCAATGTATCACATTTAATATCATTTAATTAAATAAACAATATTTTCTCACGAATCCCAAAAAAACAAACTACACGGTGTGTATGTATAAACATACATGGCATGTACTTTTATTTTTCCAGTTTTTATTTATTTTCCTCCATCTCATTTATTAGACCTTGAGTAGTGGCTATTTATTTCTTAAATAAATTTAATTGCATTACTCGCTAATAAATACATATTATTTCACCCAGAATATATTCTCTCGAATAACTAGTGTCGAAATAAATGTGATCAGACATCCTTGAATAATTATTAAACCACAATCGGGAATAATCTTTATTCAACTTGTTAAATTAATATTTAACTGAGATACATGGACACACTTAGTGTGTGACCCTCTAGGCCTCTTTCTCAGTGTCATTAGGTGGAGCCTGCCTAAAGTCCAAGGTTTGCGTCTAGTAACACACCAAGGAACCCATAGAGAAAGAAGTTAACGCCGCAATGACGTGTCACCTCCTATGAATGCTTACCGTGTAATATAATCCCTTCGTCTTGATATCTCTAATAAAGTGGGTTTCATGCTAGTTCCATCAACCCATGTGCTCGATTATTCTTTCTTTGACTTCCCGGAATTAACCTCTCCCATACATTACCATGGCCATGGATTTATGTAGGCTATATTAATTCCATCAAAGGGCCTGAGATATCTACTTCCGTTATGGAATAGAAGGGACAAATCCTTTCTCACATTATCTATTAATGCAGTATTACTCATGACGCACCCAATGTATCCTACCTCGCTGCGAACAGTGTGTCATCACATTTTTCGTCAATGCATCTAAGTGTATGATTTGTAATACTCATTAATAATAATCATAAAGTCTAAGGACCAATAAACACGTTCGTAGATAGGAACATCCAATGACACTATGAAATGTGGATTTCCTACTGACGGGTCTCGTTCTCATAATATCCTCCTGGATATTACCAAGGGTACACACCATGAGAAGGTTCCTCAAATATTTATGAGTCCTCACCCCTAATGACCTGTATTATTTGTGCCCATCAAATAATATCATCCGTCTATAGAACATACTTTCAAGAATAGTGTTATGGAACTTCCAGGTTCTCATCATAGCAGGGATCCGTTATGACCCTTTAATGCAATAGTTATCCTTAAAAAATTATCACATGAATTGTCACGTAGAAGAACAATCAAGATGTGATAAGGATTTTATTAATGAATAAAGTACAAAGTAGTTGGTTCTAGACCACCAACTCCAACAATTTTGGGGTTGCAAGGTGATGTTTGTTTGGTCATGCTTTTCGGGTAGCAATGCGATAGTACAATGGAAATAATGAGATTCTTGTTATGTATGTTTGTGTTCTTATAGAATATAGGGTAGTGATGGAATAATTATTTAATAATGTTTTAAATGATTGGTCTTTAGCTTGGTTGATGGAATGAAAATGATTAATAAAAAAATAAATGATGGGTTGTTTGGTTAGATGTGGTTGATTCTAAATAATGACATGAATGGGTTGGATAATGAAATTGGTTGTAAATACGAAATGTGGATCATGGTTTGTATGGTTTTATGCATTTATTAGTTCTAGTGAGAGTTTTTATGTTGTGATTTGTTTAGTGTTTTTTGTGAACCCTTAGGTTGGGATTGTGAATGGATATATGTATATACTTATAGATTCCTTATGATTTCTATATGCACCCTACCTTCATCGATCTCTACATACTAACACTTTTATTTTCACATGGGGGTGTTTTTTCTAACATCCCAATGATGAGTATGGATGGCTAGCTACCCACCATTTACCACTCTCTCTTCTCAGAGATAATATATTCACATTATATGTTGGCTGGAGGACTTCTATTACATTATGTTATGGCCTAGGTGTATTCAATCGAGATGTGATGTGATCATGCTATAGGGAGGTGTCCAAGGTGTCTTCGGGTGATATGTGATATGACCATGTTTTGGAACGGTGGCCTAAGTGTCTTTGGGTGAGATGTGATAAGATCGTTCTATGGGGAAACTTATGGTGGGGGTTATGCATGGCAGGAGGAGGGAGCAATATTGATGTCCATCATGTCCACAATACACTAATACTCTAGTTATGGTTGTGGTGTGATGGCCTAGGCGTCTGCAGGCATTATGTGATGTGACCATGCTGTGGGGAAGTGGTATATGTTATTCAGAAGATATGGGATTTGTATGACATATGACATTAGGGTGAGAGAGAGAGGTGAATCGGTATGAAATGGGTTTGGGGTACCCTTTATCGATATGATTTATATTATGTTATTATACTTTTCTTGTGTTATTTAGTGATCATGACTTATTGAGGTTGGGATTGATAGTTTAACTGTTTAGGTTTTGTTGGTTCTACTATTTTCTCATGGGTTTATTAGTATTATTCTTTCATATATGCACAAGAGATGTTGGTTTTCCTGCTGAGTATATTTGTATGCACACCCTACATATATATGATTTTCTTGTTTCTAAGAGGATTGTATGAACCATTTTGGACATTACTAACTCATACCTTTGGATGGTTGTTGTGTCATTTCTTTAGCTTTTACTTTATGTATTTACTTTGGAGACTTTTATCTATATCAGTTTTATTTTTACATTCATTGTGGGATGGTTTCTGTTTCCATTTATATTATTTCATGGATTTTTTTGTGGGTGATCCATCTTATCTCCCAAACCTATATTATTATATAGGGTAAAGTATCCTATTTCAGGATATTTTTATACCCACAGTGTTATTCATCAACCCAGGGCCTACTGGAGGTGGGACTCAGGGTTCATTTTATCTCTCCCTTCGTTGCAGTATCAATGGTGGGAGGAAGTCATGAAAATGTTATTTTTTTAATTACCACATCACATGGAGGGTATATATAAGTGTATTTAAAGAAATGATATTATATTTAAGATATAATTATTATTATAGAGTGATAAAATAACACTTTCCTATTTTCAGTCAAGATTGTTAAAAAATAGAAACACTACTCATGCATACTTACAGCTTACCATCTCCATGATTGTAATGTAATTAATTTTTCATAATCATATTCCATGGTTAGTTTTAAAAATGTAATTTAAGTATAAAAATTATAATTTATTAATTATTATTATTCTAGATATGATAAAATGATAATCTCTTTGACCTTAGTCAACTTTCCAAAGTGATTTTGGACATATGAGCCAAACATCATCAAAATATCATACATGAACCAAAATGATTAAGTAATTAAATATAAATTGATAATAAATAAAATAAAAGGAAAAATAAACATGAAAAAGTTTCTTAATCAAGTAAATAATTAACATGATTTTATTATTTAGGAATAAAAATAATGCAAGTGATGAATTGGGCTCGAGGTAAGGGATCTCTCTAAAACACCCTTTTCTTCTGGTTATGATCATTCTCGCTCTAACTTACTTTCTATCTATTTTTACAATTATGGAATGCTTCTAAATTCTATATATATATGTCTCTCACATATATACCTAGATTATTCTCCCTTCCATTTAAAGGGTAATACATTCCTTATTCTCACTAACAAAATGATTTCATTATAAAATTTCCTTTTATTATGATATAAGGCAAGATTATCCAACCCATTTTATTTTCATGGGAAATTATTATGTTTATAACTTTTGATTAACTTCATTTTTGTGGAACACCTAAATCATGAACATTTTATGATGAGTTCTCCCATATAGCATTCCAATGCATTTTTCAAATCATAGTCTTGTGAGATGTTATTTATAGGATTAGTTAATAAACCTAATCGATTATGAGAATTTTTCCACCACGTGATATTGTCTAGGTTGTTATTCTTGAATCATGTTTATATCATGTTATATATTTCTACCACATTTCATATGATCTTATGATACTTCATTATTTATGTTATGCTTCCATTTGATTACTTATGAGCCTTATCTTTTATGATTTCATGTTATACCTTTGACTGACACATTATGTTTCCTTACCATGTTTATTCCCTTATTGGGATTTTTATCTCACCCATTGCTTTATGTATTCCCCAGTTTATTTCATGAAGTTTTAGGATCAAAAATGGATTTAAGAGCTCATTATATAGAATAAAATAAGAAATTCAGGTTTTATGTTTCCTTTTGATGTATTATGGACCTAGTCTTCCAAAGAAACTAGGCCTCAGAATCTTTTGGGTTGTAAATATTATATATTTATGTTTACTATGATGTAAAAATATATGTAAAATTATTGAGTTGATATAGAGTTCAAGATCCTCCATGGTGTGGTTGGTTCACTAGAACAATAGGGGTGAATGGATTTGAAATCCCCCATAAAATAAGTGAAGGTGTAACTTTGGAAATCCGTATTTTTTTAAAATTGGATGAGGCATGAAATTTGGTTGCTTGGTTAAGGGTAACCATGTAAAAACTATGTAAATGTTCAATTATGAACCAGAATAGAAAAACTATTTTTTATCAAACTCTAAACAGTTAGAGAAATCATATAGAAACCATGTGAAACAACTCTTTCAAATCACTAACCCAAATTGTTGGTTTCTATGTGGTTTAGTAAATTGTGTGGCATAATCGTGTGACACCCAAAAAAATTAAATTTTCCCAAATTTTATCCTCAAACCTCCAAAACATTAAATTAAAAAAACAAATAATATTTAATAAATAAAACAATTGCAACATGGGTTGTTAAAATATCCCCACTATAACACTTTCTACCCCCAAAAATCGATTATTAATTGAAGGAAGACAACAAAGCAATAAAATACCCACATCCCAAGAAAAAGGTCAGAGGGATGAGATTCTAGGAAGATCAAAAGAAAGGGGAAATGCCAATGGGATACATACTCAAGAAGAAAACTAGAAACTCCAATTGGAACTCAATTCACTACCATCTAATACAAGATATAATAAACATCGAGACCGATTAATGTCTCCTGACCATTTCAACTTCATCTAAAATGGTGGGTCAAAGGAACATATGATCTCCACGATACCTAATAATAAGTATATTAAAATTCTAAAAAAAACCCTAAGAAACTAAAATTCATAAATCAATCATACCAACTATCTAGGAAACCAAATCAAAATTCCAAAAGGAAATAATGAACCAAAATAGGTACTCCAAAAGACTCCAACATAGGGTCTAACTGAAGCACCATCATCCAAAATCATAAACTAAGGAATAATAACTCTCAAATTAACTTCCCTAATATCAAAATAACATGACTGAGCCCATAGGTTGGGTAACTTGAAAAGAGGTTAACCTAAAACTCCACTCTTGAAATGCCACCCATGGAAGATCCAAAAAAATCCAATCAAATCCAACTGAATGAAAACAAAACCATAATATTTTTAGACATCTAAGAACCTTCCCAAGGATACCATGTTCAATTCCTCAAAACCAAAACTTCACAAAACAACCACATAGGTCCATGATAAGTATAGTCATCATCAATAAAAGATCATCACAACCATAATAATCAAAAAAATATCCTAGAAAAAGAACACAAACAAAAACACACAAGGATTATATAAGAGTTACTATAACACCGCAAGGGTCATGAGAACCCATAATAGAAACCAAAATATCTTAGGCACTAAAAATATAACTATGTAAGGATAACCAGGTAAAAATAACCTCAAAAAAAAATATAAACAAACTCCCATTACATTTGAGTAGGTTCCTCCAACATTCTCATAGGGGAATTATAACAGGAAAAAAGGAAAGAGGATACATTTTAATAAACCTTGAATAAGTTCCAAAAACAAAGAATATTCTATCTCTAACACTAAATCTTGAGTCTAGATAGGGCCACCAACTAGATAAATTTCAACTGATAGATGAAGATAATCACCCTAAGGTTAATTTCTCAAGATAAACCTTACATACTTTTCTAATACTTTTTCTGAAGGTAAGAACCAAATAACATGGATCATGAATTTAACCCATTTATTTCCCACAAATCAAACCCAAAAATCCCAATACAACGAGGGAAAATCCAAAATAACAAATCCCACAAAACATGGCACATATTTTACACATCATAAAAACCTATTTTTCTCTAAAAAATTAAAAACGCATATCAAAGGGTTAAAAATTCAATTAAAAACACAAATATTTGAAAAACCTTTTAAGAAAACAACATGATTATTTTTTTTTCAAACCAACCAAAACTACATCACACTTTACTATAATTTTAAATTCAAATTGCCCAAATTGAGAATTTTAAAAAACCTCTTTATTTCTTAAACACAGGAACACCATTTTTAAAATAACCATAAAATTTTAAGAAACCCAACCTTTTATGAAATCCAATTTTTTAACCTGAGATAAATTTCAAAACACAGGAATTAGCAAAGGCATGTCAAATTTTACAACAAAAACATTATTCAACAATCTCAATATATCATAATGACTACTTTAGTATACCCTCATCACTAATAATCACTTAAGGGAAGCATAAATATCAATCCAAATGAAATTATAACCCATGAATGACTTAGAAACCAAGTTAATGGAACATTTAACAATCCTAATTCACCCCCTAAGATATTTCCAAAATCAATAACTATGCCTCTATATGGTTTCTTAGGCTATGTGAGCTAACTTTTTATCACTAGTTCATTTTTCATTGTCATCCAAAAATACCAGAAAACTCCCCAATGAAACTCATATCATAAAAATGAGGATCAACACATTGGAAATGATAATCAAATAAAACTTCTAAAAAATCAAATCACAGCCTCCCATAGTGACTCAAGTGTCATCGTGAAATGTGGTGATTAGAAATCCACTCAAAACTAACATCCTAAATCATGAAGACCATTTTGTTATTATTACAACCCATGTAATCCTAAATAATATAAGGGATCCTCTTGAACCTAGGCCCGTATTTATGAACCTAGTCTATGATACCATTTTTAATGAATCAGCCTAGGATTTCATCAAAACCAGTACTCAACATGGTCCACTACTAACCTAAAGTGAATTTCCAATACCCATGGGCTAGAAATTATTTATTGGGAATCATATAACACTAATTAGAAATATTTTTACTGAGTTAATTAAATTAAATAAGTATCATAACTTCACCAAAAAAAATTGGAATGACCCGTACGTAATTTGTACATCCATGCCCAAAAAAATAAGATAAAGAAAATAAAAAATAAAGAAGATATAAATAATTTAATGTAAATAAAATACCTCATCTCTCCCTCCAAATACTACCTTAGAAATAACCTATTTAGATCACTCAGTGTCCACATATATAATTAATCTACTAATAACCATAACTGAAAGTGGGAAAGGCCTACTTGGATTATGTAATATGAAAACTAAATATATAAAATATTTGGCATACCTCCATGTGACTCCAAGGGTCTCTATAAAATATCAAAACCAAACTTTCTCTATGATCAGTAAAGAGTTTATCCAGAACCTAAAAATAAAATGAAATATAGTGGTGTGCATAAAAAAGCTTAGTAGGATACCACCCTCCTTCCCATTTTCCTAGCCATTAATCATAAATCTATTTTATTATATTTTGAAAATATATTTAGAAAGTACTATTTCAAATATAAGTTCTCAAAAAACTAATACTAAATCCATATCCATTTTATAAGATTCTCTGTTTATTTTCTTTAAATTTGATAAATATATTTAAATATATTTCCTCTAACTAAGTTATAACATCCCAAGTTTTTTAAAAGTAAAGACTATGTTTGATAGCGTATATTATATGCCACATTGATCTTAAATGAAAAAAAATATTGTTATTATGTGCCCATTATAACCTAGCCATTAGAATGGAAGGTATGAATAGTATTAACTCAATTATGAAAATATGGTTTACATGTGTATATATAATTAATTGTTTGGTGACCATTTAATTATAAATGAAAATAAAACCCTTTTTAAAATTAAAGTAATTGTTTTCCTGAAAAACTATTTAAATGTGCACAAGTGTGTTTTATACCAATAAATAAACAAATAACCCCTGTTAGATTACATTAATGATATATATATATATATATATATAATTTATTCATTATAATTTTTAACATTTATCTTATGTGTTTTTTTAACATGATATAAGAACAAATCCAATTTTACTTATAAAAGATGTATTTTCTAAAAAGACAGTTTTGTCTTTTTTTAATGGATGACTTGTTTTAAAACTAAATTTTTATACTTTTATAAATTATATTTTACAAAAAAAAACTTATTATTTTAAATTAGGATAAATTTTTTTTACTTTTTTATAATTTTTGATATTTTTCTGATAAGTTCTATTTTTTGATGAATAGTGAAAAAATGTTGCCTTTTAATTGAAAACTGACTTTTCATCTAAATAATTTATAATGTTAAATTATATTTTAAATTTGTTTTAAAGTAAAATTAGATAAATAATACATATATTAAATCAATTAAGTTCATTTTAATCTTTTTCACATTGAATTTGTATATAAAAACATTTCAATATTTTGAAAATTTTCACTTTAAAAACTCATTTTAACGTTCCATCAAAGAAATTAATTTTAAATTAATTTTTACCAATTATTTGTTTTGAATTTAAAAAAATGGATTCAATATTTGGAATCAGATATAATAAATTTATTAAATAGGCCCCTTTTATTTTTTTCAAATATGAAGAGTAAAGTTATTAATTTTTGTTACCACTCTTAAGGGTAAATCGGGTAATTAAAGGTAAAAATAATATCATAAATATTATAAAATTACCTAAACCTTGTCCTAATATTATTTTATGAGTTATTTTAGACCAAAATAATCCTTGGTCTAATTTTATGACCTATTTGATCCACTTGGAATACAATAAGCCCTTTATAGTATTTTATTTAAAAAAAAAGTCAAATATGTCATACTTATGTTTTAATAACTATAACTTTTTTAATATAGTGTTATTTAGAAAATATATTAAACTATAAAAAGTAATTTAAAATATAAAATATTTATCTATATCATGTTAATTTATTTATAATTTTTAAGATATAAAATAATTACCTTAAATCCTGACACATTTATTATGCAGTAATTTTTTATAATGGAAATATCAAACAAATGATATTAAAAATATTAAAATAAATATAATTTTAAATAATTAATATAATACATGAATTTTATAGATGAATTTGACATGTTATTGAGGTTTTAGAATAATTTTTTCGAATTTATCTTATTTTTATGATTTTTTTAAAAAGTCTTGGAATGAATAGTGTTAGAATTGACATTAAGGATATTTTAAAATAAATAATATTTTATTAAATGATATAAAATTTCTAAAAATATAAAATTCATAAAACTTGTTTTTATAAGGTTTAATATTTTATCAATTATTCATTTATGGTTTTTTTTCATTTTATAGTAACTATATTAACCTTCAAAGAGTAAAAACACATGTTGTCATGTTAAGAGTTAAAGAGGTTAAATAAGGGTAAAAAAATATAATGATTAAAAACAAGAAAAAACATGTATAAATTTTATTGGATAAATGTATTTAGACCAATATTCATCATATATTTTATATAAATTAGTTTTTTTCATTTTAAATAGAAAATTAATTTATATTAATTTAATATTTTGAAGAATTCCAAAAGTGATCCTCCTCTCTCTTATAAAAGGGAACCTCTTCTTATCTTTTCTTCACACTTCAAAACCTATTTGGTACAGTCAATATCTACTCAAATACCATTATAGAATCTATCCCCACACTCTAGATCTCTTATTTTAGGTATAACACCATCCTTAGTGGTCTTAAGGTGATACGTAATGAATTATCTCTAAAGAAGAGGAAGTTAAAGATTGTATGTGACGAGTCAGACTCAATGTAAGAGAATTTTTAACTAAAAACCTCATATTAAATGTTTTAAATATTTATTTTAAAAATATTTCTATTTATTTTACTTGTTTTTAAAAAAATATTTTTATGAATGTATTAATATGGATATGAATGTTTGAAAATAAAAATTTTTGAATTTCTTTCAAATGTTTCAAAGTTGTATGGGACACTTTGATTTAAAAATCTTTTTTAAATGTTTAAATATTTAAATTAAAAATATTTTCCTTCATTATTGATATTATTTTAAAAATTTATTTATCTGGATATAAAATTATTATAAGGGACATTTTATGTCTATTTTGGTATTTGTATTCCTCTATATTTCTTCATGTTTTTTTAAAGAAACCCCTCATTTCCTTTTTAGGGTATTTTTTAATGAAAATAGGTTTTGAAAATGGATTGATTATTTATATAACATGAAATTTTTTCTTATGTGTGAAAATGAAATTTTAAGAGTGACGTGTTGAGAATTTAAAGATTTTATGTGTTATGATTATATAATGGTACTTGGATAATTGATGGGTGGTTACGTGATAAACAAATGACAGGTGGTTTTGTGATAAAACAAGGATGGGTGATTTCATTATAACCCCCAATGCATTGGGTATGGAAGTCTATCGTATGGTTATTCAATTTGTAAGAGTGACATGCATGGAAGTTGACTGTATGGTTATTCCATTTGTAAGAGTGACATGTATGGAAGTCGACCGTATGGTTATTCCATTTGTAAGAGTGACATGTATGGAAGTTGACTGCATAGTTATTCTATTTTAGTATAATTATTCCCCAAGTTACCTAATTATATTTTATATTATTTCTAATTATTTTTCATGAAAATTTAATGATTTTAAAAAGGTAATACATTGATATTTTAGAAAAGGTGGTTTCTTTTTTTGAATAAAATGTATGTTTTTATGAAAATGATTTTATGGATTTTCACTGGACTAACATTTTTCCTTATTTTATATCCCTTAAATATATTTCTGTGATCATTCCATGTTTTTAAATGTTTTTTAAAGGATTTTTAAGGTAAATTATGAAGTTGTGTTGAGATTCATGAAGAGTTATCATAAAAGAAATAATGTTTTGTTTTAAAGAGTTTTATATGGTGGAAAAAAATAGATTCTGGGTATAAGTTTCCACTTATAATGTATGGGTTTACTTTTTAAGAGTTTTTCATTATTATATAAAAATATAAAATGAAAATATCATCTAATGTGAATTCTTGTTAAAAATCAATAGAATATGTAATATTTAAGGCTGAGTTCTTGTAGTGGGTATCAAAAGATGGTTTAGAAAACTTTAGAGATTAAGTTGTTTTCATGTGAGGTAATCTTAAGAGTTACAGATTCCATAATGGGTTTATAATTTTAAGTTATATCATAAGTTAAGTGTCTTATAAACTCTTTCTAAGCTTTAAGTTATGAAATTTTAAGGTGACTAATGGTGTTTTTTGAGACATTTTTTTGAGATAATTATGGGTTGTTACATTTTGGGATGAAAAATGAAAGTTGTATGATAACCTTTGAGGTTAAAATATATTAGGTTTATTTTTGAGTATTTTTATCACATTTCAAGAATTTATAAGGATTATATTAATATAGTATTAGAAAATGGACAACCAACATGATAGGTGACAACCCGTCGCATCTGGCAAGGATCCAGGAATCAAACCCACAACCGAAGGGAAACAAGGGTACATTGCTTACCATTGTACTATGTGAAGTCCTGGTTAGTATGAATTTTTATTTTTATTTAAACAATTTTATGGATGAATAATAATTTTATTTTGGTATCATATGTTTTATTGAATATATTTCCATGGGATAGGAAAATTATTTTTTGATTAAGAGATTAATGTTATTTTAGAAGATGATCACTATTTTGGGAATCCTATAAGATTAAGGTAAATAGAGTACTATGGTATTTTGTTTGATTAATAAGGGTTGAATTATATTTTGGAATAATTGATTATTTTATTATGGACTTATGGTGATTTAAATTATTTATGAAAATAGTTAGGGCATCTTGATGATTATTCGAGAAATTAATTTTTAGTATGAGAGTGTATATTTCTTTAATTATATATTGGTGTTACCTGACCTATGATATGAATTACAAGTTAGTTAATCGGGATGTGTGTGTCATATAGAAACATTTCCCATGAATCTATACATGAGTTATATTTTCAATTGGGTTTAATTTCAATCACTAAAAACCTATATGCACCATAGAATTACACATGCACCCACTTGATCATTAGAACATAGTGATTTAAAGTGAGTGGGGGAATCTTATTGGGTTTTTGGGCTCTCACCCAACCTGCATACATGAAATAGGTTTTTTTATGTGTGTAGGAAGACCTTATCCTTTTCATTTCAATCATATATATTATATTAGGGTTGTATGTATAGTTGGTTACGAGCATTGAATTGTATGTTGATGATTCAGTAGGAGATTATTGTGAGTTATTCTAGAGGATATTATATTTTTTAAAATTATCATATATTTATTAATTGGTGTGTCCGTTGTTTTTTTATTATTCAATGTGATTCATTTTATTAGTTATTTATACTACATTTTTTTAGTGATACATCATGTAGAATGCCTTATGTTTATATATTAAACTATTGAATATCCTATTGGGTACCTATTTTATCTCCATGCATTTTGGGTGTTTCCATTATACAGATGGTCCATATAGAGATTTAGGTAAATTTAGGAATGATATTGACATTTTTTGATATGATGGGATAGTCTCTCTATAATTGTTTTAAGCCCTTGTTACTAGTTGGTTACCTCCAAAATATGTGGAGGAGTTCTTAGGTTGACATGATGACCCAGTTTGGTTACTGTTCAGGTAAACCAAACCAATAAATTATAGGAACATACTTTATGTTTGTGGCGAGACACATCAAGTAATTCTTTAGATTATACAGGTCAGTAAATCATTTTTTTCTTTTTTATTTTTCCCATGGAATGTTGTATTTACCCATAAAATATGAGATATGGGTTTTCATATTGCATGAGTCATGTGGACTTATATAGGGAATCTTTTTTATGATTTCATGTTTTGATAATGTTATAAAATTTATTGTGTTTTCTTATTGATTCTAGAGTGAAGTGAATATTTCACTTCATTGTTTTTACTTGATATGATATTTGTTTGATAATTTCATATTCTATAATGGGGATTTTAATTTATAGTTATTTTTTCATAAATTTTTAATAGTTTCCTTTAGGCCATGTAAAATGGAACAAGCTTCAATGAGGCTAAAGTCACTAAATAACTAAATAATCATGGTTAAATGGATTATTCTGGTGGAGACCTAATTAAACGGATGTTTTCAACCCACATTATGGGTAGTGTGTTGAATTTAGAATGTTTTTTTGTAAATTCATATTTATTGAATATGAAAATAATTTTTCTATATTTATAAATTCATTTTTAGTTATTTTCAAAATCGAAAGATAGTATTTATAGGTTTTGATTTATAATATAATATATTTAAAATAAATTATTTTAAAAGTTAATGGTTATTTTCAAGTGTGCCTCATAATGAAATTATTTCTAAATTCTGAATTATTCTTAAACAGGTTAAAAGGATTAATCGTGAAAATAAAATGAAATTTGAAATATTTCCTTTTTATATTTGAAGTAAACTAGTAATATTTAATTGAAATGTTGTTTTAAATAATTAAAACTAATTAAATATTGTTTTATAAAACACATTTTAACTATTTAATAACATATAAGTCAGTTTTCTAGTTTACTCCCATGAGAGAAACATATTACAATGTAAATCATAGTTATATTTTAACAAATAATACAAAAAAGCTATAAAAATCAATTTCACCCATATTCTTCTTTTAAAATAGCCAAAATAAGTATTACATATTAATATTCAACCCATATAACATTTATAAACACATTCAACATTAATTTGAGGCTTAATAATTCAATTTGATCCAAAATAAAATTTAAAACTGTATTATTTCCCAATAAAATAGGGCCCTACAACCCAAAAACTACTTATTTTTCATAAGAACTACTTTTATAACTAATTTAACACTTATCTCTTAGTAAAACTATTTTCAATATACTATAAATTCAATTTCAGTCATTTTAAACTAAAAAAGAATTTCAAAAAACTAAAAAAGAGTTCTTAATATTATTTTAACATAAGAATACAATATATATTTCCTCAAAATAAAATAAAACTCCAATGATAAAAATGAAACATAACATTCAAAAATTTATTGGATTTAATCAACATTTAATATTTTAAAAAATGTAACTCATTAATTAAACTAACAACATTTTTAACAATCGTATCATAAAATATAACTATGGTTTAACTTATAATATCATGTTTTTGTATTTTTAATTATTCCAAAACCATTTGAAAAAAAATTTATATTTTGAATGTTTTTTATTTCTATAAATCTACAATAATAAGTTTTCCTCAAGAATATTTTCTAAAAATAAGTTAAAATAGTTTTTGAAAATTTAAAAATAAAAAAAATGAGTTTTTGTTGAAAAAACTTTGTTTTTTTAAATGAATGTTATACATTTAAAATTAAATATTATTTAATTAGAATTTATTTTTATATTTTTTTAAAACATTTGTGGTATTTTTATTTTTGTAAAATTATTATTTTTTGTTTTTAAAATCACTAAAAAAAAGTCATGTTTTATGTGAATTTTTTTTTTGAGATGTTTGTAATTGATTTAATTATATATTTTAGACTTATTTATGTCTTAATATTCATTTGGTTCTCTTTAATTTGGTTTTTTTGTATAAAATATGTTTTACCTTTTACCTTTTCATGAATTATTAGGGTTAAATATAGGTATAATTTGAGGGTGGGGATGAAAATGAAATATTTTCCTTTGGTAATTTTGGTTTAAAGTATGTTTTTTTTTGTTTTTTTGGGCTACTTTCCTCACAAGTGAAAATAAGATTGAATTTTTTTCATGGAATACTATTCATTGAGAGTTCTGAGAGTTGGATCACGTTATAAACATGTTATTTTGAGTGTTTAAAGTGTTATGGATGAAATTTTAGGCCCAATTGAAAATTTTGAGATTGAACCAGACACTAGGATTAGTTTTATAATTAGGTTAACTACTTAAAAAATCATGTAATCTGACCATGTTGGGTCATAAATCCTCCACTAACCTATACACGGTTAGATAAATTGTGAAAACTAACTGATCGAGATAGAAATTCATCTAGTATCTTGTGCACAATTAGGTGATGAAATTCCCATGTGAATTATCCCTTACTATTTATAGGGGATGGATCAACGCTTTCCAAAAATATAACTTTTATAAAAATCATTACCATGTTTGTTAAATATGGGTTCAATAATCAATGATAAACAATGATGATTAGTGATCGATAATGAGAAAAATGCACATGAAACAAGTTATTTTTACATGGTTCATGAACTCTTTTTATCGAGTTGATAATCCATGGTGTTCAGTAGTTTCAATCTCACTTCTCACATACTTATCTTATTATCAATAAGGAATAAGGGAAAAATGATGAATATATTATTAATCTATAAGTATAATAATGTTCAAAAAAATATCAATGAGTTGATCAATATTATGTATTCTTCCTTAAGTGCCTATAAATTTTGATCAAGTGTACACCTTCACACTTCTCATAAAACCAAAACAAATCCTTTCAAGAATAATATTAGAAATTTTTGGAAAACTATCATCAAATCACATCAAAATTTTCAAAATATAAAAAATTATTTAAATACCCTTGACAAAACTAAAACTTGTTATGTTTCCACTATGGTTTGTTGAGTCTAGTCAAAGACGCATTCTAAAACAATGACTATAAATCTTATATCATTTAATAATCTTGGTGATGATTTTTCATTTCTTGATTATATTTTTATCTTGAAAAAACATAATTTTATGTCACCAAAAATGATTTATATGAGAAAAACAACCATCGACTATAATTCAAACCATGATAACAAAATCATCCATTTTTCTACAAACATGACATAGTTAATCATCCAAACTCAATGGATCCTCTCATGGTGGATCATTATATTCTCTTATAGAACTATAGTCAAGTAAATCATGGTCATTTTCTACATTAATTATCATCTAGTGTCAAAAAAAACACTCATTTATTGTGTACCCATAACCACCCTCCAAACTTGCAGAAGAAAAATAAAAACTCCCAAGATTATTTTTCTTCAACTCTTCATAAGTTGTTTCATAACATACTAACCACAGAATCTTTGAAAAATACCATGGCATGGTTTGTGACTTCTCAAAAATTATTCATTCCTCTACATATCATTATCTTCAAAATGCTATTCCATTAATCTATAACAACATTAGAAATAAATATAATATGAAATCACAAATAAAAATCCAAGAATGGTCTTCATAAGAAACTAGACATAGAAAGCTCTCAATGGGCGAGTTATCTAAAGAACACGCTATTAGATAGAATTATTATTTAGAGAGCTATCTAAACATCAGTATAAAGATAAATACTATATTGAGTAAGTTTCAATTGATATATTCCAAGATCTCCCTTTGTTAAGTAAATTCATGTGGATTCTTAAAACTTCCCCATAATCAAGGGCTCTTCAATCACCCTCTATATATTTTTTCAATATATAAAATTCAATTTGATCTCTTTTCTAAACATTAAATACCAAAACATCATGTCACCCCAAGAAAGAAAAAGAATCATATCATATCCCCCTTTATTAATTCCTTAATAAAAAAGTGTTTATCTACATTTATAATGATAGATTCAAAAATACTCTCCCCCTATTATAATAAATGTGATAAAATAAAATAAAAAAAATCAATAAACTCACTAGGGTTTTGGGATATAATGTGCTCTAATGTGATATAATAAATCCTTTTTTATAAAATTAATTAATATATCCACTACTTTCTCCGTTTTTAAAACATATTCAATGTATGTCTCCCCATTTTCCACCTTATCCTTAATTATGTGATACTTGATATTAATATTCTTTATCAGAAAATTTTTCACCAAATTCATTCAAAAATTGGTTGTGTTTTTATTGTCACACACAATCATCCATGTGTATGAGACTTCCACCATCATGAAATCAATTTTTGGTATCATTTATATCATTTTGGTTGCATATTGATATTTCACAACTAATTCATATTCGGTAATACTTTATATGGATAAGTTTTTCTTGATAGAGTGTTATATAATATGTAAAGACCTTGACCCTAGTAGCCCAGATCTAATTCCTTACTTAATTACATTGGTACTATGAATAAGAGATCACGTCCCAAAGGACCAAATAGTTTAGTAGATTTGGAAAACCATATACAACCATAATTGTAACATTACAACTTTGAAATTAAAAAAAACATATCAAATCCATTAGAAACACCCATAAACTCCAAGATTATCCCAGCAATTCGTTCATAATACACATCCTCACATCCTAGGAAAAAATAAAACATAAGGAAAGGGTGGTCTAAGATTCTCATTAAGGGAAATAAATGCAATGGAAGATAACATAATTAAACTTAAACAATAAGAAAAGTTTAATAACTAAAAATTCATGCCATTAAAACATAATCTTGATCATAATATGGTAGGAATAAAATCTAAATAAATAATTCCATATAAATAATCACATGAGAATGAAACTTAACCATGGATATTCTACTAGTTGAATAATCGCATGGATTATCGATTAATAATATCATAATGATGGAATGCATGATTCTGGACATCTAAAACATACCATCAAGGCCTCATTCAAGAAATATGAAAATAAATGGTTAAGGCCTCATTCAAATCCATATCTGAAAATAAATGGGCAAGGCATCGGCCAAGTCCATATATGGTTTGTCTCCTTGGACCTACTGATGCATCGAGGGGATATAGTAGGCCCCTACCATCACTTACTAATTCCAATTCATTACTCATCTGAATGGTTTGAAACATAAACAACATATACATATGAATTGTAAATAACTTTCCCAAACTAGTAAACATAATCACTAACCATTCTAAGTAATATGGTGAATAGTATCATGATAACACGTCCATAGTCAAACTGATCATAAACCATTTAATAAAATATGTTAGATTATATCATAAAATATCAATCCCAATTAATAATGAGATTCAACATAGGGTGTCTAAATAGATGAAAATGCTCTAATAAATAAATTGATTAATTAAATTAATTATCCAAGTTAATTATTAAGGTTAATTAACAGCGTAAAAATTAAATAACATAGGGTTGTTTTTTATAGTAGTACGATCTCAAGTGAGTCTACTCTACTCTTATACCTCTCTACTCGATGAGAGATACGTGTACCCTAAAAATGATTTTTGAGGGGGAATCATAACCCAATTACAGAATCCTTTTCTGTTGAAGGTATAATCACAACACTGACTTTTATATGGGGAGTCACAGCCCTTAAAACCTGACTTTATATACTCGGAATCACAACCCGAATAGTCCTGACTTTAGATACAGGGAGTCACAACCCTAATATCCTGACTTTAGAATCTAGAAATCACAACCTGAAGAAAAAGAATAAAAAATAATGGTTTTTATATAAAATTATAAAAAGAAAAATAAAGTGTGTGTGAGAGATGAGAAATAGTGTTACAGACTCAGAAACTAGATAAGAGAAAATAAAACGATGAAAGCACTTGTACTGGTTCTTGATATTTGTATTATCACATATCATCAAGAAAATTTTCTTTTAAGCATAATTAATTCATCACTTGAGAGAATTTCTAGGTGATGAAATAGAGTATCCTAGGATGTTTTCAAATGCACATCATGTTCAAAGTTCATAGAACTTTATCTTTAAAAAAATAGATTATAAACAATTTTAACTCGTGTGTCTTAGTGAATTGTTGTTATATTTTTAACCTATAAGAAATAATGATATATATAGAATAGATATTCAACAAATTCAGTAGCTTTCCTTCCTTCAGATATTCAAAATAAATTGAGCTAATATATTTCATAAATGTCTCAATAAAAATCATAGCATCATTGCTTATTTATTATTGTAGAATAAATATTAAATAAAATAATTTAAAAATAACTTTAATAACTCTTCCAACAATATCTTTATAAAAATAGAGTGTTTAATGATTTTAAAACTCTGGTTTTAAATCCATTCAAATCACTTTAAATTTAGTCAAAATAGTCCCTAAAAATTAAAAACACAAGCCAAAAGTAAATTTATAATTTGAATTTATATAAACTTGTAACCTAGGACTTTATTTGAAAAATAAGTTGAAAATTTTGGTAATTTTTCTCAAAAAAATTCACCAAAATCATTAAAAACTCTTCAATCATATTACTTAGATTTAATGTGAATTTTTCCAGTAGAAAAAACTTTAAAAATAATCCATATATATATATGAATAAAATAAATATTCAGCATAAAATCATAAAGCGACAGCAGAAATGTAGGGTACAGAAAGTATGGTATGAATAGTAACATAAAGAATGAATAGTGACATATGGAATAAACAGTAATATAGGGAATCAATAGTAAAGTAGGTAATGAATAGTAATGTAAGGAATAAACAGTGACATAGGGAATTAAAAGTAATGTTGGTTTCATAAAAGTAACATAGGTTTCATCAAAGTAATATAGGGTTGTCGAACCATACTTTGCAAAAGTAGGGTTTTCAAACCATACTTTGCGAAAGTAAGGTTTTCAAACCATACTTTGTGAAAGTGGGGTTTCCAAACCATACTTTTTGAAAATAGAGTTATCGAACCATACATTGTAAAAGTAGGGTTTTCGAACCATAATTTTTAAAATTAGGGATTCCAAAACATACTTTTAAAAAGTAGAGTTGTCGAACCATACTTTGTGAAAGTAGGGTTGTCGAACCATACTTTGTGGAAAACTGGACAGTATACTTTAACAAGTTTTAATGAATTTTTAAAGGCTCTTAACAGTATATTCAACCTTTATTCAAGAATACATATTTGTAAACAAACTTATTATCTTTCTAGATAATCAATAATATAATTAATTTGACTTATATTTCTCCAAAAATTATTAAAAACATAAGAAATAACATTCTGCAAAATTGCGGCCATGAAACAGTATTGCATAACTTCAGATAATTAAAATACCATTTAAACTACATTTTTAGACTTCAATGTAAACTAATTAAATCAAGATAAACATGTTGTATTCCTATAAAATCAATTTTAATATGAATTCAATAAATTTATATCTTTAAATATAATTAAATAGAGAAACTTTTTAAAACTATAGACTATAAAGTTTCTAAGACTGCAGTAACAACTTAGTCGAATTTTTAGAGTACTAGAAAATTATTTTCAAACTTCCTTATAAACTAATTAAGTTTAGATAAATCTCATATATATCCAACATGATAATAATCGCACAAAACCTAACACTTTGGATTGGTTTATTATAAAAATACATAGGGTAAGTAATCAAACAAAAGAAAAACACGTACATGCACAAATAGATATGTGAGGGAGTCCTTCATGAGTTTTATAACACATCTTAGGTACACACAGGAGTATCCAAGATTTATTGTGGTATGATGATGTATTTTTGGTGGCCCAGGATGAAATAGGTGGTGGTGGAGTTTTTGGAAAGGTGTTTTGTTTTCCATCAAGTAAAGGCCAAGAATTGTGTTCTTGGAAAAATAATCATCCTTTAGATGTTCTCAAGTGGAAATGTGATGAAATATAAATGGATTTAATCATAGGGTTACCCCAATCTTAGCGAGGTTGTGATTTTAGTTGTGTGACCATGGATTGGTTAACGAAATTTAACCACTTCTTATAAATTAAGGAGTTGAGCATAGTTGATAATTTGTCTAAGAGGTATGTGAATGAGGTAGTGTGGTTACAAAGAGTTTTGCGGCCCATTATCATGGATTAAGATGAACATTTTACCTCGTGATTCTAGAAGGGATTATAGAATGATTTTGGCACTCAGTTACGCCTCATAACAACTTTCCTCTCTCATACAAATGGATATATAGAGCCTACTATCCATATGTTGGATGATATTTTGAGGGCATGCATCTTGGACTTTAGTGGATTTGGGGTCTGACATTATCCTCTAGTTGAGTTTTCTTATAATAACAATTATCAATCATCCCTCAACTTGGCTCCATTTGAGGCCTTTTACAGGATTCCGTATCATTCTCGATTGTGCTAGATGGAGGTTGGGGAGGCAGTAGTTCTTTGTCCTGATGTGGTATAGAGAATGATAGAAAAGGTTCAGTCAGTTCGAGAGAGTATTAAAGTAGCATAGTATTGGAATATGTCTTTTTCCAATCATATGAGGAGGTACTTAGAGTTCAAGGTTGGGGAATATGTTTTCTTCAATCATTCCCATCAATGTGGTCATCAGAGGTTTGACAGGGGGAGTAAGATTTCTCCCATGTCTTTTGGGCCCTTTGAGGTGTTGGGGTGAGTTGGTGAGGTAGCGTATCATTTGGTGTTTCCACTACGGCTAGAGAGGATCCACGATTTCTTCCACGTGTCTCAGATTAATTGGTATCTTCACGATGACTCCCACATCTTTCACTGGGAAGAGTTAGATATTGATTATGATGTAATGTTTTTTTAGTAGCTAATAGAGATCAAGGATCTCTAAGAGAAGGCATTGTGTGGATGAACCATTCCCATGGTTTACATGTTATGGAGGCATAGTGGCCTGGAGAAGAGTACTTAGGAGTGAGATACACATATGTGTTCCCAGTACCCAGAGCTATTTTGAGTTTTGTTTTTCTCTATCTTGCTTTTGATTTAATGTTTAGATCTTATTGAGTTATGATATTTGATGTTTTCTTGATGTATTATGTGTGATAAAGTTCCAAAAAATGAAAAGGGTAGGACTCAATTAATAATCAAGATGCATTATACTATGATGTGATTAAACCCATTCAGGCGAGTCAATGATACCCGAAGTAGATAGTATCTTGACATAGAGGATGGAATTCCCCAATTTATGTGATCAGGGTAGTTAGGTTTGTTGGTTATATAATCTATTAGTTTTTTTTATGTATAGTTTGATATGGTTGTGCTCAATTAGATATGGTGATGTGCTTGTGTGTGGTGATTCGGTTTGTGTGGCTATTTTGTGGTCATTTTGTTTGAAATGTTTGGCTAGTGGTAGTGTTCAAGAGTAATGAGATCCTTGAGAGGTATCTTGTGGGGTGTTTGTTCGGACCCCTTTTCCTTTTAGGGTTTGTTTTTAATTAACATGGGTAGAATCATTTGAGTGGTATCCAATTTAACTGTTTGTGCCTTCCTATCCAGTTAATTTTCTAGTTTTTGGTGTTAGAGGTGGTTTAGAGGATGCTTGAGGGGGTTTAGTGGGGGTTGGAGGTGCGGAAAGTCTATCACAAAGTATTCACATCGTGAAAGCTTTACATGATGTGAATTTGTGTTACACGGCTTGTATATTCAGCTAGATTCATGACCTGTATGTGGATGACAGGAAACTCATGAAAGGAACTCACATCGTGAAATTGATTCACAGGGTCTTGTTAAATAATGGTCAAGATGATGTTATTTTTAGTGTAATTTTGAATTTTTAGTAAACCCATGGATTTCACATCGTCAATGGAATACAAAATGTGAAACTATCAAGGTATATGTTATTTTATAACACTTTAGGTTGATTTATTTTTATTCATTAATACCATTATTCTTCTTGCTTTTAGAAGATCCCTAGGATACTTTGAGAGATCTTCCTTCCCTTCTTATTCAATATTGATTCATTGGTTCTAGTGGATTCCCAATGATAATAAGTGGTTATCCCATCTCTTCTTCTCAATTTTGTTATTTCATTATAATCCCATGGATCCACTATGGTGGTTCAATTGGGAAACTTTTTTATAACCCTTGATGTGGTGTAGTTTGATATGTGTGTTTTGTGTGCAGTTGTGGTTTGTGGACATTTCTTATTCACCCTATGCTATGCAGTGAGATTGGAAAGCTCTTTTGAGCTAGTTAATCCCCCATTTCTTAGTTTTGTGTACTGTGATAGAGGGGTTTTCCCTTGTTTATCTATGGGGGTGGTTGTACTGGCTTAATTAAATATAAATAATTGTCTAATTGAAATTGATGGGGAAGGACAATGATTCACATGATTTTAAATCTTTGATATTATTGTGATGTTTTGTTTATATGGGTTGAATGCCCCAATAAAAAGCATAGTTGTTGGGATCATTTTATTTTGTTTTTGTTGTTATTATATAAAAACCTTATTGCATGGTGTTATAATATCACCCAAAAATAGAAATTGGTTAACCAATTATATTTCGATGATAAAATGGTTTCCCCTAGATTTATGTATTGTGTGATAACACATATTAACTAAAGTGAAATTTATTAAAATACCCTTTATTAAATCTATAAAATGGTATTTTATGTGTTGTTATTTATTTCCATGCTTGTGGGGAAATGATGTATGGTTGTGATGTGATGTCGGGATGATGGGTGAGATATGGTTGTGCATTTAGGGTGAGAGGTGGTGGTTTTTTTCTATGCTTTTGGGATGGTGAGGTGATGGTTATTTGGTTGTGCTTTTGGGGTGGTGATGTGGTGGTCTATTTGGTCTCCCTTTTAGGGCGGTGAGGTGGTTGTTTTTTTGGCCATGATTTTGGGGTGGAAAGGTGATGCTTGTTTGGCCATGCTTTTAGGGCAGTGAGGTGATGGTTTTTTAGCAGTTATTTTTGTAGGTTTCGGGTGCAGCGGAAGCGCATTGGTGGGGTTTCCCAACTTTAATTTTAGCGTTAAACAACGTTCAATCTGAGATCCTCCACGATATAAAACATTGGATCTTCGAAATAGAACTAAGAATGAAAAAGAAAAGAAGAGTCTTGGAACTCTTGAGAAGGGATCTTCATATGTTGGTTATAATTAATTTAATTAATTCATAAGAATTTCCTCGATGGAATTCCTTGTTCGTTGATGTCTCTGGTCACGATCATGTTATTCGTCGTTGCGTCGCAGAATCCAAGTATAGGATTCCTCTAGCGGTGATCCACACATGCTCTACGTATCTCTGGATGTCGCCGAAGGGAACTCTGGGTGCTAGCGCGGAAGATCTTTCGCTTGCGATGTCCGTCTTCGATCGCCTTGATCTGGTGGAGGATCTTGCTTTCGTAACTTGAAAGTGTTCTTGGTGGAAAGGGAATTCTCTCTTGGCTTGAGATTATTTCCAATCCATTGTGCACAACCAAAATGGATAACCCTCATGAGAATAATGTAATTGGGATTTATAATACTTAAAATAATAAAATTAATTAATTTCCCAAAAACATTTAATTATTTCATTTAATTCTTATTAATACCCTATGTCTTAATAATGACAGTTGACCATCATTATTACTTGACATGCATCCAATGTATCACATTTAATATCATTTAATTAAATAAACAATATTTTCTTACGAATCCCTAAAAAAACTACGCGGCGTGTATGTATAAACATACATGGCGTGTACTTTTATTTTTCCAGTTTTTATTTATTTTCCTCCACCTCATTTATTAGACCTTGATTAATGGATATTTATTTCTTAAATAAATGTAACTGCATTACTTGCTAATAAATACATATTATTTCTCCCATAATATATTCTCTCGAATAACTAGTGTCGAAATAAATGCAATCAGACATCCTTGAATAATTATTAAACCACAATCAGGAATAATCTTTATTCAACTTGTTAAATTAATATTTAACTGAGATACATGGACACACTTAGTGTGTGACCCTCTAGGCCTCTTTCTCAATGGAATTAGGCGGAGCCTACCTAAAGTCCAAGGTTAACGTCTAGCAACACGCCAAGGCACCCATAGAGAAAGAAGTTAACGCCGCAATGACGTGTCACCTCCTACGAATGCTTACCATGTAATATAATCCCTTTGTCTTGATATCTCTAATCAAGCGGGTTGCATGCTAGTGCCATAAACCCATGTGCTCGATTATTCTTTCTTTGACTTCCCAGAATTGAACTCGCCCATACCTTACCATGGCCATGGATTTATGTAGGCTATATCAATTCCATCAAAGGGCCTGAGATATCTACTTCCGTTATGGAACAGAAGGAACAAATCCTTTCTCGCATTATCTATTAATTCAGTATTACTCGTGACGCACCCAACGTATCCTACCTCGCTATGAACAGTGTGTCATCACAGTTTTCATCAATAAATCTAAGTGTGCGAGTTGTAATACTCATTAATAATAATCTTAAAGTCTAAGGACCAATACACACGTCCTCATATAGGAACATCCAATGACACTATGAAATGTGGATTTCCTACTGGCGGGTCTCGTTCTCATAATATCCTCCTAGATATTACCAAGGGCGCACACCATGAGAAGGTGCCTCAAAGTTTTATGAGCCCTCACCCCTAATGACCTGTATTATTTGTTCCCCTCAGATAATATCATTCGGCCATAGAACATACTTTCAATAATAGTGTTATGATACTTCTAGGTTCTCATCATAGCATGGATCCGTTATGACCCTTTAATGCAACAGTTATCCTTAGGACATTATCACATGCATTGTCATGCAGAAGAACAATCAAGATGTGATAAGGATTTTATTAATGAATAAAGTACAAATTAGTTGGTTCTAGACCACCAACTCCAACAGACTCCCACTTGGACTAGAGTCAACTACTAACAACCTTTAACCCACTAGCTCTCACATGATATTCATGCTTCTGCTGAGATAGGCCTTTAGTCATGGGGTCTGCCACATTCTCTTCCATGGACACTCTGCTCACTACAACTTCACCCCTTTGATAGAAATCCCTCAAGAGGTGGTACTTTCGGAGTATGTGCTTTGTCCGTTGATGTGACCTTGGTTATTTTTCTTGATCCACCGCTGCAGTATTATCACAATAAAATGTAATGGTATCTTTTCCATTAGGCACCACATCAAGCTCCTGGACAAAGTTTCGAATCCAGATGGCTTCCTTGGCTGCATCAGAAGCTGCTATATATTCGGACTCTGCTGTAGAATCGGCGACAACTAGCTGCTTTGAACTCTTCCAACTCACAGATCCTCCATTGAGATAGAAAATATATCCAGATTGCGACTTCAGATCGTTATGATCTTTCTGAAAACCAGCATCAGCATACCCTCTGATGACAAGCTCCTCGTCTCCTCCATACACCAGGAAAAAATCCTTAGTTCTTCTCAGATACTTAAGGATAGTCTTAACAGCAGTCCAATGTTGTTCTCCTGGATCTTCTTGATATCTTCCTACCATGCTCAGTGAATAGGCGACATCAAGCCTGGTATATAACATGGAATACATGATGGATCCTATAGCCGAAGCGTATGGGATCTTACTCATTATATCTTTCTCTTGTTGTATCTGAGGACACATTTTCTTAGAAATATGTAGGCCATGTGACACTGGAACCAATCCCCTCTTGGATTGTACCATACTATATCTCTTTAGTATCTGGTCAATGTATGTACCCTTACTTATTCCAAGCAGCCTCTTGGATCTATCACAAACGATCTTGATCCCTAGAATGTAGGCTGCTTCTCCCAAGTCCTTCATCGAGAAACACTTGTTCAACCAGTCCTTAACTGACTGTAAGGCTGGTACATTTTTTCCAATAAGGAATATGTCATCAACATATACTATTAGGATAACGACCGCATTCCCATTAAACCGCTAATAAACACATGGTTCACATTCATTCTTAATGAAACCAAATTCTTTTATGGCTTCACCAAATCGAATGTTCCATGACCTGGATGCTTGCTTCAATCCATAAATGGATTTCTACAACTTGAAAACCCGTTTGGCTTCACCTGGTGTCACAAACCCTTCTGGTTGTGTCATATAGACATCTTCCTAAAGGTTCCCGTTAAGGAATTTTGTTTTAACATCCATCTGGAAAATCATGTAGTCATGGTAAGCTGCTGTGGAAAGTATAATTATTATGGATTTAAACATGGAAATTGGCGAGAAGGTTTCATCATAGTAAATTATTTGACGTTTTCTGAATCCTTTAGCCACTAGCCTTGCTTTATAGGTGCTAACTTAACCTTCCATGTCCATCTTTCTATTGAATACCCATTTGCATCCAATAGGTTTTACATCAACTGGCTCATTGACTAGAACCCAAACTTGGTTCTAATACATGGAATCCATCTAATAATTCATAGAATCTAGCCATCTTGCATGTTCTGAGCTTTCTACTACATCCTTGTAGGAGATAGGCTCATAATTTTCCAATAATAATGATTCACCATCCTTGATGACTAGGAAACCAAATCTCTCTGGTTCCCTTACCTCTATTGAGCTCCTACGCAGTACTTGTGTTTCTGGAACCTCTTCCACGGGGACCTGTGGAACTTGTTCCTGTACCAACTCCTGTGTATCTTGAGCATCAACTTCGTCGAAGTAAATCTTGCTCCCACTATCCTTTTTGAGGATGTTCTCCCTCTCAAGAAATATGGCTTTTCTGGTGATAGTCACTTTCTTGTCCTGAGGGTTATATAAGTAATATACTTTCGTTTCCTTGGGATATCCTATAAAGATACACTTTGTGACTCAGGGTGTTAGTTTGTTGCCTAATAGGGCCTTAACAAACTCCTCGCATCCTCATACACGTGTATTCGACAAAATGGGTTTCTTTCCATTCCATAACTCGGAGGGAATTCCATTTTCTTCCTTAGTTGGTACTCAATTTAATGTGTATGCTATAGTTTGTAATACATATCCCCAAAAGGATAATGGAATATCCGCATGACTCATAATCGACCTCACCATGTCCAACAAGGTGTGGTTCCTCCTTTCACTAACACTATTCCACTATGGTGTATAAGGAGGAGTGAACTGAGATAGAATCTCAAACTCCCGTAGTAGATCGATGAACTATTGGTTCAGATATTCTCCACCTCGATCCGATTGAAGCTTCTTTATCTTCTTACCAAGCTGATTCTCTACTTCATTCTTGAATTCCTTAAATTTCTCTAAGGACTCTTACTTATACCTCATTAATTAGACATAGTCATATCTACTCAAATCGTCAGTAAAAGTAATGAAGTAAGAATATCCACCTCTAGCTTCTACTGGAAATGGTCCACACACATCCGTGTGTACCAATCCTAGAAGCTCTATGGCCCTTTCACCCTGTCCACCAAAAGGCGGCTTGGTCATTTTTCCTTGTAAACAAATGTGACATCTATCAAGTGGTTTTAGCTCAGTAGAGTCTAAATAGCCATCTTGATAGAGCTTTGTCAAGCGCTTCTCGTTTACATAACCAAGACGGTGATGCCACAACTGGATGATGTATGAGTCATGTGAGTTTGTTTCATTATCGATTGCCAACACTTTGTTTTCGTAATTTAATACATACAAACCATTATTTAAATGTGTCATACCATAATATATGTTGTTCTTATAAAAGAGACAACCCTTATTTCCAAACTTGAAAACAAATCCATCCATATCCAAACAAGATACAGAAATTATGTTCTTGGTAACACTAGGCACAAAATAAAAGTTTTGTAAAACCAAAATCATGCCAGTTGGCAATGAGAGGTGATAGTCGCCAATAGCCAACGCACCCAGCCTTGCGCCATTGGCAGCTCGAAGATCCACCTCTCCTCTGGCGATATTTCTAAATCTACTTGGTTCCTGCATTTGAATACAGATCTGAGCCCCACAAGATGTATCTAATACCCAATGTGTAGTAATAGAAAGATTGCACTCGATAACGAATGCACCTTTAGCATCCCCACGCTTCTGGGTGCAGTTCCTCTTCCAGTGGCCCTGCTTGGCACATGAAAAACACACTACCTCCCGTTCCTTACCCTGCCTCTGGAACTTCCCTTTCTTGGAGGGACAGTGCTCGAGGGCTTCAGACCGTTTATAAGTCTTTGGCCCCTTTTCCTTGTCCTTCCTTTTCTTGTTCACCATAAGGACCGCGGGTTTTTCACGCCCCATGTCCTTATCTACCTGGCGAATCAAGGTCATAAGATCCGATAGACTCTTCTCATTGCTGCTCATATTATAGTTGGCAATGAAACTAGATTAGTTCTTGGGTAGTGATGATAGGATGATATCTGTACGCAACTCATCCGGGAATTTAATCCCTAAGATGTCTAGGCGTTCAATGTAGCCAATAAGCTTGACTACATGAGGCCCAGCTGGCACAGACTCTCCAAGATTTGTGGTAAACAAAGCATTGGAGATCTCATACCTCTCCTATCTCGCCTTCTCTTGGTAGATATCTTTAAGGTGAGACATCATGCTATACGCGTCCATGTTTTCATGTTTCTTCAAGAGATCATTAGACATGGCCGATAGCATGAAACACTAGACATCTGTGGCATCATCCATGTGTTTCATGTAGAGAGATAATTACTCATCACTATCCTCTTTCCCAGGCACAACTAGAATAGTCTCTTCCAGCACATAAAATTTCCTTTTGTGGTGAAGGACGACGCGTAAACGCCTCTGCCACTTTTGGAAATTAGTGCCGGTGAGAAGGTTTTCCTTCTCGAGTATGGTGCATAATGATATGTTTGAAGTCATTTTCTTGCCATTTCTACAAATTAAGATGAGAAAAGGTTTAGTACTTTATTACAAAAATTGAGACAAATAAATTAATTAATACTTATTAGTCTCCCACTATTTTATCGAAATCCAATAGCCCTCACCATTAATTTTGGAATATTCTGTTTCTTGAATATTCTAGTGGAAAGGATCCATATTTCCATCAGAATTACCCCAACTAGGGTTGTTCAAGAAACTTGAAGGGTTTTAGGTAGGCATTCCAAATGCCAACTGCATTAACTCGCAGCTCCTTGATCCGCTGAGTGGACTCCCCAATCCTGAAATCCTTTTATTTTGGATTTCCTCAACCTTTGCCTCTTGGTCACACCAAGTCTGCTGTGGCAGTCAACCCTTGATGCGAACCAAGTCAATTCAACCCAAAACCTTGAATTAGAATTTCCTGATAATTGAAATCACCCCAACTAGGGTTGTTCAAGCACTTTGAACTATGGTTCGATTCTAACCAAGATTATGGAAGGCTATACCGACTTAATATTTCTTTTGAGGGATTTTATCCTTATAGGTAAATTTCCATTTAATTATCTTTGATTACATGCTTGTTAATATTAAGTGGGATATACTTAAGTGATTAACCATGTCTAAGATAATATTTACGTATAAGCCAGTTTTATTTTAGTTCCATCTTGCATGCTCGTTTAATTCATTAATTGTGTAATCGTGACAACACACCCACAATAAATAAACCATGAAACTGACAGAAATAAAATAAATGGTATGATCATGAGCTTTTATATTGTTTAGTTTATCTAGAGGTTGATAAACTAACCCAACACCTAGGGGAGAAACACCTTGAACCTTTCGGGTTCGTGTTTACAGCTTTTCCTCCTATCCACCTTTGTATCTCCTTGGATTGGTTTCACCTTGGCTCCTGACTTGAGCTGCCTCCACTAGCTTGGGATCGCCATCCATTACATATGCATTTATCTCAAATGCAGATGAGGGGTAAATAGGGGTTTTTACATAAAAGAATCCTTGGGAGCGCAGGCCCTACATATTAATGGAGATATGGATTGCAGGCCAAAAAATTTAATTTAAATAAATAAATTAAAAGAAACCATTCACATGCAAAGGTCTCGGTCTAGCTCATGATCATCCATACATGCAACGATATTTACGCATAAATAAAACTAGAATTTAATTATTTAATCATTCTTGTTTAAGATAAATCATGCTCGAATTAATTAATTATCTTTAATTAATCAATCCTTTTATCTTAAACCCTTTTCTGAACTTCCTTGAGAATCTAATCCATCATAATTTTAAACAAATAAATTCATTTAAAATTATCCTTGTACGTAACTTGTACCTTGGAGTCAACCTAGTGAATTCCCGTTCATTACGCAGATGTTAAATTAAACACATATATATAAAACACACATCACGTGTTGTGCCTCAGCTTTACGCCTGCACCATGGTACACGTCTCAAGGGTTTGTATAATATAATAATAAATTTTAATAAATCTGTGTAATTTGGGTGAGTACACGGCATGTAGTTCCGACTACACGGCGTGTACTTTTCTTCACCGTCCATCCAAAGTACACGCTCGGAGCTAGGGCTTGTAAATATACTTCAGAAATTCTTGGAGTACACGGCATGTTCTTTTGGACACACACCATGTAGTTTCCGCATTACACGTTTTCCAGTCGGGCAATCCGTGTACGGGGTACACGCCCCAACCCTAACCTGAAGGGACCACACGCCGTGTTCATTGGACCACATGACGTGTAATCCGGAAACCGTGTGCCACCTATTTATGGTCAACACACGATGTATTAAATTCTTAGAAAGAATCCAATACACGGCCTGATTTGGCAGATCAGTCAATGCATTGAACCTAGACTACACGGTGTGTACTTCCGAATATACACCGTGTATTCTGGTGTTGTACGGCCAGAAACGTTTGGCTCCTCTGGATGAGTTCCTCTATTTTAATTTAATCAAAATTAAAATAAAAATACGTCTCTATGAGGTGAACGAGAAACAAGGAAGTAGGAACAGATCTCGAGATTCAGATTTCCAGAACGATTAAACATGAATTGAAATAACTAAATTATTAAATGGGTAAATCACCAACGAAAAACTAAATAATTATATTCAACGATATGACCCCTCTGATACCACTTTCAGGTTCCGGGTACAGTGGAAGCGCGTTGGTGGGTTTACCCAACTTTAATTTTAGCGTTAAACGATATTCAATCCGAGATCCGTCATGATATAAAATGTCGGATCTTTGGAATAGAACGAAGAACGAAAAAGAAAAGAAGAGTCCTGGAACCCTTGAGATAGGATCTTCATATGTTAGTTATAATTAATTTAATTAATTCATAAGAATTACCTCGATGGAATTCCTTGTTCGTTGATGTCTCTGGTCACGATCCTGTGATCCGTCATTGCGTCGCAGAATCCAAGTATAGGATTCCTCTAGTGGTGATCCACACGTGCTCTAAGTATCTCCGGATGTTGCCGAAGGGAACTCTGGGTGCTAGCACGGAAGATCCTTTGCTTGTGATGTCCGTCTTCGATCGCCTTGATCTGGTGGAGGATCTTGCTTTTATAACTTGAAAGCGTTCTTGGTGGAAAGAGAATTCTCTCTTGGATTGAGAGTATTTCCAATCTGTTCTGCACAACCAAAATGGCTAACCCTCATGAGAATAATGTAATTGGGATTTATAATAATTTGAATAATAAAATGAATTAATTGCCCAAAAAATTTAATTATTTCATTTAATTCTTATTAATACCCCATGTCTTAATAATGACAGTTGACCATCATTATTACTTGACATGCATCCAATGTATCAAATTTAATATCATTTAATTAAATAAACAATATTTTCTCACGAATCCGGAAAAAACAAACTACACGGCGTGTATGTATAAACATACACGGCGTGTACTTTTATTTTTCCAGTTTTTATTTATTTTCCTCCACCTCATTTATTAGACCTTGATTAATGGCTATTTATTTCTTAAATAAATGTAATTTTATTACTTGCTAATAAATACATATTATTTCGCCCACAATATATTCTCTCGAATAACTAGTGTCGAAATAAATGTGATCAGACATCCTTGAATAATTATTAAACCACAATCAAGAATAATATTTATTCAACTTGTTAAATTGATATTTAACTGAGATACATGGACACACTTAGTGTGTGACCCTCTAGGCCTCTTTCTTAGTGGCATTAGGTGGATCATGCCTAAAGTCCAAGGTTAGCATCTAGTTATGGTTGTGGTGTGATGGCCTAGGTGTCTGCAGGCATTATGTGATGTGACCATGCTATGGGGAAGTGTTATATGTTATTCAGAAGATATGGGAGTTGTAGGACATATGACATTGGGGTGAGAGAGAGGTGAATCGGTATGAAATGGGTTTGGGGTACCCTTTATCGATATGATTTATATTATGTTATTATACTTTTCTTGTGTTATTTGGTGAGCATGACTTAGTGAGGTTGGGATTGATAGTTTAACTATTTAGGTTTTGTTGGTTCTACTATTTTCTCATGGTTTTATTAGTATTATTCTTTCATATATGCACAAGAGACGTTGGTTTTCCTACTGAGTAAATTTGTATGCTCACCCTACATATATATGATTTTCTTGTTTCTAGGAGGATTGTATGAACCATTTTGGACATTACTAACTCATACCTTTGGATGGTTGTTGTGTCATTTCTTTAGCTTTTCGTTTATGTATTTACTTTGGAGACTTTTATCTATATCAGTTTTATTTATACATTCATTGTGGGATGGTTTCTGTTTCCATTTATATTATTTCATGGATTTGTTTGTGGGTGATCCATCTTATCTCCCGAACCTATATTATTATATAGGGTAAAGTATACTATTTCATGATATTTTTATACCCTCAGTTCTATTCATCAACCCAGGGCCTACTGGAGGTAGGACTCAGGGTTCATTTTATCTCTCCCTTCGTTGTAGTATCAATGGTGGGAGGAAGTCATGAAAATGTTATTTTTTTACTTACCACATCACATGGAGGGTATATATAAGTGTATTTAAAGAAATGATATTATATTTAATATATAATTATTATTCTGGACTGATAAAATAACACTTTCCTATTTTCAGTCAAGATTGTTAAAAAATGGAAACGCTACTCATGCATACTTACAGCTTACCATCTCCAAGATTGTAATGTAATTAATTTTTCATAATCATATTCCATGGTTAGTTTTAAAAATGTAATTTAAGTATAAAAATTATAATTTATTAATTATTATTATTCTAGATATGATAAAATGATAATCTCTTTGACCTTAGTCAACTTTCCAAAGTGATTTTGGGCATATGAGCCGAACATCATCAAAACATCATACATGAAGCTAAATGATTAAGTAATTAAATATAAATTGATAATAAATAAAATAAAAGGAAAAATAAACATGAAAAAGTTTCTTAATCAAGTAAATAATTAACATGATTTTATTATTTAGGAATAAAAAGAATGCAAGTGATGAATTGGGCCCGAGGTAAGGGATCTCTCTAAAACACCCTTTTCTTCTGGTTATGATCATTCTCGCTCTAACTTACTTTCTATCTATTTTTACAATTATAGAATTCTTCTAAATTCTATATATATGTCTCTCACATATATACCTAGCTTATTCTCCCTTCTATTTAAAGGGTAATACATGCCTTATTCTCACTAACCAAATGATTTCATTATAAAATTTCCTTTTATTATGATATAAGGCAAGATTATCCAACCCATTTTATTTTCATGGGAAATTCTTATGTTTATAACTTTTGATTAACTTCATTTTTGTGGAAAACCTAAATCATGAAAATTTTATGATGAGTTCTCTCAGATAGCATTCCAATGCATTTTTTAAATCATAGTCTTGTGAGATGTTATTTATAGGATTAGTTAGTAAACCTAATCGATTATGATAATTTTTTCACCATGTGATATTGTCTAGGTTGTTATTCTTGAATCATGTTTATATCATGTTATATATTACTACCACATTTCATATGATCTTATGATACTTCATTATTTATGTTATGCATCCATTTGATTACTTATGAGCCTTATCTTTTATGATTTCATGTTATACCTTTGACTGACACATTATGTTTCCTTACCATGTTTATTCCCTTATTGGGATTTTTATCTCACCCATTGCTTTATGTATTCCCCAGGTTATTTCATGAAGTTTTAGGATCAAAAATGGATTTAGGAGCTCATTATATAGAATAAAATAATAAATTCATGTTTTATGTTTCCTTTTGATGTATTATGGACCTAGTCTTCCAAAGAAACTAGGCCTCAGAATCTTTTGGGTTGTACATATTAGATATTTATGTTTACTATGATGTAAAAATATATTTAAAAGGATTGAGTTGATATAGAGTTCAAGATCCTCCATGGTGTGGTTGGTTCACTAGAACAATAGGGGTGAATGAGTTTGAAATCCCCCATAAAATAAGTGAAGGTGTAACTTTGGAAATCCGTATTTTTTTAAAATTGGATGAGGCATGCAATTTGGTTGGTTGGTTAAGGGTAACCATGTAAAAACTATGTAAATGTTAATTATGAACCAGAATAGAAAAACTATTTTTTATCAAACTCTAAACAGTTAGAGAAATCATATAGACACCATGTGAAACTACTCTTTCAAATTACTAACCCAAATTGTTGGTTTCTATGTGGTTTAGTAAATTGTGTGGGATAATCGTGTGACACCCAAAAAAATTAAATTTTCCCAAATTTTATCCTCAAACCTATAAAACATTAAATTAAAAAAACAAATAATATTTAATAAATAAAACAATTGCAACATGGGGTGTTAAAATATCCCCACTATAACACTTTCTACCCCCCAAAAATCGATTATTAATTGACGGAAGACAACAAAGAAATAAAATACCCACATCCCAAGAAAAAGGTGAGAGGGATGAAATTCTAGGAAGACAAAAAGAGAGGGGAAACGAAAATGGGATACATAATCAAGAAGAAAACTAGAAACTCCAAGTGGAACTCAATTCACTTCCATCTAATACAAGATATAATAAACATCGAGACCGATTGATGTCTCCTGACCATTTAAACTTCATCTAAAATGGTGGGTCAAAGGAACATATGATATCCAAGATACCTAATAATAAGTATATTAAACTTCTAAAAAACCCTAATAAACTAAAATTCTTAAATCAATCATACCAACCATCTAGGAAACCAAATCAAAATTCCAAAAGGAAAGAATGAACCAAAATAGGTACTCCAAAAGACTCCAACATAGGGTCTAATTGAAGCACCATCATCCACAATCAGAAAATAAGGAAGAATAACTCCCAAATTAACTTCCCTAATATCAAAATAACATGACTAGACCCATAGGTTGAGTAACTTGAAAAGAGGTTAACCTAAAACTCCTCTCTTGAAATGCCACCCATGGAAGATCCAAAAAAATCCAATCAAATCCAGCTAAATGAAAACAAAACCATAATATTTTTAGACATCTAAGAACCTTCCCAAGGATACCATGTTCAATCCATCAAAACCAAAACTTCACAAAACAATCACATATGTCCATGATAAGTATAGTCATCATCGAGAAAAAATCATCACAACCATAATAATCAAAAAAATATCCTAGAAAAAGGCCACAAACAAAAACACACAAGGATTATATAAGAGTTACTATAACACTGCAAGGGTCATGAGAACCCATAATAGAAACCAATATATCTTAAGCACTAAAAATATAACTATGTAAGTATAACCAGGTAAAAATAACCTCAAAAACAAAATATAAACAAACTCTCATTACACTTGAGTAGGTTCCTCCAGCATTCTCATAGAGGAATTATAACAGGAAAAAAGGAAAGAGGATACATTTTAATAAACCTAGAATAAGTTCCAAAAACAAAGAATATTCTATCTCTAACACTAAATCTTGAGTCTAGATAGGGCCACCAACTAGATAAATTTCAACTGATAGATGAAAATAATCACCCTAAGGTTAATTTCTCAAGATAAACCTTACATACTTTTCTAATACTTTTTCCGAAGGCAAGAACCAAATAACATGGAACATGAATTTAACCCATTTATTTCCCACAAATCAAACCCAAAAATCCCACTACAACTAGGGAAAATCCAAAATAAAAAATCCCACAAAACATGGCACATATTTTACACATCATAAAAACCTATTTTTCTCTAAAAAATTAAAAACCCATATCAAAGGGTTAAAAATTCAATTAAAAAACACAAAGATTTGAAAACACTTTTAAGAAAATACAATGATTATTTTTTTTCAAACCAACCAAAACTACATCACACTTTACTATAATTTTAAATTCAAAATGCCCAAATTGAGAATTTTAAAAAATCCCTTTATTTCTTAAACACAGGAACACCATTTTTAAAATAACCATAAAATTTTAAGAAACCCAACCTTTTATGAAATCCAATTTTTTAACCTAAGATAAATTTCAGAACATAGGAATTAGCAAAGGAATGTCAAATTTTACAACAAAAACATTATTCAACAGTCTCAACATATCATAAGGACTACTTTAGTATACCCTCATCACTAATAATCACTTAAGGGAAGCATAAATATCAATCCAAATGAAATGATAACCCATGAATGACTTAGAAACCTAGTTAATGGAACATTTAACAATCCTAATTCACCCCCTAAGATATTTCCAAAATCAGTAACTATGCCTCTATATGGTTTCCTAGGCTATGTGAGCTAACTTTTTATCACTGGTTCATTCTCCATTGTCATCCAAAAATACCAGAAAACCCCCCAATGAAACTCATATCAAGAAAATGAGGATCAACACATTAGAAATGATAATCAAACAAAACTTCTAAAAAATCAAATCACAGCCTCCCATAGTGACTCAAGTGTCATCGTGAAATGTGGTGATTAGAAATCCACTCAAAACTAACATCCTAAATCATGAAGACCATTTTTTTATTATTACAACCCATGTAATCCTGAATAATATATGGGATCCTCTTGAACCTAGGCCCGTATTTATGAACCTAGTCTATGATACCATTTTTAATGAATCAGCCTAGGATTTCATCCAAACCAGTACTCAACATGGTCCACTACTAACCTAAAGTGAATTTCCAATACCCATGGGCTAGAAAATATTTATTGGGAATCATATAACACTAATTAGAATTATTTTTACTGAGTAAATTAAATTAAATAAGTATCATAACTTCACCAAAAAATTTGGAATGACCCGTATGTAAGTTGTACGTCCATGACCAAAAAAATAAGATAAAGAAAACAAAAAATAAAGAAGATATAAATAATTTAATGTAAATAAAATACCTCATCTCTCCCTCCAAATCCTACCTTAGAAATAACCTATTTAGATCACTCAGTGTCCACATATATAATTAATCTACTAATAACCATAACTAAAAGTGGGAAAGGCCTACTTGGATTATGTAATATGAAAACTAAATATATAAAATATTTGGCATGCCTCAATGTGACTCCATGGGTCTCTATAAAATATCAAAACCAAACTTTCTCTATGATCAGTAAAGAGTTTATCCAGAACCTAAAAATAAAATGAAATATAGTGGTGTGCATAAAAATCTTAGTAGGATACCGCCCTCCTTCCCATTTTCCCAGCCATTAATCATAAATCTATTTTATTCTATTTTGAAAATATATTTATAAAGTACTATTTCAAATATAAGTTCTCAAAAAACTAATACTAAATCCATATCCATTTTATAAGATTCTCTGTTTATTTTCTTTAAATGTGATAAATATATTTAAATATATTTCCTCTACCTAAGTTATAACATCCCAAGTTTTTTAAAAGTAAAGACTATGTTTGATAGCATATATGATATGCCACGTTGATCTTAAATGAACAAAAAAAAATTATTATTATGTGCCCATTATAACCTAGCCATTAGAATGGAAGGTATGAATAGTATTAACTCAATTATGAAAATATGGTTTACATGTGTATATATAATTATTTCTTTGGTGACCATTTAATTATAAATTAAAATAAAAACCTTTTAAAAATTTAAGTAATTGTTTTCCTGAAAAACTATTTAAATGTGCACAAGTGTGTTTTATACCAATAAATAAACAAATAACCCATGTTAGATTACATTTATGATATATATATATATATATATATATAATTTATTCATTATAATTTTTAACATTTATCTTATGTGTTTTTTAAACATGATATAAGAACAAATCCAATTTTACTTATAAAACATGTATTTTCTAAAAAGACAGTTTTGTTTATTTTTAATGGATAACTTGTTTTAAAACTAAATTTTTATACTTTTATAAATTATATTTTTAAAAAAAACTTATTATTTTAAATTTGGATAAAAAAATTTTACTTTTTTATAATTTTTGATATTTTTCTGATAAGTTCTATTTTTTGATGAATAGTGAAAAAATGTTGCCTTTTAATTGAAAACTGACTTTTCATCTAAATAATTTATAATGTTAAATTATATTTTAAATTGGTTTTAAAGTAAAATTAGATAAAAAATACATATATTAATTCAATTAAGTTCATTTTAATCTTTTTCACATTGAATTTGTATATAAAAACATTTCAATATTTTGAAAATTTTCACTTTAAAAACTCATTTTAACGTTCCATCAAAGAAATTAATTTTAAATTAATTTTTACCAATTATTTGTTTTGAATTTTAAAAAATGAATTCAATATTTGGAATCCGATATAATAAATTTATTAAATAGGCCCCTTTTATTTTTTTTCAAATATGAAGAGTAAAGTTATTAATTTTTGTTACCACTCTTAAGGGTAAATCGGGTAATTAAAGGTAAAAATAATATCATAAATATTATAAAATTACCTAAAACTTGTCCTAATTTTATTTTATGAGTTATTTTATACCAAAATAATCCTTTGTCTAATTTTATGACCTATTTGATCCACTTGGAATACAATAATCCCTTTATAGTATTTTATTTTAAAGAAAAGTCAAAGATTTAATACTTATGTTTTAATAACTATAATTTTTTAATATAGGGTTATTTAGAAAATATATTAAACTATAAAAAGTAATTTAAAATATAAAATATTAATCTATATCATGTTAATTTATTTATAATTTTTAAGATATAAAATAATTACCTTAAATCCTAACACATTTATTATGCAGTAATTTTTTATAATGGAAATATCAAACAAATGATATTAAAAATATTAAAATAAATATAATTTGAAATAATTAATATAATACATGAATTTTATAGATTAATTTGACATGTTATTGAGGTTTTAGAATATTTTTTTCGAATTTATCTTATTTTTATGATTTTTTTAAAAAGTCTTGTAATGAATAGTGTTATAATTGACATTAAGGATATTTTAAAATAAATAATATTTTATTAAATGATATAAAATTTCTAAAATTATAAAATTCATAAAACTTGTTTTTATAAGGTTTTATATTTTATCAATTATTCATTTATGGTTTTTTTTCATTTTATAGTAACTATATTAACCTTCAAAGAGTAAAAACACATATTGTCATGTTAAGAGTTAAAGAGGTTAAATATGGGTTAAAACAAAAATATAATGATTAAAAACTAGAAAAAACATGTATAAATTTTATTGGATAAATATATTTAGACCAATAATTATCATATATTTTAAATAAATTAGTTTTTTTCATTTTAAATAGAAAATTAATTTATATTAATTTAATATTTTGAAGTATTCCAAGAGTGATCCTCCTCTCTCTTATAAAAGGGAACCTCTTCTTATCTTTTATTCACACTTCAAAACCTATTTGGTACAGTCAATATCTACTCAAATACCATTATAGAATCTATCCCCACACTCTAGATCTCTTATTTTAGGTATAACACCATCCTTAGTGGTCTTAAGGTGATACGTAATGAATTATCTCTAAAGAAGAGGAAGATAAAGATTGTATGTGACGAGTCAGACTCAATGTAAGAGAATTTTTAACTAAAAAACTCATATTAAATGTTTTAAATATTTATTTTAAAAATATTTCTATTTATTTTACTTTTTTTTTTTTTAAATATTTTTATGAATGTATTAATATGGATATGAATGTTTGAAAATAATAATTTTTGAATTTCTTTCAAATGTTTCAAAGTTGTATGGGACACTTTGATTTAAAAATCTTTTTTAAATGTTTAAATATTTAAATTAAAAATATTTTCCTTCATTATTGATATTATTTTAAAAATTTATTTATATGGATATAAAATTATTATAAGGGAAATTTTATGTCTATTTTGGTATTTGTATTCCTCTATAATTCTTGATGTTTTTTAAAGAAACCCCTCATTTCCTTTTTAGGTTATTTTTTAATGAAAATAGGTTTTGAAAATGGATTGATTATTTATATAACATGAAATTTTTTCTTATGTGTGAAAATGAAATTTTAAGAGTGACGTGTTGAGAATTTAAAGATTTTATGTGTTATGATTATATAATGGTACTTGGATAATTGATGGGTGGTTACGTGATAAACAAATGACAGGTGGTTTTGTGATAAAACAAGGATGGGTGATTGCATTATAACCCCCAATGCATTGGGTAAGGAATTATATCGTATGGTTATTCAATTTGTAAGAGTGACATGCATGGAAGTTGACTGTATGGTTATTCCACTTGTAAGAGTGACATGTATGGAAGTCGACCGTATGGTTATTCCATTTGTAAAAGTGACATGTATGGAAGTTGACTGCATAGTTATTCTATTTTAGTATAATTATTCCCCAAGTTACCTAATTATATTTTATATTATTTCTAATTATTTTTCATGAAAATTGAATGATTTTAAAAAGGTAATACGTTGATATTTTAGAAAAGGTGGTTTCTTTTTCCGAATAAAATGTATGTTTTTCTGAAAATGATTTTATGGATTTTCACTAGACTAACATTTTTCCTTCTTTTATATCCCTTAATTATATTTTTGTGATCATTCCATGTTTTTAAATATTTTTAAAGGATTTTTAAGGTAAATTATGAAGTCGTGTTGAGATTCATGAAGAGTTATCATAAAAGAAATAATGTTTTGTTTTAAATAGTTTTATATGGTGGAAAAAAATAGATACTGGGTATAAGTTTCCACTTGTAATGTATGGGTTTACTTTTTAAGAGTTTTTCATTATTATATAAAAATATAAAATGAAAATATCATCTAATGTGAATTATTGTTCAAAATCAATATAATATGTAATATTTAAGGCTGAGTTCTTGTAGTGGGTATCAAAAGATGGTTTAGAAAACTTTAGAGATTAAGTTGTTTTCATGTGAGGTAATCTTAAGAGTTAAGGATTCCATAATGGGTTTATAATTTTAAGGTAGATCATAAGTTAAGTGTCTTATAAACTCTTTCTAAGCTTTAAGTTATGAAATTTTAAGGTGACTAATGGTATTTCTTGAGACATTTTTTTGAGATAATTATGGTTTGTTACATTTTGGGATGAAAAATGAAAGTTGTATGATAACCTTTGAGGTTAAAATATATTAGGTTTATTTTTGAGTATTTTTATCACATTTCAAGAATTTATAAGGATTATATTAATATAGTCTTATAAAATGGACAACCAACATGATGGGTGATAACCCGTCGCATCTGTCAAGGCTGCAGGAATCAAACCCACAACCGAAGGGCAATAAGGGTACATCGCTTACCATTGTACTATGTGAAGTCCTGGTTAGTATGAATTTTTATTTTTATTTAAACAATTTTATGGATGAATAATAAGTTTATTTTAGTATCATATGTTTTATTGAATATATTTCCATGGGATTGGAAAATTATTTTTTGATTAAGAGATTAATGTTATTTCAGAAGATGATCACTATTTTGGGAATCCTGTAAGATTAAGGTAAATATAATACTATGGTATTTTGTTTGATGAATAATGGTTGAATTATATTTTGTAATAATTGATTATTTTATTGAGGACTTATGGTGATTTAAATTATTTATGAAAATAGTTAGTGCATCTTGATGATTATTCAAGAAATTAATTTTTAGTATGAGAGTGTATATTTCTTTAATTATAGATAGGTGTTACGTGACCTATGATATGAATTACAAGTTGGTTAATCAGGTTGTGTGTGTCATCTAGAAACATTTCCCATGAATCTATACATGAGTTATATTTTCAATTGGGTTTAATTTCAATCACTAAAAACCTATATGCACCATAGAATTACACATGCACCCACTTGATCATTAGAACATAGTGATTTAAAGTGAGTGGGGGAATCTTATTGGGTTTTTGGGATCTCACCCAACCTGCATACATGAAATAGGTTTTTTTATGTGTGTAGGAAGACCTTATCCTTTTCATTTAAATCATATATATTATATGAGGGTTGTATGTATAGCTGGTTACGAGCATTGAATTGTATGTTGATGATTCAGTAGGAGATTATTGTGAGTTATTCTAGAGGATATTATATTTTTTAAAATTATCATATATTTATTAATCGGTGTGTCCATTGTTTTTTTATTATTCAATGTGATTCATTTTATTAGTTATTTATACTACATTTTTAAAGTGATACATCATGTAGAATGCCTTATATTTATATATTAAACTATTGAATATCCTATTGGATCCCTATTTTATCTCCATGCATTTTGGGTGTGTCCATTATACAGATGAGCCATATAGAGAGTTAGGTAAATTTAGGAATGATATTTACATTTTTTTTATATGATGGGATAGTCTCTCTATAATTGTTTTAAGCCCTTTTTACTAGTTGGTTACCTCCAAAATATATATAGGAGTTCTTGGGTTGACATGATGACCCAGTTTGGTTACTGTTCAGGTAAACCAAACCAATAAATTATAGGAACACACTTTATGATTGTGGCGAGACACATCAAGTATTTTTTTAGATTATACAGGTCAGTAAATCATTTTTTTCTATTTTCTTTTTCCCATGGAATTTTTTATTTACCCTTAAATATGAGATATGGGTTTTCATATTGCATGAGTCATGTGGACTTATATAGGGATTCATTTTTATGATTTCATGTTTTGATAATGTTATAAAATTTATTGTGTTTTCTTATTGATTATAGAGTGAAGTGAATATTTCACTTCATTGTTTTTACTTGATATGATATTTGTTTGATAATTTCATATTCTATAATGGGTATTTTAATTGATAGTTATTTTTTCAAAAAAAATTAATAGTTTCCTTTAGGCCATGTAAAATGGAACAAACTTCAATGAGGTTAAAGTCACTAAATAACTAAATAACCATGGTTAAATGGTTTATTCTGGTGGAGACCTAATTAAATGGATGTTTTCAACCCACATTATGGGTAGTGTGTCGAATTTAGAATTTTTTTTTGTAAATTCCTATTTATTGATTATGAAAATAATTTTTCTATATTTATAAATTCATTTTTAGTTATTTTCAAAATCGAAAGATAGTATTTATAGGTTTTGATTTATAATCTAATATATTTGAAATAAATTATTTTAAAATTTAATGGTTATTTTCAAGTATGCCTCGTAATGAAATTATTTCTAAATTCCAAATTATTCTCAAATAGGTTAAAAGGATTAATCTTGAAAATAAAATGAAATTTGAAATATTTTCTTTTTATATTTGAAGTGAAATAGTAATATTTAATTGAAATGTTGTTTTAAATAATTAAAACTAATTAAAGAGTGTTTTATAAAACAGATTTTAACTATTTAATAACATATAAGTCAATTTTCTATTTTACTCCCATGAGAGAAACATATTACAATGTAAATCATAGTTATATTTCAACAAATAATACAAAAAAGCTATAAAAAATCAATTTCACCCATATTCTTCTTTTAAAATAGCCAAAATAAGTATTACATATTAATATTCAACCCATATAACATTTATAAACACATTCAACATTAATTTGAGGCTTAATAATTCAATTTGATCCAAAATAAAATTTAAAACTGTATTATATCCCAATAAAATAGAGCCCTACAATCCAAAAACTACTTATTTTTTCATAAGAACTACTTTTATAACTAATTTAACACTTATCTCTTAGTAAAACTATTTTCAATATACTATAAAATCAATTTAAGTCAATTTAAACTAAAAAGGAATTTCAAAAAACTAAAAAAGAGTTCTTAATATTATTTTAACATAAGAATACAATATATATTTCCTCAAAATAAAAGAAAACTCCAATGATAAAAATGAAACATAACTTTCAAAAATTTATTAGATTTAATCAACATTTAATCTTTTAAAAAATGTAACTCATTGATTAAACTAACATCATTTTTAACAATCGTATTATAAAATATAACTATGGTTTAAATTATAAAATCATGTTATTGTATTTTTAAATATTCCAAAACCATTTGAACAAATTTTTATATTTTGAATGTTTTTTATTTCAAGAAATCTACAATAATAAGTTTTCCTCAAGAATATTTTCTAAAAAGAAGTTAAAATAGTTTTTGAAAATTTAAAAATAAAAAAAATGAGTTTTTTATTGAAAAAACTTTGTTTTTTTAAATGAATGTTATACATTTAAAATTAAATATTATTTAATTTTAATTTCTTGTTATATTTTTTTAATACATTTGTGGTATTTTCATTTTTGTAAAATTATTCTTTTTTGTTTTTAAAATCACTAAAAAAATGTCATGTTTTATGTGAATTTTTTTTTGAGATGTTTTTAATTGATATAATTATATATTTTAGACCTATTTATGTCTTAATATTCATTTGGTTCTCTTTAATTTGGTTTTTTTGTATAAAATATGTTTTACCTTTTACCTTTTCATGAAGTATTAGGGTTAAATATAGGTATAATTTGAGGGTGGGGATGAAAATGAAATATTTTCCTTTGGTAATTTTGGTTTAAATTATGCTTTTTTGTTTTTTTGGGCTACTTTCCTCCCAAGAGAAAATAAGATTGAATTTTTTTCATGGAATACTGTTCATTGAGAGTTATGAGAGTTGGATCACGTTATAAACATGTTATTTTGAGTGTTTAAAGTGTTATGGATGAAATTTTAGGCCCAATTGAAAATGTTGAGATTGAACCAGATACTAGGAGTAGTTTTATAGTTAGGTTAACTACTTAAAAAACCATGTAATCTTACCATGTTGGGTCATAAATCCTCCACTAACCTATACACAGTTAGATAAATTATGAAAACTAACTGATCGAGATAGAAATTCATCTAGTATCTTGTGCACAATTAGGTGATGAAATTCCCATGTGAATTATCCCCTACTATTTATAGGGGATGGATCAACGGTTTCCATAAATATGAATTTCATAAAAATCATTACCATGTTTGTTAAATATGGTTTCAATAATCAATGATAAACAATGATGAATAGTGATAGATAATGAGAAAAAATGCACATGAAACAAGTTATTTTTACATGGTTCATGAAATCTTTTTATCGAGTGGATAATCCATGGTGTTCAGTAGTTTCAATCTCACTTATCACATACTTATCTTATTATCAATAAGGAATAAGGGAAAAAATGATGAATATATTCTTAATCTATAAGTATAATAATGTTCAAAACAAATATCAATGAGTTGATCAATATTATGTATTCTTCCTTAAGTGCCTCTAAATTTTGATCAATTGTACACCTTCACACTTCTCCTAAAACCAAAACAAATCCTTTCAAGAATAATATTAGAAATTTTTGGAAAACTATCATCAAATCTCATCAAAATTTTCCAAATATAAAAAATTATTTAAATACCATTGACAAAACTAAAACTTGTTATGTTTCCACTATGGTTTGTTGAGTCTAGTCAAGGACGCATTCTAAAATAATGACTATAAATTTTATATCATTTAATAATATTGGTGATGATTTTTCATTTCTTGATTATATTTTTATCTTGAAAAAACATACTTTTATGTAACCAAAAATTATTTATATGAGAAAAACAACCATCGACTATAATTCAAACCATGATAACAAAAGAATCCATTTTTCTACAATCATGACATAGTTAATCATCCAAACTCAAAGGAGCCTCTCATGGTGGATCATTATATTCTATTATAGAACTATAGTCAAGTAAAACATGGTCATTTTCTACATTAATTATCATCTAGTGTTAAAAAAACACTCATTTATTGTGTACCCATAACCACCATCCAAACTTGTAGAAGAAAAATAAAACTCCCAAGATTATTTTTCTTCAACACTTCATAAGTTGTTTCATAACATACTAACCACAGAATCTTTGAAAAATACCATGGCATGGTTTGTGTCTTCTCAAAAATTATTCATTCCTCTACATATCATTATCTTCAAAATGGTATTCCATTAATCTATAACAACATTAGAAATAAATATAATATGAAATCACAAATAAAAATCCAAGAATGGTCTTCATAAGAAACTGGACATGGAAAGCTCTCAATGGGAGAGTTATCTAAAGAACACGCTATTAGATAGAATTATTTTTTAGAGAGATATCTAAACCTCAGTATAAAGATAAATACTATATTGAGTAAGTTTCAATTGATATATTCCTAGCTCCCCCTTTGTTAAGTAAATTCATGTGGATTCTTAAAACTTCCCCATCATCAAGGGCTCTTCAATCACCCTCTATATATTTTTTCAATATATAAAATTCAATTTGATCTCTTTTCTAAACATTAAATACCAAAACATCATGTCACCCCAAGAAAGAAAAAGAATCTTATCATATCCCCCTTTATTAATTCCTTAATAAAAAAGTGTTTATCTACATTTATAATGATAGATTCAAAACTAATCTCCCCCTATTATAATAAATGTGATAAAATAAAATAAAAAAAATCAATAAACTCACTAGGGTTTTGGGATATAACATGCTCTAATGTGATATAATAAATCCTTTTTTATAAAATTAATTAATATATCCACTACTTTCTCCTTTTTTAAAACATATTCAATGTATGTCTCCCCATTTTCCACCTTATCCTTAATTATGTGATACTTGATATTAATATTCTTTATCAGAAAAATTTTCACCAAATTCATTCAAAAATTGGTTGTGTTTTTGTTGTCACACACAATCATCCATGTGTATGAGACTTCCACCCTCATGAAATCAATTTTTGGTATCATTTATATCATTTTGGTTGCATATTGATATTTCACAACTAATTCATATTCAGTAATACTTTATATGGATAAGTTTTTATTGATAGAGTGTTATATAATATGTAAAGACCCTGACCCTAGTAGCCCAGATCTAATTCCTTACTTAATTACATTGGTATTATGAATAAGATATCACGTCCCAAAGGACCAAATAGTTTAGTAGATTTGGAAAACCATATACAACCATAATTGTAACATTACAACTTTGAAATTAAAAAAACATATCAAATCCATTAGAAACACCCATAAACTCCTAGATTATCCCAGCAATTCGTTCATAATACACATCCTCACATCCTAGGAAAAAATAAAACATAAGGAAGGGGTGATATAAGATTATCATTAAGGGAAATAAATGCAATGGAAGATAACATAATTAAACTTAAACAATAATAAAAGTTAAATAACTAAAAATTCATGCCATTAAAACATAATCTTGATCATAATATGGTAGGAATAAAATCTAAATAAATAATTCCATATAAATAATCACATGAGAATGAAACTTAACCATGGATATTCTACTAGTCGAATAATCACATGGATTATCAATTAATAATATCATAATGATGAAATGCATGATTCTGGACATCTAAAACATACCATCAAGGCCTCATCCAAGAAATATGAAAATAAATGGATAAGGCCTCATTCAAATCCATATCTGAAAATAAATGGGCAAGGCATCAGCCAAGTCCATATATGGTTTGTCTCCTTGGACCTACTGATGCATCGAGGGAATATAGTAGGCCCCTACCATCACTTACTAATTCCAATTAATTGCTCATATGAATGGTTTGAAACATAAACAACATATACATATGAAATTTAAATAACTTTCCCAAATTAGTAAACATAATCACAAACCATTCTGAGTAATATGGTGAATGGTATCATGATAACACGTCCATAGTCAAACTGATCATAAACCATTTGATAAAATATGTTAGATTATATCATAAAATATCAATCCCAATTAACAATGAGATTCAACATAGGGTGTTTAAATAGATGAAAATACTCTAATAAAATCATTAAGGATTTCTTGATAGAAATTCCCTTTTTTACTTTACAAAGAAGAGTTATTTTGGAAAAATCATTTGTATTTGTCATAAAATCATATTGTAAATATTTATATACTAAAAAAATATAATTAAAATTAAATTATGTTTTAGGCATAAATTATTTCCAAATTATGTGAAAACATTTAAAAAGAGTTTTTAAGAAACTTTAGAAATGGGTCAATTCAGTGCAATTTATAAGAAAATATAGGATTCTTGAAAGTGGAAAAAGGATTAATTGTTTAAATAAAACTAAAAAATAGATAATATATTTATTCATAATAAGAAGTGTGATTTTAAAAAAAAATGTGTCTTAAAATAGATTATGGATGGTACTTGAAAATGGGTAATAAATTGGAAAGTTCCCTTAAATTGGTCGTGCTTATTGGGAGGAATTGAAAAGAGAACCTTATAAAATATGTATTTCCCCACAAAATAAATATGAACTGATATGGATAAATGATTTTGTAACATATAAATAAAATTTAGAAGAATTATATAAAAATAAAAAATAATTACATTGGGTTAAAGGGAGAGAAATCATAACCTGAATGAAAAATAGATATTCGGGGAGAATCTCTTACCACTTTGCAAACAGTCGAACCGTATGCCCCATAAAGTTGATGATCCTAAATTGAAATATTTAATACCATAAATATAAATAGATTCATGATATTATACATAAAATGTTAGTAAAAATACATTACACTTAATAAATAGTGGTGAATAAGGCATATCTCAAAAGAATGAAGGTGAGATGAGAAAACCCTTACCTTGTGTCCAAAATTTTTTTTCACTTGTACTTAATGTTATAGATAATGAAATTAGATTCATTATTAATTTAATTTAGAACCTATTAAAGATTTATTTTATTTATTATAAATTTATTAATTTCATTTATTCCCTTTTTGATGAGTTATAAGATTCAATTTCGTCATTTGGGATTGTTAGTTTCATTGGTTTTCGTGATTGGTTCGCTTATATACAAGTATGAAAGATCGTGTACAATGAGAATAGTTATAAATAATTTTAATTATATGTTATTAATTAAATTACATAATATTAAATGCTCTTATATATCATTTTTTTAGATATGAGGATGATTCATTTGATAAAACACTAATGATTACCATTTAGATTATTTTGGCGTTTTTTGGATCATCACGAACTAGTTTTGTATTATGAATCAATATTATGTATATATAATGGTTACACAAAATTAAATAAGTTTTATTACATATAGTAAAGTATTTTTTAACCATAAAAATTATTTTATTACCAAAATTTAAGGCTTAATTGAAAAATGAAAACTCATCATCCACGAAGGTGGTAAATCGACACCTCACAGACCATGTTTTCATTTTTAGAATAAAAAAGGAAGAGAAGATAATTGATGGTTGATATACCATTAAAATAATAAAATTATTTTATATAAAATATTTTGGAGTCATCATGTAACTTTGGATAGGGTATGTGAGGAGAGGATAATAAAATAAAATAAATTGCAAGAGAGAGAGAGAGAGAAGGTTTTACCTCTTGAGTGTTGCCTTCTTGAGAACCTCCTTAAGGGACTTGGAAATGATCTTTTTGTGAGACCATAAATACCAAAACATAAGGTATATGTTTTTTAGAATAAATTTTTATAATATAAGCAAGATCAAAGGCTTTGGATGTGTGAGGAGAAGGGGTGGTGGCAGTGGTATTTATAGTGGAGGAGAGGGGTGTTTTGTGATGATTTAATTCATTTGTTTATTATTTTGGATCAAGCCTAGGAATATTATTAGTTCTTGTGAATAAATACATTAAATAGTGCATGTTATTTTAAATAAATGGGTTTTTACCTCATCCATATAGCATCCACAACTGAATAATTCATTTATTTACTTATAATGTTAAATATCATAAATTACTATATTTCATTATTCACCAAAATTTTAACTATTTTAGAAAAAAACCCAAAAAATCACCCTAACCATTTTTATGTGTAGAATAAAAAAATGGACTCCATTTTATGAAAATAATTTTCTAAATATGATAAATCTAATTTTTAATTAAAATCATCATTTATTCAAAAAATACATATTTTAATATTATGACTGTTTTTATGGCACTTTGAAAATTTAATTATGATCTCATAAAGGTATATTATAATAATAAGAAAAAACTATTAATTAATTAATATATTTTATGAAAATAAATTTTTTTTAAATCATTATATTAATTATAAAATTTTAAATAAACATTTACACTTAACAGAAATACCAACACTTAATTTATCATTTTTAAAATATTTGTTTACATATTCCATGATATAAATTTGTCATATTTTAATTTATAAGATACAAAAAATTTATTTACACATTAATAGTTTATTTTACTATTCAAATCATAGATATACTATTAATGTGACTAAAATGAAAGTTTAAAAAAAACAGGATTTTTCACTATTCACTAGAAGATAAATATTTTTAGAAAAATACCAAAATTTTACCCTTAGATAGTTTTTACATTATTATTTTAATAATGAAGTTTATTCTTTTCAATAAAATTTATAAAAAGTGTAAAAATTTAGTTTTTGAACATGTGTGTCATTAAAAGGTGGTAAAATTTCTTTTTAGAAAATATATCTTTTTATGCTTAAAATGGGATTTATTCTTATCTTAAGCCTATCAAACTTATTGATTGAATTTAAAAATATTTTATTGAATATTTAATATATAAATTTCATTAATATCATTCAATAATAGTGATTAATTTAAGATAAAATTCCATTATGGTCATAAATATATTTTTTTATAAAAACCCATCCTCTATGTTTGATTTGTTTTTATTTTCAATTATAATTAATTGGTAATCAATGAATTAATTTTATAAATATGTGTAAACTATATTTTAATAATTTATTTAATCCCTTTTATTCCCTTTGGGTCACAATAATAATATTTAATCATTTTTTATGCCCGGTGTTATATATAACATAATCTGTTGAATAAATTAAATTTTAAAAATAGACATACTTTAAAATATTGGAGTCATACATTCTACCCTCCTTAAATAAATTGAATCCTTAAAATTTTAAATTTAAATTCAAAAATTAAATTTTGATACTTGAAAATTCCTTTGTGGAAATCCCACATCATAAAAAGGGTTTATAAAACTTCCTCTTAAAGAGAGGTAAAGATAAATGTGAAGGTCGCCACAAGACTAAGATTCAGGAATAGGAGAAAATTTGTGAAAATATGGACGTGGAAGATAAATATAACTATCAAGTTTTGATGGATAGGGATAGAAAACATGGTCATTAGAAACACTACCATCACAAAATCATAAATTTGTGATCAGTTAAAAGACCATTAATTTCTCAAAAGGAAAAGTAAGCGGATGAAAGTTTTTTTCTAAAATCATTTTCCTAGATTTGAGGGCTTCTTTTACTATCTAAAAAATAAATTGATAAAATAAGATTACTTGATTACTTTCTATGTCATAATATCATCCTTTATTTGTGCTTAGATCTACCTCTACTTTATTTATTAAATCTAGAGATGGATATTCAAGACAAATTTTTATTCCTAAAGCACTTTTATGGATCATAAGATCCACAAGTCATTCTTTTAGCCTTTAAATGTTTACTAAAACCAAGAAGGTTAGTGTGGGTTATCCAATATGATAAATCATACTTTAATATTAATAAATAATATCCTTAATTTATTCCATAATTAGTTAAACTTAATACTTTTCAAAAATATGTCTATCCAAATTCAAAGACCAAAAATTTAGAAGGAAGATCACTAAATTACCAAAATAAACATAACATAAGATTACCCAAATAATGTAGATCTTATTTTCACATACCAAATATATCAATACCTTAATCTCTATTAAACCTTTATGAAACATGCATGCTTCCATGAGTAAAATCTCAGGTTATTGAATAAATTTCTTAAATCCAGACATCTAATAATTCCAACATAACATAAACCATCAAATCATTAACCACGTTACTAAATGGCCTAAAGGCCTTCATTTTTATTGATTTTGATAACCCCACTTTCAAGGTATGAGTGTAAATCCTTAAAAGTTCCGTAGGCTCAGAGATTACATGGCACGTAGGCTTAGGATATTACATGACCCAAAGGTCTTAGGGAATTCAACCAGACTATCTACAAGGAACTGCCCCTCCCCAGCATCTGCATCATGATAGTAGCTCTCCAACTTCGCATGGTCATCTGGCTAGGATTCCTATGTAAGCACAGGATGGTCCCGATGGCATAGCCATACCCTCTCATTCTGAAAAATCCATTTGGATCTACTTTGGTGAGTGCACCTGCTCTGAATCCTCTTCTGAGGCTGCTTCTTTTTTTGTAGTCTGTCTAGGGAAACTACATGTGGCCCAAAGGCCTTGAGGTGGACTGAAGGCCTTAAAGGTGTCCTGAAAGCCCTACTAACCAGAAGGCCTGGGTGGCCCAAAATCATTAAGGACTCCAAGCCCAAACTGGTGGCCCAATGTGAATAGTTCTAGCTTCTACAGTACTGAACAGTACCTGTTATAGTAACTGGTACAATGTCTGCTATAGTACCCACACAGTGTAGAGTTCTGCTATAGTACATGTACTGTGTATAGTCCTACTACAGTATCACACGGTTTACAGTCTGCTATAGTGCCTACTGCAGTGCCTGCTACAGAATCACTCCTCTTGATTATTGGTGTTAATCATCACAAGCTTCTAATTCCTTAAAGAATAAGTATTGTAGTACAATCCTTATATATATCATGGTTCTTATGACCATAACTTTATTGATAAAATACTAAAATAACATAATTCTTGAATCCAAAAAAAATCATAATAACAATTCCTCTTCATTTGTAGTAGTAGAATAATCTTTACCCTGATCCATTATCCTTTTTTGGGGTATATTATTTTGACACTTGAGACATTGATTTATGTATTGGCCCATATCATTACAGTTGAAGCATTGTATGAATTATTTATTTCTTTTGAAATCACGAGCCTGGTAGCCCTTTTTCTCCACACTTGTATAAAACTCACATTCCCTTAAATCAAGTACCTTGGTGTTTCCTTCCACAATTATCACATGTGGGAAAATCCTTCTTTCCCTTATTCCCTTTATCCATCATTTTCTTTTTCATCCTCTTCTTCTCTTGCTTCATTTCAAAGTCGTAAAACTTGGATAATTCTTCCTTCATCTTGATATTATATGATACTATAACCTCATATGATGAAAATTTTTTGGAGACTTGTTCCCTTCAAAATATTGAAATAAGACCATAAAATATATGATCATTCTCACACTTTATATCATGTGCATTAATGAGATACATATTCCTTCTGTGAGGTGCCATTTCTAAACAATGGAATACAATAAATTTTTTTATGAATCATAATTCATAATCTCTTACTAGAAAAACACCTAACATAAATTGAAAATTTATACATAGATAACCTCATGATTATAAACATGGTTTATTTAGGGAAACATTTACTTTTAAATCCTTTATAATGGTTTATAAAGAATGTGTGAATTATCCTAAGCATATCCCTCAGGAGTGTCAAACCAAGTGTGCATTAAGGCTCATTGTCATGTACAAGGTTACGGCAAGTCAGCCCTGACGCACCTTGTCAGATTTGTTACCCCTAGGTACATCTGTTCCAGAACCACATACACTTGTAGTATCTATAAAGGGATTTTTTTAAATAGATTAAAGTGTGAGATGGAAACTCATCCCACACTTCATAAGAATTTATTAAAACATAAAAGATAGTACATTGCTTACACGAGGTGCAAAGAGCTTGGAAATCTAGATATAACCATAATTTTTAACTTACAACTTTGAAAGGAAAAACAACATAGTAACTCTATTTAAAACACCCATAAACTCCTATATTACCCCTAAAAGTCATTCATAATACACATATTAACATCCTGAGGAAAAAATAAAACATAAGGAAGGGGAGAGATCAAATGCTTAGTAAGGGTAAGTAATACAAATAAATATAACATAATTAAACTTAAACAATAATTAAATATTAATAAATAAAAATAAATTCCATTAAAACATAATCTTGAGCATAATATGGAAGGAATAATAGATGAATAAATAATTCCATATAAATAATCACGTGATAATAAAACTTAACCTTGGATGTTCTACTTGTCTAACAATCACATGGATTATCAATTACTAATATCATAAATATGGAATGCATGAGGTTGGAAATATGAAACATACCTTCAAGGCCTCAGCCAAGACATACTAAAATAAATGGTTAAGGCCCCGGCCAAATCCATATCTGAAAATAAATGGGAAAGGCCTCAACTAAGTCCATATCTGGTTTCTCTCATGGGACCTACCAATGAAACGAGAGACTATAGTGGTCCCCACCCATAACTTAATAAGTCCAATGAATTTCTCATATTAATGGGTTGAAACATAAAAAAAATATACATATGAAATTTAAATAAATTTCCCCAATAAGTAAACATAATCACTAACTATTCTAAGTAATATGGTGAATGGTATCAAGATTGTACATACATAGTCAAACTGATCATAAACCATATGATAAAATATGGTAGATGATATCATAAAATATTAGTCCTAATTAATCATTTGATTCATAAAAATGTGTTGAAATAGATGAAAATACTCAAATAAAATCATCGAGAAATTCTTGATAAAATTACCCTTTTACTTGGAAAAGAAGAGTTATTTTAGAAAAAATCATTTATATTTGTCATAAAATCATATTATAAATATGTGTATCATAGAAAAGAAAAGTTAAGTACAATAAAATTATGTTTTATGCATAAATGATCTCCAAATTAATTGAAAATATGTAAAAATAGTTTTTAAGAAACTTTAGAAATGGGCCACTTCAGTTCGGTTTAAGAAAAAATATAAGAGCCTTTAAAGAGAACAATGGATTAATTGTTTACATAAAACTAGAACAGAGATAAGATAGTTTTTCATAATAAAAATATTGATTTTATAAAACTATTTTTTTCTTAAAAACATATTGTGGATAGTACTTGAAAATGAGTAAGAAATTGGAAAGTTCCCTTAAATCAGGTTTTCTTATCTAAAGGAATTGAAAAGAGAACTTTATAAAACATGTATTTCCACATAAAAAGATAAAATGATTTGGATATATGAATTTAGAAAATATAAACATAATTTATAAGAATTATATAAAAATAAATAATTATTACATTGTGTTAAAGAGATAGAAATCATAACCCGAATGAAAAATAGATATTTGTGGAGAATCCCTTACCACTTTGCAAATAGTCGAACTGTATGGCCCATAAAATTGATGATCATAAAATGAAACATTTAATAAAATTAATATAAATATATTCATGATATTTTAAATAAATGGGAAGTATAAATACACCACACATAATAAATAGTGGTAAATAAGGCATATCTCACTAAAATAAAGGTGATATGAGAAAACCCTTATCTTATGTTCAAAAGTGTTCTGCACTTGTACTTAATATCCTAGATAATGTAATTAGATTCCTTAATAATTTAATTAATAAACTCTTAAACTTGTATTTTAATTATTAAAATTTTATTAAGTTCATTTATTCCCTTTTTGATGATTTATAAGATTCAATTTTGTCATTCAGGAGTGTTCGTTTCCTTGGATTTCATGATTGGTTCACTTGTATACAAGTATGGAAGATCATGTAAAATGAGAATAGTTATCCAGAATTACAATTATATATTATTAATTGACTTATAAAATATTAAATTTTCTTATATATCTTTTTTCTAGATATTAGTATGATCCATTAAATAAAATGTTAATGATAACCATTTAGATTATTTTGACATTTTTTCGATCATCACGAACTAGTTTTGTCCTATAAATTAATATTATGTATATATACTGGTTACATAACATTAAATAGGTTTTATTAAATATATTAAAGTATTTTTTAACCATAAAAATTATTTTATGACCATCCTTGAATGTGTAATTGAAAAATGAAAACTCGTCGTCCATGAAGGCGGTAAATCGGCACCTCACGGACAATGTTTTCATTTTTAGAATAAAAAGGTGAAGATAAGAGAATTGATGGTTGATATACCATTAAAATAATAAAATTATAGTATAAAAAATATAATCTATTTATCATGTCACTTTTTACATGGGTGGTGATGGAATGATAAGAAAAGAAAATAAATTTAAATAGAGAGAGAGAGAGAGAAGGTTTTACCTCTTGAGTGTCGCCTCCTTGAAAACCTCCTTAAGGGACTTGGAAATGGTCTTTTGGTGACACCATCAAGACTAAAACGTGGGGGATAGGTTTGATAAAGAAAATTTTCATAATATAATCATTCTTCAAGGCTTTGGAGGTGTGAGGAGAAGGGGTGGTGAGGGGTGGAATTTGTAGTGGAGGAGAGGGGTGTTTTTTGATTATTTAATTCATTTGTTTATTATTTTGGCTCAAGACCATGAATAGTATTTGTTATTGTGACTAAATGTAGTAAATTGTGTATGTTAGTTTGAACCAATGGGTTTCTACCTCATCCATACATCATCCATGACTCAATAATTCATTTATTTACTTATAATGTTAAATACCATAAATTATTGTATTTCACTATTCACCAAAATTTCAATTATTTTAGAAAAATAACAAAAATTTACCCTAACCATTTTTCAAATTTTAGAATTAAAAAAATAGACTCAATTTCATGAAAATAATTTTATAAATATAACAAAATTTAATTTTGAATTAAAATCATCACTTATTCGAAAAATACTTATTTTAATATTATAATTGTTTTTATGACACATTGAAAAAATAATTAAGGTCTCATAAAATTATCTTAAAATTATAATAAAAAAAATATTGATTCATGAATCTATTTTATGTAAATAAATTTTCTTTTAAATCATTATATTAATTATAAAATTGTAAATAAACATTTACGTCTTACAGAACTACCAACACATAATTTATTATTTTTAAAACATTATTTACTTATTCCATGATATAAATATATCAAATATTCATTTATAAGATACCAAAATTTTATTAAAAATTTATAGTTGAGGTTACTATTAAAATTATAAATAGACTATTAATATAACAAAAATGAGAGTTTTATAAAAATCGGGATTTTTAACTATTCACTAGAAAATAAATATTTTTAGAAAAATAACAAAATTTCACTCTATGATAATTTTTGAAATTATGATTTTAAGAATGAAGTTTATTTTGTTCAATATAATTTATAAAATTATCAAAATTTAACTTTTAAATATGTGTGCCATTAAAAGTCGGTAAAATTTCCTTCTGGAAAATATATATTTTTATGAATAAAATTAGATTTATTCTTATATTAAGTCAATAAAACTTATTGATTGAATTTAAAATTATTTTATTGAATATGTAATATATAAATTTCATTAATATAATTCAATAATAGTGATTAATTTAAGATAAAATGCCATTATGGTCATAAATATATGTTTTTATAAAAACACGTCATTTATGTTCAATTGGTTTTTATTTTCATTTATAATTAATTAGTAATCGATGAATTTATTTCATAAACATATGTAAACTATATTTTCATAATTTAATTAATCCCTTTTATTCCTATCATTCCAAAGACTAGGTCACAATAATAATATATAATCAGTGTTTTAAGCTTGGTGTTCTATATAACGTAAGCTATTGGAAGATGTTAAATTTTAAAAATAGATATACTGTAAAATCTTGGGGTGTTACATAATAGATGTTCCTACAATAATTAATGCTCCTCCATTTTTTGATTTTTGATCATCAATATCACCTACCTAATAATTATCAAAAAATACATAAATAAATAAATAAATATGTGTCTTTATGTAATGCGATATCTATTTAGCTACTATACGATGTGACTCTAGTAGGTTTCTTTAGAATCAAACATATAGAGTAAGGAAAACACAATATCTAGTCTTGATGTTTTCATGAAAATTTTTATTCCTATAATCCAATGAAAATAATTTTGATCCTCGCTTATTTTATTATTATCTATGGACAAGATATATCCAAGTCTAGTAAGAGTATAGAGATCCCCTGATTCTTCCATTCCAAACCTCTTTAATAACTCATGAGCATACTTTTTTGTGAAGAATAAAATATAACCTACTATGTTTATGATTTAAAAACTAAAAATAATATCATATCACTAATCATCAACATTTTAATGTGATTTTCCAATTTTGAAGTTAATTCCACACAAGTATTCACATTATTTTTTATACAAATAATTTCATCAACATACATACTCATAATGAGTGGGTTTGTTTCATCTCCCTAAACATAAATATTGAAATTCACATTTTATTTTTTTAATTAAATACTCATCAAGATGTTTTAAATATTGAAATACCATTCCCATGGTTCTTTTCTAAGAGCATATATCATTTTCTTCAGATTTTATATTCAAGTACCATCACCATTAAGAATAAATACTTCTAGTTGTTCAATGTATACCTCCTCCTTCAGTTCCTCATTTGATAATTATAACATAATATACATTTGAAATACATTATTAATTTTTTGAAAATATATCACAATAAAATATTGGATAATTTTATATCTTGAGAATAAACCAAACATATCATCAAATTGCATACCTCAATTAGAGAGTAACTATAAGGACCCAGCCTTAAAACATTACATAATCTTTAATTAAATGAATAATTCATATTGAGGATCTTTTCAGGTTTAGAGTTTTAGAGAATTAGGCCATAACTATTACATCTCAAAAGATTACAAAGTAGACACTTCTACTTAGTTTCCATTTTTTTCATAAAATAAAAACTCTTGATAAAAAATTCATGTCCTGTTCCATGTTTTAGACAGCAAGACTTTCCTTGATCCCATCCTTGACCCTATTCCACTTTATGTCCTGTGAAAAACATTTCAAAAACTTGGGATGAGTATAAAAAGCTTAGTAATGGATACACAAAGAAGGAAAACTATTAGTTTTTTAAAACAACAAGTAAACCATGAATACTTTATCATAAGTAATACTTTTCGCCTTTATGAAGTTGTAAATACTATTCACTGAATAAAACATCATTTCTTACCCTTTTGTAACCAAAAGATCACCATAAAACCCATATAAAGAACACATAACATATGTAGGTAACTTGGGACATAAACATACTTAAATGGAATAACCATACGGTTGACTTCCACACATTTCACTAAATGGAATAGCCATATAGCCGACTTCTATACCCAATGCATTGGAGGTTATAATGTAACCACCTGTCCTGGTATTCACAGCACCACCCTTCATTTGGTTTATCACGTAACCACTCATCAAATGTCCAAGTACCATTATAAAATCATAAGGCATAAAACAAATATAATGGAAAGAAAACATTTCCACATTTCAATCAAAATATATCACTTAAATAAATTGACACAACACATCAATTATCAAAACCATTTTGAATACCAAAATACATAAAATATTATATCATATTTATTTTCTTTAAAAAAAACATTACGGCTTGTTAAGGAATCCAAAGATCAAGTAGTACTCGCGGCGGTGAAAAAGGTCGTTGTCACTGCGTACGTTAAAAGAAACATTCCTTTTTGTCGTTTAGTAAAACTATTCATAGAAAAATATTCCCTTTGAATGAAAATTCAAAGTTATTTATACAGCGTATAAAAGAAAGTCTTGTATTAGAACAAAATATGCTTCAATGAAAGGAGATTGAGACGAAGTCCATTACCTCATGTCCGACTTGACTCGATCGCTCTTTAAACTCCTAAGTAATAAACTAAAGTTAATTTATACTTGATTAATAACCTTTTTCAAGTTTATTATTCCTTTTATATCACTTATTCCCATGTTATAAACATTATTTAATCATTTAAGTTAATAATTTTTGTTTTGTTGATATTTAGTACTTAAGTCAAAAATGGACTTCTTACAATTACATGTTGTTCATATGGTAAAAGGTTCATTATATCCAGAATTATATTTATGATTTGTATATCATATATATCATATATATCCAGAATATACATGTATTTAACATAGTACAAAACATTTAGAGGTAAGAAATGAAATGCACCGTTCATGGAGACTGTAAGCCGTACGTACGCATTAACGCTACTTTCATTTATATTTCATATTTAATGGAATGAAATCACAATGATATAAAGGTACATTATAATTACATTATAATATCATATATAATATTATTAACTCCATCCTTTACACATCCCGCATATGGCATTAACGAATCAAATCACTTTGAGGGGGCGGTAGTACGCACTTCCTAAAATGAAATTATCACGTTTATCCATTATGGAAACCATAAAGGTATGACATAAATGAAAGATACATAAGAATAAGGAAAACATAAAAATAATATATATCATATATAAATATATTGAAATATTAATGGCTACCATTAAATGTGTTAAGAGAATATTGAACAATCATCGTTTCGTGAGGCAGTAATTCACCATCCACAGGAACAGTATGTTCTTTAACCATTAGACGGAGGTGTGTGTAGGTGTAGCTCGAATACTTCTCATAACAACATACTATTATATTTAAGATACTGGTTTTGTTACAAAATAAAGGAATAAAAAGAGTTTAGGGGGTTGGATAAGCAAAATAAAACAAAAGAACATAAGAGAACACATTACCTTTAAATTGGGTAACTCCCCTTGGTTTGAACCAAAAGGGTTTCTTGAAGAGATTTCTGACTAAGGTAAGGCTTCTAGAATTAATATAGGGATATTGGGAGATTATTTGAGTATAATTTGGACGATCCAAAGGGCTAAAGAAGTGTGAGAGATGGGTAGTAAGTGGGGTCTTTTTATAAGGGAGAGGAGGGGCTCTTTTGGAAAGCAAGAAACTATTACTTTATTATATAATGATTTTAGGTTTCTAAGGGTCAAAAAATTATTAAAGTAGAATATAAGGTGGTCCATGTTCGAAATAAAATCATCCAATAATAATTGGACAAGTTTTGGATATTATTTTAAAAATTATCTTCTTATTTATTTAAATCATTCATTAATAACGTAAACACTGCATCATCATTGTGTGATAAATAATTTTATTTATTTGATGTCGAAAAATTATAAAAACATTACCATGTTTTAGGAAATATTTTTAGATTTATAATGAATATTTATATTCAAAAATATAACTTGTATAACCCCATGTAAAAATTGTTTTAGTAAAACAATACATGTTTGTGACACTTTTATTTTTACTTTAAAAAAAGTTATTAATGTCATTTTCTTACCCAAGTGGCTCCATGGGGTCCCCAAGTTGACCCATGGATTTTCACGGTCATCCATGACTCATCCAATAAGTTTAGGACATGTGTCAAGGTGATTTCAAATTATTATAACACTATTTTTACCTTAAATTACACTAATTACCTTTAATCGCAATTAATAAAACTTAAAAGTTACTATTCGCCAAAAAAAATATTTACATCCCATTAAACCATATTTTACTTACGAATGACAACCATGTATGTTGGATTTTTGAAATTCAATTAACATAAGTGGTAAAGTTTCATTTAAACGAAAAATTAGTTTTTTAACTACCACTTAGTGGTTTCACTATTCATCAAAAATTGAAGTTTTTCAGAAAAATACCAAAAAATCACCCTAAGCTATATTTGATATTCCAAATTAAATAATGATGTCTATTTTACAAAATTTAAAACATATAAGTTGCATTAATTAATTTAATAATTAATTCCAGTTGTCAAAACAAATAGCGTGTTTTTTAGAAACAATATATATCAAAAGATTGACACTTGTTTAGGTCCAATTTCAAAGTGAAATTAATTCCAAAGTCCACCATTGGATTAAATGGTAAAAATATATTCTAATTTTACTTTAAAACCAATTCAAAATATAATATAATCATATAAATAAATTATATTAAAATGAGGATTTGAATTAAAATACAACATTTTTCACTTATTCATTAAAAATGAACTTTATCGGAAAAATAACAAAAACATACACAAAGTAAATTTTGATGTCCCGACTCTAAATAAAGATTTTATTTGGTCCAATAGAATGTATAAGGGTGACCAAAACTATTTTTAATGAGGGTTCTCCATCAAAAGGCAATAAATTGACCTTTTAGTGAATATTATAGTATCTATGCCTAAAATTGAATTATGTTCTTATTTTAAGCCTTTATCTTTTATTGGATAAATGTAAAAAAAATTAACTAACATATATATTCATATTTTAGTAATTTATATTAATTATCGCCAATACAACGGCTACGTGTTAACTACTATTTAAAATAATATTATTATATGATTAGTGTGTAATGTAAGATTTCAAAGAAACTCGTTGTTGCGTATTGAGTATGCTATCGAACATAGTAACCCCTTTAAAGTAAAATTAATATTTAATTCAAAAATATTAATAAATATGAAAATGTATTATTCTTTATTTACATGGGATGTTACATCCTTCCCCCCTTTTTGGAATTTCATCCTCATAATTTTATTCACTTATCAAAATAAGTGGCGGTATTTATCCCTCATAGAATTTTCAGATTCTCACGTTGCCTCTTCAACCATATGGTTTTTTCATAAAACCTTCACCTGATAAATTACCTTATTTCTCAACACTTTCTATCTTCGGTCAAGAATCTGGACTGGTTGTTCCTCATAGGAGATATTCTCTTCCAACTGAACTACCTTTGGACTTAAAACATGAGATGGATCTGGAATATACTTTCTCAACATTGAAACATGAAAAACATTATGTACCTGGGATAAACTTGGAGGTAATTCCACTTTGTATGCAACTGATCCAACTTTCTCTAGGATTTTATAAGGTCTAATGAACCTCGGACTCAACTTTTTCTTATTTTCAAATCGCATCACACTTTTCCATGGTGAAACTTTGAGAAAAACATGATCACCTACCTCTAAATATAGATCCTTCCTACGGTTTTGCGCATAACTTTTCTGCCTGCTCTGAGCTGTTCTCATGTGCTTTTGAATCAACTGAAATTTTTTTTCCATCTCTTCTACCAATTCTGGTCCCATCAGCTTCCTTTCCCCTACTTCATCCCAAAAATCTGGAGTTTGACAATGCTTTCCATATAATGCCTCAAACGAAACCATCTGTATACTGTAATGAAAACTGTTTTTATAAGAAAATTCAACCAAAGAAATATGTTGGTCCTAACTTCCCTGGTAATCCATTGTGCAAGCACGTGACATATCCTCCAAGGTATGAATTGTTCATTTTTACTACCCATCTGATTGCAGATGAAAATCTATACTAAAATTTAATTTAGTACCTAATGACTTCTGAAGGCCCTTCCAAAAGTTAGAAGTAAACTTGGGATCACGATCAGATACAATAGAGAGGGGAAATCCATGTAACCTAAATATATCTTTAAGATACAAACTAGAAATTTGATCTAGAGAGAAAGTATCTCTAATAGGAAGGAAATGAGTAGATTTAGTCAATCGATCAACAATAACCCAGATTACATTATTACCTCGAGATGTCTTTGGTAATCCCACAATGAAGTCTATGGATATATTTTCCCATTTCCACTCTAGCACCAGTAATGAATGAAGCATCCCTTTTGGTAATTGTTGCTCTGATTTAACTTGCTGACAAGTCAAACACTTAACAGTAAAATCAGCAATATCTCTTTTCATTCCATCCCACTAGTAATACTCCCACAGATCTCTGTACATCTTAGTACAGCCAGGATGAACTGAAAACGGGGAACTATGAGCCTCACATAATAACTCATTCTTCAAATTTGAATCACAACGCACACATAATCTCTTCCCAAACCTAAAAACACAATCATTATCAATGTTAAATTCAGGCAACTTATCCTTCTGAACCAGCTCTACCTTTTTCTGCAACCCACTGTCTTTCTTCTGCGCTTGCTTAATTCTGTCTGATAGAGATGATCTCACTGACACCTGAAACAAAACAGAAGAACTTCCTGAACAACTTCTATGCTAAATTTCATCAAAATCAAAAACCAAAGGATCTCATTCCAAACTTATCATGGTTAATGAAGCATTACTTTTTTGACTCAAAGTATCAGCCACTTTGTTTGCTTTTCCCAGATGGTAATGAATTGTACAATCGTAATCCTTGATTAATTCCAGCCATCTCCTCTGTCTCATTTTCAATTCTTTCGGAGTAAATATATACTTTAAACTTTTTTGATCAGTATATATTTCACACTTTACTCCATACAAATGACTCCTCCAAATTTTTCGAGTAAAAACAACAACTGCTAATTCCAAATCATGTGTAGGGTAATTTAACTCATGAGTTTTCAATTGACGTGAAGCATAAGAAATTACCTGATAATTCTGCATAATGACACAACCAAGTCCCTTCAACAAAGCATCACTGTAGATAAAAAACTCACCATTTATAGAAGGAAGTGCCAAAACTGGAGCATTCACCAAACTTCTTTTCAATTCCTGAAAAAAAATCATCACATTCTTTTGTCCAGATGAACTTAACACCTTTTCGAGTTAACTTAGTCATTGGACCAGATAACTGTGAAATATTTTCAACAAACCTTCGGTAATAACCTGTCAAACCAAGAAAAATATGGATATCGGTTATATTTGTGGGTCTTGGTCATTCTTCAACAACTTTTGTTTTAGCAGGATCAACAGTTATGCCATTTTTTGAAATAATGTGACCAAGGAAAGAAATTTGTTGTAACCAAAACTCAGACTTTCTGAATTTTCCATACAGTTTCTTTTCTTTTAAGGTTTGAAAGATAACCCTTAAATGACTTTCATGCTCCTCTTTACTTTTATAAAACACCAAAATATCATCAATGAACACAACCACAAACTTATCCAAGAACTCATGGAAAATTCTATTTATTAGATCCATGAATACAGCAGGTACATTATTTAACCCAAAAGGCATAACTACAAATTCATAATGGCCATATCTAGTATGAAATGCAGTCTTCGGAACATCTACTTCTTTTACTTTCAACTGATGGTACCTCGAACTCAATTAAATCTTCGAAAAATACTGAGCACCCAGGAGCTGATCAAATAAATCATCGATATGAGACAAAGGATACTTGTTCTTAATAGTGATGTTATTTAATGCTCTATAATCAATGCAAAGTCTCATTGAACCATCTTTCTTTTTAACAAAAAAAGACAGGATCACCCCATGGTTATGTTCTAGGTCGAATGAAACCTTTATCTAATAACTCCTACAATTGCTTCTTTAACTCTAAAAGTTCAACTTGAGCCATTCAATAAGGGGGTTTTGAAATTGGCTTAGAATCAGAAACTAAGTAAATAGTAAATTCAACTTTTCGATCATGTATAATAACAGGAAACTCATCAAGAAAAACATCAAGATACTCATTTACCACCGGCACATCATTAATCTGAACAGTTCCTTTGTTTTCAACAATATGTGCAAGGTAACATTCATTTCCATCTTTTACTAGTTTCTCAACTTCCTGATATGTTATCAAAATCAAGGGTTCATTCTTGTACACAAAATTAAAATCTTTCTAAAAATAAACCTCTTTAGATCTATAGTCAATCTTTGCATGATAAACAGAAATCCAATCCATGCCCAAAATAACATCAAACTCTACTAGAGGCAAAACAATAAGGTTTGCAAGTATATTCTTTCTGCACACAAGGATAGGAAGGTTCTTATAATTTCTTTTTGTCTCAATGTTTCCTCTGGGTGTTTTTACCATAATTTCAGGATTCATATCTTGAGATAGAATTCCCAATTTACTATAAAACTTCTCAAAAATTAAAGAATGTGTAAACCCTGAATCAAACAACACATTGGCATAATCTGAACAAACAAACAGTGTACCTAATACTACTTTATTCGATGGCCCAACATCTGCTGAAGTAGTTGCAAAGGATTTCACCGCCCCTTTCTGCTTGTATTCTGGCTACTTTCCCTCAGTTTAGTTCTTCATTAGACACTCATTTGCATAATGACCCATTTCATTACACTTAAAACATCTTACCACTGAATTTTCATTGCCTGCTTGATCATCTTCCTTATAGTTACGAGCAATATGACCAGACTTACCACACCGAAAGCACTTTTCCCACTTATAAACATTCTCCAGGATGCATTTTACCACACTTCTCACAGGATGGATATTTGGTTTTCTTACCTCCTGGATTATTTGATGAATTATTTCCCTTTTCCTTCCAACTGGACCTCTTAATATGTTGTTTTTCAAAGAACACCTGATCATCGGCAAACTCCATTTCCACCTTCTCCACACATCGAACAAGTTTTTCATAACTTTTGAACTCACAAGAAGCTAAATCCCTTCGATACTTTGGCTTTAACCCTGAGTAAAAACGGTTGCTTTTATTATCAAGATCTCGTATGAAATTTGGAGCATACCTTTCCAATCGAGTGAACTTGGCTTCATAAGCAGCCACTGAGTCATCCTCCCGCCTCAATTCTAGGAATTGTTTGTCCATCCTAAGATGAACCACCTTAGGAAAATATTTCTCAAGAAACATAACTTTGAATTCATACCAGTGAAGATCATCAATCTCATCACTATCCCTGATATTTTTCACCATCGACCACCACTGATCAGCTTCAACTTCAAAATAGTAAACAGTGAGACTAACCTTTTTGAATTCATACCAGTGAAGATCATCAATCTAAAACATGGAACTGGACATGACTTTTTTATCAAGAGTTTTATTTTAGACAGCATGACTTTCCTTGATCCCATCCTTGACCCTATTCCACTTTACGTCCTGTGAAAAACATTTCAAAAACTTGGGATGAGCATAAAAAGCTCAGTAAGGGATACACAAAGAAGGAAAACTGTTAGTTTTTTAAAACAAAAAGTAAACCATGAATAATTTATCATAAGTAATACTTTTCGCCTTTATGAAGTAGTAAATACTCTTCACTGAATAAAACATCATTGCCTACCCTTTTGTAACCAAAAGATCACCATAAAATCCATATAAAGAACACATAACATATGTAGGTAACTTGGGACATAAACATACTTAAATGGAATAACCATACGGTTAACTTCCACACATTTCACTAAATGGAATAGTCATACAGCCAACTTCCATACCCAATGCATTGGAGGTTATAACGTAACCACCCATCCTAGTATTCACGGTACCACCCATCATTTGGTTTATCACGTAACCACCCGTCAAATGTCCAAGTACCATTATAAAATCAAAAGATATAAAACAAATATAATGGAAAGAAAACACTTCTACATTTCAATCAAAATATATCACTTAAATAAATTGACATAACAAATCAATTATCAAAACCATTTTCAATACCAAAATACATAAAAGAGTATACTGTATTTATTTTCTTTTAAAAAACATTATGGCTTGTTAAGGAAGCCAAAGATAAAGTAGTACTCGCGGCGGCGGAAAAGGTCATTATCACCGCATATGTTAAAATAAACATTCCTTTTTTTTAGTAAAACGCTTCGTAGAAAAAGATTCCCTTTGAATGAAAATTCAAAGGTGTTTATACAGCGTATAAAAGAAAGTCCTGTATTAGAACAAAATATGCTTCAATGAAAGGAGATTGAGACGAAGTCCCTTACCTCGTGTCCGACTTGACTAGATCGCTCTTTAAACTCCTGAATAATAAACTAAAGTTAATTTATACTTGCTTAAGAACCTTTTTCAAGTTTATTATTCCTTTTATATCACTTATTATCATGTTATAAACATTATGTAATCATTTAAGTTAATAATGTTCGTTTTGTCGATATTTGGTACTTAAGTCAAAAATGGACTTCTTACAATTACATGTTGTTCATGTGGTCAAAGGTTCATTATATCCATCATGATATTCATGATTTGGATATCATATATATCATATATATCCATCAGATACATGTATTTATAACAGTACATAACATTTAGAGGTAAGAAATGAAATGCACCGTTCATGGAGACGGTAAGCCGTACGTACGCATGAACGCTAATTTCATTTATATTTCGTATTTAATGGAATGAAATTACAATGATATAAAGGTAAATTATAATTCCATTATAATATCATATATAATATTATTAACTCGATCCTTTACACGTCCCACATATGGAATTAACGAATCAAATCACTTTGAGGGGGCGGTAGTCCGCACTTCCTAAAATGAAATTATCACGTTTATCCATTATAGAAACCATAAAGGTATGCCATAAATAAAAAATACAGAATCATAAGGAAAAAGTAAAAATAATATATATCATATATAAATACAGTGACATCTTAATGTTCACCACGAAAGGTGTTAAGAGAAGATTGAACAATCATCGTTTTGTGAGGCAGTAATTCGCCATCCACAGAAACAGTATGTTCTTTAACCATTAGATGGAGGTGTGTGTAGGTGTAACTCGAATCCTTCTCATAACAACATACTAGTATATTTAATATAATATTTTTGTTACAAAATAAAGGAATGAAAATAGTTTAAGGGGTTGGAGAAGCAAAATAAAACAAAAGAACATAAGAGAACACATTACCTTTAAATTGGGTAACTCCCCTTGGTTTGAACCAAAAGGGTTTCTTGAAGAGCTTTCTGACTAAGGTAAGGATTATTGTATGAATATAGGGATATTGAGAGCTTATTTGAGTAGATTTTGGACGATCCAAAGGTTTTGAGAAGTGTGAGAGATGGGTAGGAAGTGGGGTCTTTTTATAAGGGAGAGGAGGGGCTCTTTTGGAAAGCATGAAACTATTATTTTATTATATAATGATTTTATGTTTATAAGGCTCCAAAAATTATTAAAGTCAAAGATAAGGTGGACCATGTTAGAAATAAAATAATCCAATAATAATTGGACATGTTTTGGATAATATTTTAAACATTATCTTCTTATTTATTTAAATTATTCATTAATGATGTAAACACTGCATCATCATTGTGTCATAAATAATTTTATTTATTTGATGTCTAAAAATTATAAAAAAAATTACCATTTTGTAGGAAATCTTTTTATATTTCTAATGAATATTTATAGTCAAAAATATAACTTGTATAACCCCATGTAAAAATTGTTTTAGTAAAACAATACATGTTTGTGACACTTTTATTTTTACTTTAAAAAAAGTTATTAATGTCATTTTCTTACCCAAGTGGCTCCATGGGGTCCCCAAGTTGAGCCATGGATTTTCATGGTCGGCCATGACTCATCCAATAAGTATAGGATACATGTCAAGGTGATTTCATATTATTATAACACTATTTTTACCTTAAATTACATTAATTACCTTTAATCGCGATTAATAAAACTTAAAAGTTACTATTCACCAAAAAAATATTTTCATCCCATTGAACCACATTTTACTTAATAATGACAACCATGTATGTCAGATTTTTGAAATTCAATTCACAGAAGTGGTAAAGTTTCATTTAAACGAAAAATCAGTTTTTTAACTACCACTTAGTGAATTCACTATTCATCAAAAATTGAAGTTTTTCAAAAAAATACCAAAAATTCACCCTAAGATATATTTGATATTACAAATTCAAAAATGATGTCTATTTTACAAAATTAAAAACATATAAGTTGCATTAATTAATTTAATAATTAATTCCCGTTGTCAAAACAAATAGCGTGTTTTTTAGAAATAATATATATCAAAATATTGACACTTGTTTAGGTCCAATTTCAAAGTGATATTAATTCCAAAGTCCGCCATTGGATTAAATGGTAAAAATATATTCTAATTTAACTTTAAAACCAATTCAAAATATAATCTAATCATATAAATAAATTATATTAAAATGGGGTTTTGAATTAAAATACAACATTTTTCACTTATTCATTAAAAATGAACGTTATCGGAAAAATAACAAAAACATACACAAAGTAAATTTTGATGTCCCAACTCTAAATAAGGATTTTATTTGGTCCAATATAATTTATAAGAGTGGTCGAAACTATTTTTAAAGAGGGTTCTCCATCAAAAGGCGATAAATCGACCTTTTAGTGAATATTAGAGTATCTATGCCTAAAATTGAATTCTTTTCTTATTTTAAGCCTTTATATTTTCTTGGATAAATGTAAAAACATTTAACAAACATATATAATCATATTTTATTTATTTATATTCATTCCCGCCAATACAACGACTACGTGTTAACTACCATTTAAAATAATATTATTATATTATTAGTGTGCAACGTAAGATTTCAATGAAACTCGTTGTTGCATATCGAGTACGCTATCGAACATATCAACCCCTTTAAAGTAAAATTAATATTTAATTAACAAATATTAATAAATATGAAAATGTCTTATTTTTTATTTACCTGGGATGTTAAAGTAGCCACTACAAACAAGATGAGACTTGTTCATTGCTACTTAACCCGTTTCATTGATCTTATTTCTAAAAAAATATTCCAAGCACATTCTAATATTTGGGATGGTAAACTAAATACTATGTATCATTATTTTTTATTTAATCAATATCTTCCTCCACAGTTTCAATATAATCCTAATATTGTAAGTATTCAACAACATTTTTTGGTTCAACATGTGAATGAAAGTTAATCTGATGGGAATTTCTCAAACTTATTCAAGTTTGAACACATAATATATTGTATCAAAGTATTTTTCCAGGATCCACATGCTTTCCAAGTCTTATTTTCTTAAATATTATTTAATCTTATCCTTTCTTTTCATATGAAATTTTTTAATCATTATGGTAATTTTCAAAACATACTACTATAACCAAATAAATCCCATGTTTTCTATCATTACCTCCTTGAGATTATTTAATCTCATCATCAAGAGACAATGATTTTCTTAATATACCATGACCCTCTTTAAATATAACATCATTGTTATAAATTATATTCTTCAAATTCATGTTATAACACTGATAAATCCTTCCATCAGGTATATATCCACGAAATATTCTTTTTTCAACACCCTCATCAAACATCCCCAAATGTGTTCCTTTAATTTTTATATAAAATGAGCTATCAAATTCCTTAAAAAACTTCTAGTTGGGCATCCTTCCATACCACATATCATATTTAATTTTCACTAAATTTGTATGAAGTAAGATCTTGTTAAGAATATAGAAAATCTCTATAGTGACCTTTTTCCAAAATTATTTTGAAACTCCATGATTTACTAATATGGTTCTCTCTAATTCTGAAAAATGATAATTATTATTTTAAACTAATACATTTTTTTGAGTGTGATTGGAATATAAGATCCCAGGTTTTCCTATGAGATGTGAATTTTTTAAGTTTAAATGCTTGTTTATGGCCTAATGTGAGTGTCAAATGTGATCATGGGTGTATCAGGGGTGTTTTGGTCTTTTTCAGAGCTCAAATCCCAACTTTTTTGGAAAAATAGGAAATACAAGCGGTTAGGAGAAACCAAGAAGGACACCATATATGGTTACTTCTAACCGTGCAAGGTAGTCTAGGACTTTATCAAGAGGTGAATAGTTTAAGGAAACTATGAAAAACGAGGTACATGCCTATGTGTGGAGATCTGCAGTTTTTGATAGTGGATAAGACATGTATTGCACACAGTTTTAAAGACCATGCACATGAAACTGTGCAAGAACTACCACAATAATGACTTTACATAGGGTCACCCTTTAACAGTGCTAAAAAATTTGATAAAGGGGTACCCTTATCGGTGCTAAAAAGCATTGATAAAGGTTTCTTTTAACAGCACTAAAAAAATTATTAAAAGTACCCCTTTATCGGTGATTTTTTTACCACTGATAAAGGTGCCCCATTTATCAGTGCTTTTTTTAGTGCTGCTAAAAGTTCCCCCTTTATCAATGCTTTTTTAGAAGCGCTGATAAAAAACCCCTTTATCAGTACTTTTTTACTAGTGCTGGTAAATGGTATATTTCAAAAAGAAAATATATTTCATTGAAAATAATATATAAATATATAATATATATTTTTAAAATATATTTTAGATAAGGTAAATAGGCATTTACACTTAATATATAAGATATTTAGTGAAAATGGGTTATAAAATAATTTAAAAAATATTTTTAATTAATTATTAACTAATTATTATCGAGTAATAATCATCTAATAACAATTTGAAGATAAAAAATCAAAAAATTAATAAAAGATATCAAATAAGTTGAAAATGTAACTTGAACTTCAATCAGTCATAACTTTTGATCTGGGTGTCTGTTTGGGTTCTACCACATATCAAATCGAATCCTGTAATAATCTCTATGCTGCAAAGGGATAGACTAATCTTTATAAGATTTTTCCCATTTTTAGACCCCAAAAAGGCCCAAAATTCCTCCAAAACTGAGTTTTTAGTTGGGGTACCCGAATTTTTTAACATTCGATAGATTTTTAGCCTCTTTTAAGGGGGTCCTATTGCCTTTTTTCAGTGAAGACTCAATTTATTTTCAAGTATTATACTCATAAGGATATTGTGTCATTAAAATTTTGTCATTTTTCATAATGTACTGTTATTTATAATTGATTATATACACATATATACATATTTAGCACATAAAATTTAATTTTATAAATAAATATGTAAACATATTTACATATAAAATATCTTTATAAATATATCAACCATATCTAAATAAAAAATAATATCCATTTTATTTAAAATAAAAATATATTAATATTTATATACCTATATAATGTGTGTGTGTGTGTTAACAAACTGATATATATTATCTATATATTCAAATATATGTATATAAATATTAATATATAATATATATAAATAAATAAAAATATGTATAATTATATTTATAGATACATAGATATATAATATGTGTGTGTGTGTGTTTATTTATTTATTTATAAACACACACAAACACAAAACATATTTTATAAATGTATTTAAAAATAATCATATAAATATATGGATAAAAAATATAACTAGATATATATAAATAAATAGATATAAATATATATTAATATACGAATAAATATATAAATATATAAATATAACTATGTATATACTTTAATATATATTAATAAATGAATATATATATATATATATATTAATATATGAATAAATATAACTATATATATATATATATATATTAATATATCATAAAATGGAGAAAAAACAAGATGGATTAGTGGTAAAGGTGAAGGCATTCAATGGAGAGGTCTTGGGTTCAAATCATGTTAGAGGTAAGGGTGCGTTGGTGGGTGAAGGGGGCTATTAGCATTATTAAAGGGGTGGGGGCCTAGCACTGTTAAAGATGGGGGTGTGCCTAGCACGGTTAAAGGGGGCTTGTATCGCTGATAAAAGGGGTCTGAATTTTATTTTTAATTTTCTTATTTCTTTCTTTTTAAAATTCTATTTTTTTTGACTTTTATCAACACTTTCATTTTAGTGTTGATCAAAGGGTCCTTTACTATTGATTTTTTTAGCATAGATAAAAGGGACCCCCTTTTAACCACGCTTTGATTATCAGCGCTTTTTTAATACTATTAAAATATATTTTTACCATTGTTAAAATCCTATTCTATGGTAGTAGAGGTTCCACTTAACACATTGAAGGGTGTACGGTTAGCGCACAGTTTGGAAAATTGTGTGGCTAAACCGTGTGGCCTAGTAATTCTTGGGAAATGACTGATTTTCCCTTAATGACTTTAAAGGTTTAAACCCACTTTCTTCCTTATTTTTCTCTAATGGTAAGATGACCTCCTGTTTTCTCTGTTGAGTTCTCCTTTGAAGCCTTAGTTAAGGATTGAGAGATCTTCATCATATGAACTCATAATCGAGAGTCGTTTGTCTCATTGGATCCACATTGGTAATTTCTTCAATCATATTGTGTTGTTATTCATTTTTTATTGTATCGATGGATTTATTTAGGTGCAAGATAATATTCCATATTTCTAGGTTCTTTGTCTATTCTTTGTTTTTCTCTCAATCTGGACTGAATCAAAGATTGATACTGGATGAGTTCTCTACTACAGACCTACGGTAGGTGTTCTATACCTTACCATTGGGGTTTGGTGTTTTATAAGTATAGTTTTCATTATTCCACGTGTCGGATATTCTGGTGGCACCCCTTTAGTTAATTAAACGGTTGAATTGGATAAATTGGAACCTATTAGGTTTCCCTTTGAGTACCTTTGAGATGATTGGAGGTTGTTTCACCAACCTAGGCCACCCATGGGGTATGACTTTGTATTTTCCTATTGTTATACCACCCATAGGGTGTGTGTAAGCTTTCCTAGTTAGAGGAAGCCTTTATAAATTGATTTAATGGAATTGAATCAAGATATTAGGAGAAGTTTTTACTCCCTTTACATTTGACAACATGATGTGAATTTTTTTTATTTGTTTTAATTAGAATGGTTATATGAGATAGATGAACTCGTGGAATGTGATTTTTTATGAAATGATTAATGCAATGAAATGATGAATTGTAATGGTAGTGGATGCCTTGGTTGGTATACCTTGGATCTTGATTCTACTAGATTTCATAGAAATTTCTCCCATGGATCTTTACTATGGTAGTGAGTGCCTTGGATCTGCTTCCTCCTTGGGTCTTAATTCCATAGGATTCCTTAGGCCCTACTACCCCTTGGATCTAGCTTGCTTGGACTCACATTGAAAATGTTCTATTGACATGATCCTTGGAAACCACTCAGGTCTTTACCAAGTTTCCATATAGATTCTCCTTGGACTTGATGAGGATCCCTTGGTCTTCTATAACTTGGATCTATCCCTTTATGGTTTGAAACTTTTTATTACATAGTGAGGCTATTATGGATGAATTGATCATACGGAAAGGTTGGGATGAATGTTATATACTAGATTATTTTTTATGGATGTGTTGTTGGTTTACACTTGGTTGTACGGCGTAGAAATAGGGGATATTTTGGAATGTTCTATGGATAAACCTGGTATGGTTATTCACTTACAGTTGGTAGACTAAACTACATTACTTGTTATATCTTTTTACTAATTCCCATGATGTGAGATACTGACTGTTATTTGTAGGGTTCCTTATTTGGCTAGAAAATTTCACTTTACTTGTATCACATATTCCTTGGTCACTTGATTTCAATTCTATTATACCTGTGATATGCATTAAATGATACTTTATCTTGTTATACACATCTGGGATTTGTTATAGACATTGTTGGTGGTGGCCTACTGAGTTTTATATCACACCCTATTTAGGATTTCATTGGGTACTCAAATGGACTATATGGATACAGGTATGGATCATGGAAATTTCCCACAATACGATGCTTGACTTTTTCTATGTTTATAATTAGGGGACCACGGGACAAAGATAAGGCTCGTGATACTGGCTAGGATAGTTCTTTTTTATATTTTTGGTATTTTGATACTTGAATTGTACTGATTCCTATATAATTGTTTTAGATTATTTGTAGATACATGAATGATACATCATTTTGTATATGATATTACCTTTGGTATTGCATATATATATTCATGTATTGGATGTTTACCTTATGTTAGTTATTTATTTTCTTCTATTATTGATATTTATGATTTCTACTACTATGTTACACTCTAAAATGATGGAATAGTCTCCCCAAGAGCACACTCTAATCCCTTACTTCTAGTTGGAATCATCTGGGATTCGGGGAGATGTGCTTGCAGCCATGTGACCCATAAAATCAGGGCATCGTTCAATGTCATCCAGGTTGAGATGTTACAAAGTGGTATTAGAGCATTTTATTTTTTGGATTACTATTTCATGACAATAGATAGGGGATTAGGAAGGTAATGGAATTTGATAATGACTTATACCTGGGAGTATCAAACCAACTTGCAGGAAAAATCCAAATTACCATGTATGGAAATTTTCTATTTTCTGGACTTTGACTATTACTGTTGATTTCATTCCACCATTGGGTGATGCACTTGAATTGTGATGTTATTATTAATATTATTGAGGATCAATTTTACCATTACCCAATTATATGATGGTATGAATCTCCTGAATCATTTTAGGAACCTTCTATATTTCACATGCCATGCATTATGGTGTGTCATATAGGATGCATTACTTGACTGCGTGACTTTGTGATATGTTCCTTATGTGATATACCTACTATGTGATAAATTTTTTGTATAAGGAATTGTCAATCATGGTTATTACTTAGAGTGTCTTCCATAACCTAAATAATTTTTTCCTTATTAGGCTACAGAAGACTCCCTAAGTGGTTAATTATGGAACATTGATTCTTGGGCCATTGGTCACATGGATTGGAATGTTTTATGGTATGGATTAAGTGGACCCCATATTTCGTTTCATGAGGTGTATGGGCTCTTTTTTATCAGAAGTGGTGAACCATTTGGTTAAACCATTTAAAGATAATTGAAAAAATAATATAAATTCAAATGTAAATTTAAATTGTGAAATAGAGAACTTGACCTTTACCCGACTTTTGAGTGGGCATTAGGTAGGGTCTCTAATGATGTTATAATTGTTTCTCTTTAACCAGTTATAGATTTAAGAGTTGGAAAAGGTCTATGACCTATTTATAGGAAGGCTTCAACCTGTCCTATATTTTTGAAATATGATCTTCTGGTTGTCAATCTTTTCTTAGGTATGTGTTTGGCATTGTAAAGAAATTTCACCATGACGAACTCTAGTCATACACAAAGAGGGTGGATATGATCATGCACTAGAGGTGTTACACCATGGGATACTAGTAGATCCTCCTATAGTTCCAGTTGAGGAACCAGTAGTTTTACTATACACAGGTATTGAGGTGCAGTTTCATGAGGGGTTATTATGTTATATGAATACCTTTCAGGGAGCACCATAGGTTTCCTCATCTATGGAATAGCTGACGTGTGTGTTCCAAAAGAATAATTTTCCCACTTTTTTGGGGTATGGTAGTCCACAAGATGATAAGTTGTGGCTTAATATTACTCTATTTATCTTCAAGAATTTAGAGACACCCCCTAATAGGAGTGTCAATCTCGCAACATATATGCTTCGGGGGGAAGTAAAGCCTTAGTGGAATGTTTTGAACTAGGATGATAGGTCGCGTAATCTGGTTTTGGGTGATTTCCAATCTTTATTTTATGACTAATTTTTTTCCAAGACTCTCAAAATAGATTGGTCTAGTGATTTTATACATCTGAAGTATGGTTCAATGATAGTTATGGAATATTCGGCACCCTTTACAGAGTTACAGTGTTTTGATCTGATATATCTTGTTGATGAGGCATTGAGGGTGAGATGCTTTGAGTAAGGTCTCAGACATACCATTCAATCTTAGATCAACATGTTTGGGTTGATGATTATTACTGAGATAGTGAATTAGGTACTGATCATAGAGCATAACCTAAGGGAAGATGGGGGCATAGAGCAGGGCAGTGTAGCCTCTTGACCATGTGATTCATCTTCTAGTGGTAGGAAGAAACGTTTTAAGGCTTCTCATGAGGGGAGTACTAGTTGGTCTATTAGTGTTGGTAGCTCTGTTTTATATCATCAGTGTGGAAGATGGGAGAACATGAGGAATCATTTTGATCAAGACCCAATCATTTGTCGAGCTTGAATCAAGATGGGCCACATACAAACTTTTTGTAGGACCTTCCATACAGAAGCAAGTGAAAGGGGGTTAGCACCGACTCTAGGTTTGGGATAGGGTTTTATAGATCCTCTTTAGGATAGAATATGGGTTAGTACCAGTTATCCAGGATGAGGTGGTGGTCATGGTTGTAGAATCTAGGAACCAATTTTACCTATACAATAGAGTGGGCCTACTCCAGGTGGTGATGTTGTTTCATAATTCTATAGTTTCGAACATATATATTATGTGAAACCTACCCTCAAGGAGTAGATCATCAGGTCATCTATGGTGAGAGGTACGATCTTAGTAGACTCTACTCTTGTATATACTCTTTTTTATATAGGTGCATCTCGTAGTTCCATATTTGTACTTATTGTGGAGATCCTAAGGCTCATTGTATAGTTTTCTGATAGTGTTATGACCTTGGATACTCTGTTGGGGATTATAATGGAGGGTATACACTAGTGTAGTGAGTTTTCCCTTGATATTGGTGTGTGTCACTTCATATGGGATATTTTTTTCCTCAAGATGAATGGGTTTGATTTCATTCTTGAGATGGACTAACTAGTTTCTTATCAATTCCATGTTGATTGTTATCTCTAGAGGGTGACTTTCACATCACTTGTGGGTGAAGTTTTTATTCACAAGGGTGAATGGGATGTCCAGGTGAGTCGAGCAAGACCACAACATCATGGGTTAGGTGGGATGACAATCCATATTGCTAGTTTATATCTGGATGATTATAGAGCATATTAGGTGGGCTTTCCTCCAATGGTTGGTTGATTCATCAATATTTTACCAAATTAATTTTCTGGTTTACCTCCTAGGAGAGAGGTAGTTCTAAGAGCTACCCTGGTATCCATTTCTTATTATAGGATGGCTACTATGGAGTTACAAGATCTCGAGAGGTGGTTACAGGACTTAGAGGTGAAGGGATTTATATACCCAGTACTTCTCTATGGGGTTCGTCGATCCTTTTTATGAAAAAGGTAGAAGGTACCCTTAGTCTATGTGTAGATTATCGGAAATTGAACCAGTTTATAGTCAAGAAATAGTATTCCTTACCACAGATAGATGACTTTTTTGACCAGCTCTGAGGATATTGGTTTTTCTCGAAGATTGATTTGATATTTGGATATCATCAAGTATATGTTCAACCTAAAAATATACTTTTTATATATTTTCATAGTTGTTATGGTCTAAATTAGTATTTTGTTATGTTTTTTGGTCTCATGAAGACTCCATAAATTTTCATAGAACTGATGAACTTAGTTTTCCATCCTTATCTAGATTCTTTTGTGGTGGTTTTCATGAATGATAATTTTGTGTCTTCGTGAAATCTATACAACCATGAAAAACTTCTTGAGATCATTTTGGATACATTGAGAGAGAATCATTTATATACTAAGATAACAAAATTCCACTTCTGGATGGATAATATTCACTTACTTAGTTATATTTTCTATGATATAGGAGTATTTGTTGACCCAGATAAGCTGAGATCTGTAGTTTCATAGGAACATAACAAGAACATATTTGACATTCAGAGTTTCTTGGGGATGGCTGCATATAAAAATCATTTCATATAGGACTTCTCATTCTTATTATCACCTCTTATGGTCTTGACTAAGAAGAATGTAAAGTTTGTATGGTTGGATACCTGTAAGACATCTTTTTCAGAGATGGAAGGGAGACTGAATTCATTGTCGGTCCTAATTCTTTTGATACAGTATGTATTGTGATGCATTAGGTATCAGTCTAGGAGCAGTTCTAATGTAGGGAGGGAAATTTGTGGTGTATGGGTCTCATTAATTGAGGCCACATGAGAGGAAGTACTTGAAACGTGATCTTAAGTTAGCTGCAGTTGTTCATGCTTTTCACTATTAGATACATTACTTATTGGGAGAGCATTTTTTTTTGTGTACATTGACCAAACAAACCTCAAGTATATATTTATATAGCATGATATAAATATGAAGTAGTGGGGGTGGGTTGAGTACCTATAGTCTTTCAAATTCAATATTTCCTATATGCCTGGAAATGGAAATGAAGTGGTCGATGCACTGAGTGGGAGGAATCAGATATAGGTAGTTCACGAGGACAATAGTGAGTGGTAGCTTATGGATTTGTTTTTTGATATGAACATGAAGGTTCAGGATAGCCAAGGGTATACTTTTCTTTCATCTTTAGCTATAATCTATATTCTTATAGATAAAGTGAGGATGAGACACCTTTCTGATGTTAGGGCCTAGTTATATGGGAGAGTGTGGTAGGTGAGGACTCTCCTCCTAGTTTAAATATAGTTTAGGATTAAATTTTGTGTATCCATGGTCACATATAGGTTCCAAAAGACATACTTGAGGAGCTGGTGTGATATTTTCATGCCTCAGTTGGGTTGGTACACCCTACTATCACCAAGATGTATCATGACTTATGTCATCAATACTAGTGGATGGTTATAAAACCTAAGGTAGCAATTTTTGTTATGAGGTGTTCCACCTGTCAGCTAGTGAAGACAAAACATCTATGGCCTGCTGGAATTTTACAGTAGTTACCCATTCCTAAGTGGAAGTGAGATGATGTCATGATGTATTTCATGACAGAATTTATGAGTTCGTCTCTAGGTTGTGATGTTGTGTGGTTTTTTGTGGATAGGCTTGTGAAGGTTTCTCATTTACTTCTAATTAGGGAGACCTTATCAATTGATGATCTTTGGAGGCTATATATCCATGAGATAGTATGAGTTCATGGGATTCCTCGGACTATTGTATCAGATAGGGATTCTTGGTTTACATATCATTTATGGAATAGTTTTTAGAGGTTTTTGGGTACACAGGTGATTCTAAGAACAACATACCACCCTCAGATTGGTGGTCAGTCAGAGCACACGATTCAAGTGCTTGAGGACATGTTGTGAGCATGTGTCCTAGACTTTGGGGGATCTTGGGAGAGGTATATACTCCTAGTTTACTTCTCCTACAATAATAGTTATCAAGAGAATATATATATTTCAAATTATGAGGCTTTTTATGTTAGTTCATGTCAATCTCCCCTGTGCTGGATAGAGGTAGGTGAGGAAGCTTTACTAGGATCGCATCTCATGCATGAGAATTTTGAGCAGGTCCAGTTGATCAGAAAGAGTATGGATATTTCACAATCTCGATAGAAATCTTACACAGATCTCCATCGAATACATCTAGATTTTGAGGTCATGGATTGGGTTTTTTACGTATTGCATTGAGGTTGGGACATATACGGATTAGAAGACACGGTAATATTTCACTAAGATATGTTGGGTTGTTCAATATTCCAGATAGATTTGGGCCAATAGCCTATCAGTTGTAGTTACCATAGAGGTGCTAGGTCTTCCAAGATGTCTTCCATGTATTTTATTTGTGTCATTATCACTTGGAGCTATCTCACACTCTACATCCATATGAGGTGGAGTTACGGGTTAATGTGTCCTTTGAGGAGCTCCTATTCATATTGTTAATAGGAGCACAATGTTTCTCTAAGGCCGGTCAGTTCCTCAAGTATGGGTTCTATGGAACCATGGCCATTTATAGGACAATAATTGGGAGTATAAGGCTGACATATGTTCTCAGTGGTTGGAGTTATTCTTATCTAATTCTTGACCACCCTTGAGAGGGAAATTCAAGGACAATTTGTATTAAGGGGCGATATTGTAAGATCCAATGTTTTCCTATGATGTATAGATCTTTTTTTTGTTTAAATGATTTTTTATGGAATAATGTGAGTGAATAATGTGATATTTGGTGTATCAGGGGTTTTGGTGGATTTTTATGAGCTTGGATCCTGGATTTTTGGGAAAATAAACAGATCGCACGATTAGGAGAAATTGTGCAGGACAAGCCGCAAAATCACTTCTAACCATGCAAGGTGGTCCATGACTCTATCAGAAGGCACATAGTTTAATGAAACCATTTGGAAGGGAGTTTATTCCAATTAAAGGGGATGTATATTTTTTTAAAGTGGTTGAGACATGGTTTTTATATGGTTTTCCAAACTATGTTCATGAAACCGTGTGAGGTTCCCCTTCACATAGTGAAGGGAGGATGGTTGGTGCATGGTTTTTTCAACCATGTGTCCAAAATTTATAGCTTAGTAATTCTTAGTAAATGACCAATTTTCCATTAATGGATTAAAAGGTTTAAACCCCTTTTCTTACTTATTTTTTTACTATGGCAGGAGGACCTCTCTTTTCTCCATTGATCTCTCTTTGAATCCTAAGCTAGGGGCTGAGATATCTTCATCATTCAGACTCAGAATCGAGGGTTTTTTGTATCATTGTATCCATGTTGGTAATTTCTTCAATAATCTTTTGTTGTTATTCATTTTTATGATATCGATGGAGTTATGTAGGTCCAAGATAATATGCCATATTTCTAGGTTCTTAGTCTATTCTTATTTTTTCTCTCGATCTATAATTAATCAGAGATCGATGTTAGATGATTGATCTACTATGGACCAATGGTAAGTGTTCTATACCTTTCCCTTAGGGTTTGATTTTTTATAAGCATATTTTCTATTATTTCCTACACCATAATTTCTAGCAGCAACCCTTTAATTAATTAAACTATTGAATTGGATGAATTGAAACCTGTTAGGTTGTCCTTTGAGTACCTTTGAGATGGTTGGAGGTTATTTCCTAAACCTAGGACACCCATGGGGTGTCCCTTTATATTTTACTATTATTTTACCACCCATGGGGTGAATAAGAGATTTCCTAGTTAGAGTAAGCCTTTATAAATTGATTGAAAGGAATTGAATTGAGATATTAGGAGAAGGTTTGCCTCCCTTTCCATGTGATAACATGATGTGAATTGTTTTAATTTTTTAAATGGTAATGGTTATATGAGTTGGATGAACTCATGGAATGTAATTGTTTATGAAAAGATTAATGTAATGAAATGATTAATTGAAATCGTAGTTGATGCCTTGGTTGGTATACCTTGGATACTCATTCCATTAGATGCCATGGATGTTTCTCTTATGGATCTTGATTATCGTAGTGGATGCCTTGGACCTATTTTCTCTTTGGATCTTGATTTTACAGGATTCCTTAGGCCTTGCAACCCCTTGGATCCGGTTTTCTTGGACTCACGTTGGACATGTTTTTTTTGCATGATCCTTGGAATCTACCCAGGTCTTTATCGAGTTTCTATCAAGATGATCCTAGGACTCGATGAGGATTCCTTGGTCTTTTATACCTTGGATCCAACCCTTCGTGGTCTAACACTTTTGATTACACTGAGAGGCCATTGTGGATGACTTGATTATGTAGAAAGGTTGTGATGAATGTTATATGATGTATTATATGTCATGGTTGTGGTAGTGGTTTACACTTGGTTGTATGGTGTGTCCATGGTGGATCTTTTGGAATTTTCTATGGATATTCATCGTATGGGTATCCGCTTATAGTTGGTAGACTATACTGCATTACTTGTTATATATTTTTACTATTTCCCTTGATATGGTATTCTAACTATTTTTTTTGTAGGGATCCTTATTTGGCTGGACAATTTCACTTTACTTGTATCACATATGCCTTAGAAACTTTCTTTCATTTCTATTATACCTATGATATGCATTAAACACTAATTTATCTTGTTATGAATATCCTAGATTTGTTATAGAAACTATTGGTCATGAACTATTGAGTGTTATCTCACACCTTGTTCGGGTCGTCGTTGGGTACCTAGATAGACTACATGGATGCAGGTAGGGATTGGGAAAAGTACCCATAGTGTGATGCTTGACTTGTTCTATGCTTAGGAGTAGGGGAGCACATGACCGAGATGAGGCTCATGATGCTGGATGGGATAGTTCTTTTTGGTATTTTTGATATTTTGATACATGTATTGTATTGATGATTGTGTACCTGTTTTGCATGCTTTGTAGAGGCATGACATAATACATCATTTTTTATATGATATTACCTTTGGTATTGTTTATATATATTATTGTATTGATTTTTACCTTCTTTCAGTTATTTATATCCTTATTCTATTGATCTATATGATTTCTACTGTTCTGTTACACTCTGGCATGAGGGCATAGTCTCCACACAGACACGCCCTAGTCCCTCGCTTCTAGTCGGCAGCCTCTAGTGTTTGGGGAGATGCACTTGAGGCCATGTGACCCACCATATTGGGGAACCATTCAATGGAATCCAAGTCAGGACATTACATGGGATTATATATTAATGCATCATCCTATAATTCTAAATTGATGTCTCAAATTATTAATTTTGGTATTTAAATCTATTTTCAAATCAATTACATTTTATAGCACATCTCATTTGATTTTTAGTATATTGATGAAAAATTTTAAACATATCAAGATCTTTTGATTTACTTATCATAAAATAAATATTATTTAATAAAGTAAAAAAATTAAAAAAATAATAAAAAAAATAATTATCTATTTTAGTTGAATTTAAGTTCATTAGGCCACACACATTTGACTGTATCAATTCAAGTGGTTTATTTATTTTTATTTTCATAAGCTAGTGACTCTTTACCACTATCTTTCCTTTCTCACACATATCAAAAGTTTTTATCCTGTAATGTTTCATATTTGGTATATTTCTTAGATCATAATACCTAATGTTTTTTTCAATGTTATTTTTTCAAAAATAGATAAGTCTTTTATAAAAAATCTCATTATTTTTCTTCACAATTATATAAAACATGTTCTAGTTATTGGATATCAAAATTAAATTTCCACATGTTCATTTTCCCTTCATAATTATTATTAAATAATCCATAATTCTAAGAAAATATCCATTCTTATAATAAATTTTTGAATACACGTTGTTATAATGTTGATAAATAGTCAAGATATTGGTCATCAACCATTCAAAAATAAGAACATAATTTTATTCAAATTTATTTTCATCAATTTTAATGCTTTAGCATATTCCCTATTCAAATATTAGTCATTTCCAAAAGTGACATATCCTACATCATACCTACAAATATATTTCAATATATTATAATTATTATTTTTCATATGTAATGAGAAACCATTGCCTACGTTCCATGCTATATTTCTTTCAATTCTTTAAAATCCAACTCAACCACCTTTTCACACTCTTGATCACTCCACAACTTGATATATTTGTATTTTTTATTCTTCTATAGCTATTTTGGTAGAAATGGGAGAAACTTGTTAGTCATATGAATTAGTTTATCAAACTTACCCTAGGTTTCCTTAAGAGTATCAAATAAATTATAAAATTCCAAATTCTATTCAAAATATCATCTTGGTTTTACACTCTTATCTTGAACTTGTATGCACCTATATTCATGGACTTTATTTGATTGAGGGAGTGACATGTTCTACAACATAGATAGGATTTATTCCCTTATACTCCATAACACAAATTTATTCCTTCAAAATAAAATCACTTAGTTTAATAATAATTTTTCCAAAACATACTCTTGTGTTTTTATTTAAATTTTAAACTCTATACTTTTCCACAACTTCATCATCCTTATAAGTTCTCTTCTCCCCATGGATTTGTCTTTAGGATTTACCTAAAAATATTTCTTCATTGTCACCTCATTATTTGTATTAATTTTTATATGAAGACTATAATTAAAAATGGGTAAAATGTATTTCTTTTGTAAAGTAATACCATTATTTCCCTAATTATATATACTTACACTTCTTTTCAAATACCAGTGTTCAAAATAAGTTTCTATCATATCATAGGATAATATAAAAAAATATCTATATAAAAAACCTTTTTCACTAATTTGATGTTTCTCTAACCACCTTAACCTAATTTTTAAATTAAAACTTGAATTTTTTCAAGGAATTTTCAACAATAATCATTTTTTATCAAAAAAAAATTACCTCCTAATTTTTTGTAATAAAATTTATTATAGTAATTTCAAGAATCTTGTATCTTGATTCAATAATTACATTGAGATCACCAATTTTTCATAAAAATTATACTTACATCACTATTATCTTCTTGACACTTAAAGTATCAAGATATTTTTTAATGAATATCTCACTTTTCTCAATGATTATTTCTCTCTTAAAATATTTATATTTTCCTTCATGAAAATAATGAGATTAATTATCAATTGGAAATATTTTTGTGTCTTCTAATTACTAATTTTCCATTTTTTATATGCTTTTTCATTATTAGAGGGATCATCAATATATTTTTATTGATCTGTAAAATCATGAGTTACCTCTAATTAAGAATTATACTATTATTTTTCACATTATTAACCTCAATATTTCTTATAATGTTTTGATATAAAATTTCTCTTTATTGATATATTAGCCTTTCCCTTACCTTTAGATAATTTTCTACTTCCTTAACTTCTTTCATTATTATTTTACCTTGATGATATTTTCAAATTATTATCTGCTTCCCCTTCATGATTTTTCTTGGGGAAATAGCTGAAAAGTGTCAAATATTCCCATAATTAAAAAAAATTATTTTATCATTATACATACCTTCTCTCTGTTATTTTCCATTATATAAAAATGATATAAACTCATTGAAATTCATGTTACCATCATTATATTCTTTTTCCTCATCATGTGCCTTATTTGTATAAATATTATTTTAGATTTTAGAAGAATTCAAAGAGTATAGACACTGGATCAGTGAAATCAATGAGATGGGGGAGAATTAATGATTAATAAATTTTAAAACTTTTCCCCTTAAATATCCTTCATCACTTGTTAGAGTGAATGATATTTTTTATTACCATAAAAATCACAGATAGAAAAGGCATAAGAAATTTATAAGGTTCACTACTTAGTTTTCATATAAAGTTCTTATCATGATCTTGTGAAACCTATGATAACATGATTCACTAGTAAAACTTTGTGAACCATAGATCGAAGGGAAAGTCCTTCTAAATAACTTAATAAGTCACCTGACTATTTGTGTACATCATATATTTCTAATACATCCCACACTAATATAATGATATAAAATGTTTGGTTAAAAACATATGCATCTTCCTCCTATATACAATTATCTATTTTTTGAGTGTACAAATTTCTCCTTCACTTCAAATTGCATGAACTGCAATTCATACAACTGTAATGAACCAAAAATTCATTAATGAAAATTCCTCTTGGACTATTTAAATGTATTCTTATGGTTATGTAAAACTTATACACTTATTTGGTTCTATATTTTGGTTTTTAAAATACCGTTAAGAATTGTGACTATTTCTAATATAGTCGTTGAATAGTGATCACGTGATTAGTATAAATATAGGGCTTTAACAAATCCAATTTACTCAGACAAAAGGAAGTGATGGCCTCATCCAATAGACTTTCCCCATACGAAGCCCATTTGTTAGAGCTCATAAAGTAGATGTAGTTACTATGCTTCACTCTTGACCAATCTCAATCCTATCTTGAATACATTAAGCTCGAGCGGAGCCGCCTACGAGAGAAGTAGAAGTTGATAGAGATTACCACTCAAGAAATGTTATCCGAGCCACCCCAAGATTCTATCATCATCATGCACCTTACCCTAAGGTCTTATGCGGGTGTTTTAAGGGGTTATGTAATAAGACCCTAGCACTATGATTATGTACATTATTTTTGTACATAATAAATATTATACATTCATTTTATTATTGTTCCTTTGTAAAGAGTTTTTAAATCACAAATAGTATTTTTAGTTAATATTCAACTAAGTAATATATTTTGATGAATTAATGGAATTTTTAATTCAATAATATTTTAATAAAATATTATTATTAAAAAATTAATTTTTATTAAATGATCGTATAATATTACGAATGCAATTGTAATTTTTAGTAAGGTTTGAAAGCTATTTTTGTCAAAACCCATGTTTTTTTATAAATGTCACTATTTATTTTAAAAGTGAAAATTCACATATTTAGAATATTATTTAGATAAAATGAATATTATTTTTGTAATCAGGACATCGAAATTATCCAAGAATGAATTTTTCATAATTTTCTGAGACAGTCAAATTTTTGGGTAAAAATTAAATACCGTTTAAATATATAATGTGTTTTATGACATAATAATGACTAAATAGTGATGTAATAAAATAATATAAATGATATTTTCGGCCAATATATGTTTTATCTTAAAATAATGTGATTTTATATTTGTTTTATTAATTTTATGATGCTTTAGTGGACCCTCCATGACTTATAAAACATTTTATATTTTTAAATTGTTTTCCTTGAGAGTGTAACTCACCTCCACATAAGAAACCCTATTATTTTAAGAATTTAGGCCATTATACTTATAAAATATTTTTTTCCACTCTCCTTTGGCAAAAACCATGGGCAAAAACCATGGGATGTTGTGTGTTTTTGATTATTTTAATGTGAGGTGTCCCAAACCTAAATAATAAAGAATTCCCCCTCCTTTCCTATATAAACCCACCCAAGATCCCACTTCCTCTTCACTCAAATACTTTGGAGTTATACCAACCCCTTATATACTCTCTATATAATCCTACCAAGGTGCCCCAATCTCCCAAGAATACTCTCTCAAGCCTCTTTCAAGCCTTTGGAATCACACTTCTAAGTAAGAGATTTCTTCCTTTCTCATTTTTGTCCAATTTTCCTTAAGTTGTTATGCCATTTTTTTCAATTAAAAATGTTGGGATATGATTTTTCACCTCCCCCACATTTCCATATTTATGTTTGTATTATGGGATCCCCCTTTCTCTCTCATTAATTCCTCCCATGTACACTCGTTACCATGCCGAAATTCTGTGAGGGATTTCTCTCTCCTCTTTTACATCCAAGTAATTATTTTGTATTATGCATATAAATTACATTAGGTTGGTTGGGGAATGTATATATATAACCCCATTACTTTAAATTTCATGTAAATATTATGAGACACCCCTTTATCTCTCATCAACCATTTTTTTATGAGTTTTTATTTCACATCATTATGTTGCTGAAATTACACTATGATTTTCCAAGCCAATGTCATTGCATAGTGAATACCATGCCCATTTATATATCAAGGGTATTCACCTTTATGCACATTTACTTATTGATTATAAATCTCATTTATGTATTCCATATCCATTTATTGTGGAATAAATTATGATGATTGATTCCATGTTGTATGATCCATGTGGCACACTTATGCATGAAATGAAATGTTTAAGAAGGGTGGGCCCTGATGGTGCTCCAATGCATTGGGTAAAGTATAGTATCATGATGTGTCATGTGAAATGAGTGTTGAATCATGCTAATTTAAGTGCAATGAGGGTTTAATCTTGCTTCATGTGCAATGAGGGTTTACTCATTCTCCATGTGCAATGAGCCTTGGCTCATGCTAATTCCATGTTAAGTGTTGTTGCCACATTTCCATGTTATGATTATCATGCTTCATCATGACTTTATGTTCATGTTTCTCTTGTGATCCATTGATATTCCTATTTCCTAACATGTATTGTAATCTTCTTTTTATTCCTTTTTTACTACCTTATTGGGCTTTATAGCTCACCCTTTTCTTATGCATGTCCTCGGGTTATCTCATGCAATGCTAGGTACTAGGGAATGTAGTGGTCTTGTAAAGGAAGTTTTCAATAAGATGTTGTGTTCTAAGTTTTAAGTTGTTATGTAATGTTCCTAATCCCCAATGACACTAGACCTATCGATATTCTATGTTGTATCAAGTGAAGGTTTTATGTAATAAATCATGTTTAAGTATGAAATAAAGAGAAGGGTTGTTATGGTTGGTATCAGAGGATATATTTAGTTATTTTTGGGATTAGGATTAAAAACCCTAGTTAAGCCTTAGAGACAAGAATAAGTATATTAAAAACATCCCTAAGTTTTGGTGGGTATTGATTAAGTGGTTTATCAAGCAAATACATCCATGTATGGATACGAGCAGGTAGAGGTAGATTTGGCACAGATGTACCTAGGGGTGAAAACCCCAACAAGGAGTTTAGAGCTTGACTTAGGGTATCCTGGTACACAATAATGGGCCTTGCTGCACTCTTGGTTACGACACTCCTGGGTAATATGCATTGTTAAATTCACAATCTTAGTATGAACCATTATTAAGGGAATAAAAAAATTCCCTAAGAATATATGTTAGAAAGTAGATAATGGATAACATAGATTGAAGTCTATAGATTCATAATTTAAAGAAATAAAATCTATTTATAAGTAATCTATTTTGTCTTTGGATTACCCTTTATGTGTTACCCCTAACTTTCCTTTTATTCCAGCCAATGGCCGGTATTAGGAGGACTCGGGCTAACAACTGATGTGAAGACCAATGTGATGATTATTCTAATGAGATTCCCAATCCAATGGGAGAGGGAATCGCAAACTTGGTCATGATAATCTCTTAGTTAACTAAATCATTGAATATAAACATGGGTCAAGAGGAATGTTCAACCCCCCTAAGAAATAACAAGTCACTATCGAGAGATTCATGAGACAAAGGCCTCATACTTTTAATGGATCATATGATCCCTCAATCACCAAACAATGGATCAACTCCATTGAAAATATCTCTTTTATCCTTAAATGTTCCGAACAAGAGAAGATTATTCTGGCTGCTTATCTTATGGAGGGTGAAGCCGATCAATGGTGGAAATTGATCAAAAATACGAATCCTAAGGAGGAGATCGAGGCATTGGAATGGAAGGATTTCTAGAAGATGTTTTTTTATAAATATTTTCCATTCACCCTCCGGCTTAAGATGGAAAGGGAATTCCTTTCCCTCAAGCAAAAAGACGACGAATCTGTCGGAGCATACGAGGAAAACTTCACAAGGCTTGCACGATATGCTTCGGGCTTTGTTGTTACCACCGAATTCAAGGTTGACTGCTTCTTTGGTGGGCTGAAACCTAGCCTGCAGAAAGCCCTGGAGATCTGCGACTTCGACAGCTATGAGGAAATTGTCTCATGTTCCATAAAGGTTGAAATAGATATCGGCTAACCTCAGGGATATCATGGGGATAAGAATCATAAGGTGTAATTTAATTCTGGTGGTCCGATGGATAAATCCAATGGTGCTAAGGAAATACAGCACCCCACTTTCCAAAGGTGTAGAAAGAAGCACCCTGGAAATTTACTAAAGGGATGAAGAAATGATTTAGGTGTGGAAGAGAAGGGAACCTAGCCATTAACTACCGACAAGAAAAACCTGCGGCTGCAAAAGAGGAGAGGAATGCTTTGTTAGACTCTCAACACATTTCTCATTGCTTCAACTGCAAAGAACCAGAGCATCTTTCAAATCAGTGCCCTAAGCCAAGGGTTATAGGAGGCAACCAACAACCTCTAAGGAAGTAAGGGCGAGCTTTTTCCATCACTACTGCCGAAGTGAACCCCGAAAATGAAGTGGTGATAGGTACGCTAGTTATTCATTTAATAATAGTGAATGTACTTTTTTATTTAGGTTTTAAACATTCTTTTATATCCCTAAGGTTTAGTAGAACAATCCCAACACCACCACAATTAATGGAAGTAAAGATGTTGGTGAGTACAGAAAATGGGGCAATCATTGTATCCCATGAATATAACTCCTCCCCTGTCATAATAGGTGGATTGAACTTCCCATAGAACCTCATCATACTCCCTATGGTGGAATTTTATTCAATTCTTGGCATGGACTAACTTTCCCCATATAAAGCCAACATAAATTTCTGTGAGAGGGAAATCACTCTCCATGTGGAGAATAGACCCCCGATTCTGTACAAGTGAAAGGAGAAATATGAATCTTCTTTAGCTATATCATCTCAAGAATGGATATCACTGCCCTATGAGAACATGTATCTATCTCAGATGATTGAGTCTAAGGAGGAAACCATCCTTGAAAACATTCCTATTATGAGGGAATTCACTGAAGTGTTTCCCAAGGAATTTTATAGTATTCCTCCTAGAAGAGATGTTCAATTATCAATTGATTTTATACCTGGGGTGATGCCAATATCCAAGAATCCATATAGAATGGATATTGTAGAGCTTGAGGAGATGAAGAAACAACTACAGGAGAATTTGGATAAAGATTTTATGTGCCCAAGTGCTTCACCATGGGGTGCACCAGTCCTCTTTATCAAGAAGAAGGATGGGTTAATGACCCTTTGCATCAATTATCATGAGCTTAACAAAATCACGATAAAGAAAAATTATTCCCTCCCATGAATTGATGACTTGTTCGATCAGCTGTGTGGATAACAATACTTATCCAAGGTATATTTGTGGTCAGGATATTATCAAGTAAGGGTAAAGAAGAAATATATCCCCAAGATTGCTTTTCATACAAGATATGGGAACTATGAATTCATAGTAATGCCTTTAGGACTCACTAATGCTCCAACAATATTCATGGACTTGATGAATAGATTCTTTAGATATTACATTGAAAAATTTTTGGTAGTATTTATATATGATATTATAATATACTCTAAAACCAAGAAGGATCATGAGGAGCATTTAAGAACTGTACTAGAGACCTTGCGAAAGGAGAAGCTCTGTGAAAAGTACAGCAAGTGTGAGTTCTGGTTGAAGGCAGTCTCATTATTTGGCCATATCATCACAAGCAATGGGATATTTGTAGATACCTCCAAGATAGTTACAATAGAAGGATGGTCGAGGCCAACATCGATAACGGATATTCGTAACTTCTTAGGGTTAGCTGGATATTATTGATGATTTGTAAGAAATTTCTCATGATTATTCAACCCTCTTACCAAGCTAACTCAGAAGGGAGTAAAGTTTTCTTGAAGTGATGAATGAGAATAAAGATTCAAGGAGTTGAAAAAGAGGCTTATCACTACACCCATGCTCATATTACCCATAAGTGGAGAACTTTTTGTGGTATTCAATGATGCTTCGAAGAAGGTATTGGGATGTGTGTTGATGAAAAATGACAAAATCATTGGCTATGCTTCAAGGAAATTGAAAGTTCATGAGAAGAATTATCCAACACATGATCTGGAGTTGGCTGCAGTGATCTTCAATTTAAAAATTTGGTGGCATTATCTCTTTAGGGAGAAGTGTGAAATATATACGGACCACAAAAGCCTCAAGTATATATTCACACAGAAAGAGTTGAACATGCGCCAACGAAGATGGTTAGAGATGATCAAAGACTATGACTGTTCAATCCATTACCACCCTGGGAAAGCGAACAAGGTAGAGGATGCTCTAATTAGAAAGGACCCAGTGATTATATCATTGATGAGAACTGAAAGGGATCCAATCTTCTTATATTTGATGAATATGGACATTGGAATCATAAATAAGGTAACATCATCAATCCTTTCACAAATGATTGTTCAACCATCTCTTTTGGAAAAGTTAAATGATTCTCAAAAGGATGATGTGGGAATTCAAAAGAAAGTAGAAGATATTAGAAAAGGGAAATCCTTGTAGTTTAATGTTAATGAAGAAGGAATTGTGAGATTTGGGAAAAGACTATATGTTCTTTCAAGTCTGGAGCTAAAGAAGGAACTTTTGGATGATGCACATAGTTTCAATTTCTCTATTCACCCAGAAAACACAAAGATGTATCGAGATCTCCAAGAGAATTATTAGTGGGATAATATGAAGAAGGAGATCACTGAGTATACATCAAATTTCCTGGTGTGTTAGCAAGTTAAGGTGGAGAGGCAAAAGTATAAGGGGATGATGAAACCATTTCCCATACCAGAATGGAAATGGGAGAACATCACCATGGACTTTGTCACCGAACTTCTGAATACATCCAAAGGCAACAATGCAATATGGGTTGTTTTGGATTTTCTTACAAAGTCTACACACTTCATTGCAATTCGAGATGATTTCTCATTGGATCAAATGGCACAGATATATATTAGGGAAGTGGTAAGGATGCATGGATTAACACTATCTATTGTATCCGATCGAAATCCAATATTCACCTCTAAGTTTTGGAAGAGTCTTCAACATTCTCTGGATACTTAACTGAACTTCAGAATAGCCTATCATCCTCAAAATGATGGCCAATCTAAGTTAACTATTCAGACACTGGAAGATATGTTAAGATCATGTTCAATGGACTTTAAAGGAGGATGGGATCAACATCTTCCTATGGTTGAATTCTCCTACAATAATAGTTTCCACTCGAGCATCCAAATGGCACCTTATTAAGTGCTATATAAGAAGAGGTGCAGAACACCGACATGTTGGGATGAATTCGGTGAGCGTAAGTTGCTAGGACCATAAATGGTTGAAGAAATGGTGAAGAAGTTGAAAACCATTCAGCGGCATGTCAAGGTAGCCCAGAGTCAACAGAAGAGTTATGTAGATAATCATTGACGAGACCTTGAGTTTAAAGTTGGAGGCATGGTATTTCTACACATATCTCCATGAAATAAGTTTATGAGATTTGGAAAGAAAGGGAAGTTAAGTCCTAGGTACATTGGCCCCTTTGTGATTCTTGATCGTGTCGGGGTTGTGGCCGATCGACTAGCACTTCCACCTACCATGGCCAAATTATATTATTTATTTCATATATCCCTCTTAAGGAAGTACATACCAGACCCTTCACATGTACTCTCTTCAGAGGTAGTACAGTTAGAGGATGATCTTTCTTATGAGAAGCAACCAGTGAAGATCTTAGATCGTAGATAAAATGTTATAAGAAATAAGATGATACCCCTCGACAAGGTGTTATGGAAAAACAAAAAGTTTGAAGAAGCGATGTGGGAATTGGAAGAAGTGATTAAGCGGAGTTACCCACATCTGTTTTAGTGTGAGAAAATGAAATTTTGAGGGAGAAATTTCTTAAGGGGGAATATTGTAATGACCCAAAAATTCATTAATGAAAATTCCTCTTGGACTATTTAAATGTATTCTTATGGTTATGTAAAACATATGCACTTATTTGGTTCTATGTTTTGATTTTTAAAATACCATTAATAATTGTGACCATTTCTAATATAGGTGTTGAACAGTTATCACATGATTAGTATAAATATAGGGCTTTAACAAATCCAATTTACTCAGACAAGGGAAGTGATGGCCTCATCTAGTAGATTTTCCCCATACGAAGCCCATTTTTTAAAGCTCAAAAAGGATGTGGCATCAATAGGCTTCACTCTTGACCAAGCCCAAGATGAGCTTCAATACGTTAAGGTTGAACATAACCTCCTACGAGAGAATAGGAAGTTGATAGAGATTACCACTCAAGCAATGTTATCTAAGTCACCCCAAGAGTTTGTCACCATCGCACACCTTACCCTAAGGTCTTATGCTAGTGTTTTAAGGGGTTATATAACAAGACCCTGGAACTATGATTATGTACATTATTTTTGTATATAATAAATATTATATATTCATTTTGTTATTGTTACTTTGTAAAGAGTTTTTAAAGCTCAAATAGAATTTTTAGTTAATATTAAACTAAGTAATCTATTTTGATGAATTAATGGAATTTTGAATTAAATAATATTTTAATAAAATATTATTATTAATAAATTACTTTTATTAAATATAAATGATCGTATAATATTATGAATTCAATTGTAATTTTTATTAAGGTTTGAAATCTATTTTTGTCAAAACCCTTGTTTTTTCGATAAACATCACTCTTTATTTTAAAAGTAAAATTTCACATATTTATAAAATTATTTAGATAAAATGAATATTATTTTTGGAATCAAGGCATCAAAATTATTCAATAGTGATTTTTTTATAATTTTCAAAGACAGTCAAATTTTTGGGTTAAAATTAAATACCGTTTAAATATATAATATGTTTTATGACATCATAATGACCCAATAGTGATATAATAAAATATTATAAATGATATTTTCGGACAATATATTTTTTATCCTTAAAATAATGTGATTTTATATTTTTTTTATTAATTTTATGATGCCTTAGTGGACCCTCCATGACTTATAAAACATTTTATCTTTTTAAATTGTTTTCCTTGAGAGTGTGACTCACCTCCCCATAAGAAACCCTATTATTTTAATAAGTTAGGCCATTGTACTTATAAAATATTTTTTCCAATCCCCTTTGGAAAAAACCATGGGCAAAAACTATGGTTTGGTTTGTGGTTTTGATTAGTTTAATGTGAGGTGTCCCAAACCTAAATAATAAAGAATTCCCTCTCCTTTCCTATATAAACCCACCCAAGATCTCACTTCCTCTTCACTCAAAGACTTTAGAGTTCGACCAACCCCTGACCTTCTCTCTCTATAATCCTCCCAAGGTGACCCAAGCTCCTAAGAAGCCTCTCTCAAGCCTCTCCCAAGCCTTTGGTAGCACACTTCCAAGTAAGGGATTTCTTCCTTTCTCATTTTTGTCCAATTTTATTTAAGTTGTTATTCCCTTTTGTTTTCAATTAAAAATTTGGGGGTATAATTTATAACATCCCCCATACTTATATATTTATGTTTGGATTATGGTATACCCCTTTATCTCTCATTAATCCCTCCCATGTACACCTGTTACCATGCCGAAATTTCATGAGGGATTTCTCTATCCTCTTTTACATCCAAGTAATTATTTTGTATTATGCATCTAAATTCCATTACATTGGTTGGGAAATGTATATATATGACTCCCTTACTTTCCATTTCATGTAAATATGATTATACACCCCTTTCACTCTCATCAACCATTTTTTTATGAATTCTTATTTCACGTCGTTATGCTGCTGAAATTGCACTACGATTTTTCAAGCCAATGTCATTGCGTAGTGAATACCATGCCCATTTCTCTATCAAGGGTATTCACCTTTATGAACATTTACTTAATGATTATAAATCTCCATGTAGTTATTCCACATAACTTTATCATGGAATAAATTATGATGATTGATTCCATGTTGTATGATCCATGTGGCACACTTATGCATAAAATGAAATGTTTAAGAAGGGTGCACCCTGATAGCGCTCCAATGCATTGGGTAAAGTATAGTATCATGATACATAATGTGCAATGAGTGTTGAATAATTCTAATTTAAGTTCAAAAATGTTTTACTCGTGCTTCATGTGCAATAAGGTTTTACTCATGCTCCATGTGCAATGAGCCTTGGCTCATACTAATTCTTTGTTAAGTGTTGTTTCCACATTTCTATGTTATGATTATCATGATTTATCATGCCTTTATGTTCATGTTTCTCTTTTTCTCCATTGATATTCCTATTTCCTAACATGTATTTCAATATTTATGTTATTCCTTTTTACTCTCTTACCAGGCTTTATAGCTCACCCTTTTCTTATGCATGTCCTCAGGTTATCCCATGCAATGCTAAGTACGAGGGAATGTAGTGGTCATGTAAAGGAAGTTTTTAATAAGATGTTGTGTTCTATGTTTTAAGTTGTTTTATAATGTTCCTAATCCCCAAAGACATTAGACCTCTCGATATTCTATGTTTTATAAAGTTAAGGTTTTATGTAATAAATCATGTTTAAGTATGAAATAAAGAGTAAGGTTGTCATAAAAACAACATCACGGGATGAATGCATCGCCCTAAAAAATAGGTACCTTAAAAGAATAATAAAATTTATAGATTCACCCTTATTTATCTCCCAGATTCAAAAATCATGACCAACTTTCTTAATTTCATTCTTTACAAATCACACCACACACTCTTTCTTACCTCAATTGATGCAATTATTCACTCAATTCAGTGTGAATAATAAAATTTATTGTTATTTCATTCATATTAGTCTTCCAAATATAAAAGTATAGTTATAATAATTTTATTTTTAAAATCCTATTAAATACTCACATCTAATATTTCAATAACTATTTTTTTCTTCTCTCTTTATAATTTATGAATAAATATATGTCGAAACTATCATTTCATAATGTAATTATTTATATTCTCTATCCATGATAATATGTATACACTTAAAATGAATAAATATATATATTCATGAATGTAGTAATCATGGGATTCTCTTCAACCTTCAAACATTTCACCTTTATCATTCCATGAAATTATCTTCATATCAACTGACATATTAATATATATATTGATACATTCATAATTCATGGTTTCAACATCACTGAACAAGTCATATAGTATGTATTTATTCTCTAAAATAATGAATGATCTAGTATTTCACTAATAGACATTTCTTCCTCCTTTAATGAATCTTGGAATTATTTATCTCTTCCTCCATAAAATCTAGATATAATGAAACTCACCACATATGCATAAACATATGCATAATGTAGTGACACGTTCATGGATTCTCCATTCATGGAAAGAAATATTCTAATGAATTCTTCTTATTTTTAACTACTTGGAACATGATAAATAGAGTATCATATTTTCCATTAAATAATAACATCACCTGATATCATCTGAATCAAGAAACATGAACCATTGGATCAACTATATGACATGCAGTCACTTGATCTACCGCAAGGACTGCAATCATTTGATCTACTATAAGGAATACAGTCACTCATCTTTCAGTTGGTCATCTAACTATGAAAACATCATATTGTGTGATCAGTTTTCCTTACGGTTAGGAGAACTACCATGTGAATTCCATTTTCACTTTACATACTGTGTGAAACTCATGGTCACTAAACTACCATGTGAATCTTACTATCACTCTTCCATAAATTTCTAACTTTTAATTATCACTAGTTCTCTCTTTATATAGTTCTTCTTTATTTTCTAAGCATCATGATAATATAATAATGGTGTATAAATCATTTAAGATTGTTTTACTATATATATATATGTACTTAACCATTACTCATAGGATATTATATTTATGTATCTCTGAAGTACATTTACACTACTCACATTTACCCTTATGCAGTATTAAATCACCTTTATGAAATGTCTTGAATTTATGAGTTACCCTTACACAAAATCTTGTCTACCATTACATATCTAGTTCACCTTTAAGATAAAATTTGAAAAAATTATTTATTATTAGGTTTTTTGTGAAATTTGTTTCCTATGTTAGTTATCAAAGATCTATAAGTTCAGTCACCAGTAGAAACACGTGGTAGAATCCAAATAGAGTACATGCACCAGCATCATGTAATTACAAGTTCGGGTAGCATAAGTCACTTAAATAGAAATTTAAAAGATAGTAATATGAGTTAATTAGACACAGTAGTATTAGTTTAATGGGATTTTGATAGGAGACTTGGGATCCTATACTAATGAATGATCACTAAACGGTGGGTGATCACCATAAATTCAATGGATAGATCCTATTAAAGGCTATGTGTGTAAATATTAAAGAGATATTTCTACTGACGTATGTACTCGGGGAGTCATTCATGGATATGAAAGATGTAGTTATTTGAATGGTAAGAAAAACTACCAGTAGTTGAACAAGATTCTGAAATAGTAGTAAAGCAAGTACTGAAGTTCACAGCTTACACAAAGTTATTGGTAGGAGGATGGGGAAAATTTCCTCATGAATAATGAAAAGGAAATATTTTTAAAAGAATTAAATATATAGGGAAATATAAAATGAACTATTAACTATGAGTTCAATGTAAATGCATCCATTTCTACAAGCAATCAAAGGTTTCACAGTGCAATGTTGGGAATCTTGCGTCTATCGGATGGTGGTGCTGACTAGATGACTAGTTGGGGTCCTCTATAATAAGTCCATTGGTCTAGATATATAGTGAGATGAATAAATAAAAACTGATAAAAAATAATAGGTCCATACCTAAAGTCTAATGTGACTCTATAAGGATCACACCTCGAAACATCTAAGTTCTAGAGGTTGAAATATTTAAGGCTTAGGACCAGGAGAGAGGACTAATAGAAAAATGAAATTGCTAATAGGAATTGGTGAGACTTGTCTAGTAGTCTGAGTAGGGTTCTTAGATTTTTAAAATACCTTTTAAATCATATGTTCATCTAATGTATTTTATGCTTTTTTTCATTCTCTTGTGAATATAGGATGAAACTCCAAACCATGTAATCCATTGTCGGCATTGTGTTTGAACTTTGTGGTTTCATGTGTGTGAGTTAATCGTGTTCTGGATCATGTATATGTATTTTTTAGAAGGATAATAAAGGAGTGACTAGTACTAGAATAATCCTCTGTGATCAAGGATGAATCAATGAAGTGGATAGGTTACGAGGTCTTCCCAATTCTGATTGTTGAAGTCATGGCGGTGGAATCTTAGAATTTTCTCTACTTATAATATTTGATGTTTTCCTTCACTAGAGAACTGATAGTTCAAACTACCAGTGATTAGTTATTTCACCCTAATCCCCATTAATTTGTATCAAATGTTTCTGGTGGAGTATTTTTTCAAGTACTTGGAATGAGATGGTCTATAAGACTATAAGGTTTCTTGTGATCAAGTGGTCTATCAGGTCACTAGAAGAATGTCAACAGAATATGGCAGTGATACCAATAGTTTTTCTTGATATCAAAAGTATTCTTGGCCACAATATTCATGTGATGTGTTCCATTAATTTAGTGGAACTCTGGATCTTTGTGGGAGATCACTAAATTTAAATGATAGTTTGATGATTCAATGGGGGTGATTAAAATCATGGTGAATGTTAGTGATGATACTCCAAGAGGTTTTGTAGTTCTCTTGGATAAATAAGTCATCTAAAATCATAGAAAACTGGAAGACCATAAAAATGATCATAGGAATTATTCCAAATGTTGTAATAAGAGATAATTCATGTTCCTAGAAGTAGATTTATGAGATAAATTCATTCAAGATAGGGAAAAATAAATGGAAGATAAAAAGTTTTGTTTCTTGGATGTTCAGTTTTCCAGAGGTTCCGCAACCAACATCTAGAGGAGGTGACTAAAAACTTATGATGTGTTTTCTTGAGACCATATTTGTAATAATATATGGTGAATCATGATTTTGATTTTAAATGGAATATGATTAGTTGAATATTGGGAGAAACTTGGTTGAGCATGGTGGAATTCATGTTGGGGGATTCATTGTTTTGAAAAATATGGACATGATTAAAATATCTAGATGATGATGACCAGAAGGAGTGTTGGAATATCAGGGATCATATGACCATAAGATTGAATCTAAGACATGGATTTTATAAGTACACTAAAATGTTAGAGGATGAAAAATTATAATTCTTAGTCATGTGATATATTGTATAAATTCAGTGATAGATAGTTAAATATTTAGTGGTTGAGGTGGAAGTTCAATTTATATTAGAATATATTATAAAAAAACCATTTTACTTCATAGTTCCTTTGACAAAATAAGAATAAAAATGATCCAGATGGAATGGATGTTGGTATAGGGGATGAGTGTGAAGATCAAGAGTTGAATATCTAGAGGTTGAAATTAAAAAAGGGTTTTTCAGATGTTCAGTTGTTGGAAAGTTTTTCCTTAATCTAAAATTCTTCAAAATATAATGAATTGGGACATGATAAAGCTGAAGAAAGGAAATACCCCAAGTATAAGTGAGCATTTCTTTTCTTGTGTTTTTAACTCTGTAGAAAGATCTTCAAAAGATGATCAGATTATCAGAAGGACCTCTAGAATGGAGGTGGAATCCTTAAAGGATCAGGGCTAGGCAGGGTATTGGGAGAAAAAGACTATAAAGGCCTTGATTTCATTAAGGAGTTTTAGTGGGATTTCATCATACCAATGACATCATACTTTATAATAGTACTGGATAGAGTTCATTTTTGATGATGTTGATATATTTTGGTGTACTTAAAGTTCTCTAGTTATAAATAAATGGTTAGAGTCTTAGAATAAAACATCCAGAAGAGCATGACCATTGACCCAGTACATGATGAAACTTTTTTACCAGAATTTCCATAAAATTTTAGGATGAAAAATCATTTCCTATTTTCATTATAGAGTGTGAAAAGTAGTATCTTTTATGTACCTTATTTAATGATTTATTACATAAAGATACACATAATGTAATCCCATGTGATCAAAAGGAAAAGTTTCTTTGGGAAATTAGATACATATCATAGTAACATGAAATAGGGATACAAAGTAATTATTTAAAGCTTTATAAAATTTTCTTAATATCTAATAATCTTCTAATATTGTAAGGGATAGGTTAGGGATGTACATAATAAAGGGGTGAGTTATAAATCCTTTTAAGGGAATAATCAAAAAATAATACGGTGAAAGTAATACATGTGAGTAAAGATCCATATCAAAGTGATATAAAAGGGTGATAATCATAAACATGAACACGAAATCATGATACAAGATGATTGCATCAAGGAAACATAGTAATGTCAAAACAACATAAAACATGACATCATAATCATAAGTCAAGGATAACCGTCGAGACATGAAAACATATTTTTTTCTTAGGATATCCTCATTTTCACCATACATAATATCAAATTTAATAAATACATTTCCTAATTAATTGGAGGGATATAAATCCCCCCCTATCGTATTCATATCATGTACATGCATTTGTGTGACACATAGATTATACAACATATGATTCATTTCATAAATTTTAACCCCAATATTAAGAATTGTGAGTTACATGAATAAAAGTAACAAACAAATAAATTATAGGTACATCTAGGAAAATAACCTTGAGTAGAAATGGGGATGGGTATTCACAACACAAATGTCTTCCATGGAAAATCTCGGGATAATTTTGGCAACATAAAGACTGTACTAAAAGGTTTATGGAAGAGTTTAATGAGAGGGAAAGGTGTTCTATCATTAATTAGGAATCATAATTATAGTAAAGGTATTTTAAAAAACATATTATAACATGAAAATTTTTAAATCAACAGGAATAATACAAGGAAATTACTTGACTAAAGAGGAGGAGGTGACAAACCCTTACCTTGAGAGGGTGCTACTAAAAGATTGGTAGGATATTCTTAAGAAAATAGGAACACATCAGTATGGATTTAAAAATAGAGGGGGGTAAATTCTTGATCAATGGGTTTTGAGTGAAGTATAGTGTGAGGTTGGGTTGGTGTTTATAGAAAAATAGAAGGGAATTCTTTATTATTTTTTAAACTTAGGTTTTGAAATCTATATGATAAAATAATCAAAACCACAAACCATCCCTTAGTTTTTTCCCAAGGTTTTGACTAAAGAGGATTGGTTTTTAATATTTTATAAGTTAAATAACCAGACATATTAAAATAATATCATTGGTGATGCGGAATTGAGTCATGTTCATAAATAATTCATTTTAAATTCATAAAATATGGTATAGGTTTTAGAGGATTCATTAGTGGTTTATAAAATGTATCAAATAACTTCAAAAAAATGATATTTTAAATTGAAAATATATATTTGGTCTTGAATTCCCTTTATATAATTTATTATATCACTTTTGGTCTATTATTATTCTAGAATATAAACTGTATATTTATATCATATTTAAATTTACCCAAAATTTCAACTGTCTCAGAAAATTATAAAACATTCATCATTGACTAATTTTTTAATGACTTGGTTTTTTCATATATTATTTTTGATATTTTATATATCATTTTCAAGACCAGGGGATAAGACATCATGTGATTTCGAGGCCCGGTTTTCCTAGAATAAATTCTTGAAATATATTAAATATATTAAATAGCACATGGGTGCGGTTTTCCTAAAAAAGTGGAACAACTTCTAAACAGGGTCCTAGATCAAAGATTTGATGGTACCATTGAGTTCAGAATGTTGGTTTTACTCTAGGTGTGACATAACCTTGGTCAATGCAGGGCATCTGTGGAAAATTCATCACGGACATAAAAATGAATAAAATAATTAATTAAATTATTTTATTTTATTTTGTTGATGCAACGACATAACTTATTTTATGAATAAAAAATTATGGGGAATTCATAAGTCTATCCTCTAAAATCCAAGAGATCGAGAGGATGTTGGAGAGCTGACGAACTAGTTTCCAATGGTGAATGATGATCGGATCCAATATCGATGACCGATGTGAGATAAAATAAAAGGATCTCACCAACAAAAATGATGTCACTTCATTATTCATCATTGATTGATCTAAATTGAGTTAGTAAGTTGTTTGATTTGGTTTTTTTTTACATTTTGGTTTCTATAACAAACATGGATCAATCAACCAACATATTGATCTGTGGATCGTTCTTATTGAGGGTGGGTTTATTACGGGGATTTATTGGGAGGATTTATTCATGATTATTGATTATTCTATTTTAATTATAATGGAAATGAATCAAGGTCGGAACAAAAATTAACTGAGGACCATTCCTATTGATTGTTCTTATGCTTTTATTCCCTGATTCTTCGTTCATCACGAGCATTCTTCATTGGCCTGTTGTTCGACACATCCTAATGAATCAATCGTTGCACACCTATTTCTTGGAAAATCAATTTGATATTATATATTTGTGATTAGAAAAACATTATGGTGGCATGATAATGGAATTGGCGGCTGATCTAATGGTTTTGGTTACCCAGTTTCATGTTCTTCGGTGTGCAAGAAAGAATGGTGAATGAGACTAATTTCTAAACAGATTCGATGGTTGGGATGTGTTTTCCATTGATGGTGAGGCTCAAATGAGGTGGTTACTTTGTTTTATAGTGAGGTTTGTGGCCATATCAACGTCCATAGGTGCAGAAATGAACACAAAAACCAAATATGAGAATCTATAAAATTCTGTGATATATGATGTGTAACTTAGATCCATATGTTGTGTGGGCTGCTCTCAGCGGCGATTAGGGTTTCTAGAGGAAGATAAGTATCACACAGTGTGTGGTACCCTTTGGTTAGATCATTGTGTACTATTATATGAACATGGGATAGAGTACATGGGAATAGGCATGTCGTGTACTCCCATACGGACATGGCCTAGGAAAATTTGTATAGGATAAGGCATGTATTGGTACACGGGCAGAGTACATGGGAAAACTGCATGTTGTATACTATTACACTAGAATGATACATGGATTTTTTACACAGGTAAGACTCAAGGTCTAAGGGACAAAGAATTTAACCCTATTATATGTCGTGAACTCCTTAAAACATGGCTTGGAGCCCTTTTCCTCTGTATCTTGGGCAGGTTTTATTAGGATGTGTTCCCATATCCATTCCCTAAGGGTTAGTATATAATTTCCTCTTACTACTAGGGAAACGATCCCTTTAGTAGGACTTCTTGTATAGAGTTGTTGGAATAATTTCATGAGGCACAGAGTGAGATCCTCTATTCATCTTCGTTCCCTAGGTGGAGTTCATGGTATCTTTGTGACCAGCACTATGGGTGTCGATCCTCTACTTATCAGGTTAATCCAGATTGAGTTGTTGGTATACCCCTATGGCCTTGGGAGTGATCCTTATCTATTTAACATACCTCTTTATACTTTTAGCATGTAATTCTAATGTTGAGACTCGATGAGCACTACCTCTTGGATGGACATCATTAGTGTTATCCGACTTAGGAGTGTGTTCTATTGGTCGAGTTCTATGTGGAATCTTTAAGCTAGAATCCTAGGCTAGAATTAAGATTGTGACTTTACCTATTGATTGGGTGTCTTTGTTGAGTATATTTAGATATTATTATTATATTTGTTGTATAAATATACCTATGTAGAGTTGATTTTACTTATTTTATTGTATATTTTGTGGTTTCGAGGTGTCTTACTAGGTATTGTTATACTCACCTCTACATGGGATTTTCTCGCACATGTTGTGTCTTGTGCATATTATTGACCTTTTGACAAAGTCTTTGATAGACCATGACCTAATGGTTCTTAGTGAGATTAGACATACCAAGGTGTGTTCCTGAAGTATCTTGACAGCAGTCCCAATTTTACTTTTTGGTTGGGCTTGTTTTTCATACTCTTTTTGGTGGGCTTGTATTTTTTCCTATTTAATTTCCTTTACTTCTTATCATACTCTATTTGTGGGATTTAGATGCACACATGCATGGTTTTTTAGTTGTTTTTATATTTTATTATTATATGGTCTTGGAGATGTGTATGTGTGTGTTTGTACAGGTACTTAAGATAAGGCCTCCCATTTTAGTGATATTCCTAATCAACACTAGTCGCCAGCCCCTGGCCTATTAGAGGTGAGCTTGGGGAGTCGTGACATGGGCCCCATTTGGAAGGGTCATGATAGAATGGTATCGGAGCATTCGGTTCTACCTTAGATCCGAAATCTATGAGATTGGTTTGGAGAAATAGTGTTAAGTATTTCATGTTCGAATTTCAGGATAGAGACTCTAGTACTAGTGTGGCAGCTGACATATCAATATATCAGGACTCTAATCACCTAGTTTTTCAACTCAATACATGAGAAAATTGGTTGTAAGGAAAATAGTGGTAAATGCATCATATAGAAATGGGTTGTGGTTTCCATATCCTTCTTGAGTCAACTCTCTAGATATACTCATTGACCATGGTACATCTTTTTTACATTCATGATGCCTCCACAATGTATGTCGTCTAGGATTCAGGATCACGAGGATGATCCCCTCAATGATGAGGCATTGATACAGGGACCAATTCCAAAGGTGCTGCCTCTAGGTGGTTCACCGGCTATACCCCCACCTATAGAGTAGAATATGGTACTTGTAGTACTAAAAAATGAGGTGTGCAGGATGAGTGTACATCACAAGTTTCAACTATAGAGACCCCTTGGGTTCTGAGATGAGCCCAACCCATAGGAGGATGAGAACTGGCTTAAAGTGGTGACCTGAGTTTTTCATCTAGTCAGGACACCAGTATACCAAATGGTGGTCCTAGCAGTGATCCTTATTCATGGCTTAGTAAGATGGTGTTGGGGTATAGTGACCCAGTCTTATGATGAGGAGAGTCTAGCATAGTCAGAGTTTGAGCACCTTTTTAGATAGGAGTTATCTATAGCTACATTGAGGGATGTATGTATCCAGGAGCTTCTGCAACTCCAGTAGGGTATCATGACAATAGCTGAGTATTCATCGAGGTTCACCAACCTCTCCAGGTACTTGATTGATATGGTTCATGACTAGTTCTTCAATTCTCATACCTTTGGGCAAGGTATTAATAGATACATTAGAGCCAGTGTTATCCCTCTATGAATTCTTACTTATATTGGGGTCTATCACATCCATGACTGATTTTAAAAGTATTTTTCATTTAATTTTCATTCTTGCTTTGTTTTGGGGGTTTCCTGTGAATTTTTGGTGGAAATGGTGGGTTTTCAAAATTTGGTCCAAACTGTGATCCCATTTTCCCTAGTTGTGACCCCATATTCACTTCTTCTTTGGAGCTCAAATGAATTGCGAATTAGGGAAGAACTTCTTAGGCTTTCTCAAATCATCCGGATTTGAAGAGGTAAATTTTTTCCTTCATAACTCCTTAAATTTTTACTCTTTTTCCCCCCATTTCAATTCTTAAATGACCTTATCATCCTTATTCGAACCTCACTTGCATTTTTTACTATTTTTAAATTCATCTACTGGTGTATTTGGGTTGATTTCTTCAAGATACCTCAAGTAAGTGGGTCTCTTTCCTTCTTCCTCCCATTTTCTTAGGGTTTCTTCCATTTTATTAGGGTTTAATCCATTTATTATTGAATTTCCTAATGTCCAGAAAGTGGGGATTCGAACCTAGGGTTTGATCTTGGGTTTTTTTGTCTATTATTATGGTTTTAATCTTGATCTATGTCCCTCGTGGTGCGGTGGTGGTGCGGTTGAACTTTAACACAAAGATTCAAGGGTTTTGACACTTGTGGTGGGTGATTCCATGTGTAAGAAATGATAGATGAGTTATATTTTCTTAATTTCCATTTTTATAAAACTTATCCTTCATTATCCTTTCTGAGAAATTTTGTTTTGGTGATTTTTGTTAAGAAAATGATTTTTAGGTACCAATTTTGTGTCAAATTGGGTGTTTTACATGTTTATTCTAAGTTATGCTAATTGGAGTTGTTTTATAACTCATGTAATGAATTTATAAAAATATTTTAGTACTGAAGATTCTATTTTGGTGAATATGGGTATGCACTTAGTGTTCAAAGTGGGGTTTTCATGGATTTTGTGTGAAAAACATTGTTAAATTTTGTGAAGTTATTCTATTGATGTTCTAAAGGTTTTATAAACTGATGTAAGTGGTGAAAAACATGTGTAGATACTATTTTGAGTTGATTATGACCATAAATTATGTTTTTATATGTTAATTTCTTTTGGTAACATGTGAAAATGGTTTGAGCACAATGGGGGAAGCCCGGGTATCTTGGAGGGCGGATATGTACTAGTACGCTTGTGATCCGGAGGGGTTTTATCCCTATTTTACTGAGAAAAATGGATAACTACAACACTAACAGAACTATATTGATGATTATTGGGGAATAATATTTTATGGGTATGTTCTCTACTAGTGGATCGTGCATGAGAATGGATTTTTCTATGGTTACTTTACACCGAGGTACGAGGTACATGGGGCCCGAGACTAACTAGTGCCTAGGGGTATTACCAAGATTATTGCTCATTGACTCTTGTATATTTATATTTGGAATGTGGTGGTTTTGTATGGAAAATAAATTATCTTACATGTTTTATTTAAATGTGCTCACTCATGTAAAAATTCCCTTTGAAAGCTTTTTTCATTTAAAAGTTTTGTTCTTTAGAAATTATTTCCACCACTTCTTGCTTGTAAAAACTGGCATGCTTTTTATCTTTTATTGATTACTCTATAGAATATCTTGGTGGTATCCTATTGGGATTAGTCTCACACTATACTTACACCCCTTGGGTTTAAGTAGACTTGATCATGTCTGACACAGGTAAAGGAAAAGCCTTGGGTGATGGTAGTTCGGGTTGTTAGTTCCCATCCATGGTGCGGTGTTGTGGAGACGGCTTGTGGGTGATGACCCCTTGTCATGTGGAGTCATTAGGGATGTTTTTATACTAATTTTATGTGTATTTGGACCTCTTGTTCTATATTTAAACCTATATATTCAGTTCTGGATTTTTTTTAAATCTTGTTTGGCATGAATTTTCAGATTCGGTTTATCAATTGTTTTTTATGTTTTATGTATCCATACTTAGGTACATAATTCCCAAACCAAAATCTATGATACCCGGTCACTTTTTCTAGCATGTGGGGATAGGGAACACCCTTTGGGCCCTGTCATGGGCTTTGTTTGGTGTCATTTTTTTTTGGAAACCGGATTCGGTTCGTGACAAAATGGTATCAGAGGAGGTTAATGTTTTGGGTCATATTATTATTTTGGGATGAGTCGAGCTAGACAGGAGCTAGGATTCTAAGGAATTGGAGTTTTGGTCATGATTAGGTTGATTGGACCTCACCTCTCTTGTAAGACCTTGAGTCACCATGGGGCATTGGAATTGTTTGTTTGACTTCACTTCCATGTGAGACATGTGGCCTACAGACTACACGTGGACATCAGGCAGGGGTGAAGTAGTGGTTTATTTTATTGTTGTAATGTTTTTTGCTTCATTATATTTGATGATATTGATGAAATTTTTCAGAACTTTTGTACTTATTTTTTCTCTTGTGACCATTTCCTTTTTGTAGAAACATGCCTCCCTGGAAAGTTCACATGAACTAACGGGAGGAATCCAGAGAGAGTTCTCCCTCACCGCTTGATCAGAGGCTAGTAGAGGCTATGGTTCAGGCTGTCCAGAATCTAGGACATAAAATAGATCCTATTCCATCTCCTATTAGAGAATATTAAACTATTTCTAGGAAGGAAAAGGTTCATAGTTCTTGAAAAATAAGCCTCCTACTTTTCGAGGTAGCATAGAACCCCAGAAAGTAGAGGAATGACTCGAAAAGATCAAGCGCATGTTTGAGTTTCTAGACACACCCGAGGAGGTCAGGTTGAAGTGTGCCTCTCTTTTTTTGTAGGGTCCCAGCCACAGGTGGTGGGAATCAGTACTTCAAACTAGGAATAATGACCAGTTGCATTGGGGATATTTCAAGGTCGTCTTCAATGAACAATACTGCCCTGAAGTCTTGGCATATGCTAGATCCCGAGAGTTCATGGATCTTTTTTAGGGGATCTTTCTGTGATGGAGTATGCCAACCGTTTTTCTGAGCTGGTTTGGTATGCTCCTAAAATCATCTCTAATTAGCAAGAGAAGGCCTAGAGGTTTGAGAAAGGCTTACGACCAGAGATATACTCCTAGGTTTACTTGTTTAAGATAAGGACCTATGTTGAGGTGGTTAACTGGGAATTTATGGTGGAGATAATTCACAAGGGGAGGGCTGGTTTTTTTGGATAATGTCATGTCTCGACAGTGGAATCTCTTCCGAGAAGAAAAGGAAGCAGGAGGAGTAGGGAAAAAAGGGGGTGGCAGCTGAGGCCAACCTTCCAGGTAGTTTTTGTCCGTGGATTCTAATGAGAGGTCCATCATGTACCACTAGTGTGGGAGACCAGGGCACATCCGACCAGCATGCCCATTTCCTCTAAATCCCTGTTATCAATGTGGAGGTATGAGTCACTTGTAGTGCTTTTGTGGGGTGGCACATCCACTTCAGAGTGGGGCAGGATTAGTGGATTCAAGATGAGTTCCATCTCAGTCAGAGTCGTCAAGGATGGGGGGATCTCGATTTGGTGGCCATGGTGGTAGGGCTAGGTCATATTCTGGGAAGATCTAGTTTAGGGAACAGCCATAGACTAGAGGTTTTCCTCAGGCCGAGACCAGACATCTCCATGTGGTGGATCAGGCACCAGAAGGATCAGAGGTGGGACTGTTGACAGTTTGAGGTACCATTTTGATTGAATCTTCTCTATCTGCTACTCTTTTTGATATTGGTTCCTTTGTTTCATTAATTTATTTCTATTTTGTGGACACACTGAATTTTCCAACCGAGTTGTTGTCTTTTCCGATGGAGTTGGTGACGCCGCTGGGAAAGAAGGAGCAGGGTCTCAAGTGCCCGTTGTGTGTGCTTTCTGTGTCATAGGTTGAGATGGATTGGGACCTATTGGTCTTATATATGGATATTTTTTAAATAATAATTGTCATGTATTGGATAGTACACTTCCAGGTGCACATCGATTGCTATAGGTGATGAGTGAGTTTCACGGCACCTGATGGGAGTCGTCAGGTTTTTTGTGGGGAATGGGATCCCTAGTCAAGTAGTGCGGGACCTCCACTCCTAGAGTTGGGAGGTATTTTTTTCTATTTATTGTCACTAGTGATAGAGGAATATGTTCATTCTCCTAATGGTGGACTACCTCATGTAGTGGATGAGTTTCTAGAGGTATTTCTAGATGATTTTTCAGGTTTCCCCTGGAGCGGGATGTGGAGTTCTCGATTGATCTGGCACCGAGAACACAGCTGATATCTCTTCCCTAATATCACATGTCCCCCACTGAGATGAGGTAATTAAAGATATATTTTTACAACTTAGAATCCAAATGATTCATTCACCCGAGCGTCTCTCCTTGGGTCGCTCCTATGTTGTTCACAAAAAAGGCTGATGGATCCCTTCGGTTGTGCATTGACTACTAAAAGCTGAATAAGGTAACAATCAAGAACAAATATCATTTTCCCTAAATAGATGACTTTTTCGATTAGTTTAATGGGTCAAGGTGGTTTTCTAAAATCGACTTGTATTCGAGCTATCATCAAATCAGGGTGAAAGAGGCAGATATCCCAAAGACATCCTTCCGAAGCAAGTATGGCCACTTAGAGTACTTTCTCATTCCCTTTGGATTAACCAATTCTTCAGTGGTTGTTTATGGAACTCATGAACAGGGTGTTCCATAATTATCTAGATTCTTTTGTCATGGTATTTGTGGATTACATCCTAGTTTATTCGGGATCCGAGGAGGAACATGAGCATCACTTGTGGATCGTTCTGGGCACTTTTCGAGAGCATCGCCTTTATGAAAAGTTGTCCAAATGCACTTTCTGGATCAGGGAGGTGAAATTTATGGGGCATGTGATCTTGGAGAAGGGGGTTTTGGTGGAATCCAAGAAGATCAGTGTAATTATGTCATGGGAGTAGCCGAAGAACGTGTTCGAGATCAGGAGTTTCCTTAGCCTAGCTGGTTATTACAGGCAGTTTGTTCGGGATTTCTCTTAGCTTGCTTCACCAATGACCGCGCTCACCTGGAAAGGGTTGAAGTTCGTATGGGCCCCAGAATGTTAGGCATATTTCGAGGAGCTGAAGAGGCAGTTGACTACCTCCCCCATTCTGATTTTTCCAAAGGCTTGAAAGGGGTATGTGGTGTAATGGGACGCTTTAGGTATGGGTATTGGGTGTCTGCTTATGCAAGATGATCATGTGGTAGAGTATGGATCTCGCTAACTCTGACCACACAAAAAGAATTACTCAACACAAAACTTGGAGTTAGTAGCTATGATGCATGCTTTTAAGGCTTGGTATCACTATCTCTTTGGGGATAAGTTTTTGGTCTACTCTGGACACAAAATCTTGGCCTATATCTTCTCGCAGAAGGACCTCAATCTGAGGCAGCACCATTGGATAGAGTACTTGAAGGGGTTCGACTTTGACATTTTCTATACCCCAGGAAAGGCTAACATAGTGGATGACACCTTAAGAAAAAGATTCCCAGTGAAAGCCTTGAGGAAGTCCAGTGATGAGTGGACTTTGATGGGGATCTTTGCTCAGATGTATGTAGAGATGAAGGAACACAGTGGAGGTGTGTTCTTGGCAATCATTCAGTTGACTCCTTGTCTCTTGGAGTTGATTCAGTGCGAATAGCCCAGTGATGAAATTTTGTAGTGTTCGAGGCAGTTTCTTCATGGTGGGGAGACATCTTCTGATTGGTCGTTGTCTCCCGAGGGTATCTTGGGCTTTAAGGATCATTCAGTAGTGCCATTGTCTCTGTGGAAGGTGGTGATGCAAGATAGCCACTAGTATCAATGGGTTGTCTATCTAGGTGCCACCAAGATGTATTATGATTTTCGTCGACAGTTCTGGTGTCCTGGTATAAGGCGGGACATCACAGACTTCGTGTTGAGATGTTACACATGCCAGTAGGTGAAATCAGAGCATCAAAGGCCCTCCGGTTTACTCCAACCATTAGTTATTCCTACTTGGAAGTGGGATGAGGTTTCCATGGACTTCATTGTTGGATTGCCTCATACACCTCAGGGTAATAATTCCATTTGGGTGGTGATTGATCATCTAAAAAAATCAGCCCACTTCATTCTGATCAGAGATACAACTAAAGTGGATGAGTTGGTCCATTTGTATCTTCATGAGGTGGTAAGGATCCATGGTGTGTCGTCAGTAGTTGTCTCATATAGATATCCACTTTTCACTTCTCAGTTTTGGGAAGGCCTTCAGAAAGCCTGGGGTCTTGGATTAAGATTATCACAGTATACCATCCTTAAACGGATGGTCAGACAGAGTGGGTGAATTAGATTTTGGAGTACATGCTCTGTGCATTTGTTCTATACTTTGGAGGTTCCTCGTATAGCCATTTGGGATTGTTTGAGTTTTCTTATAATAATAGCTACCAATACTCGATTTGAATGGATCATTTTGAGGTGCTCTATGGGCAGCTTTGTCAGTCCCCCTGTGTTGGGCTAAGGTAGGTGAGACCACACTACTGGGGCTGAGTCTGGTGCAGGAGACGTCTGAGAAGGTCAATTTGATCAGGCAGCACTTATTGATATCTCATATTCTCCATAAATCATATGATGACTAGTTTCATTGAAACCTAGAGTTTTCTATGGGTGATAGGGTATTCTTGAAAGTGGCCCTTCGTATGGGCCATTGTCGATTGAGAAATCAAGGGAAGCTGACGCCGTAGTATATCGGACCTTTTGAGATCACCGAGAGTATTGGTAAGGTGGCATATAGGTTGGCCTTACCTTCTCAGTTGACATCCATCCATGATGTCTTCCATGTCTCCTAGTTACAGAAATACAACTCGTATCCATCCCATGTACTATATTGGGAGGAGTTTGATATAGAGCCTAATTTATTTGTTTTTGAGCGGCCGATGCGAATAGTGGACTTCCAAGAAAAGGTGCTTGGGGGAAAGTCTATTCCACTGGTCAGGGTTCTTTGAAAGCATGGGAATGATACACACGATACATGGGAACAGAAGTCATGGGTTGAGGAAGAGTACCTATTCTTTTTTTTCGATCAAGCTTTAAGTTGACTTTACAGGGTGGAAAGTCTTTAATTTTGGGTCGGAGAGTGATGGCAAGAGGGGGGGTGAATTGCCTTTTAAAATAATTAACAATTTAAAAACAAAGTTAAAAGTGCAGCGGAAATAAAAGAGGCAAGACACAAAACTTGATAACGGAGTTCGGCTTAAACCAAAGCCTACGTCTCCGCTCCCAACTCAACCGTTGAGATATTTACTACCGCTTGCTTTTTAATGGTTTTAGCAAGAAACCCACTAGACTTTAAGGTAGTCTAGAACCTATTACAGCTTGCTTTTAATGGTTGAGCAAGAACCCACTATCCTTCTTACAGGTGAAGGCTAGCTCACCTATGACTCAAGCCTTTTAAAGGGAAGGCTTGACTAACCTCTTCACACCTTGAAGGTGGTGTGAAAACCCAAACAAAAGGGAGGATGAGAGAAAGAGGGGTTTGTAGGCACAAACCCAAATTGATGCTCAAAATAATAAAACAAGAAAAACCGTAATGTGGAGAAGTCTTGGGCGCCAAAGGATTGATGAAATTGATGAAGAGCGCTCCCAAGCTTCTATGGTGATGCTCCTTGGATGTGGAAATGAGTTGGAGCAAGTGGGGTTCCTTGGAGGAATCCGCCGGAGGTTTTCCAAATGATGAAAAATGTGTCTGTTGGCTTCCGTTGGCTTTGTTATTATTCCACTACCGTTCCGGGGCTTCCTAGTCCTTTATTTATAGAGGGGGAACCCTCATATGGCCGTTCGGGGTCTTCGGAGCCATTGGAAAAGTCTTTGGAGCCGTTGGGAGCAGGCTGGTCAAAGCCCAACGGCTAGTTTGACTGGATCCACCGGCTGACCGGTGCTTGGCCACCGGTTGGCCGGTGCTTCGGAAAAAGGAGAGGCCTTCTGCCCAGGCACCACCGGATGGCCGGTGAGGAGGCCACCGGTTGGCCGGTGGTGAGACAGTAGGTGTCCCTTCTGTCTGGGTTCCACCGGTTGGCCGGTGATGGTACACCGGTTGGCCGGTGGTCTGGACAGAGGGGATGCCTTCTGCCCAGGCACCACCGGCTGGCCGGTGGTCATCCACCGGTTGGCCGGTAGACTCAGAGAGTCCACTTTCAGTCCTTCTTGGCCCAATTCCTTGGCAACCTTTTTCCTATCAACAAAAACAATTAAAACAAGATTAGATAAAAAAGAGAGTGATTGTGATCATGAAAATTAAACCACGAGGGGTACGAGAGGTACAACAATCTCCCCCTATTTTGATGATCACAATCACCAAAACAAGCAATGTAAAAGACTGAAATGAAAGGCATTCTTTAAAGGATAAATTGAAAAGTAAAGCAAAGCATGAGAGAAATATTTCTCCCCCAATCAACCAAGAATTTCTCCCCCTTTGTGATTATCAAAATAGCACGGGGCATAAAACTTGATTGAGGGAAAGGATTGAAAAACAAGATAGAGATTTTAAACCAATTGAAATTTTTGAAATTTGAATTGAAAGTTTTGAATTGAAAGTTTTGAATTGAAGGTTTTGAATTGAAAGTGTTCAAATAAAGTTTTTAAAGAAAAATGCAAAAAAGCTTAAACGATCCTAACTCCCCCTAAATAAAAACAACAAATCACCGGGGAGAGGATTTTAGAACCAAGACAAATTTTGGTCCGGTGAGACTTGCTAAAAGGGATTTTTCAATCCAAACTTGTCTAGTGGCGGGTCTTCTCCTATGAAATTCATCATTAAAGGAAATGGTTTTGGGCCTTCCATACCAGGCATTTTTGCAATTGCACTCATAAATTAAGTGCCCGGGTTTTTTACAATAGTTGCAAAATTTATATTGGGAGCTCCCCCTTACAAAAATAGTAGGAGCATGGGAAGAGGAAGCTTGCTTGGAATAGCCAAGCCCTTGGGTGGTTCTAGATACGCATTGGGAACCAAGGATCTTCGAAAGGTTATGTTCTCCTTCGGTGAACTTAGCTAGGGATTTCCTTAAATCCTTGATTGTTGATTCCATAGAATCAACATCGGGAAGGTTTTGGATCTTGAGGGACAACTCCTCCTTCTCTTTGAGAAGTTGTTCCTTTTCGGAAGAAAGTTTTTTGAAATTCTTTTTTAAAGCAATAAATTTGGAAGAAAGTTCGTGAAAACCTTCCTCTAATTGATCTCTCGCATGTTGGAGATCCTTATAAGATAAATGATTGAAAGAATTTGAAGAACAAGAGGAAGAGGAGTCGGAAGAGGTTACCTCATGAAATGCCATTAGACATTTTTTACCGTTGTCTTTTGAGGAGGAGGAGGATGAAGAGCTATCACTCCAAGTGGCCTTGAATGCCTTTTTTTTCCTTTTGCTTGGCCCTTCTCTTGTGGAGTGGGCAATCGGGCTTGTAATGGCCTTTCTTGCCACACCCGTAACATGTTACCTCGGGCTCGGATTTTTCGTCGAGTTCTTCCTTTCGAGCCTTGCGAGATTTCTTCTTTTTATTCTTCTTCATGAATTTGTGCATCTTGCGGGCAAGGTTCTCGATTTCTGAATCACCGCTTGAAGAGGAAGACGATGAGGAGGAGGAGCTTTCTTCTTTTTGAACTTTGAAGGTGATGTTCTTTAGAGTTTTGATGAGATTGCCTTCCTTTTCAGCTTGCCTCCTCATGGTGATCTCGTAGGTCATGAGGGATCCGATGAGCTCTTCGACCGGCATGTTCTTGATGTCTTTTGCTTCTTGGATTGCCATGAATTTCGGTGCCCATGAGCTTGGTAGGATCCAAAGGATCTTCTTGACCATCGTTTCTGCAGACACATCATCACCAAGGGACTTTCTCCCATTGCAAACATCAGTAAAACGTGTAAACATTTCAGTAATATTTTCAGATGGATGCATGGTAAAAGACTCAAAATCTTGACGGTACATATCCAATCGAGTATCCTTGACTTTGTTGGTCCCCTCATGGGTAACCTCCAATAGTTTCCAGATTTCATGAGATGAAGTGCATGTCGAAACTCGATTGAATTCATTACGATCAAGGCCGCAATGAAGAGCGTTCATGGCTTTGCCATCAAGCTCGAAATTTTTAATATCGGCTTGAGTCCATTTGGATTCATCGGGAAAAGAAATAGAATAACCATGCATGACAATTTTATAAATAGGATAACCAATGTATAGCTTCCTGTCTTTTTATAACATAACTTTTCATTCCATTACACGGAACTGAGGATCTTTAAGGTTTAGTGTCTTGGAAACAAGGAACATAAAACATGAAACAAAAAAAAACATTCTTCTTAAACACTTGAAAGGCTTCTCCTCATGTTCACCCTAGGCTCATTACTGCATCTCATAACCTGGGGACATACATCAAAAGGAAGGGTGAGCAGAAGGCCCAGCAAGGGAAACGAGTGAAACATTTTACATATGAACTTGAGATACATCAATAAAGTCATGAAAAGAACTTTAATGCATGAAAATGAAATCATGAGGCATATCATAATAAAAATAAAACTTTTTCATAACTTGAAGATGTGGCTACATCATTTAATATAGACAATCATGAACATATCACCAAGGTCCATCCCCAAGGTGTCATTTTAAAATTACCAAGGTTATTCACCAAGGTATCGTGAAAATTGTAATCTCTAGTGGTTACATCATTACCCAATGCATTGGAGCGCTATCAGGGCGCACCCTTAAATTTGCCTTTATTATCATGTGAGCCACATATATCATCATTAAACATTTCATAAATAACCCATATAGCATAAAGAAAATGGGTTTCATTTCATAATCATAACTTTTTAAAAACTGCTTTAAAGACATGATCTTTATATCACTTTAAAACCCACAGAAAAGGAAGGTGGGTCTCATGTATGTAAATCCCAGAATTTAAAATAGAACATTTTGGTATATATGTGAATACCCCTTTAGAAGAAATAGCTTTGAGTATTCACTTAATAAAATAAAAGGACTTTAGAAAAAAGAGATAGACATTTTGAGACAGAAATTCTGCAGCATAACGGCAATGTTCTGAGGGTTTAGAAGACATTAAAAGAGAGGTAAAATGGGTCAATCATTCATAAATGACCCATAAAATAGTACATGGACAGAATAATAAGGATAAATGATCATGGTAATGAGATTTCAAGGACATACCATTTGAAATGAAAAACATGGAAGGAAGAAAAAAAATTAGATTTCTCTTATGAAAGTTCGGCAGCCTAACGGCGTTACTTAAACATCAACAAAAATGATTTGAAAAGATCAAATAGGATCTCTCATCATGTGAACATAAGAGTTCAGTATGATAGATATAGAGATAATTCCCCAACATAACAAAAAGGAACTTGAAAGAATTGACATGAAAGTAGAACTTCAAAACGAGAAGGGTGAAGAACCACTTAAAAATTCGGCAGCCTAACGGCGCCACTTAAAACATCAAAATACTGAATTGAAGAGATCAAATGGGGTCTCTCATCATATGAACATAAGAGTCCAGTATGATATATATAGATATCATACCCCAATATAACAAAAAGGAACTTGAAATGATTGACATGAAAGTAGAACTTCAAAACGAGAAGGGTGAAGAACCACTAAAAAATTCGGCAGCCTAACGGCGCCACTTAAAACATCAAAATAATGAATTGAAGAGATCAAATGGGGTCTCTCATCATATGAACATAAGAGTCCAGTATGATATATATAGAGATCATACCCCAATATAACAAAAAGGAACTTGAAATAATTGACATGAAAGTAGAACTTCAAAACGAGAAGGGTGAAGAACCACTTAAAAATTCGGCAGCCTAACGGCGCCACTTAAAACATCAAAATACTGAATTGAAGAGATAAAATGGGGTCTCTCATCATATGAACATAAGAGTCCAGTATGATATATATAGAGATCATACCCCAATATAACAAAAAGGAACATGAAAGACTTGAATGAAAATAGAACTTGAAAACGAGGAAGGTGAAAGAATCCCTTAAAAATTCGGCAGCCTAACGGCGCCACTTAAACATTCTTAAAACGAATTGATGAGAGCAAGGGGGGGTATCTCATCATATTAACATGAAATAGGCAGTAGGATGAATATAAAATAACATCCTCCAACATAAGAACATGGAGTATAAAAGAAAAGACATAAAAGAGATTACTTGAAAAGAAAGAGAGAGGTCGGATCCCTTACCTTAAAATGTAACTCTTAAACCTAAAAGGTTGGGATCTTGAGGGCTTGGGGGAACCTTGGGAGGACTCCTTGGGAGGTAATGAGACCAGAAATTCGTTCGTAATTAGTGGGGAGTCGAATGGATGAGAGGAGGGCTTGGTATTTATAGGGAAAGTGAGGGGACAAGGCATTAATGGCCAAGGGACACCTCACATGTGCTTTTCTCAAACCCATGTGCTCTCCCTTGTCATTTATCATGGAGTTAGGCCACATGGGGCCCCCAAAACAATAATTCATCACCCTTGGCCGGCCAACCCTCAAAAGATCTCATGACATCATCATGACACCGTTATGATGTCATTAAACATACCGAAACCCTAAAACTGTATTTTTACTATTCACTGAAAATTCAACTTTCTCAGAAAAATCCCAAAATTTCACATTAACCAAATATCAATGCTCTGATTTCAAAAATGGAATCCATTTTATAAAAATAATTTTCTAAATATTTTTAATTTAATTTTTAAATAAAAACACTATTCATCGAAAATTCATTTTTTTCAGAAAAAACCCCAAAAATTACCATAACATAATATCGATGCTCTGAGTTCAAAAATAGTCATTTTTATAAAAATAATTTTCTAATTATTTTTAATTAAATTTTTAATTAAAAAAACACTATTCACCCGAAAAAACTAATACTTGAATAATAATTAATGAAACTGTTATTTAACTATTTTATTGAATCACATTACTTAATCAAGGTGCCTAGATTATTTTAAAACTTTATTTAAGTGAGATTACTAATCCATTTGGTCATATTACTAATCCTAATCATAAAATCACTATTCATAATTTACTATTCATCAAAAATCAAGTTGATCTTATTAGACTCTAAATTTAGTACTGAACATAATTGCAGAAGACCATTTTTTTGAAAATCATTACACATTTTTAATTATTTAGGGTTTACATAAACATATTTAAAATATCCTTTTTCTAAAATTCATCAAAAATATGCATACTATATTTATCCGGTCATTTCAAAATTCATAAACTTCATCATAAGAAGAAATCCCAATTTTTATTTAAAACAAGGATTACACAAGGTAGTTACGGTCTCGTTACATAACCCCTCATAATACCAGCATAGGACCTAATATTAAGGTGTGCTAGGGTGATAGAAGCTTGGGGCGGCTCATTCAACATTGCCCGAGTAGTAATTTCTATCAGTTTGAACTTCTCACGAAGACGATTTCGTTCCAGCTTCACATGATGAAGTTCGGCTTGGATTTGATCCAGAGAAAAGCCCAGTGGTGCTACCTCCTTCCCAAGCTCTGTTAGATGGGCTTTGATCGGTCCAAGACTACTAGGTGAGGCCATCTAATCTTCTTTCTATAATAATTAACCAAGATTACTTATATTTAGAGACAATAATCAAAACATTTTGTTCACAGCGGTCATGTTGACCGATGGTTATATAATAGTCAAAACCCACTGATCTCATTTTAATTATAATCATGTTTATCAAATAAAACATTTTTGTTGAGTATAACAATAACACATAAAATTAGGAAACAAAATTTATTTAAAAAATTTCGGGTCGTTACAATCTTCCCCCCTTAAGAAATTGCGTCCTCGCAATTTTAAAATTGGGTTTTGAAATTTCATTGAAAGTCCCACATCGAAAAATGAGTCAGTAAAACTATTACTTTAAAATAAAGAAAGGGAAGTACAATGGTCACCCGAGTTAACCCACACTAGGGTTCCATGTAGGAAAACATGGACATGGAGGAAAAAACAAAGGGTCAAGTTCTGAGGGAGAGTGATAGAGAACATGATTAGGAGAAAGTTAACCATGAGAAAATCCCAAACTTATGATGTGTGTAAATGGTCTTTGATTACCTAGTAGGAAACGTAAACCAACAACATTTTTGTTTTACGTTTCTTTTCATAATTTTGAGGATTTCATTTACTACATAGAACAAAAACATAAGAAAATATACCTACCTTCAAGTAGAGTTTCATCCTTTAACAAGTCCCTACCAACACTAATCTTTTCTCCAAATGATGAGAATTCCAAAAACACTTGGTCTCATAAAAGCACAAGAATCATCTTCTATAGAATCACATAATCTACAAAAGATTAACTATCTATTTCTTCTATCTTTAAACATTATCCCAAAAACAGAAAGGTTAAGGTAAAACAACTCTTCAAAAAGAAAGAATCCCATAGGAATGGAAACTACTTTTAAATCATCAAAGTTCCATGGTACTACCCAAAGTTCATCATAGACCATTCCATAAATAACGGTCCTTAAAATTCCTCAAAACAAACCAAACTAAGATTGAAACCCAAATAAAATAAGGATTTGATAACATAGTCTTCCAAAACAGCTTCATTGTTCATCTCCAGACAACATCAACCACTCCTAACATCTTATAAAAAAGTAGCTAACCTAAACATATTTTACCCAAGATAGGTTAGTCATTCCCATAAGTAACCTAAATTACTATAAGTTCACCTTAAATTCATCGATTCTTAAAAATATAAGTCAACCTTACTCCTCAATGAAAATACCGTAGTAATCTATTTACCTCGATCAAATATGGTTCCCAAAATAATGAACGTCTTCCAAAATAATAATCATATTTTAATCCCCTAATCATCCCTGTCATATTAATACGAAAATCGTCGCATTTCCTATCACATTGGTTTTCGGAACATGTTCTTCCATTTCCCACCATTAACTAAGAAGAGAAATCATAATTAGGGGCTTAAGTACTTAGCTAATAATCATGAAAAGGAACTGAAAGCATATAAGGATAACTTGTATATGAAAGGTACCCCCACTTGTGATCTCCTAGGTTCCCATCTAGGTTATGAATGATCATATATTCTTATGTGAACCTTTATTTTATTTTATCTTTGTTCCTTTAACAATGGTTCATACCAAGCTTATGAATTTACCAAAGCATATCCCCCGGGAGTGTCGTAACCAAGAGTGCAGCAAGGCCCGTTGTCGTGTACCAGTTCCCGTTCGAGTCTAGCTCAAAGCGGTGTTTTCGGGCTTTACCCCTATGTACATCTGTGTCAGAGTCACCTCTACCTGCTCGTATCCAGACAGGGATGTATTTGCTTGGCAACCCCTTACTCAATACTCACCAAGATACCAGGAAGATTTCCTATATTAAACTTTTCTATAGGGTTCCTCCTAGAGTTTTCATATCCTAATTTCCACAAATAACTAAACCATCCTTTGATACCAACTATAGCATCCCGTCTTTTTATAACATAACTTTTCATTCCATTACACGGAACTGAGGATCTTTAAGGTTTAGTGTCTTGGAAACAAGGAACATAAAACATGAAACAAACAAAAAACATTCTTCTTAAACACTTGAAAGGCTTCTCCTCATGTTCACCCTAGGCTCATTACTGCATCTCATAACCTGGGGACATACATCAAAAGGAAGGGTGAGCAGAAGGCCCAGCAAGGGAAACAAGTGAAACATTTTACATATGAACTTGAGATACATCAATAAAGTCATGAAAAGAACTTTAATGCATGAAAATGAAATCATGAGGCATATCATAATAAAAATAAAACTTTTTCATAACTTGAAGATGTGGCTACATCATTTAACATAGACAATCATGAACATATCACCAAGGTCCATCCCCAAGGTGTCATTTTAAAATTACCAAGGTTATTCACCAAGGTATCGTGAAAATTGTAATCTCTAGTGGTTACATCATTACCCAATGCATTGGAGCGCTATCAGGGCGCACCCTTAAATTTGCCTTTATTATCATGTGAGCCACATATATCATCATCAAACATTTCATAAATAACCCATATAGCATAAAGGAAATGGGTTTCATTTCATAATCATAACTTTTTAAAAACTGCTTTAAAGACATGATCTTTATATCACTTTAAAACCCACAGAAAAGGAAGGTGGGTCTCATGTATGTAAATCCCAGAATTTAAAATAGAACATTTTGGTATATATGTGAATACCCCTTTAGAAGAAAGAGCTTTGAGTATTCACTTAATAAAATAAAATGACTTTAGAAAAAAGAGATAGACATTTTGAGACAGAAATTCTGCAGCATAACGGCAATGTTCCGAGGGTTTAGAAGACATTAAAAGAGAGGTAAAATGGGTCAAACATTCATAAATGACCCATAAAATAGTACATGGACAGAATAAGAAGGATACATGATCATGGTAATGAGATTTCAAGGACATACCATTTGAAATGAAAAACATGGAAGGAAGAAAAAAAATTAGATTTCTCTTATGAAAGTTCGGCAGCCTAACGGCGTTACTTAAACATCAACAAAAATGATTTGAAAAGATCAAATAGGATCTCTCATCATGTGAACATAAGAGTTCAGTATGATAGATATAGAGATAATTCCCCAACATAACAAAAAGGAACTTGAAAGAATAGATATGAAAGTAGAACTTCAAAACGAGAAGGGTGAAGAACCACTTAAAAATTCGGCAGCCTAACGGCGCCACTTAAAACATCAAAATACTGAATTGAAGAGATCAAATGGGTTCTCTCATCATATGAACATAAGAGTCCAGTATGATATATATAGAGATCATACCCCAATATAACAAAAAGGAACTTGAAATGATTGACATGAAAGTACAACTTCAAAACGAGAAGGGTGAAGAACCACTAAAAAATTCGGCAGCCTAACGGCGCCACTTAAAACATCAAAATAATGAATTGAAGAGATCAAATGGGGTCTCTCATCATATGAACATAAGAGTACAGTATGATATATATAGAGATCATACCCCAATATAAAAAAAAGGAACTTGAAATAATTGACATGAAAGTTGAACTTCAAAACGAGAAGGGTGAAGAACCACTTAAAAATTCGGCAGCCTAACGGCGCCACTTAAAACATAAAAATACTGAATTGAAGAGATCAAATGGGGTCTCTCATAATATGAACATAAGATTACAGTATGATATATATAGAGATCATACCCCAATATAACAAAAAGTAACATGAAAGACTTGAATGAAAATAGAACTTGAAAACGAGGAAGGTGAAAGAATCCCTTAAAAATTCGGCAGCCTAACGGCGCCACTTAAACATTCTTAAAACGAATTGATGAGAGCAAGGGGGGGTCTCTCATCATATTAACATGAAATAGACAGTATGATGAATATAAAAGAACATCCTCCAACATAAGAACATGGAGTATAAAAGAAAAGACATAAAAGAGATTACTTGAAAATAAAGAGAGAGGTCGGATCCCTTACCTTAAAATGTAACTCTTAAACCTCAAAGGTTGGGACCTTGAGGGCTTGGGGGCACCTTTGGAGGACTCCTTGGGAGGTAATGAGACCAGAAATTCGTTGGGAATGAGTGGGGAGTCGAATGGATGAGAGGAGGGCTTGGTATTTATAGGGAAAGTGAGGGGACAAGGCATTAATGGCCAAGGGACACCTCACATGTGCTTTTCTCAAACCCATGTGCTCTCCCTTGTCATTTATCATGGAGTTAGGCCACATGGGGCCCCCAAAACAATAATTCATCACCCTTGGCCGGCCAACCCTCAAAAGATCTCATGACATCATCATGACACCGTTATGATGTCATTAAACATACCGAAATCCTAAAACTGTATTTTTACTATTCACTGAAAATTCAACTTTCTCAGAAAAATCCCAAAATTTCACATTAACCAAATATCAATGCTCTGATTTCAAAAATGAAATCCATTTTATAAAAATAATTTTCTAAATATTTTTAATTTAATTTTTAAATAAAAACACTATTCATCGAAAATTCATTTTTTTCAGAAAAAACCCCAAAAATTACCATAACATAATATCGATGCTCTGAGTTCAAAAATAAAGTCATTTTTATAAAAATAATTTTCTAATTATTTTTAATTAAATTTTTAATTAAAAACACTATTCACCCGAAAAAACTAATACTTGAATAATAATTAATGAAACCGTTATTTAACTATTTTATTGAATCACATTACTTAATCAAGGTGCCTAGATTATTTTAAAACTTTCTTTAAGTGATATTACTAATCCATTTGGTCATATTACTAATCCTAATCATAAAATCACTATTCATAATTTTCTATTCATCAAAAATCAAGTTGATCTTATTAGACTCTAAATTTAGTACTGAACATAATTGCAGAAGACCATTTTTTTGAAAATCATTACACATTTTTAATTATTTAGGGTTTACATAAACATATTTAAAATATCCTTTTTCTAAAATTCATCAAAAATATGCATACTATATTTATCCGGTCATTTCAAAATTCATAAACTTCATCATAAGAAGAAATCCCAATTTTTATTTAAAACAATGATTACACAAGGTAGTTACGGTCTCGTTACATAACCCCTCATAATACCAGCATAGGACCTAAGAGTAAGGTGTGCTAGGGTGATAGAAGCTTGGGGCGGCTCAGTCAACATTGCCCGAGTAGTAATTTCTATCAGTTTGAACTTCTCACGAAGGCGATTTCATTCCAGCTTCACATGATGAAGTTCGGCTTGGATTTGATCCAGAGCAAAGCCCAGTGGTGCTACCTTTTTCCCAAGCTCTGTTAGATGGGCTTCGATCGGTCCAAGACTACTAGGTGAGGCCATTGAATCTTCTTTCTATAATAATTAACCAAGATTACTTATATTTAGAGACAATAATCAAAACATTTTGTTCACAGCGGTCATGTTGACCGATCGTTATATAATAGTCAAAACCCACTGATCTCATTTTAATTATAATCATGTTTATCAAATAAAACATTTTTGTTGAGTATAACAATAACACATAAAATTAGGAAACAAAATTTATTTAAAAAATTTCGGGTCGTTACACAATGCTTCTAAGAAAAGTGGTCATGCGGGTTTTCCAATAGGTATAGTCGGTTCCATCAAAGAATGGAGCACGACCCAAAGAATAGCCTACGGGGGCGAAAGAAGTTGAAACCATCACAAAGGATCTTGAATTTGAAACCGGTTAGGGTATTACTCAAATTTTGGCTCTGATACCAATTGTTGGGTCGGAGAGTGATGGCAAGAGGGGGGTGAATTGCCTTTTAAAATAATTAACAATTTAAAAACAAAGTTAAAATTGCAGCGGAAATAAAAGAGGCAAGACACAAAACTTGATAACGGAGTTCGGCTTAAACCAAAGCCTACGTCTCCGCTCCCAACTCAACCGTTGAGAGATTTACTACCGCTTGCTTTTTAATGGTTTTAGCAAGAAACCCACTAGACTTTAAGGTAGTATAGAACCTATTACAGCTTGCTTTTAATGGTTGAGCAAGAACCCACTAGCCTTCTTACAGGTGAAGGCTAGCTCACCTATGACTCAAGCCTTTTAAAGGGAAGGCTTGACTAACCTCTTCACACCTTGAAGGTGGTGTGAAAACCCAAACAAAAGGGAGGATGAGAGAAAGAGGGGTTTGTAGGCACAAACCCAAATTGATGCTCAAAATAATAAAACAAGAAAAACCATAATGTGGAGAAGTCTTGGGCGCAAAAGGATTGATGAAGTTGATGAAGAGCGCTCCCAAGCTTCTATGGTGATGCTCCTTGGATGTGGAAATGAGTTGGAGCAAGTGGGGTTCCTTGGAGGAATTTGCCAGAGGTTTTCCAAATGATGAAAAATGTGCCCGTTGGCTTCCGTTGGCTTTGTTATTATTCCACTACCGTTCCGGGGCTTCCTAGTCCTTTATTTATAGAGGGGGAACCCTCATATGGCCGTTCGGGGTCTTCAGAGCTGTTGGAAAAGTCTTCGGAGCCGTTGGGAGCAGGCTGGTCAAAGCCCAACGGCTAGTTTGACTGGCTCCACCGGCTGACCGGTGCTTGGCCACCGGTTGGCCGGTGCTTTAGAAAAAGGAGAGGCCTTCTGCCCAGGCACCACCGGCTGGCCGGTGAGGAGGCCACCGGTTGTCCGGTGGTGAGACAGTAGGTGTCCCTTCTGTCTGGCTTCCACCGGCTGGCCGGTGATGGTACACCGGTTGGCCGGTGGTCTGGACAGAGGGGATGCCTTCTGCCCAGGCACCACCGGCTAGCCGGTGGTCATCCACCGGTTGGCCGGTAGACTCAGAGAGTCCACTTTCAGTCCTTCTTGGCCCAATTCCTTGGCAACCTTTTTCCTATCAACAAAAACACTTAAAAAAAGATTAGATAAAAAAGAGAGTGATTGTGATCATGAAAATTAAACCATGAGGGGTACGAGAGGTACAACATTTAATGGTGGGGATAATTGTCACATCCATAACTTATTTTAAAGTTATTCTTCATTTAATTTATATTCTTGATTCTTTTTGGGAGTTTCCCATGCATTATTGGTGGAAATGATGGGTTTTCAAAATTTGGGCCAAACCGTGATCCCATTTTCCCTAAGCGTGGCCCCAGCTTCACTTCCTATTTGGAGCTCATATGAATCGCGAATTAGGGTGGAACTTCTTAGGCTTTCTCAAATCGTCTAGATTTGAAGAGGTAACTTGGTTCCTTCATAACTTCTTCAATTTTTACTCTTTTTCCCCCATTTGAGTTCTCACATGACCTTCTCAACCTTATTTGAACCTCACTTTCATTTTTGGTTGTTTTTAAATTCATCTACTGGTGTATTTGGGTCGATTTCTTCAAGATACCTCAAGTAAGTGGGTCTCCTTCCTTCTTCATCCCATTTTCTTAGGGTTTCTTCCATTTTACTAGGGTTTCATCCATTTCTTCTTCAAGTTCCTAATTTCCAAAAAAAAGTGGGGATTATAACCTAGGGTTTTATCTTGGGTTTCTTGGTCTATTATTGTGGTTTTAAGCTTGATCTATGTCCCACGTGGTGCGGTGGTGGTGCGGTTGAACTTTTGCACAAAGATTCAAGGGTTTTGACACTTGTGGTAGGTGATTCCATGTGTAAGAAATTCTATATGAGTTATCTTTTCTTAATTTCAATTTTTATAACACTTATCCTACATTATTATTTCTGCGAAAATTGTTTTTGGTGATGTTTGTTAAGCAAATGATTTTTAGGTACCAATTTTGTGTCAAATTGGGTGTTTTACATGTTTATTCTAAGTTATAGCAATTGGGGTTGTTTTATAACTCATGTAATATATTTATAAAAATAATAGTTCTGAAAATTTTGTTTTGGTGAATATGGGTATGCACATAGTGTTCAAAGTGGAGTTTTTCATGGATTTTGTGTGCTAAACATTGTTAAATTTTGTGAAGTTATTCTATTGATGTTCTCAAGGTTTTATGGACTGATGTAAGTGGTTAAAAACATGTGTAGCTACTGTTTTGAGTTTATTATGACCATAAATGATGTTTTTATGTGATAATGTATTTTGGTACATGTAAAAATGGTTTGATCATAAAGGGGGAAGCTCGGGTATCTAGGGGGGAGGATATGTACTAGTATGCTAGTGATCCGGAGGGGTTTTATGCCTATTTCATTGAGAAAAATGGATAATGATGGCACTAAAAAAAATATTGATGATTATTTGGGACCAATAGGTTATGGGTATGTTCCCTACTAGTGGCTCATGCATGAGAATGTATTTTTCTATGGTTACGTTACACCAAGGTACGAGGTACATGGGGCCTGAGACTAACTAGTTCCTAGGGGTATTCCCAAGATTAGTGCTCATTGACTATTGTATATTTTTCTTTGGAATATGGTGTTTTTCACTGGAAAATATATTATCTTACATGTTTTATTGAAATGTGATCACTCATGGAAAAAATCCCTTTGAAAGCTATTTTCATTTAAAAGTTTCATTCTTTAGAAATTATTTCCACCACTTATTGCTTATCAAAACTAAAATTATTTTTATCTTGTATTTCTTAATATATGGAATATGTTGGTGGTATCCTATTGGGATTAGGATCACACCCTAGTTAAAACCCTTTGGTGTAATTATACTTGATCATGTTTGACACAGGTAAAGGAAAAGCCTTGGGTGATGACAGTTCGAGTTGTTAGTTCCCATCCATGGGGTGGTGTTGTGGAGACAACTTGTGGGTGATGACCCCTTGTCATGTAAAATACTTGGGGTTGTTTTTATGATAATTTTATGTGTCTTTGGAATTCTTATTCTATGTTTAAACCTATGTATTCAGTTCTGTATTTTGTTTAAAGCTTGTTTGGCATGAATTTTTAGATTCGTTTTATCGATTATTTTTTATGTTTTATGTATCCATACTCGGGTAAATCATTCCCAAACCAAAATATATGATACTCGGGAACTTGTGCCAGCCCGTGGGGATAGGGAACGCCCTTTGGTCCCTATCACAGGCTAGGTTTGGTGTTAGTTTTTTTTTTGGAGACCATATTCAGTTCGTGACAGGGTCCTATAATAAGATTTGGTGGTTGAGAGTTTCTTAGATGAGAAGATACAGCCAGTGGTTTCCAATGGCGGGCATACAAGAGCAAAGACCTTATCAGCAGGGATCTGATGTTAGTCCTAGAGACCTAGACATGTGATATGTTTAAGGAGGAGGTCCCAGGATAGAGGGTCTATGGTTTAGGGATCACATGATGGGTATAGTCATAATAGGGAGATGTGGAGCTACTCATATGATAGTAGGGTACATCTTGCACAAGATTTTATGACCCACCATACAGATAACAAAGAAACTATGTATGGGCTGCTGAGGTAGAGAAACCAGTAGGAGAATATAGGTCTATAGGGAGGTGGATGTGGTAGAGGATTTGGGAGAGCAGTAAGAGGCGGTAGATTCTTTGACTTTTTACCACTACCACCCTCAGGTGGTCCACACTAAGCTCAGGGAACTAGAGGTCAGGGGCATGGACAGCTACAGGTGGTCAAATCTTATAACCCAGAGGCTCTAGGAATGATACAAGGTATGGTCTATTTCTTTTCTACCTTATATGCAGTACTGATAGACACAGGTTCTAGTCATTCCTTTCTTTCCACCTATCTTGTTTGAGACTTATAAATTCTAGTTGATCCTTTGGCTTAACCTTTATGCTTGGAGACTCCTACTAGAGACGACTCAACAATCACACACTTGTTTCGATAGTGTGAATTGGATCTTGGAGGAAAAATTTTATGTTAGGATATCTTTTTAGTGGTGATGAGGCCATATGAAAACATCTTAGTTATGAAATGGTTATCCACAGTTCATTCCCAGATTGACTCTTCAGGAGAAAGATGTGGTGTGTCTACACCAACGGGACTAGGTTCTCCTTTATCAGTGAAAATAAAACCTAGAAAGAATGAGATAGACTCATGGATAGGAGGTTGTAGCTGATTACTCACCAATTTTCTAGCATGACCCTTGGTGTTGTGGATGTTATGAGTTCCAAGTTTTCTACAGTGGTGGTAGAGTATGAGGATATATTCCCTAGGGATGCTCTGGGTTTACCTCCCCGCCAAGATATATACTTCTTCATTTATCTACACCCCAGGATGGCACTGATATCTACTCCATCATATCGGATGTCTCCTGTAGAGATTCACAAGCCAAGGGTGAATTTGGAGGACCTGCAAAGAAAAGGCTTTGTTAGACCCAGTTTTTCACCTTAGGTAGCTCCATTTTTGTTCGCTAAGAATGCAAAAAAGATCTTGAGGTTGTGTATGTACTACCAGTACTTGAATTAGTTAACTTTAAAGAAAAAATATCCACTACCAAGGATCGATGACTACTTTGATTAGTTGAGAGGGGCACGATTGTTCTCAAAGGTTGACATCGGGCCAGGCTATCACCAGTTGTGAGTAAAGAATGAGGATATACCAAAGATGAAATTTAAATTATGCTATGGTCACTATGAGTATTTGGTGATTCCCTTTGGTGTGAATAATTACCCAGCAGTGTTCATGGGACTCATGAACCAAATATTTTATCCTTTCTTAGACTAATTCATGGTATTATTCATCAGTGATATCCTTGTTTACTCAGTGTCTAATGAGAATCATGTGAGACACATAATTATGGTTATGAACATACTCTAAGAGCACCAGCTTTATGAGAGGCTCTAAAAGTTCCAATTATGTATTCAGGATATCCGTTTTTTGGGACATGTTATCTTAGAATATGGAGTGGTAGTGGACCCAGTCAAGGTTGAGGTAGTGTTAGCTTGGGATCTAGCCAAGAGTGTGACAAAGGTGTGGAGCTTCCTTGGGTTGGTAGGCTATTAGTGGAGATTAATACCTAAATTCTCAAAGATATCAACACCCATGATATATTTGACCTAAATGGGGTGTACTTTCATGTGGATAGAGATGTTCCATCAAGATTTTTAGGAGTTGAGATAGAGATTGATGAGTACTCTCATCTTGAGATTACTGGAGGAGGGTGTCGAGTACCTGGTATTTTGTGATGCATTAGGAAATGGGCTTGGTTATGTTCTGAAGTAGAGGAAATTTTTTAATTGCCTATGGTTCATGTCAGTTGAGACCACATGATCATAACTATGTGACCCATGATTTTTAGTTAGCAGCGGTAGTCTTCACACTAAAGATATAGAGACACTACCTTATGGTAAAGTGATTTATCATATATTCTTATCAAAAGAGTCTCAAGTATATATTATCTCTAAATGATCTTAACTTTATATAGAGGTGATGGCTAGATTTCCTCCAGAATTATTATTTTGAGATTTTCTACACTCCTAGGAAGCGGAATGTGGTAGCAGATGCTCTCAGTAGGAGATATTGTTTGTAGTTTCTGAATGAGGAATCGGAGTAGTTTTCCTTGTCATAGTTATCCTTTGTGGATGGATATGGAATATATTACCTCCATTTGATGGTTTTTAACCTTATTATTTTTTAGTGAGTTAGGGAGACACAACTTGGGGATGTCAACTGTGAGACCCTACGTACTCATATATCCACTGGACATGATCCTTATATATTTTGTAAAGGTGGAGAGCATGTTTTTCTTTTCAGAGGATGCATGATGGTACCAGTTAATTTGAGGGAGGAGGTTCTGATATATTTTAATACATATTCTTTTGTGGTACTTCTAGTTGAGGAAAATATTCACTAGTACCTCCGAAATTAGTTTTAGTGGCCAGAGATAAAGAAGGGAGTTGCAGAGTTTATATCTCGATGCCTTGCTTGTCAGCAAGTGAATACTAAACACCAAGTTATAATGGGTTTAGCTCAACCTCTTAAGGTTCCATAGTGAAAGTGGGATGGGATATCCATGGACTTCTTTAAAGTCTTACCACATACATATAAGGTACATGATACCATCTCGGTGATCGTATACCGGATCCCCAAGTTGGCCAACTTCCTAGCTATTCAGGAGTAGAGTTCAGTAGAGAGCTTGGGATGCCTCTACATGCAGGATATAGTCTGACTACATGGAGTTCCATTGATGATCATTTTTTATCATGATTATCACTTTACAACATGGTTATGGAAGGGAATATAAGAGGATTTCATAACTCAGTTACACTTGATCACAACGTTTCACCCCCATACTGGAAGTGAGATAGAGCAGACCATTTAGGTTCTGGGGGACTTGTTGTACACTTTCATGTTGGAATTTGGACACAGTTGATAGGATCACCTACCACTACTAGATTTTTTTTAAAAAAATAGTTACTATTCCACCATAGGTGTGGCACCATTCAAGGCTTTGTATGGGAGACCCTACAGGCCACCACTTTTCTAGACTAACCCAGGAGAGTCAGAACTCATAGACCTAGAGTTGGTGCAAGAAACTATTGATAAGGTTCAGATCATCTAGGAGTGGATGAGGAATGCACTGAGTCATCATAAGTCTTATGTAGATATACGACTAAGTCCTTTGGAGTTCGATGAGTGAGACTATGTATTCTTACAGGTTTCACCTCGACGTGAATTATAGATATTTGGTCGGGGCGACAAGTTGTCTCTGTGAATCATTGTCCCTTTATAGATATTTCATATAGTTGGTGAGGTTTCCTAACACTTAGATTTCACTATATATTTATAACTGGTACATGAAATTTTCCATGTGTCGTAACAGAAGAGGTACAAGCATGATCCATCACACATTATCGACTGGAGAGAGCTGGTCATCGAGGATGGATCTAACTTTGTTGTGTACCAATTAGAGATTGAGGATTGGTATGAGAGGATCCTTCATGGTCAATTAAATACTTTAGTGTATGTTTGGTGTCCGCATGAGAATATTTAGGAGATCACATGGGAGTGGGAGGCTCAAATTCTTGCTCAGTAACCACATCTCTTTGTGTATAACTTGTTTTATCTTTTTGAAAACGTAAAGCACCAAGGTGGTAGAATTTAATGAATTTTATTTTCAATATATTATTTTTTGATATTTTATGGATTATTTTCGAGACCAGGTGCAGAGATTGTGTGCAATTCTAATGCCCAGTCTACCTGGAATAAATGTTTGAATAATATTAAATATATTAAATAGTGTGTGCACACATTTTTCATGAAAAAATAGAATAAATTCTAAATGGGGCCTGGATCAAAAATATGAGGGCACTATTGATTTCATAATGTGGGTTTTACCCTAAGTTGGTCGGCATGGGGAATTGGTGTAAAATTTTTCACGAGCATAAAAATGAATAAAATACTTGATTAAATTATTTTATTTTACTTCGTTGATATAGAGACCTAACCTATTTTATAAATAAATGGTTATAGGGAATTATTAGGTCTAGAATCTATAAACCTAGAGATCTAAATGACCGTTAGAAAGACAATGAATGATTTTCCATTGACGAATGATGACTAAATCAGAGATCGACGACCAGTGTGAGACAAAATCAAAGGATCTCACCAATGACAATGACATCGCTTTTTTTCTTCATTAGAGATCGATCCAAATCAAGGTAGGACATTGTTTGATTTGGTTTTATTTCCTCAATTTTCTTTCTACAATAAACACAGATCAATAAACCAATAGATTGATCTATGGATCATTCATATTACAAGATGGTTTTATCGTGGGGATTTATTTGGAGGATTTATTCGTGATTATTAAGTATTATCTTATTTTTACAAAGGAAATGAATCTAGGTTGACATGAACATCAACCAAGGTTTGTTCCTATTGATTGTTCTTGTGCATTTATCCCCCAATTCTTTGTTCATCATTGGAATTATTTGTTGGTCCATAGTTCAACACATCCCAATGAATTGATTGTTTCACACCCGTTTCTTGGTGTAATGATATAATATTTTAGATATGAGATCGACATGACATGACAGTGGTGTGATGATGGAAGTAGTAGCATATCAGATGGTTTTGGAAACCTAGTTTTGTGTTCTTTTGTACGTGATAAAGAACGATGAACAAGGATGATTTCTAAATGTATTTTGATGGATGAAATGTGTTGTTCATCGATGGTGATGCTCAAACAAGGTGGTTCCTTGGTTTTCTAGTGAGGATCATAGCCTAATTTACTATCAAAGTCATGGAAACGAATGAGGAAACCATATCTAATAATCTAGAAATTTTCACGATACACGGCATATGACTCGGAGCCACACATCATGTGGGCCCCTCTTAGTAATGGATAGGGTTTTTAAAGGAAGATAAATATCACAAATCATGTGGTCCCCTTTGGTGAGCTTTGTGTGTATTGTTACATGAACATGGGCTGGAGTACACGAGCGCAGGCATGTTGTGTACTCCTACATGGACATGGCCTAGTAAAATGTACATGGGATAAGCCATGTACTGGTACATGGGTAGAGTATAGTGTAAAACCTCACATCGTGTACTATTACACAGACACGGGGCATGGTTTGTTTACATGGGCAGGACTTGGGGGGCAAAGGGACACGATGTGTAACCTAACTATATGTTTTGCACTCATTAAAACATTGTTTGGATCCCTTATCCCATATATATTGGACAAGTTTTTTCAGGGTGTGTTCCCCATATCCATTCCTTGAGGGTTAGTATGGAATCTCCTCCTACTCCTAGGAAAATGATCCCTTGATTAGGAATTCTTAGATAGAGTTATTGTAATATTCCCATGAGGACTAGAGTGATATTCTTTATTCATCTTCATGACCTAGGTGGAGTTCTTAGTATCGTTGTGACCAATACTATGCATGCACTGATCCTCTACTTAGCATATTAATCCATATTGGGTTGTTGTTATAACCCATGGACTTGGGATTGATCCTCATATTTGTATAATACATCTTCATACTTTCATCATTTACTTCTAATGGTGAGGCCTGATAAGAACTACCTCTTGGACAGACATCATCAGTGTTATAAAACTCATAAGTATGTTCTCCCATATGATTTCTATGTATATTCTTTGAGATAGAATCCTAGGATGACATTATGGTTGTGAATTTACCTCTTTCATGGGTGTATTTATTGAGTATATCTAGATATTCTTATTATATGTGATGTAGACATATACCTATGTAGGGATTAATGTACTTATTTTGTTGTATGATTTGTGGTTTTGGGGTGTCTTGCTGGGTATTGTTATACTCACCCCTTTATGGGATTTTCTTACATGTGTTGTGTCTTGTATAGATGATAAACCTTTTGACAAATTCCTTGATAGACTAGCACCAGATGATGCTTAGTGAGACTGGATAGACTAAGGTGTGTTGTTGCGGTATCTTGATAGCAGTCCTAGTTTTACTTTTATGTTGGACTTGTTTTCAGTCTCTTTGTAATGGGATTGTATTTGGAACTATTTACTTTCCTTTAATTCATGTCATAATATAGTTATGGGATTTAGATGTATGCATGCATGTTTGTTTGTTTATTTTTACATTTCATCATTGTATGGGCTTGGATATGTGTGCATGTGAATATATACTTAAGCTAAGGCCTCCCATGTTAGTGATATGACTACTCAGCACTAGTCGCCATCCTTTGTCCTATTAGAGACGGGCTTGGGGAGTCACAAAATGGGCCCCATTGGGATGGATCATTAAAATTTTCAACATGATAATTTCAAAAATAACATTTATATTACCAAAATAATTTTCTAAATATAATAATTTCCACCTTTAAATAAAAAACCTCACTTTTTGAAAAGTGCTAGTTTTTATGACAAAAACAGTTTTCTATACCTTATTAGGATTAAATTAGACTTCATTAAATTAAATTATCATTTGTATATAAATAAATATTATTTAATATGAATATTATATAAAAATAAAATTTATTTCAAAACTATTGAATTTATCAAAACAAGTGTTTTAATTAAAACCATATATTTTCCAAAAAAAATGGTTTTTTATATCGAAATATAATTTTTATCAACTCATGTCTAATTGTATATATGAAGTAATAATGAAAAGGGATAAATATAATCATTACTTTATTAAAAAATAAAACATAAAATTCATACTACTATGGTCTAGATACATAATCCCTTATTACACCAGTGTACACCATAAGGGTAAGGTGTGCGAGAGTGGTACTTTGTTTGGGTGGTTCAGAAAACATGGTTTGGGTCATGATATCAATAATATTTAAATTATGTGGTAATCAAGTTCATTCATGTTTCAGTTTTTGAATTTATCTTGGGCTCGATTAAGGGAAAACCCTAATGATGTCATCTCCCTTAGAAACTCTAATAAATGGTCCACATGGGGTGAAATCCTACTAGTTAAGGTCATCTATTCTTCCATATGTCAATTTAACTTTATTATAGCCCTTAATATATAATGATATTAGTGGTTATAGTATAACAACTATATTATCAATAATTATGATGTTTAATGGTTATTTCAATCCGACATGATATATTTTATAATTGCCCAAAATAACCAATGTAGTGTATGCGTTTTCGATAACTACATTACCTAATAATGAATTAATTCATCCAAAATATAATATCATTTATAAAAGTTTGGTTCATTATAATATTACCCCCTTTAGAATTTTAATCCTAAAAAATTTCATTTTTTACACTAAAAAAATTAGGGTACTTATGTTTTATTTCCTCTTATGAATCCCTCATTTCATACTAAAACTTGTGGTACTTCCAAAACACTTTGACCTAGTGATTTTTCTTGTTTCATAGAATTTTATCTCTGTGATCTAAGATATTCACTGGCTACTCCTAATATGAATGATAATTCTCCAAAGGTACCACCACTAGATTTAGTATATTTGATGGGTCTAGTATGTACTTTTTTATGATGGATACATAGAACACATCATGTAATTAATATCAGTTAGGTGGTAGTTTTAGTGGATAGTACACATGTTTTATGAGATCAAGGATCTCAAAGGGGCCAGTGTATCTTGGTCTATGATTTCGATTCTTCTCAAACCTCATGAATCTATTATATGACAATATATGAAGGAATACCCTATCTCCCACATCAAACTCCATGCCTCAACAGATATTGTCTGCATAGATTTTTTGTCAACTTTTTATGGATTTAATATGAGGTTGAATGGTTTAAAAGTTCTCTATAATCTCTTGGATAAGATCAGGTCCCATGATATTTCCCTCCCTAATTTCATCCTAGTATGTTGTAGTTTGAAACCTCTTCCCATACCTAGCCTCATAAAGTTCCATTTGAATGCTAGAATATAAGATGTTATTATATGAGAACTATACTAGGGGAAGTTTTTAATCCCAAAATCCTTGGAAATACATTGAAAATGATATCAGCATATCCTCTAGAGTTTGAATAGTTCTTTTATACTGACTATCCATCTGAGGTTGATAAGAAGTATTGAAACATAAATCTATATATATTGTTTGTTGTGGGCTTCTCAAAAACCTTAAGGTAAATCTTGGATTTTCATCAGATACAATGGATATTGGTACTCTAAGCATCATCACCACTTTCCTTATGTATATCTTAACAAGTTGGTCAAGATAAAAATATTTCTTGATAAAAATGAAATGCGCTGACTTTTTAAGGAGATCAATTATGACCCTAATGGAATTATTGACTTTATATCTCTTGGGGAGTCCTATGATGAAATACATAATTATTTTTTCCCATTTCCATATAGGAATGGGAAATGGTTTCATAATAATCTTAGACTTATACCATTTAGCCTTGAAATTTTGGCATACCAAGAATCAGGATATAAATTATGGAATCTCTCTCTTTATGTTATCCCTTCATATATTTTACATTAGATCTATATACATCTTAGTCCTTCTTTAATGTATAGAAAAGGGTTAGCTATGCACATAATCCAGAAGTTCCCACTTCATCTTCAGTTTTGATGGGACATATATGTGGGTTCCAAACCTTATAACTCTAACTTTAGAAAAGTTAAACTTTTCAATATTATCTACCTTTCTCTATAGCTCCTCATAATCTTTCTGGGCCTCCATAATCCTCTCAAGAATAGATGGTTTATTAGTTATTTGAGAAAGGTAGGATGAAGATCCTTTTATTATTCCCATGTACATCCATTTCATATCTAATAATATTAAATACCATTCAATCCTCATCATGGATAGGGTTGTAGGATCCTTTCAACTTAGATCATCTGTCACATTTTTTTCCTTTCCAGGATGGTAATGGATTGAACAATCATAATCATTGATCATATCTAGCCACATTTATTAGTGTATATTTATCTCCTTTTGTATGAATATATACTTGAGGATTTTATGATCTGTATATATGTCACACTTCTCCCCATAGAGATAATGTCACCAAATATAAAAATCGAAGATCACTGCATCCATTTCTAGATCATGGGTTGGGTAGTTCTGGTCATGGATCATTAATTGGTAAGAGGTATAAGAAAATAATTTTTCATCTTGCATGATTATACAACCCAATACCTTTTTGGATTCATCGATGTAGATCCCAAAGCTTTCCCTAATGGTAGGTAATTTGAACACACGTGTAGATTTTGGTCCCTTCTTTAACTCTTTAAATTTATCCTTGCATGTATTATCTTGTAAAAACATCACTCCTTTCTAATTTATCATGGTTAGTGGGATTAAAAATCATGAGAAGTTTCTTAAAAATCAATGATAGTACCCGGATAATCCTATGAAACTAAAAATCTTCATCATAGATGTTGGTCTGGGATATCCTTCATCGTCATCATCATAATGAATTTTTATTAAGAAAAGAATAGATACAACCAGATCCACGCTGAAACGCAAACATGTTTGGGACACCCTTCAATTGCCTCTATTTTTTAATTATCTATAGATATCCATTTTCTATTGATAACATTCCCTAGGAATATTACTATCTCCATAAAAAATTTCATTTAATATACTTGATATATAACTTTCGCTTTCGTGTGGTATTTAGTAAAATATTCAAATTCTCCTCTTATTCATACTTTATTTTCGAGTAGATAAGAATATAATCTATAATGAATACCAAAAATTTTTAAGGAAGTATATAAATACCCTATTCATTAATCCCATAAAGATATTTTAATAATTTTTGTGTCAAAATAGAATCACTATGAACTCATAGTGACCATACCTTTTAATAAAAGTAGTCTTGGGGATATCCTCTTTCTTCACCTTTAATTGATAATATACCATTAGAAAATACACCTTATAGAAGTACTAGTATCCATTTAGTTAATTGAAAAAGTCATAAATATATGTATAAGTATACTTTTTCTTTATCATGATCTTGTTGAGAACATAGTAATTAATACAAAGGTACATTGATGCATCCTTATTCTTGAAAAAAAAAAGATCAGTTCGCCTTATGGTAAAGAACTTGGGAATATAAACCCTTTATCAAGATTATATTGTAGTTTATTCTTCATATATTTAAGTTTAACAGTGTCCATTCTATTTGGAGTCATGGATATTGAAAAATATTTGAGTATAATTTTTATTGATAACTCAACCTCTCTTATGGGAGGAAGACTGGGAAATCTTTGAGAAACACATCATCATATTCCATCACAATGGGCATTTTATAAAGGATGATCTTTTCCTTAGTCTCAATCATTTGAGCTAGATAAACTTTCTCATTAGGCTATTATAATATTTATTGATATGATGATTCCAAAGGATATCTATCCTCCACCTTGAAATTGTATAGAATCGGTGGGAAACTTTTGATATGGAGGGTGATTTCCTTCTCTAGGAAATTTTTATTGGATTTATACAAGGAAATACAATCGATAACCAAAAATGAATCAAATTATGAGTATCACAGGGTTAAGTAGAAATTTTATCCTAAAAACATGGTCAGGGGAGAAGTTATATACAAGGGATGGAATAATTTCCTCATTTTTTATTTTCACTGATAGTTCAATTTCCATGATTTAAGGTGGTGTTTTAATAGTTATAATAAACTTACATGATAGAAAAGAATGCATAGAGACATAATCAAATAGTATGTTCACTATCCTTGAATGAATAACTAGTGTACCTATCACAACATCATTTTCAGGATCCATCTCAGTAGTTTTCATGTCATAAGATCGTTCTTTCTCTCTAGGACTTGGAGGTTTTTATCATTGTTTATCATCAATAACCATTGGATTAGTACATTGATTCACATAGTGTCCAATTCATTATAGTTGAAACATTAGAAAATAGGTTGGGTTTGACTGGATCATTTCTTTATTCTATAATATTGGTGGGTTTCCCCCATAAAAATTTGCTAACTGAGTATCTTTCCTTCCTATACCTAAAGCATTTCCTTATCTCAATTAAGAAATTTCTGAGATGATTCTTCTTACACATTTTTCAAGTGGTTTATTGATCTTTATTTATACAATGATATTTCTCCATAACTCTCCCAAAATTTAACTCCATTATCCAATTCCTTTATCTAGACTTGTGAGACCCTTTAGATTCATTGATCTCTATTTTGACTTTAAGGGCACATCATAAAATTTCATTATAGTTATTGAAGTCCCTAATTGATAAATATTTTCATAGATTTATGTTTATCCCACTAAAGAATCATTTAACTTTAATTTTAGGGTTAATGAAAAATTTGGAGGCTTACTGTGAAATTTTTGTGAAGTTCACCTCATTCACCTTGATGGATTAATCACCCTTTTTCTTAAGGACAAGGAAATACCTATCCATTTTAAGTTGTAGAGTGTGTAGAAAATATTATCTTAAAACATTTTCTATAATTCTTTCCACTTTATTACAATTATATCCACTAAGAGATTTTTATTTTTTATCAACTTACACCATTGATCAACTTCTCCATCCATATGGTAAACAACCAACATGAAATTATCTTTATTAGATATTTTAAGGACATAGATGATTGTTTTAATGGATTTGATCTATTGTTACATGATTAAAGTATTGTAATATCTATTGAAATTTTGAGGCCTTTATCATATTAATGTATTGATTTTAACTTCCTCTTTCTTAGGGGAGGTGTGGGGTTTCCCCATAATTCAAGTTTCTATTCAAAACTTGAGTTAACTACGTAAGTATTGTAATGAATTTCTCTACTTCTCCTCCCATAAGGTTTGTAATCCCAAAACATTTCTCATCACATTGTTTGTTTACTTGGTTCTGCATATTTCCAGACATTGACTAAAATAAATAAATAAATAGGGATGAGAATTTTCAAACTATTACACACATAAATGGGAAACTTATGAATATCTAAGGGATATCTCATAAATGAAAATTATTCCATAACATCTAAATTTTTTAGTCTCAATATATGTTATCCAAGGTCTTTTTCTTAACATGAAATTTTATGGGCATTTTTTTCACTTTATATTGGTTGGCAAAGAGATTTTAAATTTACTAAAGCATATCCCCCAAGAGTTTCATATTAGGTGTATAGAAAGTTCTATTTATCATGAACCAAGTGAATAATGAGTTAATACCCAATGCACCCTTTTGAGTATATTACCACTAGGTACAACTGTGTGAGGGATATCTCCACTAGTAGTATCCTGATAGGGATTTTGTTGCTTGGAAACCATATACTCTATAATTTACAAAAAAAAATAGGTATTTATTTTATGTTTATTCATATCCCTAAGGCTTTCACTGTGTTTTTTAAATCCAAATCACCAAAAATAACTATACCTTTCTATGATATCAACTATGACAACCCATATCTTTTATATACCTTATTTTATGATTAATTATATAAATATACACATAATAAAATCCTAGAAGATTGAGAAGCCTAATGTCTGGGAAATTTCATGTGTATCACATTAGCATGAAATAGGGATACAAATTTATTATTTAAAACTCCATAACATGCCCTTAAAATCCATTACTCTTCTAATATTTCACAAGATAACCTAGGGATGTACATTAGAAAGGGGTGATATATAAATCCTAGTAAGGGAATAATCAAAACATAACATGATAAAAGTAATACATGTGAGTCAATTGGAATATAAAGGTGACATAAAAGGGTGATAATCATAATAATTAATATAAAATTGTGATAAATGATGATAACATCAAAGAAATAATGTAATTTCGCAATAAAATAAAATATTAAATTATAAGAATAAGTCAAGGATAATCATAGAGACATAAAAACATAGTGTTCTTTGGATAACCTCTTATAAACCATACATGGTATCTCTTAAGATAAAAACATTAACCAATGCATTATATGGATATATAATTATTGTCACACCCATCACATTCATATCATGTACATTCATTTGTGTTCCACATTACTCATATAGCATGGGAATTCCTCTCATCATTTTTAATCCCAATACTAAAGAGTATGGGTTATATACATGGAAGTACATAGTAATTTAATGATGGGTATATCTTGGTGAATACCCTTTGGTGGAAATGGGGATGGGAATTCTCAACACAAATGTTTGGCTTGGAAAATCTTAGGATAATTTCGACAGCATAATGGGTGTGAATAAAGGTTCATGTAAGCATTTAATTATATTGAAATGTGCTATCTAATTACTTTTGAATAATAAGGATAGTAAAGTTATGTGTAAAAACACATTACAACATAAAAAATTTGAAATAAAAATGCATAATCAAAAGAATTTACTTGAATAAAGAGGAGGATGAGAGAATTCATTACCTTGAGAGGTTGCATATAAAAACTTAGGAGGAGTATCTTAAGAGCTTTGTAACACATTCAAATTTATTTAGAGAGGTATAGGGAGATTAAATTCATTATAAATAGGTTTTTAGTGAATATTAGTGGTACATTGGGTGGGTATTTATAGCAAAATATATGGAAATTTTTTATTAATTTCTAAATTTAGGTTTTTAACTCTATATGATAAAATAATAAAAAAACAAAATAATCCTATGGTTTTTACCAATGGTTTATACCAAAGAATATTGGTTTTAAATATTTTATAAGTCTGAGAAAAAACATAATAAAATAATACCATTGGTGTTGTGGAAGTGACTCATGTTTAAAAATAATTGATTTTAAAATAATAAAATATAATATAGGTTTTAGAGGATTCCTTAATGGTTCATAAGATTAAAAAAAATAACTTAAAAATAGAATATTTAAAATTTTAAATATATATTAGGTCATGGATTCATTTTATAAAATTTATTACATCACTTTTAGGCTATTATGGTTTCATAATATAGACCGTATATTTATACCGTATTTAATTTTTACTCAGAAATTTGATTGTCTCAAAAAATTATGAAAAATTAATCATTAGATAATTTCAAGATGATAATTTAAAAAATAGTATTTATTTTACCAACACAGTTTTCTAAATATTAAATTTTCATTCATTAAATAAAAATCCTCCTTTATTGAAAAATACTAGTTTTTACGGTAATAACAATTTTATAACCCTTATAAAGATTACATTTGGATTCATTAAATTATATTATCATTTGTAAATAAATAAATATTATTTAGTAATAAATTTATATGAAAATAACATTTATTTAAAAATTCATTATTTTATCAAAAAAAGTTTTATAGTTAAATCATATATTTTCCAAAAAAATACATTTTTGGTTTATTTTTATCAAAATATAATTTCTATCAACTCATATATAATTGTATATATAATTTAATAATGAAAAGGGATAAATATATATATTATTTTATTGCAAATAAAACATAAAAATTCATACTATTTAGGTTAAGATATATGATACCTTATTACACTAGTGTATTCCCTAAGGTTAAGGTGTGTGATGGTGGTACTTTCTTAGGTTGGTTTGGAAAACATGTTTTAGGTCATGATCTCTATAAGCTTGAACATCTCCAGTAAAAAAATTTATTTATGTTTTGGATATTAAATTCCAGATTTTTCGTGTTCAATGGAAAATCCCAGTGATACTATCTCCCTTAGAAGCACTAATAAATGGGCTTTATAGGGTATGATCTAACAGGTTGTGGTCATCACTTCTTCTGTCTGTGTCAATTAGACATTATCATAACCCTTAATATATAATGATATTAATATTAATTTTATAATGGCTATATTATCAATGGTTATTATGATTGATGGTCATTTAAATCTAACATGCTATATCTTATAATCATCTAAAATAACAAAAGCACTATATGTGTTTTCTATAACTACATTACTCAATAATAAATTTATTCATTCAAAAATGAATTTCATTTATCAAAGTTCAGGTCATTATAGATAAATTCCATGGAAGAATTTATATGATCTTCATCGATGTGGTAGAATGAAAAATTATGGTTCTAAAGGAATGAAAAGTTTATTTGTAGGAAGCTTGTATGATCAAAAGGGTCGTGGAATAGAGATCCATGTTGTTGTTGTGGAAGGAAGGTGAATAAAAGCTGGAAGGAGAGACTTTTGTTTGAGCATGAAAATGGTCTATAAGTGGAAAATTATTGTACTAAACCTAAGAAAACAATTATCGAGTGATATATTGTTAGTTTTGGTGTGAAAATTATTTTCTAAGTTAAGTTTCAAAGCTTTGTATGTTCAGTCATAGGTTGGAAAACTTGGGGGAATCTAGATAGAGGCAATGCACCAGTACCATGGAAGTATGATTTCAGGTAACTGAAGTTGCTTCACTTAAAAGTTAATATATGGACATGTGATCTCATCAGATGCAGTAGTGTTAGTTGAATGAACGTTTGGTGTGATCCTTGGGATTTCAGATCAACATATATTCATTGGTTGGTGTGTGTTTACTAGAAGATCAAAAAATAGAGTACAGTAAAGGTCTAGTGTAGAAATGATATCAAGATAAATTTACCAATGAATATAATTAGGGAATCGATCATAAATATAGAATATTCAATGATTTGAATGGTAGGGGAAGCTGCAAGTATCCAAAGGGGTGTTCAGAGGACCGGCGAAGCATGTTCGAAAGTTCATGGATTATGAGAAGTTACTAATATCAAGATGTGGATGGTTTTCTCACTTTTATGGAAAGGAAAATGTTCATAAATGTATTCAGAGTGGAGTGGAAGATGGAATTCACTCTTCAATAGTATTCAATAATCAATGCATCCATTTTTATAGGAAATCGTAGGTTGAACAATGCAACAGGTAGATGCTCACATCTATCAGATGGAGGTGTTGACTAGATGGGCCATTGGGGACCTCTTTAATAATTCCATTGGTCCATATGTATAGTGAGACTAAATAATGATGAATGAAAGAAAATGAAATTCCTAGATCTAAAAGATAAGGTTTCTCTAGAAGGTGTGCGCCTGGGTGCATCTAGATATCGGAGGCTAAAATGTTAAAGGTAGGGGACCAGTAGGTAGGAGCAACTGGAATATGAAATGTCCAATAGGAATTGGTGAGACTTATTGTAAAAAATTGAGTAGGAATTTTGGATGTTTAACATCCCTCTTAAATTATTTATACTTAAAATATAATTAAATATGTGTTTTCATTCTCCTATGGATATCAGATGAAATTCTGAACCACATAATCCTTTATTTGTATTGTGTTTGTACTTTGTGCTTGCATGTGTGTGTGTGTGTGTTCGATTTGTACTTGATCATGTGTGTTCATTTTTTATAAGGAGAATTGTAGAGTTCCCTATAATGACCAAGGATTTTCATATATAAATATCACATCTTTTTAGATGAATATTCAATACATTTCATAAACACACACCTGAGGACCATAATAGTTTAGTGTCTTTGGAGACTAGAAACACAATATTATTATTTCATGAAAGATATTAAACATATCCCACAAATATCTTATCATAGAGTAATCCTATTAGGTATACCCTAATTAACCCTTTCTTCATAACCTTGGGAAGTAAACATAAGAAAGGGTGATCTCAAATTCTTAGTGAGGGTAAACATAAAAGATGTTAATCTATGATCATATGAAATCATAAGATAATCATAAGGGTATGTGATCATAAACATAACTTACAAAGTTCATAACCAGCCTATCATAGATCATAAACATGAGTAATGGAATAAACTTTATCATTTCATAAAAAATGGTCCATAAAAGTGAAAAATCATGATAAATCAATCATAAACCATAATCTCATGTCATAAAATTTTGGCACTGTCATAAATATAGAAAACCATTTCATATGTGGATCAGGACTAGAAAGACCATAAACATAGTTGATGAAGACTTATCACCCATTTCCCATTATGGATCATGACGCACATGTTTCCCATAGTGGATCAGTACTCACCTATTTCCTATAGTGGATCAATCCCATAAACTTGTTTCCCATGGTTTTCTTATGATATATAAATCTTTACCCAATGAATTGAAGGGAGATATAGGTCTCGCACATCTCATAATGAAAACAATACTTATGTATGATAAAAAACCATAAAAAATTTATCATATCATTACATCATAACACGTGTAAATAAAATGGGTTCCATAAACATTTCATCAATTTACCATATCTTAACCCATTAAAAATAAATGGGTTTCAAAGATATTTCATCAAACATAAAAAATGACCATCTAGAGAAATATTAATGATGGTATCATTCAATATTATCCACAGTAAAGCATAAGTAAAATCAAAGGATGTCATCTTAGATGGAAAATTATTTTGGAAGATCACTTGGAACATTTATTAAGGAATGTAGCCTTTCCACTTTGAAAACACTTTTTAAAACATAAAACAGTTTTAAAATCATTTTAATTAAAAATAAACTTGTAAACTTATAAAGGAAACTTTAAAAATAATTTAAAAAAATTATTGAGGAAAATATCCTTTCTTCTTTGATTTTTTTTAAATATAAAACAGTTTCAAAATAATTTTCTTTAAAAATAAAATTTAAAACTTATAAAGGAAAAAATCATTTAAAACATTTCTTGATGAAAATATACTTTATGCTTTGAAAAAAACTTTTTAAAATATAAAAAAAATTAAAAATCCTTTTATTTTAAAATAACCTTGAAAACGTATAATTTAAGCTTAAAATAAAATAATGGTCATGATGGTAGTAAATTCATTTCATGAAATACATGTTAAATCAAAGATGTCTTTCACGTCATTTGTAAAAGTCAAATGAGCATTGATTTGAAAACAACATGAGGATTCCTTTCAAAATATTTTGTAAAAATTCAAACATGGGTGAAAATTACTTTAATAAATAATTTTAATAATTTCAAAAACATTTTTTAAAACATTTTTAGAAAACATGGGTTTTTATAAAAAATGGTATTTAACCAAAGAGATAAATAAAGACAATTTTTCTAAAAAATATTATTTTGAGCGCTTGAGTAAAAAAAGAGATGAAGATTTAGGGAAAACATGTATTCTCTAAAAATAACTATAGTATAATAAAATAAATTAGTTTCTTGAGATATATATTATATAATTTCATTATTTTAATCATAATAATGAGAAATCCCAATAGATAATGAGATTATAGCATAAAGACCTTACAACTTTGGTAATATTGAATCATGATCCCCATGAAAGAATAAAATTAATTTAAAGTTATAATATAATGATAATAAATAAATTCATGATATTACATGTCAAATGTGTTTTATATACACCTCATAAAAGAATATAGATGCATAATATAACATATCTCTCAAATAAGAAAAATTGAGACAAAAATCCATTACCACTTTGGTATCTTTTGAACTGTAAACCTTGTAAAAGAGATATCATAAAATGGATATATAAATACCAATAATTATCAGGATATTAATAATAAGAAACATTCATTGGTAGTATATATATCACATAAAATAAATAGGTGTTGAATTTGGTATGTGACTCAAAGAAGTAAAAAAGTAAGACTGAAATCCCTTACCATAAGTCTCGACTTCCTTCATACATGTTCAAACCTCCTATATAATAAATATAATTTTATTATAAATATATTATAGAACAAATATTATATATATCATACCATATATGATAAACTTATGACCTTTTATTACAATTTTAAAAAGTACTTTCTATGTTTATAGGTGACCTAAAAATTGTTTGGTTGGGATTATGAAAATCTTTCTCGTTCAACCAAACTTCATGAATCTTAAAATTTCCCTTAAATCTAGGATACATCTTTGAATTCTTCAACACTTCTTAACTCTTCTCCAATATTCTATAATATTTATGATTTTAGATCACTTAATACTTTATTCATAGACTTCAGTCCAATTCTGATTCCCCATTTTAATTTCTTCAATACGATGAAGACAACAAATTATCCACTATGTTGCTTTATACCAATTGAAAAACAAACATATGTCTTCTCATTATGATTCTTAGAAACAGATTCTTATTCTAATTTCTTCATTACAATGGAGATATTAAATTCTCCATTACATTTCTCTACATCAAAATAAACATATGAAAACCATTCTTAAAACTTCTTCAACTGCTTCTATGGTCCCCTTGATAACACCTTTATAAGATTAAATCAATTTTACTTTTATTCTATTCCTAGACTGATGATATTGTGTCTGATAAAGTTATTGTTGTCATGTATCATCTGACTATCAGTCTCATATTCACTCCGAAGAATCATTTTCTCCTCCAGTATGATGGATCTTGACCCAAATGAAAAACAATTAGTAAATTATCTTGATGAAAATTGTTGACTACATTGTTGATCTTCATCAATATGATCGATCTCTAACTTTCATGCATCTATCCCAACAAGATTTTATTCCTCTCTGCATTCATCAACTTCTTTACTTTTCTGATTATGATATAAATAAACTTTTACTTGTATCATGACTTCCTTGTGACTTTGAATACATTGAATATCGACATAGAATTGTCTGACTCATAATAGAAAGTATTATAACTTCCCATTCCTCAACAATATCTTTCTTTCCAACAAATTCTTAATAATATTGGTAGCATCATCTCTCCCCCTTTCCTTTATTAATATTGAATCACAATTTTTACATAATACTTATGATTTATGAGAACTCCATAATTAGTAAAGCATCGTCGGGCTTATATCAGATCTATGCAGAATCTGATTCTCTTCCTCATTATAATCAGAACCTAATTTTGGACCCAAGCTGATTCTGATGATCCTTTTCTTATAGAAAACATCTTTTCATTCCAATATAATTCCTTAATAATTGTGATTTCGGACTCCTGAATATGATGTTCAGTCTGATTGTCAAAATTTATAAAGTTAATTTATTTCTTTCTTCTTTGACAACAAAAGACAACACTTGAAATAAAAAAATTCTTTCAGATTTAAAAACATCTTCTAGACAACTTGGTTCCAACACTTTAGTGGTTTAAAAAACACCTTTGAAAGTCTCTATCAATCTGAGACTTTGGGAGTTATGAATAAGTGTTTTTATTTTCTCTCAAAGTTGATACGGAGTTAGGATAATGGTCATATGGTTATGGAGATAAGAAGAGAAAAATGTAGTTTCAAGCTAGTGGATAAATGAAAAAGGAGGAAAGAGGATCCAACTACCCACATGTCAAATATGTGGGAAGAAGAATCATGGGAATTGTATCAAATGGATGGGGAAATACTTCAAGTGTGGGATATAAGACCACCAAGCTCATAAATGTCAAATAGATATGAAGAAGTTATCTAATATGGTGGAGGAAAGGAGGGAACCTCCTAATGCACCACCTATGGTTAAATGCTTAAACTATAGGGGGAAACGGAACTATGTAAGATAGTGTACTAAACCTATAGTATTTGAGGGTAATTAGCATCACTAGCCACTAAATACAAAGGAGAAAGGGAAATATTATTCCATTATTAATATTTAAGTGGAGCAAGAAATCAAAGTCGTATAAGGTACACTTCCTATTCACTCAAGAATGGAAAAGGTTTTATTTCATTCTTGTTATATGAATTACATTATATGCTACAAGTTTTTTAGAACTATTGAATTGAATGTCAGATACCTTTAAGTGGTGATATCTATAAAAAAACCTAGTGGTTCAATCATTACAACCCAAGTGTTGAACTCTTATCCTGTTGGAATATGTGGGAAGATTCTTCCAGCGAATCTTGTAATACTTACCTTAGTGAAATTCGATGTTATATTGGTCATGGATTGTCTCTAATTATATAGATCACACATCAACTATTGTAAAAATTAAATCTCCTTTCATGTTATGAACCATCCAATGATCCTTTACAAATGCAAGGAAGATCATGAACCACCTTTGGAAAATCCATCAATGGTGTGGGTGTTGATACCCTAAAGATAAGCATACCTTTCCCAATTGATTGAGTCAAAGGAAGGTATCAACCTAGAGGAAATTCCCATCATTAGATAATACACTAATTTATTTCTCAAAGAGTTGCCCAAACTTATCCCATATCATGAGGTAGTGTTCTCAATAGATCTCATATATGGAGCTACTTCTATCCCAAAATTCCCCTACAGGATGGCCCCGATCAAACTAGAGTTAAAGAAGCAGTTGTAAGATAATTTTAACAAAGGGTTCATACACCCTAGTACATCACCTTGGGGTGTACTAATTATCTTTTTCAAGAAGAATGAAGGATCAATGCAGTTGTTTATCGATTACCAAGAGCTCAAAAAGATCACCATAAAGAACAAGTATCCTCTTCCAAGGACTGATGACTTGTTCGATCAACTATGAGGAGCTCAATAATTATCAAAGTTGAATCTTTAATCTAGATATTATTAACTAAAGGTAAATAAGGAAGATATTAAAAAGACTACTTCCTATACAAGTTATGGGAACTATGAGTTCATAGTGATGCCCTTTGGACTTACTAATTCCCCAAAAATCTTCATGGATTTTATGAATAGAGTCTTAAGAGACTACCTTGAAAAAATTATTGTAGTGTTTATCGATGATATTATCATTTACTAAAAGATAAAGGAGAAACATAAATATCATCTAAAAAAATTTTTGGTGACATTAAGGAAGGATAAAATGTATGCTAAGTTCAAAAAGTGTGACTTTTGGATGCAACAAGTCGCATTCTTGGGGAACACGATCAGAAGTGAGGGAATTTCTATAGACCCTTTAAAGAAAAAGGCAATTGAGGAATGGTCTAGACCCACTAGTGTCACAAAAATATATAGTTTTCTTGGCTTAGATGGGTACTAATGATGTTTTGTGAGGAATTTTTCATGATTGTATTGCCTTATAACTAAGTTAACATGGAAAGGGGTAAAGTATGTCTAGATAGAAGAATGTGAGGAAAGATTTAAGAAGATTAATAAGAGGATAGTCACTTCACCTGTACTAACACTACCAAAAAGTGGATAATTTTTTGTGATATATAGTGATTCTTCAAAGAAAATCTTGGGTTTTTTACTCATGAAGAATGATAAAGTGATAGTCTATGCCTCACAACAGTTGAAGATCCATGAGAAGAACTAACTGATGCATGATATGGATTTAGTAGCTGTAATATTTGCTATAAATATTTGGAAACATTGTCTCTATGGTGAGAAGTGTGATATATATATTGATTATAAGAGTATAAAGTATATATTCACACATAATAAGATCAACATGAGTCAAATAATATGGTTAGAGCTAATAAAGGACTATGATTTCTCTACTCACTAACATTAGGGAAAGGCGGACAAGGTAGCTAATTCTCTTAGCATAAAAGAACCTACTAATCTGTCCATGATGCAGATTGAGAAAGACCCTATCTTAATGGATATGAAAAGGATGGATTTGGAAATCATAATAGCATAGAATACATCCTACCTTGCCCAAATTATATCTCAATCATCCATCCAAGATAAGATCAAGGAGGCATAAAGGGATGATCTTGAGTTACATAAGAAGGTGAATACATTAAAGGAAGGGAAACTATAAGAGTTCAATATTAATGATGATAGTGTGATTTGGTTTGGAAAAAGGATTTGTTTGCCTTCATCACCTAAGATAAATAATGAACTATTAGATAATTTACATAGTTCATCTTTACCCATCCATCCTAGAAGCACCAAGATGTATTGTGATCATCAAGGACAATTCTGGTAAGACAACATAAATAAGGATATTGCGGAGTATATCTCATGATGTTTGGTATGTCATCAAGTTAAAGAAGATCGATATAAGTAGAAAGGGATAATGAATCCATTTCCTATACCCATGTGGAAATGGGAGAATGTCACTAAGGACTTTGTCGCTAGTCTCCCAAAAACATCCAAAGGAAACAATGCAATATGGGTTGTGGTTCATCGACTCACCAATACTTCCCACTTTATCGCTATTCAGGAATATTTATCACTTGAAAAACTTTCAAAGATATATGTAATGGAAGTGGTGAGACTTTATGGGGTACCACTTTAGATAATATTTGATCATAATATAAGGATTACCTCTAAATTCTAAAGAATTATTCATCATTATTTAAGAATTGAATTTAATTTAATCAAGGTATATCACACCCAAACTAATGGCCAATATGAAATAACTACTCAAACGCTCGAGGACATTATAAGAGCCTACTCAATGTAATTAAAAGGAGGATGGGATCAACATCTTCCATTGGTTGAGTTCTCATAAAACAATAGATTCCACTTGAGTATTCAAATGGATCCATATGAATCTCTATATGGGAATTGATTTAGAACTCCTACATGTTGGGATGAAGTTAGTGAACAAGAGCTACTTGGACCTTACCTTGTGCAAGAGATGACATAGAAGGTTCAAATCATCCAAAAACATATAAAAGTTACTCAGATTTAGAAAAAGATCTATGCTGAAAACCTTCAAATAGAATAGGAGTTTGATGTTGGAGAAAAATTCTTCCTTTGAATATCACCATGGAAGAGAGTCATGTGGTTTGAAAAGAAAGGGAAGCTTATCCCAAGAGACATTGACCCCTTTGAGATCCTTGATCACATAGGATTAGTGGCCTATCAGATTGAACTTCCACCAAGTATGGATCAAGTTCAGGATGTGTTCCACATATCACTACTGAAAAAGTACATACCTGATCACTCATGTGTATTGGTTACAGAGGTGGTACAACTAGAGAATTAACTCTCATATGAAAAGAATCCAATGAAAATTTTGGACTGTAAAGACAAATTTCTACACAACAAGACAAATAACCTTGTCAAAGTGTTATGGAGAAACCATAAGTATGAATAGGTGACATGGGAACCAGATGAAACAATGAAATAGAATCACCCTCACCTATTCTCAATTGAGAATATGAGTTGAAATTTTATGGATGAAATTTCTAAAGGGGGAAGAATGTAACGACCCAGTGTTTTTAGTAAAATTTGTTTCCTAAATAAATGTGTGTTATATAATATTATACACATAAAAATATAGATAAACCAACAAATAATTTGTTTCATTACTAAATATTGTTACATTAATCAGTTTTTAAACCAATTAAAATTCCAAACATTACAAATGGAAAAAAAATATAAAATAGAAAAGCTAAAATGGGGAAATAGGGACTACCCGGATCTACTAGAATCATCGTTCCCACTAAAAACACTATATAGAAGAAGAAATATATTAGTAAAACAAGAAATGTTATAAAAAAGGAAATATATAACCTTGAGAGTAATTGAGTTGAATAAATTAATGAAGGAATGTAGAGGTATTTATAGGAGGTAATGTGACCATTGGAATTATAACCTGGTCGTTGGAATAATAATTTCACCTAAAGGTAATAAATTATGATATAAATAATATTTATCATGATTAATTTAAGTAAATATAAATTTTATAATTCCAAAAAATAAATATCATGATTAAAAACTAAAATAAAATATAAACACATTTTTTTAATAAACTGTATTTTAAAGTATTTTGTAAAAAACATTATTTTTATATTAAAAATTAAAATTACCTATTTTATAAATTTATTTTTATAAAATGAATATCATTTTTTAAATCATCAAGTAAAAATTATCCAAGGTTTATTTTTTGGTAATTTTCTAAAATACTTCAAATTTCAGGTGAATAGTAAAAATATAGTTTTTCACATAACCAGTGTATCTCAAATTACATAATTCATGATGTAATAATGAAATAATATTTTATAGAACTTTAGTTTATTAAATGGTATATTTACTTTCATAAATTTTTCATTAAAATATAATAAACTTATTTTCCAAACCTAGAAAGAACTTTCCAAAACCTAAAGTTGAAAGTGATTCCTTAAAATATCAATTTTTTTCTTTCCACTTTACTTTTTAATAAATTAATGAATTAGAATTATAAAGTGTATTAAAAGTATTATACTAATTATATTATATTAATATATGATTTATATTTTCAAAAATTTACTATTACAAGTTTTACCTTTTATATAATATTTTATTCAATATTTTATTCTAAAAATACCCCTCTTTAAGTATAAATAACCTCTCTCCATTCCCTTAGAAAACCACTCCTCCCACCCATTAAAAAGCCTAATATGCACCCAAATATTCACTCTTAATCCACTTAAAATAAATATGGATGTTATGGAGCAATCCAAATCCAATCACCAGGGAGTTATAATGTCGTACAAGAGAAGTTACGCCAAGTATTAAGTAAGTTTCGATCCACTTCTCCCTATTTTTAATTATTCTTCCTCTTTTATTTATTTTTCCATCAACCCTTTCATGACAAAACCTTAATATAATTAATTAGATAGTAATTTAACATTATATTAATGATTTTAACCTCTTGTAAGTATCATACTACTATATATATAAATGTTAAACTTCTTCTCCCTACTCTCTCGATAATGTCCTATCAAAGGTCGGTTAACCACCTACGGAGACATTTCCATATCAACACATATAACCATCATCAAGAATGGATATTATAAACTATATATAATACATAAAAATGAAATTATATGCATTATAATATTATTTAATTAATTATACTAATGTATAGATTACATTTATGAAAATAGAGAAATCAAAGAAAAATGAGATATTTTTTTAAAAAACAAGATATCAAAATGCTTCAATTTCATCAATAGAAAATTTAAAAATATAATAAAATGGTTATAATTGATAAATATTTTTATAAATTACTATAATAAACTTTTGGATCAATTTTTTAATAAATATAATTTTATTATTTAGGAGGTGCAAAAGCGACAAAATTAAGCGGGAATTAAGGTAAGGGGATTCTCAAACCCAACTCCTTTTCTTTGGGTTATTCCTATTTAATGCCAGATTTATGTGTGGATGTTTTTTTAATATTCATAAAATATTATTTCATTATCCTTACATTTTATTTTCTTGTATATACATGTTTTTAATATTATTTTATGATAAATACAAAGATTTCCCAAAAGAAATCTTCTTTCCAAAACACATTCTGACTCCTCTTGAGTTGTTTCTTCTTCGCTCAATAATGATGAATATTATACCAAATATGTTCTTTCATTTTCATTCAGTAACCCCAAGTTTATTCATGATTGATGAAATCCTTATGAAACCCATTAGATTACATGGTTTACTTCATAACTTTGATTGTTATATTATCTATGCGTCATGCATGAATATGTAAATGTTATGATGTGATGGGTGGGACCAGAATTATATTTTCATCCAATAAATTGGGTAATGTGATATATATCATGTGATAATTTGAAATAGGTTTGAAAATTATGCTATGTTTGTTTAAAATTATGAATTTATGATTATTCACATATGTTATGTGTGAACATGATGCTAGATTTGTTCACAACTATGTGTGGTATTTGACCACAAAGACATGATGTTTCATTTTGATGCATGACCACATTCCCTTCCTTTATCAATGTTTCCCTCATGATGTTTATGATTATAATATTCTTATGAATTGATGATAATGATTATTCTCACCCATGTTATATTGATTCATTTCCCTTATTCAACCTTCTACTAGGTTTTATCTCACCCCTTTCATTAATGTATATCCTCAGGTGATTAGTTGTACTAAGGAGAATGTGAAGGCCACTAAGAAGATGGATAAGAAGGAGTTAAATAATATTTATATTTTATTATGTAAAAGTTATATATAAGCCTAATTTTCCCAAGACACTAAACCTTTGGATCCTGGATTTACAATGTTATTATGTTGATTATCTTCAAAATGTTGTAATAAACATGTATGAAAAATTAGGGCCACTATATTCATAAACCTCAATTTAATCATGATTCTCATGTTTAACATTTATAATACTATTATAACAGCATGTACCTCTCATATTTCATTTATATTCTCCTCATACTCATACCAAATTGCTAATTCTCTTCATGATCATTCCCCTTAGGACATAAATTTACATAATTCCCATACTTTATACATTTGAAACATTAAGTCATTGATGATATCTTAGGGATAACATTATTCTTATCCATTATGTTAACCATAATTTTCATTTTTTTACTTTATAATTACTTGATTTGTGTCCTTTTATGCACTCAAAACATCTTCCCATCCCTCTAAGGCATCCATTTGGGTGATTCTTCCCACATTCTTGACATATATAAAACTAAATCTTATTTCCACTATAGTATCCACCACCTGAACTCTCAACCAACTCTATAATTCTCTTCTTTGGTGAGTCCTATAGTTGGTTAAAGTGAAATTTGTTAATTGTATATCATGATAACTAATTAAAAATACTCACAATATCCTTCACTCTAGTCATCATCCCATTTGGTTTATCATCAACATTTTTTCTATCACATTCAATGTAAACTCAATTCCTTTTGGTTCCCACTATTGACTAAAACCAAAAAGCATAGTGTGAGAAACAATATTCATAATAGAAAACCACATAATCATTAAAAATCATTTATAGGATGAATAAATCATGACATATTTCTTTTTAATATATGAAACCTTTGGTTTATCCTAGGTAATTCATAGTCATGGTCTATTTAAATCCTTCTAGATAGTTGATAAAGAGTTTTTGAATTTTCAAAGCATATCCCTTTAGAGTGTTAAACCAGGTGTGTAGCAAGGCCTATTATCATGCACCATGTGATGATTGATTATAGTTCAATGTGCCTTTTTCAGATTTATTACCCCTATGTACCTATATGAAAGAGACGCATACACTTGTAGTATCTAGACAGCAATGTAAGTGCGTGGAAACCACTTGATCTATCATTTACCAAAGTTTTAGGACATTTTCCAATAATTTGACTCATCCTTAGACTTATCCTTAGATACAACCCTAAACATATCCTTAGAAATATCTTTAGAGATCTCACTAATGTTTTCTCATCTGAGTTTCCTAAGTTTAACTAAACCTATCCTATGATACCAACTATAGCAACTCAATATTTTCATACATAAATATCACAACTTTTGAGATGAATATTCAATACATTTCACAAACACGCGCCTAATGACCATAATAGTTTAGTATATTTATATACTAGAAACACAATATTATTATTTTTTGAAATATAATCAACATCTATCATAAATATCTTCTCACATAGTACTCTTATTAAGAATACCCTAACTAAACCTTTATTCATAAACTAGGTAAGGAAACATAATAAAGGGTGAGATCAAATTAACAATAAGGGTAAATATAAGATATATAAATATATGATCATATAAAAGCATAAGATAAGAATAAGGGTATGTGATAATTAAAATAAATTATGATGTTTATAACCAACCTTTCATAGATCATAAACATGACTCGTGGCATAAAACTTCATCATTTCAGAAAGCATAGACCATAAGATTGATAAGTCATTATAAATCAATCGTGAACCATAAGCTCATATCATAATAGTGTGGGACCATCATAAATATAGAAAACCATTTCATATGTCAAGGTTAACTACCAAGACAATCAAAAAAGTGGGTCAAGAATTATCACTTATTTCCCATTATGGATTAGGATACAATTGTTTCTCATAGTGGATCAGGACGCACCTATTTTCCATAGTGGATCAATCCAATTGAATTATTTACCATTTTTATCTCTTGAGATATAAAGATATATCCAATGCATTGTATGGATATATATCCCAATAATATCATAATTAAAACCATACTTATGTGTGCCATAATATCATAAAACATTCATTAAATCATCACATCATAACCTGTGTAAAAAAATGGGTTTCATAAACATTTCATCAATTTACAATAGTGTAAACCATGAAAAATAAATGGGTTTCATAAACATTTCATCAACATAAACATTAACCATCCAGATAAATAATAAGGATGGTATCATACAACATTATACCCAGTAAATCATAAGTAACATAAAAGGATTTCATCTTAGATGAAAAATGATTTTGGAAGATCACTTCGAACATTTATTAAGGAATATATCATTTCCACTTTGAAAAATAATTTTTAAAACATAAAATAGTTTCACAATACTTTTCATTAAAAAAACATGGAAACTTATAAAGAAATATTTTAAAAATATTTTAAAACATTTCTTGAGGAAAATATCATTTTCTTCTTTTAAAAATAATTTTTAAAAAATAAAAGAGTTTTCAAATCCTTTTATTTAAAAATAAACATGAAAACTTATAATGGAAAAAACATTTAAAACATTTCTTGAGGAAAATAACCTTTCCACTTTGAAAAGCACTTTTTAAAACAGAAAATATTTGAAAATATTTTTATTTTAAAATAAAATTGAAACATATAAAGAAAGCTTCAAAGAAAATAATGATCATGATGGAGTTAAAAAAATTTCATGTCATACACTTTAATTCAAATATTCCTTTCATATATTTGGTAAAAGACAAACAATAATTTCTTGGAAAAAATAATGAAGATTACTTTCAAAAAAATTATAAAAAGTAAAACATGGGTAAAAAATTATTTAATAAATAATTTGAATAATGTTAAAAAATATATTTTAAAACATTTTTAGAAAACATTTTTTTGGATGAAAAAGGGTTTTTGACTAAAGGAAGAAATAAAAAACATTTTTCCTAAAAATATTCTTTTGATCTATTAAGAACATAAAGAGAGAGGAAAATGAATGTAAAACGTGTATTATCCATAAATAACCATATTATAATAAAATAAATGATTTTATTGAGATATATATCATATTATTTCATCATTTGAAACATAATCAAGAGCAATCCCAATAAATGAAGAAATTATAACATAAAACCCTTACCTATTTTGTAACATTGAATCGCAATACCAATGAAAGAAGAAAATTAAATATGAATTTGAAAATAATTATAATAAATAAATTAATGATATTATATATCAAAGTGTATGTATATACATATCATAAAATAAGATAGGTTCATAACACAACATATGTCTCAAAGAAGGCAGATTGAGATAAAAAAACCCCTTACCACTTTGGTATCTTTCGAACTGTAAACCCTATGAAAGAGATATCCTAAAATGAATATGTAGATTAAAATAATTTTCAGGATAATAATCATAAAATAAATTCATCATTATTATATAAAACACATAGAATAATCAGGTATTGAATAGGTCATGTGTCTCATGGGAGTAAAAAGTGAGATGGAAATCCCTTACCATAAATCTTGAATTACTTTGTACATATTCAAACATCCTATATAATAAAGATAAGTTTATTATGATTATATTAAATAAACAATATTATATATATAATACCATATATGATTTACTTATGACCTTTTATTACCCATTTATTAACAATTTCATGTAAAAGTAATGTTTCTGGTAATAACTACTTTGTTTTCTGTGTATGTTTTGATTTGGTATTGTCGATACTATTTATTTGATCATGGTTACATATACTAAATAATTTTAATCATGATATAAACATCACAAATATTCATTATATATGTATTTATAATAATCCATAAAATATAGATATTGAAAATTAAATAAACAGTTTATGGAGTCAGAAGGCCGTACATATGCATGAATGTTGTTTAAATTTTCCAAAAGGAAAGAAATAAAGAATGTTAGATATAATATTAATAGTTAGATATAATATTACCATTAAATAATAATTTTTATTTCATATATATCACATATTTTAATTAAACTAATCCTTATTACCTTCCATGTAAAATTTTAACGAATTGCATCGCTTCGTGGGGTGGTAGTCTGCCATACACATTAACGGCATTATCATATTACCAAGGAATAGAAAGTAAGAAGTCACATGTGATATAATTATTCTATAAGAATAATAATATCATAAATATAAAATATAAAAAACAAATCCATCATTATATCTCACTATTATAGGGGGTGATGGAAAACTAATAACATCGGTTCGCGAGGCGGCAGTTCATTGTACACATGAATGATGGTTTCGTAACACATTTGATGGAATATAAGAAGGATTTAGGTTATTAAACTAATATAAAAACATCTTAGTATATGTAAGATACTTATTTTTTTATATAATCATATTCTAATAATAATTTAAGGGGTTAATGAAGAAATAAAATAAAATGCTTGATTAGGGACGTTACCTCTTCTTTGTAAAACTTCTTATATTTTGCACCAAAAGCATTATTAGTTTGGATTTATGACAAAAATAATTATTCTAGGATAATATTATGTAATTAATGAAGTAATTTTTTGTATTTATTGGCCTAACCAAATTGATTTATAATTTTTAAGAGGAGAGGAGAGGGTGTAGCCTTTTATAACTGAGGTGAGTGGTACACTTGTAATTTTTTAAAATAAAAATGTATACCCATGTTTTTTACATGAAAAAAGGATAAAAATATTACATTATATATCCTATAATATATTAGGTCACAATATGACCATAAAATGTATTTTTTATAAGTTTTGGGTCATTTTTAACCCTTATCTTTTTTGTTTAACCCCCGATAAACTCATTTTTACCTTAACCATGGTAAATATTTTTTACATTTTTTACTATTAATTATGCTAAAATTTTAAGTTGAACTTATTAGATAATATATATTATTATAATTCCAAATATTTAATACATTTTTTACAAATTACATTAATGTAATGGGAAACATTTAATTTAAAATTAATCCTGTAGACGTGATGGGAAAGTGGGTTTTCAAAGAGAAAATGTTCAAAAGTTTATAAGGTTTTTATATAAAAATTAAATATTAAAATGATTAAAATAACCTAAATTGGATTAATAGATATATAATTAATATAATTTTTCTTTTAAAACCATCTTAAAATAATTTTTAAGCTTTTAAATTCTTTAAAAGAAAAGAAAATTCTTAATAAAAACTGGTATTTTTCACTATTCATCAAAAAAATATTCTTGGAAAATTAGAAAACATTGAACCTAAGATAATTTTTATAGGATGATTTAAAAAATGAAATTTATTTTTTTCAAATATATTTTTAAAAAGTTTAAAAAAATAATTTTAAAATAATCATGAAAAAGGTGGTAAAAGTGATTTTTAGAAAAATACATTTTTAAGCATAAAATTAGATTTATTCTTATCTCTTGTGTAGAAAAAAAATTAGATGAATGATAAAAATTTGATTGAATATATAATATATAAATTTCATTATAATAATTCACCAAAATTTATTTTTATAATTTATTGAGGTAGAACATGTTTGTGTGCATAAAAATATTTTTTCATAAGAAGTTTTCCTTTATTTTTAAATAGTTTTTAGTTTCATTTATAATTAATTGTTCATCAAATAATTCATTTAATATACATGTGTAAACCATATATTTTCATAATTTGTTTAATCCTATTCATACCCATTATTCTAATTTCTATTTGATAACTATCATATTAAATAATAATATTTTTATAGTATGTCATGTTGAATTTAAACTCAGTGTTGCATGTAACACAATTTAAACTCAGTGTTTAATATAACAAAAACTAAACTCTATGTTGAATGTAATTAAAAATACCTAAAATATTAAATTTATTTGAAATATATATTTTTTTTAAAATATTTGGGTGTTACATTCCTAGTACGAAAAGAATCCTCTAAGATAAAGGGAAGACTTGAAGAGGTGGTTGGGGTGAGAGGTCTTTCTAGTTATAATCTTCAATTTCATGGGTGGTAGAAGATTGGAATCTTATCTAATTCTAATGTTTGATATTATTATGCACTATAGAACCCATAATTTGAACTAATGATGATTAGTTTTTGTGCCACCATCCCATTCAGATATTAATCTTATATACGTACTAAATGTTTAGGTTACCTTTAAATGTTCCATGTGAAATCCAAATGATCTTTATGTAATTAGTTATTTCAAGGATTTAACTTTATGTAGAGAAGATAAGTGACCATTTCACGGTTCCCTCAGCTGCTGAATGACCTTTACATGAGTAGTAATAATTCTAGGTTACTTTCTTATAGTTTCTATAAATTTATAGTTACATATAAGTAGCTTTTAATTACCTTTACATGGGTACTTGATTCAATATAGTACTTTTAGAAGACCTTAAATTAGTTTTATGTCTTATTAACCATGTCCAATATTCTTCTAAGATGATGTATTTAATGTTCCTTCATCCACCAATAGTTTTAATTAAATTATTTAAATATAAAAAAAAAGAATCATTAATTTTAAATTTGAACATGGTTTTTGTGATAAAAATAAAATAAAACACAAGAATTGCACCCAATTTTAACTTCTCCCTTCAAACTTCTCTAGTTGATTATCACATCCTAGAGGAACTTCTCCCAAAAAAATTATTCTCACCAATATCCCCATTTTTATTTGGTTTAAAATCAAGGAATATAAATCAATTTCAAACTTATAATACCTATCAATGAATTATCATTCAAAAAATATAAGCCTATGTGAGTGAACATGGTCTATAAAACTAGAAAATTGAATAATGAAGTCATGTTTTCTATAAAAAAAATAGTGATTTTCATCCATATCTATTCAACCTCCAACCTCTTTCTTTTACCCATATTCAACCTTTAACTAATGAACATGGAATCTAATACACACAAATTTCTGTATGCACTTCAAAAAACTATTAAAATGGTTCACACATTCAAAAAATAAATAAATCATAGATTATCCATTTTAACTCACTCAAAATATATATTCCCCGTTTAGATAAAGATGTATTAATTTCAATGGATACTCCCCCTATAAAAATTATCCCCTAAAAAACTTTAATGAGATAAATATAAAGAAATACTTTTGTTTCCATTGCTTGTATCCACAATTTATAATAATATCCAAAGAAAATATGAATTAGGTTATATAAAACCATACCTTATCATTTATATGGATGAGGTTGAACACCTAACATCAACCTAAAATTCTTAAAATATTCCTCAGTTAGAGTTTTGGTGAACACATCAATAGTTTTCTCCTTCATAGAAACATACTCTAACTTAAATTAATTTCTCTCTAAAAGCTCCTTGATAAATTTATATTTAATATAAATGTTGTTTTTTATTTAATTAAGAAGATGGTTATTTGAAAAAATTGATAGAACTTTTATTATCAAATACTATAAGAATTGGCATCTTCACTTCAATAATCAAATCTTCTAATTGTGACTTCATTCACATTAATTGTCATATGGCATGAGTTATAGCCACATATTCTACCTCAATAGTTTTTAAAGTCACCTAAATTTTCTTTGTATTGTGAAAAATAACACACATATCATAAAGGAATAAAATTCTAGCAGATGTGGACCCTTTTCACCAATACATCCTTCCCAATCTACATCTATATAACAGAACATATCAAATATCTCTTTAGTGTCATATTTTGTCCCAAAATCTATTGTACCCTTTTTATACCTAAGAATCCTCTCTCTTATAAAAATATGATACTATTTAAATTTACTTTGATACCTATCACAAAGAGTGACAACGTATATTAAATCTATCCTTGAAGTTGTGAGATATAACATACTTCCAATTAACTTTTTAAACTCCCTTGGATCAACATATTTTCCTTATTCATCTTTGTAAATAGTTTTTTCCACAAAAATTGGTGTGGAATTAGGTTTTAATCTTATCTTCCAAATACTTTCATGAGTTCCCTATTATCCTTTTCTTGAGAAATAAAAATTTTATATTTCTTTTGATAGATTTTTAATTCAAGAAAGTACCTCATTTCTCTCATCATGGAAATTTAAAATAATATTATCATCTTCTTATAAAACTTTTCACACATTTATTTACCATTTCCATCAAATTTTATTCCATTTACATAAACAATGATAATAAGATATACCTATTTTTAATCTTTGATGTCAATATTATTGTCCACTCTTCCCTTTTAGAAATTAAAACCCTTCAAGCAGATGTCCATCTTAGAATAAAAATATCCTAGGGATTATTTTAGCCCATATAAATCCTTATTTAACTTAAAAACAAAACTCAAATCTTATCTAAGAAATAACATGCATGGTTTATCAAAGAAAAAACCCCTCATATAAATCACCATTAAGGAAAGTAGACTAAATATCCATTTAGAATATCATATATCACCTTTTTGCTGTAATAGAAAGAAAATTTATAATAGTTTCAAGCCTTTCCACTGGGGAAATGTCTTATCAAAGTAAACTCATTCAACTTGTGAGTAACCATTACACACTAATATTACTTTATTTCTCACCATTTCTACCTTTTTATTAAAATTATTTTGGAACTTCGACTTTATTCCAATCACATTATATCTTCAAGTTGTGAACTAACTTCCGAGTCTCATTCTTCTCAACTTGGTCTAATTCTTCATTAATATAACTAACCCACTCTTGATTCCTTATTTCTTCTTAAATATCTTTAGGTTCAACTTGATATAAAAATGAGGTATGAGATTTTGTTCTCATAGTTCACCTAGTCGGTGCCCATTGTCCATGATTTCCAATGATGTTTTGGAACTGAACTTGCTTTCTCATCCTTGTACAAGTTGGATGAAATTTTTCCTCATCACTTGAAATGGTTTAATATGTTTCTCCAACCTATACATATTTAACATTTTCATTTATATCTAGTATTTCTTTAAGTTGATTAATAAAATCATCATCAACATCACTTCTGGAACTTAATTCATTATCTAAAACATCCTTCTTTATATGTTCCTAGATCTTCACATTAGTTATATAAACCATTATATTAGTCTAATTGTTATAATATAGATATCCCCTTCTATTTTTAGGATAACTAAGGAAAATTATAGAAACTCATCTTGGCTTATATTTACCCAGATATCCACTTTTTATTTTGATGATACAAGGGAAACCAAACACTCTATGATATTTAAAACATGGATTCTTATTCTAGAATATATAATATGGGGTATTATTAGAATTTTGGTCTATAAAAATAATTTTTTTGAACATGAACCACTGCTCTAATAAATTTCTTCCAAAAATACCAAGAGGTATCATTATCAATCAACATAGCTCAGGTCATATCTACCAATATTCTATTATTTCGTTCATCCACTCCATTTTTTTGTGGTATTTATAGTGAAATGAGTTCATGAAGAATTCCATGCATTTTAAGATATGATTTAAAAACTTTTTATTTATGTACTCAGCATAATTATCTATTTGGAATTTCATTAAAGAGTAATTACACACATTTTCACCACTTCTCCTAAAGCTCCTAAACATATTTAGAGCCACTAATTTATGTTTCATAAACATAATGCATATAATGTGAGTAAAGTATTTAATAAATGAAATGAAATAATTATCTTCACTTATTGACTACCTTCCCATGGGACCACAAATATCTGAATGGATCAGCTCCAAAGGATGAGATGTGTGAATCTCAACCTTTTTGTGTGAAGAATTGGTAATCTTACCCTTATGACATGTAGATAAAATCAAATCAATATCTCTATTCATCTTAGAAAAACCATGAACACTTTCTCTTTGGATAAGTTTACCCGTATTTCTTTTCACAAGATGACCAATCCTTCTATGCCAAAGATCATTTTCTTCTTTCATGCTCAAATTGAATGTATTATATGCATCTCCAACCTAAATTAAGTTACCTTTTCTTCACTTCCCTCTTTTAACAACCTTTTCGTCTTCAGTCATATTCACCAAAAAATCCATCTTTACTAAAAATTGACTTATTTTCTTCATCATAGAGATAAGAAATACTAGACAAGTCATGTTTCTATCCATTAACATAAAAGGTGTTCTAGGATTTTTATTTTTATTTTCAATGATAATAGAACCCACCCCTTTAATATTTAGTAACCCATCATTTCCAAAATTTTAAAAACTTATTTACAATTTTCAATATCATTCAACAACTTAAAGACTCCTATCATATATAAAGAGAACCCACTATCCAATATCCAAGGACACTCCTTCATTGAATATTTCAATGAAACTTATATAAAAAGACATTTTTCTTCACCTTTATTCTATCTCTCCTATACTTTTTTCCTGTTGGGTAGGTACCATAGTGATACATCCTTTATCAACGTGACCCTAATGATCACATATTTTAAAAACTTCTTTTAATATTTTGAAATCTATTTTTAACCATTAATTTAGATTTTTCAAAAAAAAATTAAATATATTTCCATTGAGTGAGTTGAATACCCCAATAGTTAGGTCTCCAAAAAATTCTAGACTTACAGTGATATTAGTAATTGAACTAACACATCAAATTTATATACCTAAAAACACAACAGTGCCAGTAATATCCATAAAATTCATATTTACCTTCAAAAAATACATGGTATCTAGAACTGTGTCTCTACATTTCATCCTTATTTTGACCATCGATTTTGACTTCTTTTGTGAGCCAAAATTTTTCTACCTATTAAACATCATCCTATTCATAATAAAAATTTTCATTTGTAGAGTAACAAATTATAACATATTTTGAATCAATATTCAAACTTTTAGAATTTACTAATTTTTTAGACCCATTTATTTTAGCCAAAAAACTTGGTACTTTTGGTCTGCTTCATCTTATCAAACTATATACCAATGATTTTGACATTAACATCATCCTGTAATGATGATTTTTTTTTTGTAATCTTGTACTTCATTCTTCTGTGAACATTCTCTAGCTCCATGAATAGAGTTTTAAAAAATGAGTATGGATATATTCTGTTCTTATTCAACCATGACTGGTTTCAGTTGAATAAGATCAATCTCTTTATCCAAATCTTTAATTTTGTCTTCCTTCTTGATACAAATGATCTTCTCATCATCAAAAAATTTATTTCGGTCATTAAAATTATTTAATAGCTTGTATTATTCTTATCTGGGGAATTATTCTATACTATTAAAAAATTGAACATATTTCTTTAACTTTCTTATCTCATTTTCATGCTTTGAAATTTTTGAGACAAATTTTCTCAATTCTCTCTTCATTATAAACACTTTTTTAGTTTCCTCATATCCACTTATATAATTGTTAATTTTATAAATAGTGAAATATTCATCATTAAATTTATAAATAAAAAGTTTTTCTTCAACATCATAATTTGTATCAACCACATGTTATTGATCACTACATTCACCTTCCTTGTACTTAAATAAAAAAATTCTCATTTTGTTATTTAAGAAATTGTTAACAATTATTTTAGAAAAGAATTTTGACATGGACACATTCTTATTTTATAATCATTTACATATTTTATCTTCTTTATCACTAGCTTTATCTTCTTTTAGGTTTTGATAGTTTACTGAAAAATGTCTAACAATTCCACAATTAAAGAATTTAAGCGGTAGTTTCCCTTTAATATTTCCCTTGACTTATCTCAAATTTATAGAGATGAGAGACATCATTTTATCAAATTTAACATTCAAATATAAATCTAAATTTTCAGAGCTAACCTCATTATCTTCACAAACATCCTTTTTACATTTCTAATATTTTGAGGCTTTAAAAGCAATTTCCCTTTCAGTATTTACCTTTTTCTTAACATCATCATTTTTTCTCATTTTATAAGATATAAGAATATTGTACAAGTTATTAAGAGGGATACCATCAAGATATTTTTTTTACAAGGAAAATAATTTCACATAAAATATATCATGTAAGATATGCAATATTTTCTCAACCATAATAGAGTCTTTCAAATATTCACCATATTCTCTGATCATGCAAAGAACACTGTGAAGAAACTATCGACAACCTCATTATCATGAATATGAAGATATTAATTTATAAGCCTATAAAACTATAATGTTTATCACTTATCTTTGTTCTTCCATTCATATATATTCTCTAGTTTATGACAAATATCTTTAGCTGTTTAGATTCCTTTTATTTTTAGAAACTTTATCTATGAAATAGAAGAAAAAATAGTATTTTTAGCATATCCGTTATTTTCCATATTCCTCTTATCTATGACTATTAAAGAATCACCTTGTACATGTGTGGTAAATCCATCAATTTTGGCTTCCAAAACATCATAACCAATAGAGAAAATATATGGAATCATTATTTCCTTCCATACATCAAACCCTTTCCTATAAAATGTGGGAATATCTTTATTATTCAAAAAAATAAATTATCCACTAATGATAACTAAAATTAGTGACTTATTAAATTTGACTGAGACTTAAAACCAGATCTTCAAATATCCAAATCAAAATGATGGTAATTTTAGAGTCACAAGGTGAGTGAGAGAAAAGTTCCCCCTCCTGGCTCTCCGGTTCGGCTAAATGGGTGCAGTTCTCCTTCATTTTCTATTTGTTTCCCTCTAAAACGCATTTAAAATTTCCCCAACTTTTAATTTTTATTGTTGTAGAATTCATGTGAACCCTCGCATAGTTTTCGCCATCCTTTTTATGCATGAATCATTATTTTGTATCAATTGTCATCTGGGGTTTGTCTTTCTTCTGTTGATTTTCATGATTGAATTTTTTCTTTTTCCATCACCAAAATTGTAATCTCATGTTGTTTTATGGTGTTGTTTTTTTTTGTTTTCAATTTAAAAGTTTTGATTTAATATTTTTTTATGAAAAATGTTTGATTTATTTTTATTATGAAAAATTTTTTTTTACTGGTCCTCTGCTTGGGATTCTGTGTTATCGAGCCTCCTTGTGGGCTGCTGGTACTGCTGGGCTCCCTTATAGACCGTGGCGTGTAGCTACTTGATGGGCTGCTCGGTTGACTCATTGATCAACTAGCCTGCCTAGACCCCGCACTGCCACCTGAGTGATCTCCCTGAGACAATTCCTGCTTGCCTTCGATTTAACTCCATTTAATGGATCTATATTTCCATTTTGTGTTTCTTGGTGATCCTATCTGTTGTTTCCCTTTCTCTTTGTGCATGTCGTGCATCCCAAATTTTACATGATCTGTTTCAGCCAATCCTATTTCATGATACTTCTTTTAATTTTTCACCATCAATGCGTCCCAACTCGCCTTCAGCACCTAACAGTACCTATCGCCTCTTATGATTTGACTTTATTGCTTCGTCACTTCATTTGTCGAGAAGACAGCTTCGGCCTATAGTTCTTCTTTATCCTTTCCTGAATTCATTCCAGAGAGTAGAAGCCCACTGAATCCACACCATCATGCCTTCCCCGTTTTAGTGACCTTCTCTAATGTAGATATCAAGACTCGCAAGCTCCGTGCGGACCACTTCATGTTCAAGATCCTTCAACCCTGGTAGATCTATATCACCTTCGACACTTCTGGTTTTGTGATCCATTTTTTTTCTTTATTCGGAATATTCATTGTATGGTCTTGTTTTCTTTTCATTATGGTTCTCAAGGTTGCATGTGTGATTCCATCCAGTTCAAGGGAGTACATTGATATCTTCGATCTAGGATTCATCACTGTCTCTTGGGGTGATGAGGTCCCTGTTCTCAGATAGTTTCTCTGGTCAGCATACATGGTTTTCTTTTCTTTCCTTCTATTCTTGTATGTGCTTTGTTTTATTTTTCATAATAATAAATAAATTGTGGTGGTTTTATTATCTTGGAGTAGGACCAAAAGGTCTAAACCATGTAAATCAATTGTGTTCTTTACTTTTCGGCACTTTTCTTTTCTATTGTTTTGACTTTGTTAAAAACGATTCTTATTCTCTATTGTGTTTTCTTCAAATACCTCTACGTGAACCCATTTATAAACCAACAAGTGGTATGAGATCCTATAATCATTTTAACAATGTTTATTAAATTTAAAGTTTAAAAATTTGATGGTGAAAATGATTTCAATCTCTGTAGAGTTAAAATGTGTGCATTGTTAGTTTATAATGGCCTTTCAGATGCTTTACACAGTAATAAAAACCCCATAATGACTATATTTGTCGATGGTCAGTCCATCACTACCTTATTTGATGTTGACCCTAGTATATTGGAAAAGGATCACTGTACTCTTCTGTTAACCTTAGGAGATAAGGTTTTATGTGAAGTCTCACATGAAACTACTACTAAATCTATTTGTCTTAAACTTGAACATTTGTATATGAACAAATATTTTCTTGGATGTTTTTATAAAAATATGTGGTTATATAACTTCAAAATGACTCTTGGATCTTCTGTGCATGTTCATATTGATGATTTTAATAAAGTTCTTACATATTTAGAAAATATAGATATAGAGGTTAAAGATGAAGACTATGATTTAATTATTTTAACTTCCCTTGATGATTCTTTTAATTCGTTAAATGATTTTATGATGTATGGTAGGGATTCGATTACTTTAGAGTAAATAAAGTCTGTTGTGTTGTATCACGATCTTCAAACACATGGTTTGAAGGAAGAGTTTAACAGTATTAAGAGTGAACCTCGGTTAATGTATACTAAGGGTCTAATTCAAAATAAAGGTAGGATTAATAAGAACCATTTTAATAATTTCTAGTGTTTTGAGTGTAGAAAGACCGACCATATAAAAAGGTATTATTCGAACTTGAAATATAGAGACAGTATATCCCAGTACCGTACGGTATACCCTGGGTATGACACTGCGTAAGTTCTTTAATTTGTTTTAGTAGCCCCTTTATTAGAAGTAGGTATGGGTTATTTCTTGTCTTTTTCATGCGATCCTAGTACTGGACCCACTTGTCTTTATGGGAAAACCCATCTAGGAGAAAGGTTTTGTGTGGGATTGTCTAAGTTGTTTAGGATTAGGTGGAGTGTTTACTTTTGAATTCCTATTTGTGGTTACTGTGTGATTGTTATCTACTACTTTGTTACTATGGCATTATTTCATGAGCTTTGGTTTTTTGTCATTATCCAATATGTTTTATCCCCAAGGAAGGTTCTTTTAGTTTTTTAGGTCTTTGTATTCTTGGGAGTCCATAGAATTAATGGTGACATAGGTAATGTTGGTAAGATGTTCTATTTAATAGAGTTTCTTAGTTAGTTTAAACTTATGAGCATGCTTAGTAATTTTGGTAAGTAGTAGAAGTTTGGTTATGAGCAGTCTATGTGCCAATGTGGAACACACTAATAGGATTTGTGTTGGGTGGATTCAGTAGAATTAGGTTTATTTTTTGTTAAATAAATTCTTCTTGAACCCATTTTAGGATAGTTAGGTTTAAAATAACACCATCATTTTTTTAAATTGAAAAGGTGGAGATTTTTTGTTTTTTAATTTTCAATTTAAAAGTTTTGATTTAAGATTTTTTTATAAAAAATGTTGGATTTATTTTTATTATGAAAATTTTGTTTTTATTAGTCCTCTGCCTGGGATTCTGTGTTATCGGGCCTCCGTGTGTGTTGTCGGTACTTTTGGGCTCCGTTTTGGACCATGGTACGCAGCTGCTTGTTGGGCTACTTGGTTATCCCATTGATCAGCTGGCTCGCATGGGCCCCACACTACCACCATGGTGATACGCCTGAGACAATTCCTATTTTACATCAATTTAACTCCATCTTACATCTCTGGATTTCCATTTTTTGTTTCTCAATGATCCCGTCCTCTACCTCCCTTTTGCTTCATGCATGTCGTGTGTCCTAGATTTTCTGTGATTTGTTTCAATCAGTCCGCATTCATGATGCTTCTATTTTTTTTCCACCATCCATGCATCCCTCCTCGCATGCAGTGCCTGATAGTACCCATCACCTTGCCTACTTTGTCTTTATTGCTTCATCGCTTCATTTTTTGAGAAAACAGATTCGGCTTGCAGTTCTTCTTCATCCTTTCCCAGCTTCATTCTAGGAAGCAGACACCCACTGCATTCATGTCGTCATTCCTTCACCATTCTGATGACCTTCTCCAATGGAGATCTCGGGACTCGCGAGATCTGTGTGGACCACTTCATGTTCAAGATCCTTTGACCCTGGTAGAGTCATTTTCCTTCTACACTTCTGGTTTTGTGATCTATTGCTTTTCTTTATTCGGCATCTGCATTGTATGATCTTGTTTTGTTTTTAGTATAGTTCTCAAGGTTAAGTGTGCGATTCTATCCAATTAAGTGGGAGTATGTTTTTATCTCTGAGTTAGGATTCATCACTGGCTCTTGGGGTGATAGGATTCTTATTCTCAGATAGTTTCTATGGTCCGCATGTGAGGTTTTCTTTACTCTTTATTTTATAATTGTATGTGATTTGTTTTCTTTTTCATAATAATAAATAATCTATGGTTGTGTTGTTTCCATGGAGTAGGACTAAAAGTTCCAAACTATAACAATACTGATCTTTATTTCATATTTAAACAAGATTTATTATATAAAAATGCACTTAATACAACTCATAATATTGAGATGTCTAGTGTCTTTGTGGATTAGGAACATTACATAAAAAATTAAAACATGAAATACACATATTTATTGAAAACTTATTTTACATAACCACAAAATTTCTTCATACTTAGCATTGCATGGGATAACCTGAGGACATATATAAGTAAAGGGTGATCTATAAAGCCCAGTAAGGGAGTAAACAAGGCATAACATGAAGAATAAAATACATGTTAGTTAATAGACATATAAATGGATCATAATAGAAACATGAACATAAATACATGATATATCATGATTATCATAACATGGAGATGTGGTAACAACTTAAAACACTGCATCATTAACATAAAGGAATCAGGTAAACCCTTTTCCCAACATGATGGACAAAAGTTATATAAATTAATTAGGTAAACCCATGTCCCAACATGATGTATCATGAAAATAAACATTACCCAATGCATTGGAGCACTATCAGGGTGCACCCATCATGAAAATTTTAATCTCATGCTTAAGTGTGCCACATAGATCATATAACATGGATTCATTCGACATCATCATTTATTACAAGATAAAGGAATGTGGAATACATACATGAAATTATATAATCAATAAGTATATGTACATAAATGTGAATACTCTTGATAAAGAAATGGGAACGGTATTCGCTACATTATGATTTGGTATGGAAAAATTACGGTGCAATTTTGGCAGCATAACGACATCACGTGGGGGTTCATAAAATGGGTTTATGAGAGTGAAAAGGGTATATCATAATTTATAAATGAAATTGGAAGTAATGGGGTCATTTATTATAATATACCAATATATGAAATGGAATTTGAGATGCATAATATAAAATAAATGCTTGAATGGAAATGAGGAGAGAGAAATCCCTTACGAAATTTCGACAAGGTAACAGCGTAGGTAAGGGTCTAAATGGGGGAGGATAAATGATACCTCATTGAAATAACATTAAATGGATAGTAGGGAATTTATTATAAAAGGATAAAAATATAACCAATTTAAATTAAAATGAATAATTTCAAACAAGGTTCTTGAATTGAAAGGAAGAGATAAAGGTGAGGATCCCTTACTTGGATGTGGAGGACTCTAGGGAGTAGGGTGAAGAGGGTGGTTGAGATTCAAAGAGATTTAGTGAAGAGGAATGGTTTATTATGTGGGTTTATATATGAAATGTGGGTTAATCCTTTATTATTTTGGTTTTTCACCCTACACACTAAAATATTCAAAACTACAAATCATCCCATGGTTTTTTCCTATGGTTTCTGGAAAAGGGGAGTGGTATAAATTATTTTAAAAGGATAAGGGATGAATATATTAAAATATTTTCCTTTATTATGTGGAGTTTATTCACAATTTTAAGTAAATTATTTTAAAATATTAAAATATTTCCCTTGCTTATGTGGAGGTGAGTCCTACTTTTAAGGAAATGATTTTAAAATCTTAAAATATTTTATATGTCTTGGAGGATTCACTAAGACTTTATAAAATAAATCAAATAAAACAAAAATTATATTATTATAAATGGAAACATATATTTGGAAAAATATACCCTTTATAGTATTTTATTACATCACTATTGGGTCATTATGATGTCATAAAACACATTATATATTTATACGGTATTTAATTTTTACCCAAAAATTTGACTCTCAGAAAATTATGAAAAATTCACCATTGGATAATTTAGATGTCCTTATTCCAAAAATAATATTAATTTTATCTAAATAATTTTCTAAATATGTGAATTTTCATTTTTAAAATAAAAAATGACATTTATTGAAAATTGACGGGTTTTGATAAAAACAGTTTTAAAACCTTAATAAAAATTACAATTGAATTTATAAAAAATATAAAATAATTTATATTTAATAAAATTAGTTTAATAATAATATTTTATTAAAATATTATTTAATTAAAAAATCCATTAATTCATCAAAATATATTTCTTAAATAAATTTGAATATTAACCAAAAAATACTATTTGTGATTTAAAAATTATTTACAAAATAACAATAATAGAATGAAAGTATAATAATTATTCTATAAAAAAATAATGCACATAATAATAATTATATGGTATTGTTACATATCCCTTTATTACACCAGCATACGCCCTAAGAGTAAGGTGTGTGATGGTGGGGCTTTCATGGGGTCGTTCGGTGAATATGGTTTGGGTCGTGATCTCGATGAGCTTGAAATTCTCCCATAAACAGTTTTGATCATGCTTAATTTTTTGGATATTGGATTGGGATTGGTCTAGGTAAAATCCCAGAAATGCTATCTCCCTCAGAAGATCCGATAAATGGGCTTCATTGGGTATGATCCTACTGGTTGAGGTCATCACTTCCTTTGTCTGTGTCAAAAGGATTTGTTAAAACCCTATATTTATACTAGTTATGTGATCACTATTCAATAGTTATATAATCAATGGTAAGGATACTTAATGGTCATTTAAATCCAATTATATATAATTAAACAAAATGAGTGTATGTGTTTTCTATATCTATAAGACATTTAAAAGAAAGGGAATTTTATTCATAAATGTTCAGGTCATTACAACCTTCCCCCCTTAAGAATTTTTTCCCTCGAAATTTCCTTTTCCCAAACTAAAACAGATGAGGGTAGCTTTGTCACATCACTTCCTCCAGTTCCCACATCGCTTCTTCAAACTTGTGGTTTCTCCACAAAACTTTGACAAGGGGCATTGTCTTATTTCGTAGAAATTTTTCTCTACAATCTAATATTTTCACCGGATTCTCTTCATAGGAGAGGTCATTCTCTAATGGTACCACCTCTAGATTGAGTACATATTATGGGTCTGGTATGTACTTCCTCAAGAGTGATACATGGAATATATCATGTACTTGAGATGGGTTCAGTGGGAGTTCTAGTTGATAGGACATTTCCCTAATGCGATCAAGGATCTCAAAAGGGTCGATGTACCTTGGACTAAGCTTTCCCTTCTTCTAAAATTTTAGAACTCTCTTCCATAGAGATATGCAGAGGAATACCATATCTCTAATATAAAACTCTAGGCCCCATAGATGATTGTCATCATAGATCTTTTGTTGACTCTGAGCAGCTTTGATGTACTACTGGATGGTTTTAACCTTCTCCACCATTTCTTAGGCCATTTTTAGACCTAGAAGTCTTCATTATCCAACTTCACCCCAACATACCGTTGTTTTTTACCTCTTACCATAAAGGTATTCATAAGGAGCCATTTTTATGCTTGAGTGGAAACTATTGTTGTAAGAGAACTCCACCAAAGGAAGATTTTGGTCCTATCCACCTTTGAAGTCCATTGATAAAGATCTAAAAATTTCCTCAAGTTTCTGGATAGTCTGCTCATATTGGACATCAATTTGAGGTTGATAGGTCATGCTAAAGTTCAAATCAATATTCAGGGAATATTGGAGACTCTTCCAGAACTTAGAGGTGAATCCTAGATCTTGATTAGATATAATCGATTGTGGTAATATATGTATCCTTACCACTTATATGATGTATATCCATGCCAATTGATCTAATGATAAATCCTCTCGAATTGAAATGAAGTGTGCAGTCTTTGTAAGACAATCCACAACAACCCAAATAACATTTTTTCCTTTGGATGTATCCAGAAGTCCAATGGAAAAGTCCATGGTGATTTTTTTCCATTTTCATTTTGGTATGGGTAATGGTTTCATCATCCCCTTAGACTTATTCCTCTCATCCTTCACTTGCTGACATACCAGGCACTTTGATGTATATTTAGCGATCTCATTCTTCATGTTATTCCACCAAGAGTGCTCTCGGAGATCTTAATACATCTTTGTATTTCCTGGGTGAATGGAGAAATTTGAACTATGTGTATCATACAAAAGTTCTTTCTTTAACTCTAAATTTTATGGAACATATAGTCTTGACCCAAATCTCAAAATTCCTTCTTCATTAACATTGAACTTTGAGGGTTTCCCTTTTCTGATAGTTCCCATTTTCTTCTAAATTCCCACATCGTCTTTTTTATCATCCTTTAACATTTACAAAAGATATGATTGATCAATAATTTGTGAAAGGATTGATTATGTTCTCTTATTTATGATTCCCATGTCCATGTTCATCAAATTTAAGAATATTGGATCATTTTCAATTCTCATCAATGATGGAATTTCTAGGTCCTTTCTACTTAGAGAATCTTCCACCTTGTTTGATTTCCCATGGTGGTAATGGATTTAGAAGTCATAACCCTTGATGATCTATAACCATCTTCATTGGCACATATTCATCTATTTATGTGTGAATATATATTATGAGACTTTTTTGATTTGTATATATTTTACACTTCTCCCTAAAGAGATAATGTTGTTAGATTTTCAATGCAAAGATCATCGTTGCCAACTCTAGATCATGAGTGGGGTAGTTTTACTCATGAATTTTCAAATACCTTGAGTCATAGCCAATTAATTTTTCATTCTGAATCAACACAATTCCTAGTCCCTTATTTTAAGCATTTCTGAAGATTACGAAAAGCTCCCCACTTGTGGGTAGTGTGAACAAAGGGGCAGTGATAAGACTCTTCTTAAACTCTATGAAGCTTCCTTCACATTCATTATTCCAAGAAAAGTTGACTCCCTTCTGAGTTATCTTGGTAAGAGAGTTTGATAATCATGAGAAATTTCTCACAAATCGGCGATAATATCTAGATAACCCCAGGAAGCTATAGATTTCTTTCACAGATGTAGGCCTTGGCAATCCCTCAATCTCTTTTGTTTTAGAAGGATCCACAGATATTCCATTTTTTGTGATAATATGCCCCAAGAATGATACTTCCTTCAACTAAAACTCACACTTGTTATAATTTTCATAGAGTTTCTCCTTTCGTAAGGTCTCTAGTACAGTTCTTATATGCTTCTCATGCTCCTCTTTGGTTTTGGAGTATATTAGAATATCGTTTACAAAGACTACCACAAATTTGTTATGGTAATCTCTAAAGAATCTATTCATCAAGTCTATGAAGATTATTGGAGCATTTGTGAGTCTGAATAGAATTACTAGGAATTCATAGTGCATATACCTTGTATGAAAAGTGGTATTGGGGATATCCTCCTTCTTCACCTTAACTTGGTAATATCTTGACCGTAGATCCACCTTAGAGAAGTATTGTTCTCTACGTAGCTGATCGAATAATTCATCAATTCGTGGCAAAGGATACTTATTCTTTATTGTGATTTTTTTGAGATCATGATAATCAATGCAAAGGCACATTAACCCATACTTCTTCTTGATGAAGAGGACCGGTGCACCCCATGGTTAAGCACTTGGGCGTATAAACCCTTTATCTAGATTCTCCTATAATTTTTTATTTAGATCCTCAAGCTCCACAATATTCATTCTATATGGATTCTTGGATATTAGAAATTCCCTAGGTATAAGATTAATTAAGAATTAAACATATCTTCTAGGAGGAAGACCATACAATTCCTTGTGAAATAAATCGGTGAATTCCCTCACAGTAGGAATGTATTTGAGGATGGTTCCTTCCTTAGACTCAATCATTTGATAAAGATACGCATGCCCATAAGGTAGTAATATCAATTCTTGAGATGATGGTGCTAAATAAGATTCACCCTCCTCCTTTCACTTGTATAGAATTGTGGGTCGATTCACCATATGGAGAGTGATTTCCCTCTCACAACAATTAATGTTGGCTCTATATAGGGAAATCCAATCCATGCCAAGAATTTCATTAAATTCCACCAAGGTAAGTATGATGAGGTTCACTGGGAAGTTCAATACACAAATTGTGACTGGGGAGGAGTCATATGCATGGGATACTATAATTTTTCCATTTGTCGTTTTCACTGACATATCTACTTTTATGCTTTGTGGTGGTGTTTGGATTGTTCTAATAAAATTTTCGGATATAAAATAATGTGTAGAACTATGGAAGATAACCCTACCTTTCACTTTTTGATTCTAGTTATACTTCATCCAATATAGACTTAAGGATTTCTAATTTTAAACTATTGAACACATAAAGGGGAATCCAATGAAAAAAGGGATAACTTACAAATTACATTTATCTTCTTAACTTATGAATTTCTAAGCTTAGATCTAAGTTATCCATGATCTACTTCATAACATATATTCTTAGGGGGGGGTTTATTCCATTAATAATGGTTCGTACTAAGCTTATGAATTTACCAAATCATATCCCCCAGGAGTGTCAAACCAAGAGTATAGCAAGGCTCTTTGTCATGCACCAATTTTCATTTGATTCTAGCTCAAAGTGATGTTTTTGGGTTTTACCCCTGGATACATCTATGCTAGATCCACCTCTACTTGTTCGTATCCAGACAGGGATGTATTTTCTTGATAAACCACTTATTTTATACTCACCAAAATTTAGGGATTATTTTCTTATACTTAGTCTTATCCATAAGTCTTTCACTAGAGTTTTCTAATCCTAATCACAAAAATAACTAAACTTGTCCTTTGATACCAACTATAACAATCCTACTCTTTATTTCATATTTAAACATGATTTATTATATAAACTTGCACTTAATACAACTCATATGTAACGTCCCAGTTCTGGAAGCTTCCTAGAGGTGCCTCGTACCCGGTTGGTCACATGGCCTCAAGCGCATTTACCTAAACGCCAGAGGCTACCAACTAGCATTGAGGGTCTTGGGTGTGATAGTGGGGAAACTATGCCCTCATTGGCAGAGTAACACAACGGAAGTAAAAAAAATACCAATAGAGGAAGTAGTAATAATATCATACAACAGTAAACAGTAGAAGACTAGAAGTAATAACTGGAGAACACATATATAAATGATGCATGATACATATGTCTAGGAAAGCAGCTAAACAAATAACAATGTTGGAATACAGTACTAAACCCAAGTACAAAAGAAAAACAAGTAAACAGCTCCACAGCATCACAAGCCTTAGCTTAGTCTCATGCTCCCCAGCTCCTCAGAAATTAAATACCTAAAGTAGAAGGTAACTTGCCCTTATCTACACCTGCAACAATATAATTTTTTGGGCCCAAAATCATGACCCAAAAGGGGTGTAAGACGAATCCCAGTAGGAAACCACCCAAATATATATACCTAACAATCAGTGAATATATATGGTAGGCAATAAACAAAATGAAGCAGTTAACAAGGAAGTACACATAGTAACAATCCTACAAAATCAATTTCATTCATTTTCATATACCAAGTAAGAAGCTAATAAAAAACAAGTAACCCTCTAGGAAGTACTCACAGCCTAACCCCTCTGGATCAACCAAAACAAACACAAGCAACCCTCTAGGAAGTACTCACAGTCTAACCCCCCTGGTTCAGCTTTAGCAAAGACTCTCTGAGGAAGCACTCACCGTCAATTCCCCATGTGGTCTTGTATCGGTAACTAATAGGCACTCTGAGGAATCACTCAATGTTCAATTCCCCCTGTGTCCCATATTGAGGAAACTAAAAACACTCGGAGGGAGCACAAAGTCTATCCCCCCCTATGGTCTCACAATGTAACAGTAAACAGACACTCTGGAGAAGCCATCAACGTCCATTCTCCCTATAGTCTACTACACCAGGTTCTCACGGCCCTATGTAAGTTAGTCATGCACAAACAATATGTGGCAGCCAAATTAAACCTCAAGAACTACTTTTTTAAACAATCTACAGCATATCATAACATGTCAGATGATAATCACTCCATCCTAACAATACTAGGCATGGGAATCAAAGCAGCCTAAAAGGAAAGCTAGACCAAACAGTCAAAACAATCAAACATGGGAAAAACCTCCATTGCATAGAAAAGTTAACCTTACTCATAAACAACTAACCTCTATCCAAACAAACAAGGCATGGTAGGAAAAACAGGGCTAAAACCCATAAACACACAATACCCCATTCTTGGGTATTGGGAACTCTTGCACATAAAATTCAAATAATATCTACAAAAAGGCACAAACCACCTACCTCGATGTCGTGAGATCAATATACATGAACCTAGGGCCCTGAATCACCCTAGAATGTCGTAGATATAAAAAAATGGTAAAAACGTTCAACCGAGGATATCTCGCGAAATAGGAGAGAACATGAGATGATGTTTAAGAAGAATGGATAACTCACTGATGTGATTCCAACACAATCGACGAAGTTCAAATCGGAGAATGGATGGTGAGTCAGGGGCTCGATGAAGATCTGTGGTCTTGTTCGCTCCCAGATAAGATAGGTTGAGAAGAAGATGGTTCTGTCCATCAGACGTAACCCTGGTCCATTTAATAAAATAAAAATAAAGTACACAGTGTGTTCTTTATAAGTACACGGCGTGTACTTGACTTTTCTGGCCTCCACTTTAGGCGGTATCTAGGTCACCACACACGTCCATGTACTCAGCTATTACACGGCCAGTACATGGTCACCCACAGTAACCGAGTACACGGTGTGTACTTAAAGTACACGACGTGTACTCCTGAAATTTCCAAAAACTCCTCTTTTTCTCAAAAACCACCATAAAAGAAAAATATGCCTAAAAAGAAGATCTGGATTCTTAAAAACTTCCCCCCTTAAATAAATTCATCCCCAAATTTCTCTAACAAGGTGGCATAGAAGAATAATCCTCAAACAACTTTGGCCACTACAATCGTACATCAGCCTCCCTCTCCCAAGTTTCATCTTGTACTCGTCTGTGCTGTCATAGCACTCATACCAGAGGAAAAGACTAGCCTCGGAGAACCTTCGCACTTCGATCAACAATTCGGATAGGATGCTTCTCTAATCAGGCGTCCACCTCCAACTCAACCTCCTCAGGTTTGAAAACATGAGAAGGGTCTGGGAAGTAACATCAGAGCTGAGAAATGTTGAAGACATCATGCATATCCTGGTACCTCTGAGGTAACTACAACCGATAGGCAACCGGTTTGACTCTCTCTAAAACCTCAAATGGCCCATTGTACCTCGATAAAATCTTACCCTATCTCCTAATCCTCCTGTATCCCAACCTCTGTGTGACATGTAGGAAAACCTGATCTCTGACCTCGAACTCCAGAGGTCGTCTACTTCAATTAGTATAAGACATCTTTCATGACTGCACGGTAGCCATACTCTTCCAAATCAACTCTATCTGCTCTGTGGTCTCCTAGACAAGATGAGGTCCCAACATAGCTATCTCTCCTACCACCAGCCATCATAAGGGTGATCAGCATGGCCTACCATACAAAGCCTTATAAGGTGTCATCTGAACAGTTTCTTGAAAACTATTATTGTAGGAAAACTCCACAAGAGGTATGTGTTTCTCCCAAGAACCTCCAAAATTTAGAATTCATGCTCGAAGCATGTCCTCAAGAACCTAAATCGTATGCTTGGACTGGCCATCTGTCTGGGGATGGTATGTTGTACTTAGAAGTACCTGTGTACCCATAGCCCTCTGTAATCCCTGCCATAACTGAGAAGTAAAAAGTGCATCCCTATCTGAAACAATGGAGTGTGTAACCCCATGTAAATGTACAATCTCTCGGATGTAAAACCTCCCAAGATCATCAAAACTAAAGGTCTCCTTGATCAGTAAGAAGTGATCAAACTTCTTGAGTCTCTCAATGACAACTCATACTAAATAATTCCCTCGAGGTGACCTCAGCAAACCTATCACAAAATCCATCGCGACATCATTCCACTTCCACTCGAGAATGGGTAACTACTTTAAAAGCCCTGATGGTCGCTAATTCTCTTCCTTCACCTGATGATAGGTGGAACACCTCATGACAAAACCATCAACATCTCTCTTTATACCTGGCCACCAATACTGATGTTGTAGATCTCGATACATCTTTGTGACACCAGGATGATCTACCCAAACTGAGGAATGAATGTCCCGCATTAGCTCCTCGCATATGTCTGTTGGCACCCACACGCACCCATGAAAACGCAAGATCTCATCCTCACCTACTATCTATCTAGGAATAGGGTCCTCTCCTGACACACTCTCCCATAAGACTAGGACTTCTGAATTTGATAGCTGCCTCATTTTCACTCGATCAAGGAGAGTAGAGGTAACAACTACAGAAGAAAGAAGTGTTTGTCATTGTCTGTTGTGCACCTCCAAATGCATCTCAGAGTACAGAGCCATAAGCTTCCACTCACTACTGGCCTCTTGAACTACCTGTATCTGAGTCCTCCTGCTCAACGCATTATCCACTACGTTTCCCTTCCCAAGAGTGTAGGCAAGCTCAAAGTCAAAGGACTGAAGGTACTCAACCCACCTTTGTTGTCTCAAATTTAGGTCATGTTGAGTAAAGATATACTTGAGACTTTTGTGGTTGGTGAAAACCAAAAAATGCTCTCATAGAATATAATGTCTCCAACAGTGTAAATTATGAACAACTACATCCAACTCAAGATCGTGTGTAGGGTAATTTCTCTCATGTGGCCTCAACTGTCGAGACCTGTATGCAAAGACTCCTTCTCCCTGCATAAGCACAGCTCCCAGCCTGATACCTAATGAATCACAGTACACAGTATAGCTTATTCTCAGATCTAGAAATACTAGTATCGGTGCTGAATTCAACCTCCCTTTCAGATCCTGAAAGGCTTACTCACAAAAATCTGACCATAAGTACTTCACACCCTTCTTAGTCAGACCCGTCAGTGGTGCTTCTAACTGTGAAAAGTCCTGTATGAAATGTTTGTAGTATCCAGCAAGCCCTATAAAACTCTATACCTCAAAGACATTCTTCGGTTTCTCCCAAGAAACTACTGCTCTCACTTTCTCTGGGTCTATTGATACTTCTATCTCTGAGATAACATGACCAAAGAAGTGAATTTGGTCCATCAAAAAGTGGAATTTTGAGAGATTAGCATATAACTAATGCTCTATCAGTGTACTCAAAATGATCTCAAGATGTGTGGAATGGTCGTGTTGAGTGTGAGAGTACACCAAGATATCGTCCACGAAGACCACCACGAAAGAATCCAAGTATGGATGGAACACTCGGTTCATCAGTGCCATGAAGACTACAGGTGCATTTGTGAGACCAAACAAAATAACCACATACTCTTATAGACCATACCTGCTCTGAAAGGCTGTAAGAGGTATATTAGATGGTCTAATGCGCAACTGATGGTAACCGGGTCTCAATTCGATCTTCGAGAACACCCGATCTCCTCAAAGATGATCAAAGAGATTATCAATCCTCGGCAAGGGATATCAGTTCTTGACCATCAACTGGTTCAATTTTTGAAATGCACACAAATTATAAGGGTACCGTATGCCTTCTTCGCAAAAAGAATAGGCGATACCCAAGGATAAGTACTAGTTTAGATGAAACTCTTTGCCTGCAACTCCTCCAACTACTTCTTGAGCTCATGTAACTCTGGTGTAGCCATCCTATAAGGAGGAATGGACACCAGTGTCACTCATAGAACAATATCAATAGAAAATTCCACATCTAAATCCAAAAGAAAACCTGAAAATCCTATGGAAAGATATCCATGAAATGATCCACCGTTGGAGGAAATTTCATCTATGAAGTCCCCTGGTCATCCAGATATAGACTAGCAATCTGGGTTGTAACTCTTCCCAACTCATGATGCTCAGGTCCTGCTCTACTCGCCTGGATATCCCATTTTCCCTTATGAAGAAACAATCCAGCCTCCGGTGATGTGAAACTCACCCTACGGAGATAGTAGTCAACAACTGATTGGAAGGGAACTAACCAGTTCATTTTGAGAATGAAATCATAGTATGTCGTCTCTAGGACATAGAGGTGCCGTATGAAGTGACACTCACCAACCTATAGAGGTAACTCCTTTCACTATCATACACTGGTCGTTCTTGTCCCCAATGGAGTGTCCAGCGTCAAGATATCAGCAGAAGAAAAGATATAGATCCCAAGGCTCTCCACAACAGAAAAAGATATAAAGCTATGGGAAGCCCCTGTATCGAAAAGAGCAGAAGCTAAAATAGAGGAAAATATTATTATACCTCAAACTATAGAGGGTATGGGATCCTACTCATGTTGGGTCTACTCCACTGCAAAATTCTGACCTACATCGCAGCCCTGTGACCCTGCCTGACCACCCTGAGCCGATCCACCCTGTTGTCGCTGAAAGTCTGGCGACTGGCTACCGCGGCCATGACCCCCACCTCGACCTGAATGGTTGGAAGAACTCTAGTTCCCATACTAGAGAGAAACTGGTGGTGCTGCTCCTAAATTATGAGTCATAGAAAACCCCCTATCACCAGATACTGGTGAGAAAAAATGATAGAAACGCTGAAGGTTCCCCATCTTGCCACAAAATAGGCACTCCACTAGGTCTCTTGGGAAATGTGGAATCGTATGCTTGATCTTCCCGCACTGGTAGCACACCACCTGGATACCAGAAGATGTCTCTCATATCCTCGTATATTCGCACATAGATTCCCTACGGTGCTTCCTGTTGTCATTAGGAGGGATACCAACTCCGGATGTCGAGCCACCCTGACTCACAACTCCAAAATACCTCAAATTATGCTTCGTGATCAGCACCTGGTTGACTATAGAAGTGATGGAAGTCAACCTGAAGATATTCACCCGAGATCGGATGTTGTGCCTGAGACCATCCTCAAAATTCCTCGCCAGAAATAACTCATCACCTCTTGGAATAGTCGTGAAGTGTTGCAGCTCTGTGAAGTGAGAATAATACTCCATAATAAAAAGAGTATTCTACTCCAGATTCATGAACTCTCAAGCTCGATCAGCCCTCAAAGTCTCTAGGTAGAAGTAGTCATAGAAGGTACGCTAGAACTCATCCTAGTTTCTAACCTACTGGCGTCCCACCTGTGAGATCACATCCCACCATCTCTTGGCGGAGTCTTGTAACATGTATGTAGAGAGATTCACCCTCCTCTATGGAGGCATCTTCAGATGCTCGAAGATATAAAGCATGACTTCTATCCATGACTCTGTAGCCCGAGGTCCTCCTTTCCATGTGAAGGTGGGAGGATGCTGCTGCTGGAAAACATGTGTCAACTCTTCCATAGATAGGGTAGGATGTGGTACTCCCTATAAGGTCTACATAAACCTCATAAATCCCTCTCGGAACTGTGCATCGACACCTATATTCAGGATAACAACTGGTTCTAAGACTGGCACAACTAGAGGATCTGCTGGTAGTCCCTGATCAGCCATGTTCGGTGTCTGATCACTGCCCTGTAACTAGCGAACAATCAGAAGATGTCTGGGTAGCGTGAATCTACAAGGTCAATCACTCACCTTAGATCAAGATTAATAGGGACTGAAACTTATAAGTGTAAGAAGGGAACAAGAGAAAGAAATCATTCAAGTTTTTCAAAACATGGATACATAGCGTGTATAATGCCTACACGACGTGTTCCCTTAATCCTTCACATGGGCGTGTACTTTTTCCAACCCAAGTCATGTAACACCCCATACACATGGCATGTTATCCTAATACACAGCATGTACTTGAATCCTCTTCCCCTACCTGAGTTCTTCTACATAGTTAAGCCACACTTTTCTCCTAAAACAAGACTACATGGTGTGTTAGTGCCAGAAATGACATTTACTAGATGAACTTCACCGACCTGTGTTGTTAGTTACATGGCCAGTTACACAACTCACTCTACACGGTGTGTTCCATATAGACATGGTGTGTAATAGAAAGACTTCACTGCCCTGTGTTGTTCATTACATGGTCAGATACAAGGGTCACACTACACGGCATGTTCAATCTTGACACGGTGTGTATAACCTAAGTTTTATCCATTTGTGTAATTAGTCACATGGGTGGACACATGATCTTCACAACACGACATGTACATCCGGTACACGGTGTGTCCCACTAAGATTTCCCAACACCGTGTCTCTTCACACACAGCCAGTGACATGGTTAAAGACTACACGGTGTGTACATACAATACACAGCATGTACTTAAGAAAAATAGTTCCTTCCCAAATAGAAGGACACATGGCGTGTATTCATCATTACATGTCATATATTATAGGTTTTTTTCGGACAGTAAGCCTCAGAAACTACTTCAGAAGCTCAGAAAAACACTGAAACAAACATTAAAGTGTCAAATTTCGATCTGTGAGGGCCCATACTCCCCATGAATCAAAGTTTGGAATCTGATACATGTCATACACAAGTAATAACCATACAATGATCCACCAAATTCCAATCTATGAGGGCCCGTAACACCTCAAGAACCAAAGTTTGGCATCCATTCAAACAAAACCTTACACAATCCAATAACCTATCAAATAGCAGGTATTCTATCAAGGCATCTATCACAACATCATGCATATCTAGCACAACATCTATCACAACAACATGAAATCACTAATACACCCTAAATAGAACCTCAATAATATCAACAATAATAGCATAAAACATGTGAATCACTCAAGGTGAAATCAATCAACTGTAAATTTGCAAAACCAGAAAAAAGCAATAATGAGGTAAATTGGATTTTCCCAATACACGGGTTAGCTACTCCCGGGCACAGCTTATTACCAAGTACCTATTCCTTCCTATCCCTAACTATAGGCTCCAAACAGTAAGTCAAGAAGAAAATAATTCCTCTGATACCACTTTTTAACGTCCTGGATCTGGAAGCCACCCAGAGGCGCCCCATACCCGGTTGGTCACATGTCCTCAAGCGCATTTCCCTGAACGCTAGAGGCTGCTGACTAGAAGTGAGGGCATTGGGTGTGATAGTGGGGAAACTATGCCCTCATTGGAAGAGTAACACAGTGAAAGTAAAACATATAGCAATAGAGAAATCAATAATAATACCATACAACAGTAAACAGTGGAAGATTGTAAGTAATAACTGGAGCACACATATATAAATGATGCATGATACATATTTCTAGGAAAGCATCCAAACAAATCACAGTGTTGGAATATAGTACTAAACCCAAGTACAAAAGAAAAGCAAGTAAATAGATCCATGTCATGGCAAGCCTCATCTTGGTCCCATGCTCCCTAGCTCCTCAGTAAGTAAGTACCCGAAGCATAAGGGTGCTTTCCCTTATCTACACCTGCAGCAATATAATCTGTTTGGGACCAAAAGCATGACCCAAACAAGGTGTGAGACGAATCTCAGTAGGCAACCACCCAAAGATCTATGCCTAATAGTCAATGAATATATATGGCAGGCAATAAGAAAAATGAAGAAGTAAACGAGGAAGCACACATAGTAACAATCCTACAAAATCAATTGCATTTATTTTCATATACCAAGTAAGTAGATAATCAAAAGCAGGTAACCCTCTAGGAAGTACTCATAGCCTAACCCATATGGTTCAACAAAAACAAACACAAGCAACCCTCTGGGAAGTACTCACAGTCTAACCCCTCTGGTTCATCTTTAGCAAAGACTCTCTGAGGAAGAACTCACCGCCAATTCCCCCTGTGGTCTTGTATCGGTAATTAATAGGCACTCTGAGGAAGCACTCAATGTCTAATTCCCCATATGGACCATATCAAGGAAACTACAGACACTCTTAGGGAGCACAAAGTCCATCCCCCTATGGTCTCACAATGTAGCAGTAAACAGACACTCTGGAGAAGCCCTCAACATCCATTATCCCTATGGTCTACTACACTAGGTTCTCAGGGACCTATGTAAGTCAGTCGTGCACAAATGATATGTGGAAGCCAAAGAAAACCTCAATAACTACATGGATAAACAATCTACAGCATATCATAGAATGTTAGATAATAATCACTCCATCCTAACAATACTAGGCATGGGAATCAAAGCAGTCTAACAGGTAAGCTAGACAAAATGGTCAAAACAAGAAAACATGGGAAAAACCTCCATCACATGGAAAAGTTAACCCTATTTATAAACAACTAACCTATATCCAAACAAACAAGGCATAGCAGGCAAAACAGGTCTAAAAATCATAAACACGCAATACCCCGTTCTTGGGTATTGGGCACTCTTGCACATAAAATTCGAAGACTATCTATGGAAAGACACAAACCACCTACCTCAGCGTCGTGAGATCGATATATGTTAACCTAAGGCCTTGAATCGCCCTAGAATTTTGTATATCTAAAAAAATATTAAAAAATTTCAACCGAGGATATCTCGTTAAAGAGGAGAGAATAAGAGATTATGTTCAAGAAGAATAGAGAACTCACTGATGCGATTCCAACGCAATCGATGGAGTTCGAATTGGAGAACAGATGGCGAGTCGGGGGCTCGGTGAATATATGTGGTCTCGTTCACTCCCGAATGATATAGGTGGAGAAGAAAATGGTTATTTCTATCAGACACGACCCTGGTCCATTTAATGAAATAAAAATAAAGTACACGGCATGTTCTTTAAAATTACACGACGTGTACTTTCCTTTTATGTCCTCCGCTTTAGGCGGTCTCCGGGTCACCACACATGGACATGTACTCATCCGTTAGACGGCCAGTATATGGTCGCCTACGGCAACCGTGTACACAGCATGTACTTAAAGTACATGTCATGTACTTCTGAAATTTTCAAAAACTCCTATTTTTCTCAAAAACCACCAGAAAATAAAAACATACTTGAAAAGAAGATATGGGTTCTTACATCATAAGATCGAGAGTTATAGTGTATTTGGGGCTTAATAATATTAAATAAAAACTTAAAACATGAAATACACATCTTTATTGAAAACTTCTTTTATATGACCACATTATTCCTTCATACTTAGCATTGCATGGGATAACCTGAGGACATACATAAGAAAATGGTGAGCTATAAAGAATAGTAAGGGAGTAAACAAGGAATAACATGAATAATAAAATACGTGTTAGGAAATATAAATATCAATGTATCATAAGATAAACATGAACATAAAGGCATGGTATAGCATGATTATCATAACATGGAAATGTAGCAACAACTTAAAACATAGCATCATTAACATAAAGGAATCAGGTAAACCCTTGTCCCAACATGGTAAACAAAATTACTATAAATTAATCAGGTAAAACCCTATCCCAACATGATTTATCATGAAACTAAACATTACCCAATGCATTGGAGCACTATCAGGGATCACCCTTCAAGAACATTTTAATCTCATGCTTAAGTGTGCCACATAGATCATATAACATGGATTCATTCAACATTATCATTTATTCCATGATAAAGGAATGTATAATATATACATGAAAGTATATAATCAATAAGTATATGTGCATAATGGTTAATACCCTTGATAGAGAAATGTTCATGGTATTTACTACACGATGATTTGGCATGGAAAAATCGCAGTGCAATTTTGGCAGCATAACGACATCACATGGGGGTTCATAAAATGAGTTTATGAGAGAGAAAGGGGTCTATAATCATTTATAAATGAAATGGTATTTAAGGGGATCATTTATCATAATATCCCAACATATTAAATGGAATTTGATATGCATAATATAAAATAAATGCTTGAATGGAAATGAGGAGAGAGAAATCCCTTATGGAATTTCAGCATGGTAACAGCATAGGTAAGGGTCTAAATGGGGGAGGATAAATGATAACTCATTGAAATAAAATAAAATTGAAATTAGTGAATTTATTATAAAAGGATGAAAATATAACCAATTGAAATTAAAATGACTAATTTCAAACAAGGTTCTTGGATTGAAAGGAAGTGATAAAGGTGAGGATCTCTTACTTGGATGTGTGATCCCAAAGGCTTAGGAGAGGCTTCTTGGGAGCTCAGGGGTGCCTTGGGAGGACTATAGGGAGTAGGGGGAATAGGGTGGTCAATCTTAAAATATATTTAGTGAAGAGTAATGGGTAATTGGGTGGGTTTATATAGTAAAGGTGTGGGAATTCTTTATTATTTTGGTTTTGGACCCTACACACTAAAATATTCAAAACCACAAACCATCCCATGGTTTTTTACCATGTTTTCTATAAAATGGGAGTGGTATAAATTATTTTAAAATTATAAGGGCTTAATATATTAAAATATTTTCCTTTCTTATGTGGAGGTGAGTCACACTTTCAAGGAAATGATTTTAAAATCTTAAAATATTTTATATGTCTTGGAAGATTCACTAAGACTTTATGAAATAAATAAACAAAACCTAAAATTATATTATTTTAAAGAAAAAAAATATAATTGGCCTAATATAGCCTTTATATTATTTTATTAAATCACTATTGGGTCATTATGATGTCATAAAACACATTAAATATTTATACGGTATTTAATTTTTACCCAAAAATTTGACTGTCTTAGAAAATTATGAAAAATTCACTGTTGGATAATTTCAACATCCTAATTAAAAAAATAATATTCATTTTATCTAAATAATTTTATAAATATTTGAATTTTAACTTTTAAAATAAAAACTGACATTTATCGAAAATTGACAGGTTTTGATAAAAATAGTTTTTAAACCTTAATAAAAATTACAATTGACTTCATAAAAATTATACAATAATTTATATTTAATAAAAGTAATTTAATAACAATATCTTATTAAAATATTATTTAATTCAAAAATCCATTAATTTATCAAAATATATTTCTTAAATAAATTTGAATATTAACCAAAAAACACTATTTATGATTTAAAAATAATTTACAAAGTAACAATAATAGAATAAAAGTATATTTATTATTCTATACAAAAATAATTCACATAATAATAGTGATATGGTCTTGTTTCATATTTATTTATTACACCAGCATATACCCTAAGAGTAAGGTGTGCGATGGTGGGGCTTTCATGGGGTCGTTCGGTGAACATGGTTTGGGTTGTGATCCTGATGAGCTTGAACTTCTCCCGTAAACAGTTTTACTCGTGCTTAAGTTGTTGGATCTCATCTTGGTCGTGGTCTAGGGAAAAGCTCAAAAATTCTATCTCCCTCGAAATCTTCGATAAATGGGCTTCATAGGTTACGATCCTACTGGTTGAGGCTATCACTTCCTTTATCTGTATGAAAAGGATTTATTAAAACCCTATATTTATACTAGTCATGTGATCACTATTCAATAGATATATTATCAATGGTAAGGATACTTAATGGTCATTTAAATCCAATTATATATAATAAAATAAAAGGAGTGCATGTGTTTTCTATATCCATAAGATATTTAAGAGAAATAGAATTTTATTCATAAATGTTTGGGTTGTTACACAAAACACATAAATCAATTATGTTCTTTACTTTCCTACACTTTTATTTTCTATTATTTTGGATTTAATAAAAAACTATTCTTATTCTATGTTGTGTTTGCTTCAATCACCTCTAAGTAAACTCGTTTATAAACCAACAAGTGGTATTAGAGCCTGTAATCATTTTAACAATGTCTGTTAAATTTGATGTCAAAAAGTTTGATGGTGAAAATGATTTCAATCTCTAGAGAGTTAAAATGAGTTCGTTGTTAGTTCATAATGGCCTTGTAGATGCTTTACACGATAATAAAAAACTCGTAGTGACCATCTCTGTTGATGGTCAGTCCACCACTACCTTAGTTGATGTCGACCCCAGTATATTGGAAAAGGATCACTACACTCTTCTGTTAACCTCAGGAGATAAATTTTTGCATGAATTCACACATAAAATTACTATTAAATCTATTTGGATTAAAGTTAAACATTTTCATATGACCAAACCTTATCTTGGAAGTTTTTATAAAAAGATGCGGTTATATATTTCAAAATTATTCATGGTTCTTCCATGCATGTTCATATCGATGATTTTAATAAATTTCTTCTAGATTTATCTAATATAGATATAGAGGTTAAAGATGAATACTGGGATTTAATTCTTTTAACTTACCTTGATGATTCTTTTAATTTTTTAAAGGATTCTATAATGTATGGTATGGATTCAATTACTTTATAGAAATTAAAGTCTATTGTGTTGTCTCATGATATTCAAACGCATGGTTTGAAGGAAGAGTTTAATGGTGTTAATAGTGAACCTCAGTTAATTTATACTAAGGGTCCAATGAAAAATAAAGGTAGGAATGATAAGAACTGGTTTAATAATTTTTGGGGTTTTGAGTGTGGTAAGACCGACCATATAAAAAGGTATTGTATGAACTTGAAAAATAGAGACAGTATGGCCTAGTCCCATATGGTATGCCCTGGGAATGACAATATGGAAGTTCTTTAATTTTTTTATCAACCCCTTCATTAGAACTAAGTGTGGGTTCTTTGTTGTCTTTTTCCTACGATCCTAGTACTGGACCCACTTGTCTTTGTGGGGGAACCCGGTTAGAACAAAGGGTTTGTGTGGGATGGTCTAAGTTGTTCTGGATTAGGTGAAGTGTTTCCTGCCAGCTTCCTAGTTTATGGTTGTTGTGTGAATGTTTTCTATAGCTTTGTTACTATGGAATTATTTTATGAGCTTTGTTTTCTTGTCATTATACCCTATGTTTTACCCCTAAGGGTGGTTATTTGGTTTTGTAGGCCTCTGCATGCTTGGGAGTCCAGGGCATTAAAGGTGTTGTAGGTAATGTTGGTAAAATATTCTGTTTAATGTTGTTTCTTAGTTAGTTTAAACTTCTGATCATGCTTAGTAATTTTGTTAAGTAGTAGAAGTGTGGGTATGAATAGTCTGTGTGTCAATATGGAACATGCTAAGAGGATCTGTGTTGGGTGGATTCAGTAGACTTAGGTTTATTTTTTTGTTAAATAAATTATGTTTAAACCCACTGCAGGATATTTAGGGTTGTAATAGCACCATCATTTTCCTTTTTTAAAATTGAAAAGGTGGATATTTGTTATTTTTTGGTTTTTAATTTAAAAGTTTTGATTTAATATTTTGTTATGCAAAATGTTGGATTTATTTTTATTATAAAAATTTTGTTTTTATTGGACCTCTTCTTGGGCTTCTGTGTTATTGGGCATCTGTGTGGGTTATTGGTATTGTCAGTCTCCCTTCTGGACCATGGAACATAACTTCTTGTTGGGTTTCTCGGTTGGCCCATTGATCAGGTGGCTCAATTGGCCCCTGCGCTGCCACCGTGGCAATCTGCCTAAGACGATTGTAATGCCCCGACCCCAATTACCTAGAGTTGGATCATTATTACATAACATTGGCATGATCAAAAAGGATCAAGTCTCTAAAGACCGATTAGTTTAGTAGTCTTGGAAACACTAGATATATTCATAAGTCTTACATTAAATCATAAGGTAAAAAAAACTGCAACAACATCTTGTCTTCATATCCCCTCATACTATCCCTGCAGTTCATTCATAAATTACTTATTCACATCCTGGGAAAAATAAAACATTGAAAGGGGTGATCTTAGATGCTTAGTAAGGATAAAAATATAGCATAATATTTCATAGATAATATTAAACACTTAAGGCAATGTATAACTAAAACAAAAGCCTTTTAAACTTTAACTTCAGCATAATATGGCAAAGATAAAATGAAATAATTCCATTTACTTATTCACATGGATATTCTACTAGTTGAATAATCACATGAAATATCAATAACCACTTTCATAATGATGGAATGCATAATTCCAGAATATCATAACCACGTAGCCAAGGCCTCGTGCCAAGACTACAAATAAGATTTTGTCAAGGCCTCATGCTAAGACACTAGTTTGTCTCATGAGACCTACCGATGCATCGAGGATCTATAGCGGGATCCACCCATCACTTACTAAGTCCAATGAATTCCTCATATGAAAATTTTGAAATATAACATAAACATTCGTATTAAAACTGGCATACGAAATGTCAATACTTTATACAAAAATTATGAATGGTATAAAAATAGCACATCCATAGTCAAACATAACTCATTCAATACAATAAGGAAGATTGTATTGTAACAGATTAACCTCAATCAAGAATAATGAATGATATCGACATAGATGAAAATAATCATCAAAACTATTTGAGAAAAATATCCTCCTTTTTCTTGAAAACATTTAAAAGTCACACTATTTGTCAAGAAGCCATTTAAAAATAAATTTTTGAATCAAAGTGTCCCATACCACTTTGAATCTTTTAAAAGTAGTTTTAATTTTAAAACTTTAATGTCCATATAAATAAATCTTTAAAACCATTTTTAAAACATGGACATTAATGAGAAATATTTAGAATAATAAATCTTTAAAACTTTTAAAATGATATTTTAGTTAGAGTTTATAACCAAAAGAGAGACACTTGAATAAAAATAATTGAGGTAATAAAAACTTAATAATACCATGATAATAAAGGGATTCATAATATACTATGTCAAACTACATTATATACACCTTATAAAAGTGAATTGGTGTATAACTACAAAGTAGTCTCAATGGAATGTAAATTGAGATGAAATATCTTATAAAGACCGTATCCTTAGGTTAAGGATAAATAAATGATATAATTATGTGTGAAAAATATAAATACACTCAATATTATTGGATATTCAGTGTAAATCAATCAGCGGACATTCACACATATTCTTGTAAAAACAACACCAACGAATTGGATATTTAACTCAACAATTGGAGATTGAGTTAAAATTACTCTTATCAAGTTCATATGGATGGCTAGAGAATTTATCAATGGGGTGATTATGTGTATAAAAAGTATATTCACAAAAAGGGGAGTGTAAATTATGACATAAGAAAATTAATAGTGATTCCACACATAATCTTGGTGTATAATAATCATTGAAGTATGCGTAAAGCCAAATGAGTGGAAATTTCAAATTCCCTTATCGATTTCGTAACTTATGAAAAATACACCCATGAAAGAAGGATCATACAATTATGATGTATATATCCATAAATTAAATTATATTTTACACAATTAATACAATCATGGGTAGTACACACACCACATGCAATAAATAAGTGGTGAACAATGGAAATCTCACGGAATTAAAAGTGAGATAAGAAGCCCCTTACTTTGTACTTTTTTCTTGGTCGATAGTAGATTAACCTCCTTTATAATGGTGAAATAATTGTTATTGAATTATAAAATAATCATTTAGATTAATATGATATCATATATGATCTTTTAACATTGATTTCTTAATAATATCTTAGTATTATCGTCGTTTCGGGTGTTAACGGATTCGTTTTCCTTTATATTATTTGTTATGCGAGCCGTATTTGTTATGGATGGGATGTATCTTATTAATATCCATAATTATATCATGTCTATAAAAATTATTTTTATTCATCAAATGAAATTTATTCTTGAATGGATATGATGGGGAATGAATCTCATCGCGTTCGTGGAGACGGTAATCCGTACGTACGCACGAGCGACAATATCATTATTTTGATATTAACATAATATATAATTGGATGGTATATCATATATACAGAATAATTATCATGATATATTTATTATTTTCATGAATTAAACATCATTATTATACCCATCCAAATAATAATATATTGAATAACAATTACACCACGACGTGGAGACGGTAGGCCATACGTACGCACGTATGGTGACATGTCATTCAAAGGATGGATAGAATACTGAATATGGTTGTAACATATTTATAATAACATCACAGTATATATAGGATACTGGAGTTATTATTTTATAATGGAAATAACAAAGAAAGAAGAAGTGGAAGAAGAAAGGAACTTTAAAGAGGGTGGTGAAGACGTTACCTCTTCTTCGGGTTCTTCCTTTTGATTTGATCAAAAGTGATCCTTAGGTTGGATTTCTGATAAAACTAAGGCCTCTAGGATGAAGTGAGGGAATTTGAGAGGATATTTGGGCAAAATTTGTCTGAGCAAAATGGCTTTGAAGGTGTGAATTAATGAGAAGGGGGAGTTCCCTTTTATAAGAGGGGTGAGGGGCTCTTTAGAAAAAACTTAAATTATTATTTTATAATAAAATAATATTCGATTTATAATGGATCTAAAGTGTATTATTCAAATTATAAGGTGGGGATGGGTATAAATTCTTTCAACCAATAGATTTTATAGAGGTTTGGGTCATTATATTAACCTTATCTTTTAGTTTTAACTCTTGGTTAATTAGTTTGACACTTACCATGTCACTTTTTATTTTTATATTATATAGTTAATAAACTCACTATATACATCCAAGAGACCCCAAATTGGTCCATTAATGATAAAAAAATAATGATATAAGTCATTTGTCTGAACCTTAGATTTTTAGGAATATAATATAAATTAATAATATAATATTTGTTTTAAAAAATCATTTATGTCAATTTTGACACTACTCAATAATTGATTTTTGTTAAAGTCTTAAAAACTTTATTAATTCGAACCAAATTCATTTAAGCAATACTAACATGTCATATTAACCAATAAAATTCGTTTATGTCATCAAAACTTTAAAATTATATTTATTTTAACATTTATAATACCAATTATTTGATTCTTTCATTAACAAGGAAAATACTGCATCATTATTGTGTCATATATATTTTTACTTTTTAAATGTCTAAAAATTATAAATAAAATTCCATTATGTAGGAAATCTGTTTATATTTCTAATGAATATTTATAATCGAAAATATAACATATATAACCCTGTGTAAAAATTGTTTTTCTAAAAGATATAAGCTTATGTCATTTTTTGTATTTACTTTAACTTAATTAATATAAAGTGTCCCTATCACCTACAAGTGGATCCATGGGGTCCCAAAATCGACCCAAAGATGTCCATGGTCGTACATGTAACAAAAAATAGGGTTAAGACACGTTTTAGGGTAAATTAATATTATTATAATATTATTTTGTTACCCTTATTTACCGGATTTACCCTTTAACCATGGTAAATAAAAATTTTACCGAAGTAATTATTCAAAATGTCTAAAAATAAGCTTTACCTATTTACATAATTTGGAAATACTAATTCCAAATATGGAATCCATTTTTCCAAATTCAAAACACAGAAGTGGCAGAAATTAATTTAAAATTAATTCCCGCTGTCAAAACAAAAAGCGTGTTTTTAAGAAATAATAACTATCAAAAGATTGACACTTGTTTATGTCTGGTTTAAATGTGAAATTATGTCCAATGAACAAAATTGTATTAAATGGTAAAAAAATATTCTAAATATACTTTAAAACAACTCAAAATTATAATTTATCACTATTAATTATTTTGATTAAAAAAGTTGTTTTTAATTAAAATTTAGTAATTTTCACTATTCATCAAAATATGAAAGTTATCCGAAAAGTACCAAAATTTTACCCTAGGATAATTTCAATATTATGAATCCAAAAATGAAGTCCATTTTGAAAGATAAACTGTAGAAAATTTCAAAAAGTGTGTATTACTATTCATAACGGTTAGTTTTATTAGTTGTGGTGTGTGTTAGAACTTGAAGTTGCGTACAACACACGCTATTGTATTATTCAGAGAGAAGCATCCGTGGAAGTTTGGGGTGTTACATTCTCCCCTCCTTCAATAAATTTCATCCTCTCAATTTTTGAAATTGGGATTGGGAATATAATGGAAAGTCCCACATCGGAAAAAGAGTCAATAAAACTATCACTTTAAAAGAAAGAAAGAGAAGTACAAAGGTCACTCGAGATAACCTATACTAGGATTCCATGTAGAAAAAAATAGATATGGATGATAAAATAAGTGTCAAGTTCTGATGGAGAGGGATATAAAACATGATCAGGAGAAATTTAACAACAAGAAAACCACAAACTTGTGATGGGACAAACGGTCATTAGTTTCACAGTAGGAAAAGTAAACGGACAACATTTTTATTCTTATTTTATTTTTAAGTTACATTACATAAAGATGAGGAATTCATTTCTGATATTGACTAAGAACATAAAGATATATACTTAATTTTTAAGTAAAGTTTCATTCTTTAATAAATTTCTACTATTAACTCATTTTTAAATGATGAGTATTCCAGAAGACTTGGTCACACTAGAAGAGCTAATAAAATTCTTATAGAATCACATGATCCACGAAGAATAAACTATATATTTACCTTATATTTAGAGATTAATAAAAACAAAAATGGTTAGTATAAGATCTGATGATCCCCCAAAGGGTTATTTCATTAGAGAAAGAAACACTAATCTTAATTTCTAAAATTAAACCAACAATACCCCAAAGTTAAATAAATAGAATTCAATAAAGAATTGTCCTTAAAATCCTTTAATAAAATCCAAAATAATATTGAAACTCAAAACATAGAAGAATTTGGTTATGTAGTCTTCCACGTTAAATGGTATCTCCAAATTACATCAATTACTCTTAAAGTCACGTACTTAAAAGTAATTAACCTAATCACATATTCTCTATTATAGGTTAATCATTTCCATAAATAATCCAAATCACTGTAAATCCACAATAAAAACATAGATAAAAATACACCATTACTCCTCAAATGAAATCCCATACTATTCTATTTCCCTTGGGCATATAGTGTTCCTAACAAAGCAAACATCTTCCAAAATAACATTTATCACTTAATCACCAAATCGTTTTCCTATACTAAGGGTATTAATTTGATAAGACATAAGATCCCAAATCAAATTATTATTGATCAATAAAATCATTTAACTAAAAATAATAGTCACACTAACCAGGGACTTCACGTAGTCCAGCGGTAGGTGATAAATCCCAATCGCACTTTGGTTGTGGGTTCGATTCCCACAGCTTTGTCCGACGCAACGGGTTGTCACACAGCCTGCGTGTTGTCCTTTTTCAAAAACTATATTTTATAACATTAGAAAAATGAGATAAATTATTCAAAATAACCATAACATAATTTAACCACAAATGTTATCTCATAACTTGCGTTTTCATCCCAAATTATAATAACTTGTAATTGCCTCAAACCCAATAATCATATAAAACCAACACTACTACAAATATGGGCATTAACAGTGCTAAAAATGGGCTTTAACAGTGCTAAAAAAGTGTTGTAAAGCTCGACACTGATAAAGGTAGACTTTATCAGTGCTCCTTTAGCGCTGATAAACTTATCTTTTATCAGCGCTTCTTTAGAGATGATAAAGGTGTAGTTTATCAGGGATTTTTTAGTGCTGATAAAAGCATGATTTATTAGCGCTAAAAGAGCACTGATAAATGCCCTCTCTGTTGCTACAATAAATCTGCAGCAGCACAGTTGAACACCTGCAAAAAAAACAGAATCTCAATAATCCAATTAAAGCAAATATACCCATACAAAATTAACTCATAAATCATAATAAAATTATACCAAGTATACCCATACAACAATTCTACCCATAAACCATTAACACAGAATTTATAAGTTAATCAAGTACTTAAAGAAATCAATTCAGAATTCAGGGGGTTTGGGGGATGTTCAAGGGTTTGGGGCGGGGTTGACTCGTACACGTCACCATGGACCCTTAGATCATTCTTATAAAAGATAAATGCAATCCGAATGCATTTGGTCGGATTTTCGTAGGTCAGTTGTTGTTTTCACTTAAAATCGTGTCCATTTTAAACAAAATAGAGACCCTTTGAGTGATAGCGGCCACACCGTGCCTCGGATTGAGGCGGGGTTGACTCGTACACGTCACCAAGGACCCTTGGATCGTTCTTATAAAATATAAATGCAATCCAAATGCGTTTGGTCAGATTTACGTAGTTCAGTTATTGTTTTCACTTAAAATCGTGTCCATTTTAAACAAAATAGAGACCCTTTGTGTGATAGCGGCCACACCGTGCCTCGGATTGAGGCGGGGTTGACTCGTACATGTCACCAAGGACCCTTGGATCGTTCTTATAAAAGATCAATGCAATCCAAATGAGTTTGGTCTGATTTCCTTAGGTCAGTTGTTGTTTTCACTTAAAATTGTGTCCATTTTAAACAAAATAGAGACCCTTTGAGTGATAGCGGTCACACCGTGCCTCGGATTGAGGCGGGGTTGACTCATACACGTCACCAAAAACCCTAAGTGGACACACCATTCCTAATATTGAGGCGGGGTTGACTCTTACATGTCACCATGGACCCTTGGATCATTCTTATAAAAGATCAATGCAATCCGAATGCGTTTGGTCGGATTTCTGTAGGTCAGTTATTGTTTTCACTTAAAATCATGTCCATTTTAAACAAAATAGAGACCCTTTGAGTGATAGAAGCCACAACATGCCTCGTATTGAGGCGGGGTTGACTCGTACATGTCACCAAGGATCCTTGGATCATTCTTATAAAATATCAATGCAATCCAAATGCGTTTGGTCAGATTTCTGTAGGTCAGTTGTTGTTTTCACTTAAAATCGTGTCCATTTTAAACAAAATAAAGACCCTTTGAGTGATAGAGGCCACACCATGCCTCATATAGAGGCGGGGTTGACTCTTACACATCACCAAGGACCCTTGTATGGTTATTATAAAAGATCAATGCAATCTGAATGCGTTTGGTCAGATTTCCATAGGTCAGTTGTTGTTTTCAATTAAAATCGCGTCCATTTTAAACAAGAGAGACCCTTTGAGTGATAGAGGCCACACCGTGCCTCGTATTGAGGTGGGGTTGACTCTTTCACGTCACCAAGGAACCTTGGATTGTTTTTATAAAAGATCAATGCAATCCGAATGTGTTTGGTCAGATTTCCGTAGGTCAGTTGTTGTTTTCACTTAAAATTGTGTCCATTTTAAACAAAATAGAGACCCTTTGAGTGATAGCGGTCACATCGTGCCTCAGATTGAGGCAGGGTTGAATATTACACCTCACCAAGGACCCTTGTGTCGTTCTTATAAAAGATCAATGCAATCCGAATGCGTTTGGTCGGATTTTCGTAGGTCAGTTGTTGTTTTCAATTAAAATCGTGTCCATTTTAAACAAGAGAGACCTTTTGAGTGCTAGCGGCCACACCGTGCCTCATATTGAGGCAGGGTTGACTCTTACATGTCACCAAGGACCCTTGTATCGTTCTTATAAAATATTAATGAAATCCGAATGCGTTTGGTCAGATTTCCGTAGGTCTGTTGTTGTTTTCACTTAAAATCGTGTCCATTTTAAACAAAATAGAGACCCTTTGAGTGATAGCGGTCACACCGTGCCTCTGATTGAGGAGAGGTTGACTTTTAAACGTCAAAAATAACCCTTTTATCATTCTTATAAAATATCAATGCAATCCGAATGCATTTGGTCATATTTTTGTAGGTCGGTTGTTGTTTTCACTTAAAATTGTGTCCATTTTAAACAAAATAAATACCCTTTGAGTGATAGCAGCCACACCGTGCCTCAGATTGAGACGGGGTTGACTCTTACACGTCACCAAGGACACTTATATCGTTCTTATAAAATATCAATGCAATCCAAATGCGTTTGGTCGGATTTCCGTAGGTCAGTTGTTGTTTTCAATTAAAATCGCGTCCATTTTAAACAAGAGAGACCCTTTGAGTGATAGAGGCCACACCATGCCTTGGATTGAGGCGTGGTTGAATCTTACACGTCACTAAGGACCCTTGTATTGTTCTTATAAAATATCAATGCAATCCAAATGTGTTTGGTCAGATTTCTGTAGGTCAGTTGTTGTTTTTACTTAAAATCGTGTCCATTTTAAACAAAATAGAGACCCTTTGAGAGATAGCGGCCACACCGTGCCTCATATTGAGGCAGGGTTGACTCTTACATGTCACCAAGGACCCTTGGATCGTTCTTATAAAAGATCAATTCAATCCGAATTCATTTGGTTGGATTTCCATAGGTCAGTTGTTGTTTTCAATTAAAATCGCGTCCATTTTAAACAAGAGAGACCCTTTGAGTGCTAGCGGCCACACCGTGCCTCAGATTGAGGTGAGGTTGACTCGTACACGTCACAAAGGAACCTTGTATCGTTATTATAAAAGATCAATGCAATCATAATGCATTTGGTCAGATTTATGTAGGTCAGTTGTTTTTTCACTTAAAATTATGTCCATTTTAAGCAAGAGAGGCCCTTTGAGTGATAGCGGCCACACCGTGCCTCGGATTGAGGCGGGGTTGACTTGAACATGTCACCAAGGACCCTTGAATCATTCTTATAAAAGATCAATTCAATCTGAATGCATTTATTCGGATTTTCGTAGGTCAGTTGTTGTTTTCACTTAAAATCATGTCCATTTTAAACAAAATAAAGACCCTTTGAGTGATAGCGGCCACAACATGCCTCGAATTGAGGCAGGGTTGACTCATACATGTCACCAAGGACCCTTGGATCGTTCTTATAAAATATCAATGCAATATAAATGTGTTTGGTCAGATTTCCGTAGGTCAATTGTTGTTTTCAATTAAAATCATGTCCATTTTAAACAAGAGAGAGACCCTTTGAGTGGTTCAGCATTCTTGCATGTTGCTGGTGCATATCATCTGTTAAAATGGGAAAATGACTCATTGGAGAAAGGATTTTTTATTTAATAACAATTACAATTTTCCTACGAACATTTACATACAGCAATGTTTCATCTTTTGATCCCCTTAACCCCTCTCGAAAATGACCACAAATTGTACATGTCCCCAAGTCAGATCTTCATTTTATTTGTGTACAATCTTCCATCAGGTATGCAGCCCACTCGTTTATGAACACATCTATATCGTCTTGTGAGTATGAGGCTTTTCAGAAGTCAGAGTAGTACTGCAAAATAAAAAAATAATTAATTAATAAATAACTTAAATGAACTAGTAGTTGCTTTTAAAAATACCTCTTTAGGGATGCTAGTTTGCTGATGAAAAAATGATCTCTTTTATAAATTTACAAACATAATAACCAAAATAATCATCTTTTGTTTGTTTTGGACACTGAAAAAAAAATTATCATTAGGAGAATAAGTAACTTGTGTTGAGATGTGTTTGGATAATGAAATTTTATTTTATATACCCTGATATTTGTCCAGACGCAGTACTTGCTCGCCTCCCTATGCTTAGCCCCTACCCTCATTCCTTTTTTTAGACGATAATGATACACCACCGTATCATAACAGAATCCTCAGTAAAAGATAATATAAATTATATTACTTTATGTTTAGACCTAAAACGTAAGATGTAGTCTCTTACATATTCACAAACTCCATCATGTGTGGTCGGTTTGATGGATGTCCTTGCTTTGAATCCAAAAAATAAATCTTCGGAGTATCCAAGTTCACTGCAATTAGCAACCAATGTTTCCTAAAAACACAAAAATGAATAAGTAATAAAATAAGTAAAAATATAATTGATATGCTTTAATCGTAGAGTATTACCCCTGCATGGTTGGTATTAGGAAAAGTATGTCATTTTTAATCTTGCGTTCAAATGTTTTCAGCAAGTCGTTCACTGTTGCATCCCTTTTTGATGGATCTATTTTTGTTAGGTGTATTGATGTGATATGAGGACTAACCAGTCCAAATCTTGGCTCATGGGAAAATTCCTTCAACTGTTTTTCATAAATGATTCTGTCAACAATATAAAATTCATTTAGTCATAATTTTCACATTAGATCAGCTTTTGGAAAATCAATTCATGGAAACATACCTCATATATACATTTACAATTATGACGCCTAGCCAACCTTTTTCAAGTATTTCATTTACATTTTCAGCAGCAACGAAATCTTGACTTTCCTCTCCGTGTATATTCTCTTCGAAAACCACTATATGACTATTACCATCTTTTAGCTTCGTATCCACATGAGTCTTCAATGCTACTAAATGTGGATAGATAACAGGTGGTGTTATTTTGCTTTCAGTAGCTCCTTGGGATCGATTGGTCGATCCTTTAAATGGTTTTGAGCTGAAGTTTGTCACCCCCTTCCCTTTCTCCATCTATAACAACAATCATTGGTTCAGACCCTTTTTTCATTAATTGTTAAGGGTTTAGCTTGAAAATAAAAGTAAATAAATACCTCTTTCCACATGTACTCTTACAAGTTGTGACAGCCAGGCAATGAATGTCCCAATAGCCTTTTCGACCGTATGAATATCATCGTCATCAAGTGGAATAGGTATCTCTGCCTTTGGCTCGTGAGCTACAGTAATCGTCACTTTCAGATGATCTTTCAGAAGTGGTCTATTATGCAGTGTGGCATCTGGGATATTGAACACTGTATCCCTCGCTACAAGGTGATAGGTGGGTGTTGACAGATATAAATCACAATCATTATCACCCTGTAGAAGATGAGTACAGAAAAATTATCAGTGTTTGTCTGATTCATATTTCATGGGAACAATTATTAGAATATTGATTACCGTGGCTAAGACAATTCTTTGAGGCGAATGGCTTGCCTCAAAGCTGGTGGGGGTGGGGAGGGATGTTCATGCAGTGGTTGTTCTTGATTTGTGTCTTCCCTTTGCTTCCCACACATAAAAGTTGCTAGCAACTCTCCCTGCCATTGCAATTTTTCTTCAAGGGTTGTTATTTTCTCACTCATTTGTTCCAATTTTTCATATGTATCATCCATTTTTTTCTTCTTCTCAAAATATACTCAGGGTGTCACCCCAAACCCTGCACCTCTAACACGGCCGTATTTTTCTGGCTGCTTCAAAGACATCGATAATAGGTCTATATCAGCTACAGGAGTAGCTGATTTCTGTGACTGTCGGATATAGGAAAATAACTAATTATTTTTATGTAATAGCAATTTTAAACAAATTATTTTATCGTCATGTCATACTTACACATATTTCCCACACTTTTCGTGTGTTCTCATCTACTAACTTCCCTTATTTGTTCACACGTGCCTCCTTCCATAGAACATGACGTGGGATGGAAGTGCATTTGGTTTTAGACTCATCAATCTACATATAAACATAGAAAAATAATTATGATGATGTTTATTGGAACCTAACAATATTATTGTAAATTTAAAATACGTACCATTTTCTTTTCTAATGAAACGTACCCCATCCTTGCTTTACGATAGGGGTATGTTGGTTTTGAAGCATGTTCCTTATTTTCAGTACAGAGTTTCTATTTCATAAATGAAATATTGACAATCAAAGTGATGAATACAAGTATCCTCAAACAACGTATTATCACTCACACTATACCTGAAACTTCTCATCCCCGCGACAGCTAATAAATGCATCCCATGCTTCTTGGGATATCAGGTGAGCGTAGATAATGGGTGGGTGCGGGTTTATTTTACCTTTAGAATCTTTGAGGTGACATCTTGTTAAAATAGTGTGAAAACCTCAATGAATCTTTCTTTAAAGCCTTAGTACATAATCCTTGTGTGAATCATCTACTATAAATGTACTCTACAATAGATTGAGAAGAGTAATACATTGTTTCATTATTTTATTTTCTAGTAAATTAAATAAATAAATTCATAATGTTACCGTAATTTCTTCCCAGATCACAGCCTTCAGCCCGGACACAACATGGTGCCATGAATCTATGTCAATCGGCACGCGTTGCCGAGTGACAACTCCAATGTAGCTACTAAACATAGCCTTGTTGGGATTCACATGTTGGCCTCGTGCATTCCATCTGACTTCAAATTTGATGTCTTTGCTTTTTGACTTAAGAATTTTGGCTAACACCGTCAAACTACGACGCACCTGTGATTTCTGCGACGCGGGTCCTTCATTATCGACCATTTCATCGATATCAACATCATCTATATGTTCATATATAATGGTATCAACGGCATGTGCTGATGGTTGTTGGACCTCAACACTAAGAGCAGCATGAGCCGCAGCAGTAGGAGCAGCAGGAGGAGCAGCAGGAGGAGCAGCAGCAGCAGGAGCCACAACAGGAGCAGCAGGAGCAACATGAGCCACAGCAGGAGCTGCAGGAGCAACAGCAGCAGTAGCATGAGTTGTAGGAGCAGCAGGAGCAACAGCAGCAGTATCATGAGCTGTAGGAGTAGCAGGAGCAGCAGGAGCCACAGTAGTATGAGCTGCAGGAGCAGCAGCAGCTACTTGAGAGACTTGTTCGGCCTCAAGGTTAGGAGAACCAGAATGTGAAGAAGTCATTATCTGCAAAAGTGGTTGAACAGTTAATTCAGATTACATAAATTCAGTAATGATAAGATAATAACATGAGATAACAAGGTCTATATTACAAACAAAATATAACTTGTTTACTGAACTCTCTTTATTTTTTTCAAAGGTTGAAGGGATTTGACACCTCTATCGACTATCCAAATCCCTTCATTGTGGTCTCCTCTAACATACAAAAAATCATCTGCATTGGGACTGCTCCGAAATGATTGCGATAAGGATCGTCCTCAACTGAATTTTCATCGAAACCTTCAGTAGTTTTGGACGATAACAGAACAATTGACCACTTTCGGTTTGCAGGATCTGGAACATAAAAAACTTGTACCACTTGTGATGCCATTATAAACTATTCGTCTTTGTACCCTTCTTTACTAAAATCAACTTTCACAAATCCTCATTCATCTATTTTCACACCACTGTTTTTATCAATCCATTTGCATTGAAAAATCAGCAATTGGAATGTCGTATAATCCAACTCCCATATTAGTTTGATAATGCCAAAGTATGACATATTTTCATAAATTGGATTTCTTTCCTTACTACCAGAAACATGCATCGCTTCATCCACTAGTGTAACTCCACTATTTTACATGGTACTATCTTCATCATGTTCATATGTATAGAATGTATAACCATTAATTACATAACCACTGTAAGATAATACATACACACTTGGTCCAGCAGCTAGCCATCGAAGACGTTCTGAAATTGAATTTGGATTTTCATCCAACTCCTTAAAAATATGGTCCTAAAACCATCCTATAAACTGGTGATTATGTGTATCTGATAACCATTTTTCAGACTTCGATGGATTCAATTACCTAAGAATTTCGTTTTGAGTTTCAATATATGGAGCAACCTCCCAACTGTTATGAAAAACATAAAGATGAGCCTGCTCCTGATCTGTAATACTGATTGTCACAACTTCTCTTCCAGAAATTCCCTCACCCTAAATGCATCCAGTGTGACGAGATTTTGGGAGACCAATGCTTTCCACATCAGATAGGTATTCAGTACAAAATTCAATGGCTTCCTCAACAATATATCGCTCCACTATACAACCCTCTTGCCAACTTTGATTTTTAGCATACCCTTTCAAAATCTTCATATACCGTTCAACAGGATACATCCATCTATAGTGCGCAGGACCACAAAGTTGAATCTCTCTCACCAAGTGAATCATCAAATGAATCATCATATCAAAGAATGTTGGCAGGAAGAACATTTCTAATTCACATAATATGATGACAATTTCTTTTTCCATAGCTGTAAATTTCCCCAGGTCTAAAACTTTGCTACATATAGCTTTGAAAAAGAAACAAAGTTTGGTTAACGTATGACAAACATTCTTTGGAAAAATGCAACGTAAAGATATAGGAATTATATCTTACATCAAAACATGGAAATCATGTGATTTCAAACCTTTTAACTTCAAATCATTCATTGAAACAATTTTCTTGATATTTGATGAGTACCCCTCTGGAACATTTACATCATTGAAGAAGTTGCAAAACTGATATCTCTCTGCCCTAGAAAGAGTATAAGCAGGTGGACGAAGAAACATTCTATTTTCACCCTTCACGGGAGCCAACTCTTCTCGTATTCCCATGTCAACCATGTCCAAACTTGCCTTAATTCCATCTTTTGTTTTTCTAGGGGCATTTAGCAACGTTCCGATAACACTGTCACATACATTTTTTTTCACATGCATCACATCAAGAAAATTTCTGACGTACAAACAATTCCAGTATGGTAATTCAAAAAAAAATGATCTCTTTTTCCAACCAATTTTCGTAAGGTTTTTTGAAAATGGTTTACCAAAAATATTGTTCAGATCTTTTACTTTCTCAAACAGTTGATCATCTGTTAGTGGAGACGGTGTTGCGCATTTTTCTGAACTTCCATTGAATGATGTCGTCCAAGATCGGTACTTATGCTGACGAGGTAGAAATCTACGATGTCCTAGAAACACAGATTTCGATAGATGTTTCAACCTAATTTATTATGTATCTTCTTCGCACACAAGACACCCTTGATTTCCTTTAATGCTATAGCCTGACAAATTTCCATAAGCAGGGAAATCATTTATTTTCCCATACAACATCGCTCTCAACGTGAAGTATTCACTTTTATAAGCATCATACAAAATTACACCTGAGTCCCACAATAACTTCAAATACTCGATCAAAGGATCCAGATAAACATCAATTTCATTACCTGGTTGTTTTGGTCCTAATATAAGCATATATAACATGATGAATTTCCGCTTCATGCATAACCAGGGTGGCAAGTTATAATTTACCAACATAACAGGCCATGTACTATGAGTGCTGGTTTGAAAACCAAAAGGATTCACTCCATCTGTAGATAATGCAAGATGAAGGTTTCTTGGCTCTTTTCCAAATTCAGGATACTCATGATCAATTTTCTTCCATTGAGGAGAGTTATCCGGATGATGTAAGGACCCATCTTTATTTCTTTTATCTGCATGCCACGACAATTGTCTTGCAGTTTCTTCACTTCCATATAGACGCCTAAACCTTGGAATGATTGGAAAGTACCATAAAACTTTCGTAGGATTGGATTTATCTTTCTTGTATCGAGAAGCACCACACTTTGGGCATTCTGTAAGTGATTTGTTCTCTTTTCGAAATAATATACAGTCTTTCGAGCAGGCATGTATTCTTTCAGAAATCATTCCCATCGAGCGTAGCATTCGTCTAGCTTCATATGTCTGGCTTGGTAGCTCATTATCTTTCGGGAGCATGTCATTCAAGAGAGAAATTAGTTCCGTAAAACTGACATCACTCCATCCGTTGCCTGCTTTCAATTTATACAACTTCAGTACAGCTGACAATGTTGTATACTTAGTGCAAGCAGCATAAAATGGCGTCTTTGCACAACTCTTTAACTTCTCAAACAATTTTGGGCAATCACGGAGTTCATCTTGAATTGTCTTTGTCATTTCCTCAATACGATCTTCATCATCATTGACATATGTAATCACATCCTCCATACGGTCTTCTTCATTATCCATATTTGTATTCATATCTGAAGATCCATAAAATGCAGTTTTATCCCAGCCAGTAGCTACATTCCCTTTTTCTCCATGTTTATTCCAACATTTATAACTCCAATCTATTCTGTGACATATCAAATGTTCTTCCAACTCCTATGGATTAAGTAGTCTAGAATAACAACAACTTAAACACGGACAAAGGATTTGAGAAGGATCCTTTGCGTGATCCTTTGCAAACTTAGTGAACTCTTTCACTCCGTTCTCGTACTCTATTGTTAAAAGATTAGCATCCATCCAATCTTTATTCATCTTCATCATGTTTGAATATCAAATATTAGTATTTATGGTTCAAGTACACAAAACAAGACTTCCAAATACAGTAGAAGAGAACCACTTCCTTATAAGGAGATCAAGTAGTCTAACCTATAATCAAGATTCATAAAAAAGAATATTAGATTCACTAAAAATATGATGATCTATCACTCTATAAGGAGGATATAAGAGGAGATAGACGATTTCCAATTGATGAGAGATCCCCTTATCAGAGAGAAAACAAACGCATCCACTGGAGCTATCTGAGAATAAGGGAGTTTGGAGGAGTTAAAATGACTCTTTTAATCCTTAAATAATCAAGATTTCAAATGAGAGTTGTGTAGGAGAAAAAATAATATAAAATGGGGCTCATGGAATTTAAGGCTATAAAAAAAGATACCACGTTGCAACCTCCCATGGACACGGTACAGAAATGATTTAGACAACCATACTATGGTGTAGACTTCTTGTCATGAACTAGGCCAGGTTTTCATCCCACTTTACACCTGACCCAACTCGTGGGAAGGTCCAAAGGGAATTACCAATCCCCATGGGTTATAACTAGTGCCTAGGCCTTGAGTAACACCTTTAGGAATGGTTTTTTCATGTAAAAAACCATAAATATTACATAATAATAAAACACCATATCATAACCAAATTTCAAAATATAATAGACCAAAAGATAACACTGCAATTGGGGATAAGCATTCAACAATTTCAACCAAAACCAAAATAACAAAAAAAAGGTAAGGGAACCAACAATACAACCAAGACTCCATTAAACATGAGGGTCAACATCCCCATTCCACAACCAATAACAGTCACCAAAAGGGGAACTACTAGCACATATATCCACCATCACCACCAAGAGAACCTTGGTTTTCTTTTTCTCACTAAACCCTAACAACTATGGTAGTAAAAACATGTGTTTTGACTAGTTCATTATAGGTTATTTGTCTGTCTAGTGATTTTATGGGACATAATTTTGATTAATTTGTCTTTTAACATTTATGGAATGTGGTTTCAACAAATATTGAGTTAAAAAAATTACTTAAATTCATTTCACTGACTATTGGGGAGTGTATGAGTTTCTAAAATTTATAACTTATCAAAATATTCCAATGTTTGATATTCATGAGGGGTTTTATAATTTTTTTTAAATTATATCCAAACATGAAACAATGAGATTATAGTAGTTTTCATGTTTTTTGATTCAATAATAAATAAAATTCAGAAGTTAGTTGTTCTCGTAAAATATAATTGGAGATCTAAATATGAGTTTTATGATTTTTCCTAATTATTAAATAATTACATTAATAAATCATTCAAAGTAAAAATGTTTTTATTATTTTCAACTCTTTTTATAGTACAATTTTCATAATTTCAAAAGAATATATTATATTTCTTGATGAGGAATATGTGATTTAAATTTTTTTTTAAAGGAATGATTTCAAATATTATTTTTCAAAGGATGGTAAATAATAAGGATTACAATGTTTTTTCAAATTCCTTTTTGGAATTTTTATCAAATATTTTTACATTATGCTTCTGACATCCTTAAATGTAGATCCTTGGAATAATTATGTCATATATTGACTTGTACCCATTAATGGGATAAATTTAATTTCTGTGTGAGGCATAGATGTATAGGAGAAATTGATTATTTATTAGGATGGTTTTGGATGTTAGTTGAGATTTATTTTTTATGTTTTATTAATAATACCTATAGTTTTTTAGTGACATACTTTTTTATTATCTCTATATAATTGATGGTAAGGGAAACATAGGTAACTATGTGAGACATCATGTTATATGATAAACTAGATTAGACTACTACACTGACTAGTGTACCCTAGTGTAGATTAAAATCATATTGTTGGAGTTCCCCAATAGGATAAAGATAGTAACTTAATGTCTTATAATTTATGGAATTAAATATATTTTGGTAGATGATTCCACAAGTTTATAATATTAGAATGTATCATGTTTTGACAAAGTGTTTTTTTAATGATGATGTTTCGATTTATAATAATATAATATAGTCTATTAATGACATATTAATTATAATTATCCCCTTGTTATAACCATTATTTGTAACACCGTTCATATAGTCAATGTAACATCCTATTATCTGCATTCATTTAATTGCATTCTAATTACTTGTTTTCCTCTTAAATTAGGTGTGTCACGGTACTCCTAAGGGTGGAGAGAATTTGTTTGGGAAGGTTTACTAAATTTTGGTGATGTATTATTGTTTGAATTAATGTATTCTAGGTATAAATGAGTTTATGGGGTTGGGTTATTCTCCATCACTAGGATTCCATTGTGCTCAATTCCACCCCCTATATAAAATTATATCTATTTTATACAATCACACTTCCAATAATAGAAACACACATGACAAACAACCATTTACAATAGTCAAGTCATTATCAAACCCTTACGCACAAAAAAAAATTGGAAAACATGTTTCCCACAACCCAGACAATTTATAAAACCATTTTAGAACCAAATAAATCATATTAAACACCTAAAACAACGTCAAATAATGGAACAACCTACCTATTTCTTGATATCTTCACAAAACCAAAATTAAACCACCAACTGAACTAAGGAAAGGCCCTAAGGATGCAATTAAACACCATAACCATAAATATTTAACCCAAATAAATGATTCAACCAACAGCAAGAACAATATTGAAAAAATATTTGGAAAACATGCCTTGGGAGGTCCGGCAAACCAAAGAGGCCATTGCGGGCGGTGGAGGTCCGGAAAACAGAAGAGGGCGTTGCGGGTGGCGGAGGTCCAGCAACGCAAAGCGAGGGCGGCGGAGGTCCGACAACAAGAAGCCGGGCGTTGCGGGCGGGGGAGGTCCGGCAAACCGAAGGGGCGTTGCGGGCAGTGGAGGTCCGGAAAACTGAAGGAGCATTGCGGGTGGCGGAGGTCCGGCAAAGAGGAGTGAGGGAGGCGGAGGTCCGGCAAGAGAAGTGTGGGTGGCGGAGGGGAGTTTCAGGGTTACACTACTACGAGAGCTTTAGGTCACGATAAAACGAGGGCATTGTGCGACCGAATTTATAAAAAAACGGACTAAGGTTTTATCAGCGCTAAAAAAGCGCTGATAAATCATTCCTGTATCAGTGCTAAAATTTCCGCACTGATACAAAGTGTCTTTATCAACGCTTTTCTAGCACTGATAAAGGATCGTTTTATCATTGCTTCTTTAGCGCTGATAAAGGTTACCCTGTATCAGCGCTAAAATTTTAGCGCTGATACAGGGTCTCTTTATCAGCACTTTTCTATCGCTGATACAGGGTAACCTTTATCAGCAGTTTTGCTTAGCGCTGATATAAGAGGGCGCTTCCCTTGCCCGTATTTTTAGTAGTGAAAATGGTTTTTTATAACTATATCCACAAGAGAAAAGTTAATTATTCCTCGAATATCATTCTCACATGGCAAACTGCCGGGTTACAAATACAAGAGAAAATTATTCCAAAGTAAACCCATCAACAAGGAGCACTAATACTTTTTAAACATTTCTCCAATCATTTATTTCCACATGGCTTCTTCTTTGACCAAGAAAATATCTTATAGAATAGGGAATTAACTCGGGTAATGGCCAGGTCCCCTACATTTACGGCAAATGACTATAAATGGATTCTTGGGACCATTTTTATCTTCTTCCATAGTACTCTTCATTTTTCTTTGGCAATTCTTCACTTTATGTCCTTCCTTCCCACACGTAAATCATTTCTTTGTCCCATTTAGACACTTTCCTGGGTTTCTCCTTCCACATTTCCTGTATGATGGAAATTGAGTATTCCTTTCTCCATGGTCTCCTCTGCTGGAGCTCTTATCATTCATCACCTTTATCTTCTTTGTTGAGTCCGGGAATTGGTTAATATATATATTGTTGATCATATTTTTGGAAAATTGATTTGTAATGAAGATGATATCTTTTACACCTATCAACATTCCATTTTGTTATTCATTTCCACCATCGTTCCCACCTTGTACATCATTCTCAAAGTCACTATGACTTCCTTGGAATCCAGCCATTGACTAAAACCAAAAAGCATTAGGTGAGTAACAGTAGTCATAAAATAATTTAGAGAATATCATGTCACCATATTCTCAATTTGAAACACATTAGGATTAACCAAGGTCATTTACTCTCATCTTATATATAATACTTCAAATCGGTTTGTAAAGAAAATTTAAATTATCCTAAGCATATCCCCTAAGAGTGTCGTAACCAAGAGTGCAGCAAGGCTCATTTTCGTGCACTAGTTCCTATTAGAGTCTAGCTCAAAGCGGTGTTTTTGGGTTTTACCCCTAGGTACATTTGTGCCAGAGCTGCCTCTACCTGCTCATATCCAGACAGGGATGTATTTCTTGGAAAACTCACAAAATCTATACAATACCAAAATTCTAGGAAGTTCTTCTATACTAATCCTCAAAGACTATCTTAGAGCTATGTGATCTAATCAGAGTTTATCTAAATCTAGCTCTTAAGGTTTGTACTAAACTTCCTCTGATACCAACTGTAACGCTCCGACCCCAGTTACCCAGAGTCGGTGCATTATTACATAACATTGGCATGATCACAAAGGATCAAGTCTCGAAAGACTGATTAGTTTAGTAGTCTTGAAAACACTAGATATATTCATAAGTCTTACATTACATCATAAGGTAAAAAATAAACTACAAAAACATCTAGTCTTAATATCCCCTCATACTATCCCTACAGGTCATTCATAAATTACTTCTTCACATCCTGGGAAAAATAAAACATTGAAAGGGGTGAGCTCAGATGCTCAGTAAGGATAGCAATATAGCAGAAGATTTCATATATAAGCATAAACACTTAAGGCAATGTATAACTAAAACAAAAGCATTTTAAACTTGAAGTTCAACATAATATGGAAAAGATAAAATAAAATAATGCCATTTACTTATTCACATGGATATTCTAATAGTCGAATAATCACATAAAATATCAATAACCACTTTCATAATGATGGAATGCATAGTTCCATACTATCATAACCACATGGCCAAGGCCTCGTGCCAAGACTACAAATAAGATTTTGTCAAGGCCTCGTGCCAAGACACTAGTTTGTCTCATGAGACCTACCGATGCATCAAGGAGCTATAGTGGGCTCCACTCATCACTTACTAATTCCAATGCATTTCTCATATGAAAATTTTGAAATATAACATAAACATTCGTATTAAAACTGGCATACGAAATGTCAATACTTTATCCACAAACTATGAATTGTATAAAAATAGCACATCCACAGTCAAACATAACTCATTAAATACAATAAAGAAGATTTTATTGTAACAGATTAACCTCAATCAAGAATAATGAATGATATCGACATAGATGAAAATAATCATTAAAACTATTTGAGAAAAATATCCTCCTTTTTCTTGAAAACATTTAAAAGTCACACTATTTATCAAGAAGCCATTTAAAAATAAATTTTTGAATAAAAGTGTCCCATACCAATTTGAATATTTTAAAAGGAGTTTTAATTCTAAAACTTTAATGTCCATATAAATAAATCTTTAAAACCATTTTTAAAACATGGACATAATTGAGAAAGATTTAGAATAATAAATCTTTAAAACTTTTAAAATAATATTTTAGTTAGAGTTTATAACCAAAAGAGAGACACTTGAATACAAATAATTGAGGTAATAAAAACTTAATAATATAATGAGAATAAATGGATTCATGATATACTATGTCAAAGTACATTATATACACCTTATAAAAGTGAATTGGTGTATAACAACAAAGTAGTCTCAATGGAATGTAAATTGAGATGAAATATCTTATAAAGACTGTATACTTAGGTTAAGGATAAATCAATGATATAATTATGTGTGAAAAATATAAATACACTCAATATTATTGGATATTCAATGTAAATCAATCAGAGGACATTCACACATATCCTTGTAAAAACAACACCAACAAATTGGATATTTAACTCAATAATTGGAGATTGAGTTGAAATTACTCTTATCAAGTTCATATTGATGAATAAAGAATTTATCAATGGAGTGATTATGTGTATCAAAAGTATATCCACAAAAAGGGGAGTGGAAATTATGACATAAGAAAATGAATAGTGATTCCACACATAATCTTGGAGTATAATAATCATTGAAGTATGCGTAAAGCCAAATGAGTGGAAATTTCAAATTCCCTTATCGATTTCATAACTTAAGAAAAATACACCCATGAAAGAAGGATCATACAATTATGATGTATATATCCATAAATTAAAGTATATTACATAATGAAATCATGGGAAGTATACACACCACATGCAATAAATAAGTGGTGAACAATGGAAATCTCACAGAATTAAAAGTGAGATAAGAAGCCCCTTACTTTGTACTTTTTCCTTGGTCGACGGTAGGTTAACCTCCTATATAATGGTGAAATAATTGTTATTTAATTATAAAAGAATCGTTTAGATTAATATGATATCATATATGATCTTTTAACATTGATTTGTTAATAATATCTTAGTATTATCGTCGTTTCGGGTGTTAACGGATTCGTTTTCCTTTATATTATTTGTTATGCGAGCCATATTTGTTATGGATGGGATGTATCTTATTCATATCCAGAATGATATCATGTCTCTAAAAATTATTTTTATTCATCAAATGAAATTTATTCTTGAATGGATATGATGGGGAATGAATCTCATCGCGTTCGTGGAGACGGTAATCCGTACGTACGCACGAGCGACAATATCATTATTTTGATATTAAAATAATATATAATTGGATGTTATATCATATATACAGAATCATTATCATGATATATTTATTATTTACATGAATTAAACATCATTATTATACCCATACAAATAATAATATATTGAATAACAATTACACCACGACGTGGAGACGGTAGGTCGTACATACGCATGTATGGTGACATGTCATTCAAAGGATGGATAGAATACTGAATATTGTTGTACCATATTTATAATAACATCACAGTATATAGAGGATACTGGAGTTATTATTTTATAATGGAAATAACAAATAAATAAGAAGTGGAAGAAGAAAGAAACTTTAAAGAGGGTGGTGAAGACGTTACCTCTTCTTTGGGTTCTTCCTTTTGATTTGATCAAAAGGGCTCCTTAGGTTGGATTTATGATCAAAATAATGCCTCTAGGATGAATTTTGGGAATTTTGGGGGATAATTGGGCAGATTTGGGCCTATAAAAATGGCTTTGAAGGTGTAAATTAATGAGAAGGGGGAGTTCCCTTTTATAAGAGGGGTGAGGGGCTCTTTAGAAAAAACTTAAATTATTATTTTATAATAAAATCATATTCGGTTTCTAATAGATCCAAAGTGGATTATTCAAATTATAAGGTGGGTATGGTTCAAAATAATTTCAAACAATAGATTTTAGATAGTTTTGGATCATTATATTAACCTTATCTTTTAGTTTTAACTCTTGGTTAATTAGTTTGACACTTACCATGTCACTTTGTATTTTTATATTATATAGTTAATAAACTCACTATATACATCCAAGAGACCCCAAAGTGGTCAATTAATGATAAAAAAATAATTATACAAGTTCTTTGTCCGAACCTTAGATTTTTAGGAATAGAATATAAATTAATAATATAATATTTGTTTTAAAAACTCATTTATGTCAATTTTGACACTACTCAATAATTGATTTTTGTTAAAGTCTTAAAAACTTTATTAATTCAAAACAAATTCATTTAAGAAATCCTATCATGTCATATTAATCAATAAAATTTGTTTATGTCATCAAAACTTTCAAATTATATTTATTTTAACATTTATAATACCAATTATTTGATTCTTTCATTAACAAGGAAAATACTGCATCATTATTGTGTCATATATATTTTTACTTTTTCAATGTCTAAAAATTATAAATAAAATACCATTATGTAGTAAATATATATAGATTTATAATGAATATTTATAATCAAAAATATAACATATATAATCCTATGTAAAAATTGTTTTGGTAAAAGATATAAGCTTATGTCATTTTTGTATTTACTTTAACTTAACTAATATAAAGTGTCCTTATCACCTACAAGTGGATCCATGGGGTCCCAAAATCGACCCAAAGATGTCCATGGTCGGACATTTATCAACCAGTAGGGTTAGGACACATTTTAGGTTAAATTAGTATTATTATAATATTATTTTGTTACCCTTATTTATCGGATTTACCCTTTAACAATGGTAAATAAAATTTTTACCGAAGTAATTATTCAAAATGTATAAAAATAAGAGTTACCTATTTACATAATTTGGACATCCTGATTCCAAATATGGAATAAATTTTTCCAAATTCAAAACACAGAAGTGGCAGAAATTAATTTAAAATTAATTCCCGCTGCAAAACAAAAAATCGTGTTTTTAAGAAATAATAACTATCAAAAGATTGACACTTCTTTATGTCTGGTTTAAATGTGAAATTATGTCCAATGACCAAAATTGTATTAAATGGTAAAAATATATTCTAAATATACGTTAAAACCACTCAAAATCATAATTTATCACTATTAATTATTTTGATTAAAAAAGTTGTTTTTAATTAAAATTTAGTAATTTTCACTATTCATCAAAATATGAAAGTTATCCGAAAAGTACCAAAATTTCACCCTAGGCTAATTTAGATATTCTGAATCAAAAAATGAATTCCATTTTGAAAGATAAAATGTATAAAATTTCAAAAATTGGGTATTACTATTCATAACGGCTGGTTTTATTAGTTGTGGTGTGTGTTAGAACTTGAAGTTGCGTACAACACACGCTACTGTATTATTCAGAGAGAAGCATACCGTGGAAGATTGGGGTGTTACAAAGATTCCTAATGGTTATAAATTGAACTCCATGTGATGGATTTGGATTTCATTTTTTTGTTTCTTGGTGATCCTATCCACTATTTCCCTTTCACTCTGTGCATGCCATGTGTCCCATATTTTCTGTGATTTGTTTCAGCTAGTCCACCTTCTCAATGCTTTTGTTCATTTTCCATCACCCACATGTTCCACCTCACCTATAGCGCCAGAAAGTACCTGTTTCCTCACATGTTTCACCTTTATTGATTTGTCTCTTCATTTGTCGAGAAGAGCACTTCAACCCGTGGTTCTTCTTCATGCTTTCTAGGATTATTTTCAGAGAGTAGGTGCTCACCGCATCCACATCATCATGCCTTCCCAGTTCCGATGACCTTATATAGTGGAGAGCTCGGGACTCGCGAACTCTATGTGGACCACTTCATGTTCAAGATCCTTCGACCTTGGTAAATATATATCACCTTTAACACTTTTGGTTTTGTGGTTTGTTGTTTTTCTTTATTCAATATCTACATTGTATGATCTTATTTTATTTTTGATCTGGTTCTCAGGGTTGCGTGCGTGAGTCCATCTAGTTCGGGGGAGTATGTTGTTATCTCTGAGCTAGGATTCATCACTAGATCTTGGGGTGACGAGGTCTCTATTCTCGAATAGTTTCTCTGGTTCATGTGCATGGTTTTCTTTACTTTGTCTTCTCTGCTTGTATGTGATTTGTTTTCTTTTTCATAATAATAAATAATATATGGTGGTTTTCTTGACATTTATTTGGACCAAAAGGCATGAACCACATAAATCAAATATATTCCTTACTTTCCAGTAGTTTTATTTTCTCTTCTTTGGATTTTGTTAAAAACGATTCTTATTCTCCTTTACTTGGAACACCTCTAAGTGAACCCATTTAGAAACCAACATATGGGTTTTTTGTTCAAGAAGAACCAAGTTTAGAGCTTTTTTTTCTACTTCTATGGTAAATGGCTAAAACAAATGGGTTTTGATTGGAGTTTTTATGTGTTTTTCTAAAAAAAATTAAATGTGTGTAGGTTTAAAATATTTTTAAAACTATGCTTGAAAGACGGCAGGCACACTGCTGCATTTCGATCCAGTCCAAAGGCGGCAGCGCGCCTACCACCTTTCTATTAAAAAAATAATAATTTAATTATATATGTTATTATATTTATAAATATATATATTTTTATATTATGATATATATATATATTGTGTTTATTTTATGTTGTTTAGAATTATGTCAATAACATTTGAAAGTGAAGATATTATGTTTTTAAGAAATAGCTTTTGTGGTGCTCAAATTTGAGACATTTTTAAGAACTAAGTATGAGTTATGGTTGATCTTCAAGTTGATATAAATATCATTGGGTGAAAATGGGTCTTTAAGAGAAAAATGGTCATGGAAGTTAAAGTGAATAGATATAAAGAAAGGCTAGTGACTAAAGGGTTTAAACAATAATAAGGAATTGGATACAATGAAAACTTTTCATCTCGGTCATCCACCTGTATTGTGCTCACCACTTGGTTTATTCATTCATGGCATGTGGAATTCACTAGTTTGTCTAGTTCATTTCACCACTACCTCCTTGTCAGGGGAATTGATTATTCCACAGTCAATCTCCCTATTTTTTATGTGATGAATCGATCATTTTTGTTTTGTATCCTCCTCGACATTCCTTCTTTTCATTCTCACTTCTGAGTAACCCTAGAGTGACATCAGAGAACCTTGTTTTTCATCCATGTAACTGCTTCTCAATGAATTCCAGTGGAGATACTCTTACTACTCCATCATCCTAAATGAGATCTCATCCTGGTGTGCATTTTTTATAGAGATCCATTTCTTGTCTTCAGCGTGTAGTCTTTGAAATGTATTCATCAGATCAAGAACTGGTTGTCACCAAGGAGCATCAATGTGGAAATTTTATTTTTTTAAGCAATAAATTTTTTAGTTCTCAAATTTGAGACATTTTTAAGAACTAAGTATGGGTTTTGGTTGATTTTCAAGTTGATGTAAATATCATTGGGTGGAAATGGGTCTTTAAGAGAGAAATTATCATGGAAGAGAAAATGGGTATTTAGTAGGTTTTGATATATAGGGTTAGTTTTAATCAACAATGTTCCAACTTCATCAATATTTTATTAAAAATTAAATTTTAGTATTGTTTTAAACTATTACAATGGTATTTATAATATTTTTTTACATTACTTTCATTTTCATTTATTTATTTTATTTATGAAACTCATTTTATTTTCAACAAATTTTTATATGTTTAATTTATCTTTTAAATTTTATTTAGATTGTTTTTATATTGTATATTTTATAAGCTTTTAAAGTTAGTGACTTTAAATTTAATAATTATTCCTATGTTTCAAGTGGTCAACTTTGAAAGCTTATAAAATATAAATTGTGCTTAAAATATTAATGAAAATTGATACACTGGATAAACATGTAAAAATGGATGATAGTAATAACAATATATTCATTTTAATATACATAAAACATATACATTAATAAGTATAATCAATTTCTATGGGGAGGATATTTTGTCCCACATGGTGGTCTGCGAAGGGTATGCCCGTATTGAGATCGTCGAACTTCGTGCTAGGGTGGAGTCTGATGACCTAGAGAGGGATGATCCTTGAGCACTAAAACATCAACCATCACATGATCCCCCTATGTGTTAGTGGGCGGAGGTTTCAACTGCATGTCATACTATGCTCCTGATCCTTCTCCCACTAGGGTAGTAGAAGGACCTCCCATCATCATAGTGGGAAACCAAGCCTGTGATGGATCTAGACCCCAAGGCTGCAATGGATCTGGACCCCAAGATAGAGATAATTGTAGATATACTATCAAGAAATATGGATCTCATGTCACCTAAAGCACATCCTCAATCAGTTGAGGTTGGACTACTAGAGGGCCAACCTCTGCTCATGGAACAGGTGAGGCCTCACATGCAGCACGACGCAGTCTACATCATCATCATTGTGGCTCCTCAGCATGAACAACTGTTGGATGATGTTCCTTTGGGGCAAGAACCTCCTCTCCCTAAGATAGACTCTTGAATATGCTCTCGAAAAGTGCACGATAAGATGACCTCGGCTCCAATGATTTAGGATGGACTGCTACCCATCTAAAGACCCCATCTTCCTCTTCATCACTCATGAAAATAAGATGCTCTATGTGAGTACCCTCTAAAGATATTCAAAATAAATTATAAAATAGTTCAATAAACAAAAAAATGGAAATTTATTGACTTACAATCTTATGAAGCTCTATGTCGTGTCGGGTAAGATACAGTATAGACTTCAGTATATACCATGGCTCATACTCGACCTACTCTGAAAGAAAGAATCGCATCATAGGTACACCCTGGATATGAAACTCTACACATTTTCCCCAACGGTCGAGATAGTAGTTATGTACTCGGCACCAGTCCTAATCCTACCGCCCTATCAGCTTCACAACATAAACTTATCTATTTGTCTCGACGACAATGGAATTGTATGAACATAGAAAAATTGGGTGTATGAATCTATCAGGATTCTACCACTCAATAATATGGAAATAAATGAGAGGAACTACAACAATAGAATCATCAAATCCAGTAGTGCAGTATGCTGGAAACTGGTTCAGTATAGTCCAGTATGACATCCATATAATCTAAAATGACATGTGACCTTTATCAAAAAATATCCTTACTAAAAACCAAAATTGATGTTATTATTAAATTTTTTAGATAGTGATAGATTGTATATGCATACTTGGTTAGGTAAGAGGCGGTCTAGCTTGAGGTGATATACGCCCAAATGATGTGTCAGAACTGTGACAAAATTATGTCTCTGAGACCACCTGTAAAATACAACATCGAAGCGAAAAAATAATGAGAAATTAAATTCAATAACACCTAATAGAATCAGAAACTAATAAATATGATGGATCATATCAGTTTCCACATGTAGAGTCATGCAGCACCTCCATAGGTTGCGGCGGATGAGAAAGATGAGAGTGTAATGAGGGGATGTGCTCCCATGCCCACATCTGAATAAGGATAGTGCATCCCCCGAGATCTGTGCAGTCGCTATGGGATACTGTGCATAATCCTTTGTATGTGTATTCCAAATAGGCCGATCCCCGGCTGTACGTATCAGCCCAATCAAAGTCCTCCAGTAGGGCTAGATACATCATGTGCACATGATTCTCTGAGTGATCAATGCACATGGTCCCTCCAATGATCTATAATATATATGCATAGGCATAACACATGATAATCTGGTCATCAGCTTCATCAAGTAAATGTGGGATCTGCTCCTCCATCCAGGGCATAGATATCGACGCTCCATCTGTATCCCTACAGTCGAAAAAAATGTCAACGCCTAACAATTTTTGATCAAGGTCAGGCTAAGATGCATGGGTGGGTCTAATAATGGATTCACCCTGGATAGAAAGACCGAGAAGCACTATCACATCCTTGAGGGTGATGGTTATCTCTCCCTTAGGTAGGTGGAATGTGTTTGTATCTGTTCTCCACCTCTCCATGCGGGCAGCAAGCAGGTGATGGTCGACAAATGTGAAATCTGATATGGTAATTTTATATAATCCAGAATGATGCAAGTATGGTTTAATGGAATGTGGAGGCTCTCTATGATGAAAATGGTGTGTTCGACGCACCCTAATCGGTCGAACCTCACCACCCTCTAACACGACTTAGGAAACGTGGGTAGCCTGCTGATTGAGTAGTATGGTATCCTCCATCTATATATAAACAAATGAAATTTTTCATAAGTGTAAAATGTAAATATAACTTTATGGTCAGCATAATGTTATGACTTTTAGAATGTAAGAAATGTCATGTTTATTTGCATTGCTTTATGAAGTTATTTCTTACCAAAAGAAAAGGGCATGTCTTTATGTTTTTCAAAGCATGTTACTAAAGTTTTTTTAAGATATTATTTTACCTAGAAATTGGTGTTTTTTAAGATATGATTTTATATATTTATATATATAATCATTTTGTATTTGTTATGTAAAAGTTTATTAGAAATGGTGTGATTTGTAATTTATGTATGACTTTCCACATGGTGGTATGTTTCATTATTATTTTATCACATATATGCTTTATGGTTTATCCATGGACAGATTGATTATGTGTTAATGTCACCTCAAATGCACTTGTCATATTCCTTTTAATGACACTATGAAAAACTCATTGTAATTTGATAGTAAAAGTATTTGGCAAAGTCATCCAATTATACGAAATGAAAAAACTTATAATAAAACCATATAATTAACTATATTATAAGATCACATAAAAGACAATACATCATTATGGATGAGAGTGTGAACTCGATCTAGAAATATTAGGGCATCATTTCTGGTTATGATCTTCTTGATGACATATGGTGCATCTCAAACTTTTCCCTTATTCTTGAGGCCAGTCCATCTCATTTTTCATCCTGCTGGACTTTGGTCTCCCTCGTTTACGCAACCTGTTGATGTCAACTATCATTATCGTCTGGTCTTCAGGCATTGGGAAATATCAAAACTCCCCAATAGGTATCCATGGTGCAGCATAATAGTTAGCAATGGTGTTCATTTGGTACACTAGATCAACATATGCATCTCATGATATGTTCATAGATGCACATGTTGTGATGGCGTGTGCTCATGGAAATCGTAAGTCCTGGAAGTTTCCACATTGGAATTGCCTCGATTCCAGTAATACCACCATTTTTTCACTGATGCTATTTGTGATGGGTTCAGAAATCTCTTGAACATAAAATTGAGAGTCTTCTTGGCGGAAAAGAATGACATGATAACCAGAAGCTTCTTCAATGTTCTTTTAAATCTCTCATTGAGAGTGTCTTCCATACCTTAGCCCCTTTTGAATTCCTTCTGAGGTTAGTTTTTGTCTATCAACGAAGTACTTCACGTAATGATATAATGTCTCTTAAACTAAGATAATTATAGGTTACTTGTGAATCCCCTTGAAGACGCCATTTATGCACTCCATAATGTTTGTGGTCATGTGTCCATACTTATTCCCCCCTGTTATATGTCAATGCCCATTTTTCTTTGGGAATCTGCATCATATAATCATACACTTCTTGATTAGTCTTGCGGATTTGTTCAAAACATTCTTCAAATAGTTGTTGATCCGGCTCATATGATACACAGAAGTGATCATATTTCACATAAATTGATTTTATTTTTATGTTGAAATAGTAACAAATAACAAAGACATTGCATCCATATCCTTGTGATTGCCTTCTTTGTAGGTTTGTTGTGGAATGTTTTCCTCACATTACTAACAATGTGTATAATACAGTACAGATGATGTACATTTGGGGGTCTCCATGTATCAGGGTCCACATTGAGTGCCTCAATGATTGCCCGATGCCGATCAGATATCAAACAAACACCCTGAATGCGGGTGAAATGGTTGTTGATACATGCTAAAAACCAACTCCATGATTCATAGTTTTCCTTCTCCACAATGCCAAAGGCAAGCGGAAGAGGTGAATGATTTCCATATTGGGTTACCGAAATCAACAATATGCCCTTGTATTTTCTGTATAGAAATGTTCCATCAATCTAAATGAACTATTTTCCAAAACGATATGCGAAGATACATGGGAGGAATGCCCAGAACAACCGATAAAATTGAACACAAGATGGATCAAGTCAGTTATCTTGAGACATATGTTCATTTATATCAAGATGGAAGACAACTTGGTTATTGTGCCTTGGTATGGCTAGAAATTATAGCAACACCCGATACAAGTAATCTCAATCACCATAGACCTTCACAATTGCCTTCTGTTTCATCATTCATACCTTATTATAGGAAATATTGTAACCAAATGTTTATTGTATCCTCTCTTACACAAGGGCTATAGGAACATCTTGGCATGTTCTAATCATCTCAACAACAATGGATAGCACAAATTCAGAATCCAATGTGGCATGATCTTATGTTAGGCTTGGCTGAATGCAAGTATGAGCTACCCCAATCCTCAAGATTCTCCAACCTCCAAATGCAATGTCAGGAATCACCCTCAAGTAGAATCTACAATAATCCCCATACTTCTCACACTGTATGGGATATTTATTACAGTCTGATTCCTGAACTATATATCTACAGTGCCTCTTAATGTGAAATCTCTTTAGTGTGATTTTTAATGCATATTTACATGAAAAATTCGTTCCAACATATAATGTTTTTTCTAGATCACTAAACATATCTAGTACAACTCTGGGGAACTCAGTTGCGGGTGTGAGAACATTGCAGTCGAATTCAGGAACATGTGTCATTACTTCTGACCAAGATGCAAAGAGTGATTGATGATTTATTGTATGTCAAAGCTAATGTACAACTAATGCATTTCTAGAAACTTCCTTCCCAACTTCCACTACTCCCTCCTCATCAGCACTGTTGTCACCATCTATTCCATCGTTACAAAAATACTCACCAGAAGTTGTATTTACATATATATCTGGGAGATCATCTAGGTTATCATATTCTGCATCATTTGGAATAGACTTAATTTCATGGGGCAGACCATCTTCAACCACTCTTGTAAGTCTACATTTTCGTACAACTGGATGTTTTTGTTGTACAGTAGAAACATCAACATATAACTCCATCATAGTACCACTTGACCATTGAGAAAATAAATTTATTGCTTGGACCCACTGCACATCAGCAACCAATGGACAAGCTATATTTCACAGTGTTGTCGGGAATTTCAAATTTTTATAGATCATAGACTTGATCTCTTAACTGGGTCCCAGATTTAAAGAACTATGAATTCTATCTTGAAGGTCACTTAGGGTTACACAACCAGTTATACTAACCACTATTGTTGGTTGTGTACTGTAAGAAGTTAATTGCTCAGTTTGAATAACCTCCCCGTAGTAGTACACACAGACAAACATGACTCTCTACATCAAAAATGTTTTTTAATCAACATTGTGATAGTGTAACTAATATTGACAATTATGGTTGGCCATATAATATTTATTATAATGAAATTTTAGGACGTCATTTTATACCCTAAAATATGATAGTAATGTTTCATTATATAAAATTTTATTAGAATATAAGTCACATAATGTTTTGGAAACTGAGGTAAAAAAGAAGAAAACAATAAATCAGTTTATTTATCATTGATAAAATGATAATTATGATCATATAAAGTGAAATGGATAAAAACAAACACATGAATTTTTTACAACATACAAGAAATACCTTGAAATTTTTCAATAGAACATGGTTTGGATGAGATGAGTCTCACTTCGGATGTGAGGTAAAATCCAACTTATTTTCAATTGGTAGCATAATAACATCTTTTAAAGGTATGTAATTAACTTTGAAATTTTGAAAATATTTTGACCTTCTAATAAAATATCTTAGATGTTATTTTAATTGTCATTAAAATGTTAAAAAACTTTCAAAATTCCAAAGTTAAGTATATACCTTTAGAAGATATTATTTAATCCAAAGTTATTCATTAATTAATTTATACTTAATCATTACTAATAATAACTATTATTTCAAGACTATATAATCTTTATGATACTAAAATTTTAGAACATATTCTTATATACTAAACTACGACACTAATGTTTCTTAGTACAGTTTTTAACAAGTTAATCATTTTTTAATCACTGGTTAATCATTAATAAGTTATTCAATTACTAATAACAACTTTTATTCTTTAATGTATTTTTCCTATTCCATTTCATTTTATATTAACATAATTATCATTTTATCACTAATAAATATACTGATTTGATGTTTTATTTTCTTATGTATTTTAGTAGTTATAAAGAAAATATGAATTATCCAAAGCATATCTTCTGAGAGTATCAAATCAAGAGTGCAGTAAGGCCCATTGTCATGCATTAGTTCCTGTTCGAGTCTAGCTCAAAGCGGTGTTTTCGGGTTTTACTCCTAAGTACATATGTGCTAGAGCTACATGTACTTGTTTGTATCCAGATAAAGATTTGATTTCTTAGATAACCACATAATCTTTATTGTAACGACCCGAATCTTTGGAAAAGGTACGGATCTTTAGTTTTTCTTTAAAATATTTCCTTTAAGATTTTTTAATGTGTGTAACATCCTAAGGAAGTTCCAAGGAGTGTCCAGGGTTGGTTCGGAGCCCGGTAGTTTGAGAAATGGTCTTAAAGGCAGTGGCGCACGGCCTACGCATGGTCTGTGCACGGTTTGGGATAAACCGTGTGGTTGCAGACAGGGGCACCTGCAGGGGCGCACGACCATGCAGACCAGGCTGCATGGCCATGCAGACCAGGCTGCATGGCCCTGCAGCCTTTGGTCTGGAGGTAGTGAGGTGTGCATGGTGTGCGCACGGTTTGGTTAAACCATGAGCCTAAACCGTGCAACCCTGTTCTGGGTGAATTTACCATTTTGCCCTTACTTTGTTTTAAAAGCCTAAAAGCCTTCTTTCTTCCTCCAGCGGACAGAAACAGAGGATCCCTCCTTGAGCTCCAAAATATCTCTCCCTCTCTTTTCTTGGTTATTCCTTCCCCTGGTGTCCGAATCTCGATCCGTCGAATGCATTGGATCACCCTCGGTAAGGCTTACCTCACGCACCCTTCTTTCCTCAGAAAATATTGGTATTTGTCTTGTTATTTTATCGCAGGCTCATATGCCCTATTTTCAGGGCATTAGACTGGAACTCATATCTCTTCCAACCTACTGCGAATCTGAGGTCGATATTAGGCAATCCTATTCCTACATCTCTAAGGTAGGTGGTCACGTGGTTTTCATTTTGGGTTTTCACCTTTTGAGTTATTATCGTCGTGCCATGGTTTGTCTTTCGCCAAACCCCATATTTATAATGACTACTTCATATCTAAATGACTCGTGTGGTATGATATTGATGAATATAACCTGAATAGGGTGTTTAGATGAGGTATGGACTGGGTAAGGTCAACCATAGGTGTTATGCCTTAAGATTTGGCTATTTTCACCTTTGTACCTTAACGATATGTCTTCAAAGGGCATTTTTCAGGTTAGGAAAATGAGATGACTTGGTTAGAGGTTGGATAGGATGAGATAGCCTGAACCCCTTGAATGAATTGAAATGTATGTTGCCTTGAGATGTGATTACGTGATATTATAAGATGGAAATGTCATTCTTTGTTAATGTGATATGATATAAGATGGATTGCCTTATATATTGTAATGTGAATAGTTATTCCATACTGTGTTGACATGCTTGTGATGACCCGTGTGTGGGAAGGAGGCATTATTACCCCGTGCTAGATGAATCTCCGTGTGTGGGCGGGAGGCATCCTTACCTCATGCCAGATGAACCTCTGTGTATTAGAACGAGAGGCATTTATACCTCATGCTTATATATCCTTTATGGGTGGGAGGCATTCTTCCCCATGCCAGCTACAGTTCTTGTCGACGAGAGGCATTTATACCTCATGCCTATATATCCTTTATGGATGGGAGGCATTCTTCCCCATGCCAGCTACAGTGCTTGTCAACGAGAGGAATTCATACCTCAAGCCAATGATGATTATTATATATGTGAGAATCATGGATGAGAGTCATGTTTACCTCATGTCATTGATAACCTATATCTATGTACTTACACTTTGGTGATTTGTTTGTACTACCAGCTATGAGCTTAATCAGGTAGACCCGCCAGGTGTCCTTTCAGAACCTGAGTTGGAGGGTTGGTTATTTACTTTTCTTTACTTACTTGAAGTCTATTACACACTGTTTACTTGTGAACACCTATTTGGATTACACGTAGACATCGTTGGTGGTGGTCTACTGAGACTTGTCTCACACCCTACTCGGGCGGCCTCCTTGGCACCCGTGTAGACTTTACTGTTGTAGGTACTAGTAGGGGAAAAGGCCCAGCTTCAGGTTGTTGATACATATATGTTCTAGCTGGAGTTCCAGAGCAGAGGACCGATCTTGGCTAGAGATGCTCGTGGACTACTTTTGTTCTTTGTTCTCTTTTTGTATTACTGTATGACATGTTTGCCATCAATTTTCATTATATCAGCATGCCATGTGTTGGGCAAAAATCCCTCAAGGTAACATTGAAGTTTTTTTTTTGGGTTGATTGTGTTTGTTGACAAAGAAGGTTTCCATGGATAATTGTCGAGTTCTCGAGAAGTTGTTGACATTCCATGTTGACAAAGAATAATGACAAAGGAAAGGACATTCTGGAGGTGGTACAAAAGATAAGTACAAGGTGGCGCTGTTTCCCAGTGTTTACCAAATTTTTGGGGTCCAAAATTTGGAGTTTGGTGAGCATCGCGAAAAGTGGATTTCCATGAAGAGCATAATTTCATATGGCAAAGGCATGAATTTCGCGAAGATGGGATGCATGGATTGGTTTTCGCGAAGACCAGAAGAATGGAGGCGGTGAGTCTTCGCGATTACGTCAAGCTTCGTGAACGGAAGAGGCTGAAGCGCATCGCGGCGGTGAAGGGCTCTGCGAGGGAGCTTCGCGGCGAAGGCGCGAAGGGATGTTGGGCTTCGTGAGGGAGCTTCGCGATGAAGTCGCGAAGGTATGTTGACGGTGATTCTTCGCGACTACGTCAAGCTCCGCGAATGGAAAATTGCCATGGAGCTTCGCGATTTGGACAGAATTTCGACGGAATCTTTGGAGCTTCGCGATTTGAGATGACGTGGCGTTGACTTCGCGCGGAAGGGACGAGGGTCGTTGGAATCGCCTATAAATAGAGGCCGACCCCCTTGAGAGAAGTAGAGAGATTTTTCAGAGAAGATCATTTGCTCTCGTTTTGCGAAGGTAGTTCGTGGAGCCAGTGTGCTTCGCGAAAGAGGAGCTTCGCGGCGGCTATTGTAGCTCCGCGAAAGTTGTGTGCTCCGCGCTGGCTCAGTGAGCTTCACGAGAGAAGTTGCTTTGCAATGAGTTGAGCTTCGCGAGAGAGCTTCGCGAGAGAGCTTCGCGAGAGAGCTTCGCGAGAGAGCTTCGCGAAAAGGCAGGAGCTTCGCGAAGGCTTGTTTGAGCTTCGCGAAATTGGGAGCTTCGCGAAGTAGGGTGCTTTGCGAAGGTACTTTCCAAAAGTAGTTGCCCAGTGTTCAGAGGCAAAGAGTATTCATCTACGGATGAAAGTTGAACTTCAACATAGCATCTACATACAGATAAAGATGCACTACTTAATGGAAATGAAGAGACCTACAGGTCTATAAACTGTGATTGGATTCCCTTCCAAGACCAGTGAGCTTAGGAAGAGAAAAAAGGTGATCCTCTCCACCGGTAGTGAGCCAGAGAGAGAGAAACAGGGAGTGACCCTTGGGAAAGCAGTGAGCTGACCCTAAACTTTGTAAAGGCAGTGAGCCTGGGCATAGAAGTGATCTAGCCCAAACATTGTAATCCACAGCTAGTGAAGTCTAGTGGAATTGGTACGACCGGCAACTTGTCGGCGTATGCTCCTTGGACGTAGCCCTTTGTGGTGAACCAAGTAAAAATCTTTGCGTCTGCCTGCTAATTTGCCTGCATTGCATTTAAAGCATCATCATCAGATAAAGGAGAAAGTAAGTGATCATAACATACACACAAGTGAAAACAAAGTGACCCTTGTAACAAAGAGGTCAAGATCCAGCGGGGCAGGAAGAACTTTGAAAAATAATATCCATACCCTGATTCACCCCCCCCCCTCTAAGGGTATATAGGCCCCTATTGGTCCTAACAATTGGTATCAGAGCGTTAGGTTTCTTTTATCAGATTTGTTTGCTCCGACTTGGTGTAGTCGATATGTGTGTTTAAAGAATTTGTCTGCTCTTATCTCAGTGAGCCATGGCAAAAGGAAAAACATCCAAGAAAAAGCAGAAGTTAGGTGGTATTCCTCAGTGTGGAAGTATGTACGGAAAAAGTGTGATTCAATTAAAGGAATCAAACAGTTTACTGAAGGAAGGTCTGGATGAATCTGACAGGGAAAAGATTGATTCACTCAATCATGATGTTGGAATGAGTGAAGTACATGAGCATCAGAGTGATGCTGAAACAGAAGAAGAAATTGAAGGAAGAATAGATATGCGAGCTGAGTTGGAGGATTCTCTTGAGGAGATAGATGTTTGGAGAGCAAAAACAAAGAAATCCAACAAAGTTGTTCACGATGCCAAACTATATATACAGCAGAAGGAAGAAAAGAAGTCTGAGTTGATGGAAGAAATTGAGAAACTCAAGTTATCAACAAGAGAGAACTCAGAATCAGTTAGTGAGTATAAGATTAAGATTGAAGAACAGAAAAGGGAGATCGATGGCTTGAATAGAAAAGTGAAAGATCAAGTCAAGTGAATCGAAGAACCTGATATTCCAATTGACGTTGGAAACACCGAAGAAGTCAAATCTAAAGATATCCGGATCAAAGTATTGGAGATTGAGGTCAATAAGCTAAGAGGATTAAATGAAAGGCTTATTGACATAGTTAATGACCTAACAGAGAAGAATGATTCTCATGCCAATGAACTACAAAAGATGGCTAAAATGAAAGGAAAACAAAAGGCTGATGATTATGAAGATAATAAAAAGTCAAATGAAGTACAGAATCTGAAAGCTAGAAATGATGATCTAGCAGCACAGTTGTCTGAAGAAGTTCAGAAGAATCGAAGCCTACAACAAGAGAATGAATTTGTCTCTAAATCTGTTTCTGAGGAAAAATTAAAAGTAGTGAAGCAAAGTGCAATGGTGGAAAAGCTCACACAGGAACTAGAAGATGAGATGTGTAGAGGGAAGCTTCTCAAAAGAGAACTTGATGTCCAACTTGAATCAAGGGAGACATAGATTCAAAAGTTGGAAGAAGAGCTAGAATCGGTTAAGAAGGAATTAGAGAGTTCCAATGATAGAGGAAAGCCTAAAATGAAGGATGCCTTGCATTTACTATTTGATCATCCTTCGAAAAGTGATGATAAAATGAAGAACAGATATGCTATTTCTGAAGAGAAACAACAAAATATTTTCTCAGCTCAAAGACCATCAAGTTTCGAAAAATCTGGTATTGGATTTGATGAATCACCTCCCATGCATGATAAGAAGAGAGTTGTGAACAGTTTTAAGAGTGGAGAAAAACCTGTAGGTGCTGGAGATAGGCCTAAGAGGTCAGTTACAAAAAGAAGTGACGACATGTGCTATTTCTGTGGGATTCACGGCCACACATCAAGATTCTGTCCAGAGGCTCAGGAATACATTTTGTATTGTGAAAACAGAAAATGTACAAAATCTGAGAATAAGATGAAGTGTCATGAGAAATCAGAAAGAAGGGTCTCTCAAAGGAAAGCATTTGTTAGATGCTATTACTGTGGAAGAATGGGACACACCATGAGTGTGTGTCAGGAAGCTCATGAGCTCAATTTCAGAGGAAGAACTCAAGCTACATCAACATCTCGACATAGAAATGATGAAATGAGGTATGTCTTTGATGGAAGATGTTTCATATGTTCTGATCGTGGGCATTTGGCCAGACAGTGTAGCAAGAAGAATGCAGGGAAGGAAAAGGAATGTGAAAGGAGATTCCCGACTCTAGTAGTGTATAATGAGAAATCGTACACTGGAAGACAAGGAGGTAAATTGGAAAATAGGCTTAGAGCCTCAGGGGAATCACATGGAGCTGAACGAAAGGTGCATCAGTCACCTCCTCTGTCACACTCACAACCTCTCTCTAAGAAATAACATGACCAAATTTGGAAGAAAAAGGGAGGAAATGCTACAGCTGTGAGTAAGAAGAAAGTACATTCAGTGGAGGACCCACCACCAATGAAAAATAGGGTGGCGACTCATAAATCTGATAAAAGACAGATAAAAAAAGAATGCATTGGAAAATTTGCAAGTTGTGTGCCACAACAAACAGTGGAGAAAAGAGGAAGACCCTTGCAATGGTGGAAGAAGCAAGGGATGATGGAAAGAAAGGAGATTCCTGCTCAGAGAAATAATCAATAAAAATGGAATTTTGGAAGAACATCAAAGATAGAGCTATGTACTAGTGGTTTTAAACCCCAAATGGTGAGAAAGGCCAAGCCTACCAAATCTACATATCAGAAAAAGGCTCAGAATGTAGGCAATGAATGCCTAGTCATATGGCCAGAACAGTTGAAGTTGGATAGGCAGTTGGAGGAAGCAAGAAAGGATTGTGATGCCCTCCAAGAAAAAATCAAAGGGTTGACCCATCAGGATCAACCATCATCCTCATCTTGAGGATTTCGGAAGAAACCCCCCTCTCCCTATGTATAAAAATGCTATTAACTAATGATGCATGTGTTTCAGGTTCTAGGGAGATACGATCCAAGGAGAAGTGACATCTAAGGATGCAAAGTGGATATGTGATATGCTCTACAGTTTCAATTGATTCAAATCAGGTACCAGAGTTGAAGAAGAAAGAGAGCAACAGAGCACAATAGAATATGATTGTGTTGTTAACATTGTCTCTTGTTTCCTACACCGAGTTCCAACTCAGTAGGCTTAGAGATTTGGTTAATGGCTCGATGCTGAGAGCCAGATTAGTATAAATTGTGCACATGGAGAAGAATGGTTATGGGTCTCTACCGTTGGGCCTACCAGATAGAAGTGTTGTGTAACATAGGGGGAGAATTCTAAATCCAAATCAGATTCAAGAGCCATCAATGCAATAATTGGACGACTCAGCTCAAGTGTTTCCTATTGAGGGAAGAAAGAAACACATGGAGAAGCATCAGTAACAATGTATTTCATGCTTATCTATTTGCTCTAATAATATGGTATCAGCTGACTATTTTCAGGATACCAAGAAGCTGCGAGAAGTAGTTGAAAGGAATGATGCCACTGAAAAATGAGTCAGTGAACAAATTCATGATGAAAGTGATGAGGAAGTAAGTAACACAGGGAGAGAAGCAGTGGCTGATAATGATTCAGAAGAAGACACCGATGATGAACACGAAAGTGTCTAGTTTGTTCTTACAAGAAAGCCAAAGAGCTGAGCTGAAATGCATTGTTGATGCAGCTAATGATGAAAACTAGGTTCATCCATGAATGAAGAGATAGATCAGATTGAGAAGAATCAGAAGTGGAAGATTGTTTTGAGGCTGGTAGATAAGAACATCATCGGGACTAAATGGATCTTTCACAATAAGATGAACGAAGATGGCACAATGATTCGAAACAAAGCACGACTACTATGCAAAGCATACTCCCCAAGAGCATGGTACTGGAGGCTATATCAGTATTTCAAGAACATTGGTTTTCAGCGTGGGGGATTTGATTAGAATCTTTATTTCAACAACAATAGTAATCAAAGGATGGTGAGGCTGGTCAAGGAAGAAGACATAATATTTGGAAGATCAGATGAAGCATAGTGGGGACAATCTTCTGATTTCAAGAAACATGAGTTCAAAATGTCTATGATTAGTGAGCTGATGTTTTTCCTTGGTTTACAGATTACACAAGGCAGGAATGGCACATTCATTTCTTAATCCAAGTATGCCAAGGAGGGTTTGAAATGATTTGGAATGGAAAATTCCAAGGAGACGAAGACTCCGGTTTCTACCCGGATAAAATCATCAAAAGATGACAGTGGCAGGGCAGTTAACTTCACTGAAAACAGGCAGATAATCAGCAGTTTGCTATACTTGACCGTAACAAAGCCTGATATTGTTTTCTCCACATGCCAAGCAGCGAGATATCAGATCAAATCCTAAGGAAAGCCACATGCTTGCAGTGAAAAGAATACTTCGGTATATCCAGGGCACAGTGGATTTCGGCTTGACATATACTGACAAATCTCAGACAGAGTTATTGGGATATACTGATGCAAACTGGGCCGGTTCAGCAGATGATAGAAAATCAACGTCAGGTGGTGCTTTATATCTTGGTGGATTGTGTATTTCATGGCTAAGCAAGAAGAAAGATTGCATTTCATTGAGCACCGTAGAAGCTGAGTATATTGCGGCCACTCAAGCATGCATACAGTTATTATGGATGAAGCAGTAGCTTGAAGATATGGGAGTTGAAGTGAAATCTCTGATCAGAATCCAGTGCGACAACTCAAGTGCTATAAATCTTAGCAAAAATCCCATCCATCATTCAAGTACAAAGCACATTGAGATTAAGTATCATTTTATCAAGGAGAAGGTTGAGCAGGGGATCGTGAAGTTGGAGTATGTGCCTACAGAACTACAGGTTGCAGACATCCTGACAAAGGCCTTACCCAAAGAAGCATTTGAAAGGCATCGACTGGCTCTGGGAGTTCAGTCAATTCCCCACACTTGAAATAGTGTGGACGTGGGCCCTACCCCTATCCCCAAGGTATGATGTGTTTTCCCTACTGTGCTAATGTGTTCTCTACTCTGTTACAGACTACAAAGGAATGACATTTGGGTTCGTTGACAAAGGGGGAGAAAATAGTGATTGTTCAAGGGGGAGACAGTGTGGAGAGTTGATAAATCATAATTGATATGGGGAGAAGCTGACAGGTGGAGCATCCAGAAAGGGGGAGAAATGAGCAAGGGGGGGAGTTTTTTTAAAAAATCTGATGATGCTAGAAGTGATCGATCAAAGCATAGAAATCACGACAGCTGAGGATCGTGATAAAAGCAGACCAGTGGTGTTAGAATGGTGTGAGACGGTGTCCAGCTATCAACAATTGGTATCAACTTAAGAATTCACCAATTGGTATCAGTGTGGTTCAACAATTGGTATCAATTTAAGAATTGGTATCATGTTGGAATTGACAATTGGGGTCTGACATGAAGTGATTCATTGATGAACTTTTCATACTACTCTTGTTTCTCACGCCGAGCATTGCTCATGTGGGCTTAGAGTACGTGTTAAGTGAATCCTTGAACGCTATCAGAATCGCAAGAGGCGAATGGTGGTAGCGACTGGAAGAAGACTCAGTGAGGTATCAAAGTGCATAAAATATTTCTGAGCAAAGTTGTGAAGAGTTGTCAACAAACCCAAAGGGGGAGATTGTTGGGAAAAAATCCCTCAAGGTAACATTGAAGTTTTTTTTTGGGTTGATTATGTTTCTTGACAAAGCAGGTTTCCATGGATAATTGCCGAGTTCTCGAGAAGTTGTTGACATTCCATGTTGACAAAGAATGATGACAAAGGAAAGGACGTTCTGGAGGCGGTACAAAAGAGCAGTACAAGGTGGCGCCGTTTCCCAGTGTTTGCCAAATTTTTGGGGTCCAAAATTTGGAGTTTGGTGAGCATCACAAAAAGTGGATTTCCATGAAGAGAATAATCTCATATGGAAAAGGCATGAATTTCGCGAAGATGGGATGCATGGATTGGTTTTCGCGAAGACCAGAAGAATGGAGGCGGTGAGTCTTCGCGATTACGTCAAGCTTCGCGAACGACAGAGGCTGAAGCACATCGCGGCGGTGAAGGGCTCTGTGAGGGAGCTTCGCGGCGAAGGCGCGAAGGGATGTTGGGCTTCGCGAGGGAGCTTCGTGGCGAAGTCACGAAGGTATGTTGACGGTTATTCTTCGCGACTACGTCAAGCTCCGCGAACGGAAAATTTCCATGGAGCTTCGCGATTTGGACAGAATTCCGGCGGAATCTTTGGAGCTTCGCGATTTGAGATGACGTAACGTTGACTTCGCGCGGAAGGGACGAGGGTCAGTGGAATCGCCTATAAATAGAGGCTGACCCCCTCGAGAGAAGTAGAGATATTTTTCAGAGAAGATCATTTGCTCTTGTTTTGCGAAGGTAGTTCGCGGAGCCAGTGTGCTTTGCGAAAGAGGAGCTTCGCGGTGGCTATTGTAGCTCTGCGAAAGTTGTGTGCTCCGCGCTGGCTCAGTGAGCTTCGCGAGAGAAGTTTCTTTGCAACGAGTTGAGCTTCGCGAGAGAGATTCGTGAGAGAGCTTCGTGAAAAGGTAGGAGCTTCGCGAAGGCTTGTTTGAGCTTCGCGAAATTGGGATCTTCGCGAAGTAGGGTGCTTTGCGAAGGTACTTTCCAAAAGTAGTTGCCCAGTGTTCAGAGGCAAAGAGTATTCATCTACGGATGAAAGTTGAACTTCAACATAGCATCTACATACAGAGAAAGATGCATTCCTTAATGTAAATGAAGAGACCTACAGGTCTATAAACTGTGATTGGATTCCCTTCCAAGACCAGTGAGCTTAGGAAGAGGAAAAAAGTGATCCTCTCCACCGGTAGTGAGCCAGAGAGAGAGAAATAGGGAGTGACCCTTGGGAAAGTAGTGAGCTGACCCTAAACTTTGTAAAGGAAGTGAGCCTGGGCATAGAAGTGATCTAGCCCGAACATTGTAATCCACAGCTAGTGAAGTCTAGTGGAATTGGTACGACCGACAACTTGTCGGCGTATGTTCCTTGGACGTAGCCCTTTGCAGTGAACCAAGTAAAAATCTCTGCGTTTGCCTACTAATTTGTCTGCATTGCATTTAAAGCATCATCGTCAGATAAAGGAGAAAGTAAGTGATCATAACATACACACAAGTGAAAACAAAGTGACCCTTGTAACAAAGAGGTCAAGATCCAGCGGGGCAGGAAGAACTTTGAAAAAGAATATCCATACCCTGATTCACCCCCCCCCCCCCTCTCAGGGTATATAGGCCCCTATTGGTCCTAACACCATGCATCCATTTTGTATCAGACACTACCTATGTGGATTTTGTATATTTATCAGGGTTTTCCTTATTTCTGTTGTTTGGTTTGTATGTTTCCCTTTTTCTTCTGTTTATCCATTAATTGTGATTCCACCATTTAATCACTTGATGCTACACCACTGTGTACTCTAACATGGGGGTATAGTCTCCCCACTGACTTACCATTACACCCCCACTGCTAGTCGGCAGCCCCTGGCATATGGGGAGACGAGCCAGGGGTCATGTGGCCAACCGGGCTCGGGGCTCAAGTTGAGGGGCAACCGGGTCTGGGACGTCACAAAGTGGTATCAGAGGTTTTCTTTCTTTCTTGATTTACTATTTGGCGACAATAGACTTGGAGACTGGTAATGCTTAGGGACTTAGCCATGATCCGTGCTTGGGCGTCGCGAACCCATGTACGAGGTATGGGCCAAGTTTCCTAATTTATGTTGTTATTGATTCTGCTATTTACTATTGATATCGTTTCACCGTTGGGTACTTCACATGTTTTGTGATTTTATTGATATTTGAAATGTTGGAATTTGGATTTCATGGTTTGACTCGATGAAATGAGGTTTATGCATTAGAACATGCATCAAGATAGGCACAATATGATTAGGTCATGCATCTTACCATGCCACGTTTAAATTTTCAGCGAGCATTGCCTGTTGTTTATTTCCATGCCTTGTTAATATGTGTGAAACTATGTTAAACCTTCTTGCAGGTTGTGAATTGAGTAATGATGTGGTTTTAGTGGGCGTCACTCTTTAGTTCATAAGGTGTATGGTCCCTTATGGATCGGAAAATGACATTCCAAATAAACCAATCATTTTCTTAAAAGGAAATTAAAATACTTAATTAGCACAAGTAAATGAGGAATGAAATCCAAGTGTGTATCATCTTTCAGTTCATGAGGATTATGGGCCCTTATGGGATGGGAAATTCCATATCACTGGATTAAGTTAAATTTAAACAGTTGCAGGTTTTACTAAGAATTCCTATGGGTGTGGATAGGTGATCTTAGAGGTAGGAAGGATTAGTACCTGTCCTAGCTTCTAGAGTTCAACCTTTAATTTTTTTGGTTTCTTCTTTTAAGATTTTCATTTGGCATTGTATCACTGTGCCTCTGAGAGGTCCTCGAGTTGCGCGTGCTGAAGGCAGCGACGATCACGTTCCTGAGGTGGCGGGCCCTGAGCTGCCAGTTGATCTTCCTATCGAGCCACTTGTGGCTCCTCTTGCTATTCCTGAGATGGGCGTCAATGCCCAGTTCCGTGAGGGCTTCTTGCGTATGATGCAGAGTATGCAAGGTGGAGTGAGACCTTCCCCAAGTATGGAAGAGTTGACCCATGAGTTTCAGTCGTAGCATCCTCCTACATTTACGGTAGATGGAGGACCACTTGCTGTGGAGTCCTAGTTGGAAGTTATTCTGACCATCTTCAATCACCTTGAGATGCCTCCAGAGAGGAGGGTCAAGCTCGCAGCTTATATTCTATGTGATTCAGCCAGGAGGTGGTGGGATGTCATCACCCAGTTGGGACAACAGAGAGATATGATCTGGACTGATTTCTAGACCGTCTTTTATGATTATTTCTTTCCTCGGACTTTGAGGGCTGACAGAGCTAGGGAGTTTATAAATCTGAAGCAAGGGACCATGACAGTCATGGAATATTCGTCATGTTTCACTGAGTTGCAGCGTTTTTCTCCTACACTAGCTACTGATGATCTCACGGCCGCTAGGTGTTTTGAGGATGGGTTGTGTTACGCTATCTGGTCGCAGGTTAACGTGTTCAGGTTGACGACTGTTTCAAAGATTATCAATCAGGATTTGATTACATAGAGGAATTTGAGAGAATCGGACAGTGTGAACCAGGGAAGTTCGGCACCTAAGGGTTCTAGTGGATCTGCTTCTGGGAAGAAGAGGCGTTTTGAGGACTCTCATGGTGTTAGTAGTGGTCAGACCCTTTTCTCAGGTGGTACTCCTATCTGTCACCAATGTGGGGTGCAAGGACATATGAGGAGGTAGTGTACGCGAAATCCAATGGAGTGCAGAGGTTGTGGTAGGTTGGGTCATCTCCACCGTTTCTGCAGGAATTTTCCCCCAGGGCCTAGTGAGCAGGGATCTGTACCTACTCCATGATCTAGTACTAGATCGGTAGGATCACATTAGTCAGGCAGCTGGAATACCGCCGGCTGATCAGGTCGTGGCGGCAGTCGAGGTAGAGGTAATCAAGTGTATGACTCTCAGCGCCAGCAGGGCGGGTCTACTCAGGGTAGCCAGGTTGTGACTCAAGGCCATGGTACCGGCCAGTTGTATGCAGTCGAGCCTGCGCCACATGAGAAGTACACCAGACCATCTATTGTATGAGGTACAATTCTAGTTGCCTCTACGTTAGTATCTACTTTTTTGACACAATAGCTTCTCACTCTTTTATATCAGAGGTGATTATTGAAAGTTTGGGCCTCGACGTTGAGTCATATCATGGTATGATCATGTTAGATACCCCATTAGGTGTCCGTTCAGAGGGGGTTCATCATTGTCAGAATTTTTCCCTCAAGGTGGGAAGTTACCTTTTTGTGTGGAACCTGTATGTTCTAGATATGACAGGTTTTGATGTAATAATCGGGATGGACTGGTTAGTTCCCTATAGAGCCCGGATTGACTGCTATCATCAGATGGTGGCGTTTACTTAACCATAGGGTGACACGTATATGCATAAGGGAGAATGGGATCTTAGTGCGACATGAGCAGGACTGGAACACCAGATTTTAGGTGGTGTCACGGCATAGGTTTCCAGTATTTATCTCGATGACCAAGGGTTACAACCCTCTGTTTATCCTCCTGTAGTGGATCATTTCACTGATGTCTTTCCTGATGATTTCTCTGGTCTACCTTCAGTGCAAGAGGTGGATTTTACTATTGAGCTTATACTAGGAGCAGCACCAGTGACCATTCCTCCTTATAGGATGGCACCTAAGGAACTTCTGGAGCTCAAGAGTTAGCTGGAGGACCTGGAAGCAAAAGGCTTTATACATCCCAGTACTTCTCCTTGGGGATCACCAGTTCTCTTTGCCAAGAAGTTATATGGTACCCTTCATTTTTGCGTGGATTATCGTAAGTTAAATCAGCTGACTATTAAGAATCGGTATCCTTTACCTCGAATTGACGACCTCCTCAATCAGATCCAATGAGTGAAGGTATTTTCAAATATAGATTTGAGGTCAGGCTATCACCAGGTGCGTTTTAGGACTTCAGACATACCTCGTACGGCATTCAGGAGTAGGTATGGTCTCTATGAGTACCTAGTCATGTCGTTTGGGATTACGAATGCACCTGTGGTGTTTATGGATCTTATGAATCGGATTTTTCACCCTTACTGTTGGTCGGAGTGGATACTCAATAGGGGGGGTGAATTGAGTACCAATTAAAATTTCTATTAAAAATATTTATCTTAAAATCCCCCAATTTAAAAACAAAGTTAAAATGTAGTGAATTTATATAGAGTGTAAATGTTCAATCAGTTTCTCAAAGATTTATTAGGTCTCAGTTAACTTAATCTGGAGATTAAATTAACTTTTGAAACTAACTTACTCGTTTACAATAAGTATAAACACTTTCTAATTTAATTATCAAAGTAGCTTTAAAATAGTTTTGTATTTCAAAGTAATAAGCAGAGGAATATGAAATATATATATAGTATACTTATGAATTAAACTAAAATGCACAGTAGATGTAACCAAGAGGTTCAGTCTCAAGTTGAGACTTAGTCCTCTCAACAATTTATACAAATTGATACACACCCTGGATCGGGGTTAACAATAGTACAATACTGTCCAGGTCTAAAGACCTCTACCATAGTTCTAAGTGGGAAAACAAACAACAGCTCATAGTTGTCCAGGTCTTACTTGACCTCTACCACTAGCCACAGTGGGAAACAAAATAGTTATGGAGTTTGAGTGAGGATTTAAGAATCCTCCAGTTTAGCTCAGGAGACAGTGTGTATGTAAAATAAACAGGGTACACACACTACTCGAAATGTAAATAGAATAATCACTAAAGTAAGTGAGAATGAGTTTAAAAGAGCTTTAGTGATTGGCAGTGCAACTCTGGCTCGTTTGATTGGACAGAAAAGCTTCTGAGTCCTTCTCTGGTTTCTGTTCAGAAAACAGAGTGTCGTTTTCTTCTTTGGTTCTAGGTTCTGCTTGTCAACCAGAGTGCATGAAGTGTTTGTTTTAGTTCGTCACTCAAGATGTAGCTTGTGGTTTCCTTCAGAATGATTATCTTCTAGTATGTCCAGTGTTCTTGGAGTATATATGTAGTCTTGCGTGAATGCTCCACGTTTGAATGCTTGTTGAGCCTTCCTGGTTTATTGTACTCTCTGTATGCAACCACTTTACTTTCTATCTGCCACTATCAGCTAGGTCTTTTATCTTCCCTTTTATAGCTTTCAGCTCCAACAAAAAGGAATTATTACTTTTTTCATGGGTACTAGGTATGGTTCCCTGGCATGGAAACAGATATCATTAAATAACATTAACTGCATTAAAAACATCAAATGTAACCATTAGATTATTAAATAAATAATATTGAGAGTATAGAGTTTAACTGGTTGGTCAATTATTAGTAGCCTTCTGTTGGTAGACGTGTACGGTGAACTTTGTGTAGCAGGACCTTCCATCAGTAGCTATTTGGAACTTTTATCGGTAGCTCTTTGCGTCGATAGCTCTTGGTATCAGTAACTCCTATCGGTATACTTACTCTATCGGTAGCTCGATATACGTTCTATCGGTGACTTCATTCTATCGGTAGCTCTTGATCTCTCGGTAGCTCTTTTGCTATCGGTATCTCGATGTATCGATGACTCTATACTTGTATCGGTGGACTATGCCAGTCGCTTCATATCAGTCACTAGTCTGTGTATCAGTAGGCTGGTCGGTAGCTCTGAGTATTCTCTATCGGTAGACTGAATCTATCGGTAAACTTGCTTACTGGTGGGTTTACAAACATCGGTAGCTCTGTACATATTAGTAATCTACTTATCAGTGATCTTAGCTTATCGGTGACTCTGTCTATCGGTAGACTAAGGCTATCAGTAGACTGAGTATTGGTAGCTCTATATCAGTAGCTATACGCAGACCAGTGACTTAATACTTGTTTGTTTTATGCAAAACATATCCGAATGGGTTAGAAGTACTTCAGAACATATATAAACATGGATAAACATATTTCAAGGATTATTTTAATATTATTATCATATTGACAATAAAATATCATAGATTGAAAGAATGAATATATAGATAAACATTAATTGTGATTATCAAAGTATGTGAAGGCATGATTGGGATTATCAAAACAGGTGAGGTCAAAAATCTCCCCCTTTTTGATAATCACAACTTATGATATTATAGTTTTAAAATAGAGAGTAATTGTATTAAAGGATATATCATTAAATGAAATTATCTCAAAGAAAACAGTATGTTATAGAGCATAATTTATCAGAGGTAGAATTACATGTGATAGTATCAGATATAAAATTAAATGCAATGATATTAGAGGTAAAATTTTGTGGTATCAGAGAGTTAAATGAAATGGTATCAAAGAACTGAATGTAATGGTATCAGAGGGGCAAAGCATGATAGATCTTCCTTAGATAAAAAATTTCTCCCCCTGGGTGAATATTTCTCCCTCTTTGATACTTAGGAATATTTCTCCCCCTTTATAGAATCTTTGTAGAATAGTTCTCTCCCTTTGTGATAATCAAAAAGTGGGAGACAGTAAGGAAAAGAGGAATAAAATGAGAAAAAACTGAAAGCTACTTGCATTAAATGTAGTAAAAAGGTACATAGGTAGAACAAAAAATACAAGGAATTCCTATCAAACATCCTAGACACTTGTTCAATCCACATTCTCAATATGAGACTTTCCCTTTGGATCAGCAGAGGATTCAGGTGATGTGGATTTAGGTGAAGGCTTAGGAACACCAGGGATGATCACAGGAGGTTGAGTCACAGAAACTGTGCCTGGCCTGTACTGAGGAGTTCTTTGAGTGATCATAGGTGTGAGGCTTCGAATGGATTGAGCAGGATTCATCTGAACAGGAGAAGTAGTAAAGGCATAGGCAGGTAAGGCTGGAGGTACAATCATTGGCCTAACATCAACATGCAGAAAAGGCAGCAAAATATTTCTGAAATCCATAATTATTCCTCCTCCTCTCTCCATAGCAGATATGAAGTCATCCTTGTTCTCCATGAATTTTTCCAAAGCTAGAGTCAATTCCCTTAGCTTGATAACTTGTTCTCTGAAGGCTTGATTTATAGGAGGCAGCTTCATATTCTTTATCAGAAGCTTGAAGTGGATGGTCATTTGGTTCTTCGTGTAAATATTTTGGAAATAGGAGTTCACTTTTTCTTTCACTTCTTTCTGAGAGGTAGAGGCTTCTCTAATATAGTCTTGGACTATTTTCATTATTTCTCTAGCTGAATCTCTAGTAGAAAGCACAACTTTGCTCATATCAGATGAGTCCACAGAGCCACTGGTTGAAGCTGAACCAAGCTCCTCCTTTATCATAGCTCAAATCTGATTCAAATCCACTGAGGGTTTAGATGCAATAGAACTAACAGAGAAGGTTATTGTTTCCTTGAAGTTTTTGGTCAACCCACTAATAAGATTTTGGACTTGAGAATCCTGGGTTTTAACATGATCTTTTATGGAGATTTTAAAACCTTTGAACACTGAAACCATTTGGCTTACCACACTCTTGAAATAGGCTAAGTCCTTGCCTGCTTGGGATTTCGAACTCATGTAAGAGTCCAAAGAGACAATAGATTTCTTTAGAGATTCAAGATCTGCTTCCATTCTAGACACTTGAGTCTGTAAATCTTTAACTTCTTCCACTATTTCGGCCATAAAGGTTTTCAAATTACAACCTAGAGAGAGTTCAAAATATCTTTCCAACACACTCATATCTTCCGCAAAACAGTGCTTCATCTCAGCAACTGAGGCACTAAAAGACTCTTTCAGCTCATTCTTTAAGGATTCCAAATCAGACTTGGTAATCATATCAGTTGGTGCAACTGAAATGGGTACTCTTTCAGATGCTAAACTGACCACTAAGTCAGTCATAATCGATTGAATTGAAGATACCAGAGAAACTTCCATCTTTTTTACCTCTTCCACAAAATTGTCCTTAAGCTTTTTATTCAAAATATCCAGGTCATGCATTCTGACCGCATTTTCATGTAGCGATTCAGACTCAACATCATAAATAATCTTTGGTCTATTTAGATATGCCTCATTCTCAGAATCAGGATAGTCTAAACCACATACTACAAAACCTGGGTCTTCTGCCCAGTCCTCAATATCAACAGCCATTGTAACACTTCCAAACTTGGTTTGATGCTCCCCCTCAATGGGTGCATCCTCAAGTATAACAACAACATTCTCATCAGGTCTTCCTTTCTCAGGAGAATCTTCTACAATCAATTCTTTCTCTACAACGGCAGGAGGGTCTTCCAAAATAGGCAAGGGTATGTCAACTTCATTTGTATCCTTATTAGGCACTAAAGATTGTCCAATCACTGGACTAAGTCTCAAATCAGCTGACAGAGATGCTTCACTCTCATGAACATATTCTTCATTCTCTACAGCAGCCTCTTCAACATCCTCTAAAGCAGCTTCTTCCTTATATGATTTCTGTTGATCTAGATTTTCAGGAGTTGGGCTAGGAGGTAAGTCAGGGTCTCCTCCTTCATCAGCAGAGGACTCTTCCTCTTCTGAATCATCACTGTATTCTGGATCCTCTTCATCAGGTCCCAGACCTGGATCCCTCACATCCTTCAGTCTTGAAGGATGATCCACAGGATTGAACTTATCATAAACCTTCTTTTCATCATTGACCCATTCTCCTATCCATGGGTTCCAATTTATCTTCATGTATTTGAAAACTGTAGATGTAATACAAAAATTATTCCTTACCACCACTGTCTCATCTTGAGACTCAGCTACCCCTTTTACTTTGATCATCACAGAGATCAACTTAGCAAAGAATAGGGCATTAGTCTTTGATTTTGGTCTTATCATGTCTTCTATTTGAAACATCACCAATATGCACAGATTTACTTTCACACAGTGTCTCAGGAGATGCAGGAGATAGATATCTTAATATCTTATATTTGCAAAGTCTCCTCTCCTCGGTATTAAGACATGCTGAACAAATTTGAACAGTAATCTGTTCTCTCCATCCATTTCTGAAGCTACTACTTGTCTTTGATTCCCATCACCAGTACGCTCTTCCAGAGCAGTCTCATAATCGAAAATATCACCTGTAGGTGGCATAGATTTTGAGAAAAATCCAGATACACCTTCATGCGGAACCTTCAAGCATTCATCCCATTCAACGGATGAGAAAGATATCTCCTTTCCATTCACATAAGAAGTTACTCAGTTCTCATTTTCAGATTTCTCAAAGCTTACAAATTCATAAAATTGCATCACAAGCTTCGGATAGTAGGGGCCATTTTTGTTCGAAAAACAATTTAACCACTTTTGATCTTCCAGCACTTCAAGCACTAGCGATTTTCTAGGCAGCAGCCATTCCACGCAGAGTTCCTTTTCAATCATAATAACTCTATTCTGAAAATGAGGATTCATTGGTCGCCTACCCGACCTAATTCTGCCAACACTACCACTTGCTTCTGTCTCGGACTTTTGCTTCTTTGCCTTAGGCTCATCAGCAACATCTCTAACAGAAGGAAGTTCGGTTTTTGCCATTACTGGTTCGAGGGATTTAGGGTTCTCGAAGGATTTGGGAGCTAAGGTTTGAGGGCAAAGGGTTTGAGACTCGGTGGATTGAGAAGTAGCTAGGAATTTGTTTTTATCATTTAGGAATCATAAAATAAATAAATGAAATGAAATAAAGTAAAAATGATTCAGATTCTGGCGGCAGACAGAAGTTTAAAACAGTGCACTCATCGGTAGAGTTTATCGGTGAGAGTTCCTATCAGTGAGGTCCATCGGTGAGAATTTATCGGTGAGGATTTATCGGTGAGGATTTATCGGTGAGGTATCTACCGATTAAGGTTAATCATACCTAACTCATGCCTAATGTAACTTAACCTATCCGAACTCAAAGGTTTGGTGAAAATGTTAGCTAATTGATGTTCAGTACCTATAAACTCAAGAATAATATCACCCTTTTGGTAATTATCTCTCAATAAATGGTGCCTTACATCAATGTGTTTGGTCCTAGAGTGAGACACAGGGTTATTCAAAATGTTAATTGCACTAATGTTATCACAGTTGATTAAAACATGTTTAAAGTCATATCCATAATCCAAAAGAGTGTGTTTCATCCACAGAATTTGTGCACAGCAACTACCAGCAGCTATATACTCTGCTTAGTCAGTGGACAAAGCTACAGAATTCTGCTTCTTACCACACCAAGATACTAAGGATTTTCCTAATAAATGACACGTTCCTGATGTGATCTTTCTATCCAACTTTCAACCAGCAAATTTAGCATCTGAATAACTCATTAACTCAAATGATTGTCCTTTTGGGTAAAACAAACCTAAGTTTACAGTTTGTTTAAGATACTTAAAATTTTGTTTAACAGCAAGAAAATGATATTCTTTTGGATTAGCTTGAAATCTTGCACACATACACACACTGAACATAATATCCGGTCGACTAGAAATAAGGTAAAGTAAGCTTCCAATCATACCTCTGTAATTGGTTTGATCCACTGGTTTCTTAGTTTCATCTGCATCCAATTTACAAACTATACTCATAGGAGTTTCACTTTCCTTAATACTATCCAAACCAAAATGTTTTAAAAGATCCTTTGTATATTTAATTTGATTCAAAATAATACTATTTTCATCTTGAAAAACTTGAAATCCAAGAAAATATTTAAGTTCTCCCATTAAACTCATTTCAAATTCATTTTGCATACTTTTTGAAAATTCAGTACATAAAGAATGTTTATAAGATCCAAAAATAATATCATCAACATAGATTTAAACTATTAAAACATCTTTAGAAATTATTTTAATAAAAAGAGTTGGATCAGCAATCCCTTTAGTAAAACTTTTTGAAATAAGAAAATTACTAAGACTATCATACCAAGCTCTTGGAGATTGTTTTAAACCATATAAAGCTTTAGATAGTTTGAAAAATTGATTTAGAAAATGAGGATTAGTAAATCCATGTGGTTGTTCAACAAAAACATCTTCAATTATAAATCCATTTAGAAAATCACTTTTGACATCCATTTGATATAACTTGAAATTCAGATGAGTAGCATAGGCAAGTAAGATCCTAATGGCTTCTAATCTGGATACAGGTGCAAAGGTTTCCTCATAGTCTATACCTTCCTCTTGACTATATCCTTGTGCAACTAGTCTAGATTTGTTTCTAACTATGTTTCCTGACTCATCAACTTTGTTTCTAAAAACCATTTAGTGCCTATTGTTGAAGTGTCCTTGGGTCAGTCAACTAATTCCCAGACTTTGTTTCTTTCAAATTGATTTAACTCTTCTTGCATAGACATTACCCAAAATTCATCACTGATAGCATCATTGAAATTTTTAGGTTCTAGATGTGAAAGAAAAGCTTGATGTTCAACCTGGTTTCTTAGAGAAGCTCTAGTATGTATCCCTCTATCAATATTACCAACAACAACATCCAAATGATGATTATTTAGAATCCTAGTTGATCTAGTAAAGGTAGGACTAGAAATTTCTGGTTCATCTCTAAGTTCGGGTTCTATAGTAGCAGATTTTGGAATATGTCCAGAATTGGATGTCTTTACAGCAGGTTATTTAGTTTTATCATTAAGGTCCAGAACAGTCAAATCTTCTTTAAGATTTTCAAGAGAGGTTTTAGGCTCATGTGGATCAGTTTCATCAAACTTGATGTGAACATATTCTTCCACACATTTGTTTCTTTTGTTAAAGACTCTATAGGCTTTTCTAGTTAAAGAATAACCAAGAAAAATTCCTTCATCACTTTTAGAAGCAAACTTGTCTAGATTATCCTTTGTATTAAGAATAAAAACTTTACAGCCAAAGACTCTGAAGTAACTAACTTTAGGTTTTCTATTATTCCATAGTTCATATGGGGTCTTCTTGAGAACGGGTCTAATTAAGACTCTATTAATAATATAACAAGTTGTATTCACAGCTTCAGCCCAAAAATAAATAGGCAGGTCATACTCATTAAGCATGGTTCTTGCTATTTCTTTAAGGGTTTTATTACTTATTTCTACTACACCATTATGCTGAGGTTTCCTAGGAGCAGAAAAGTTATGACTGTAGCCATTGTGTGAGAAATAAGATTCAAAATCTTGATTTTCAAACTCACGGCCATGATCACTTCTCAGATTTTTAATCTTAAGTCCACTAAGGTTTTCTACAGATTTGGAGTATTTAATAAAGTAAGAACAAGCTTCACTTTTGTGAGCTAAGAAGTTTACCCAAGTATATCTAGAAAAGTCATCTACTAGGACATAGACATAGTGTTTCCCATTTAAACTAGAAACTCTAGAAGGTCCAAACAAGTCCATGTGAACCAACTCGAGAGGTTGAGAAGTTAAAACTTATTTCTTTGATTTAAAAGAAACTTTGTGTTACTTTCCCTTTTGACAGGGATTACAAACTTTGTCATTTGGGAATTCAAGTTTAGGTAAGTCTCTAACTAAGTTTTTCCTAGTTAATTTTCTAAGTGAGTGGATGTTGTAGTGTCCTAATCTTTTGTTCCAAATCCAAGATTCTTTATGAAAATCATTTAAACAAGTAACATTTTGCTTAGCTAAAGAATTCAGATCAACATCATAAAAATTTTCATTTCTTAAAGCAGAAAATACTAAAACATTTTTAGAGTTAAAAACATTGCAAGAATAATTTTCAAATTTCACATTAAAGCCATCATCACATAACTGAGAAATTCTTAACAGGTTGTATTTAATTCCATCAACAAATAAAACTTTAGAAATTAAAACTGAATTAGTGTTACCAATTTGTCCTAGGCCGATGATTTTTCCTTTAGAATTATCACCAAAGGTGACATGGCCTCCATCAACCTTTATTAAAATTTTGAAGCATGAATAATCTCCAGACATGTGCCTTGAACATCCACTGTCCAAGTACCATACCTTTTTGTGAGAACTCTTCAAGCAGGTTTCCTAAAAAACAGGTTTAGATAGAAAGTGACTTTGGTACCCCGATCTTCTTGGGTCCAGAAAGGTTAGCAATCAGGGCTTTAGGTACCCATATTTTTCTTATGGGCCTCGTATAATTTACAGAATCAATAGATTTTGAAAGATAAACTTTATTTGATCTATAACCATATGGATAACTAGTTGAAGCATAGAAATTTCCAGAACTGGAACAAGCAGAATTTTGTCTAGACTTAGGAATAAATCGAGTTTTAGTGAACTGTCTCTGTCCAGGTTGGTATCCCAAACCAGTAGTGTACTTTGGTGCAACTTTTTTACCTAACATTTGAGTAAGTGTATCTTTTCCCTTTGTAAACTTTTCTAATTCCTTTCTAAGTTGCTCATTAGAAATTTTTAGTTCAGTATTTTCCTTTAACAGTTGAGCATTATTTTCTTTTTCTATATCAAAGGCAGATTTAACATTGGTAGTAAGAGCATGTTGTTTCTTTAATGACTTATATTTGTCCTTAAGTTCATTACATGTTTCTTCCAGCATATTACAATATTCAAACAGTTCAGCCTTAGACATATTTTCATCATTATATGAATCACTGTTATTTTCATAATAATAATCATTTAGAACAGGGGAAACAGGTACCTCAGATGTGTTAGTCATGAAGCACATATTGGCACGATTCTTTTCAGAATCAGGAACTTCAGATTCACTTGTGTTGTCCTCTGAAGCACTCCAAGTAGCTTTCATAGCTTTCTTGTACTTCTTGTCCTTATAATCATGTTTCTTTTTGAATTTTAATTTTGGACAGTCAGCCTTGATGTGTCCTTTCCTCTTGCACTCATAGCAGACTATATCATCTTCCTTATCAGATTTCTTCCAATCCTTTTTCCAATGTCCCTTGTTGTCATACTTTCCTTTGTAGTTATATTTTCTGAAGAATTTCTTCTTCCTATAAAACTTCTTAAATCTCCTGGCTATTTGAGTTATCTCATCATCACTGTCAGAGTCTGAATCTTCACTGGTTGAACTTTCAGTATGTATTTGTATTTTCTCCTTGTATTTGCTCTTATAAGCAGTAGACTTAAAAGCTATGGATTTTATTTTGGGTTCATCATCTTCCTCCTTATTCACCTTGAGTTCTTCCTTATAAATCATTAATTTACCAATAAGATCTTTCACAGGCAGAGCTCCAATGTCACATGATTCTCTGATTGAAACAGAAGTGCCCCTCCATCGGTCTAGCAGACATCTCACTATCCTCATAATTTGTTCCTTTGCTGGAACAGCCTTTCCAAGTGAACTCATTGTATTCACTATCTCATTGAACCTGAGATACATATCAGAAATAGGTTCATCAGTTTTCATTTTAAAATTATCATATTTAATAGTATGTGTATTTAATCTCATTTCTTTAACATTGGTTGTTCCTTCATGAGAAACACCCAAAGTGTCCCATATTTCATAAGTAGTTTTACAAGCAGAAATTCTATTAAACTCTTCATCCCCTAAGGCATAGTACAGGGCATTCATAGCTTTACAATTATTATTGTAAGCAGTCTTTGTAGGTTCATCCCAAGTTATTCTTTCAGTTTCTGGAATTTTATATTGTGAATCTATAGCAGTCCAAATATCAAAACCCATACTTTCTAAATGAATTTTCATTTTTAATTTCCACTGAGCATAGTTTGTACCATTGAAGAAAGGTGACCTGTTAGTAGCAGCACCCTCTAGTATATTATCCATAACTAGATTTTAGAAAATATTTTTAAAGAGATAAAATTTAGAAATAACATAAATTTAAGATCTTTAAAGATGCAACTAAAATCACAGTTGAAAAACAGAATGTTTTGAAAATTTGTATTAATAAAAACAATCCTCTGATACTAAATGTTGGTCGGAGTGGATACTCAAGAGGGAAGGTGAATTGAGTACCAATTAAAATTTATGTTAAAAATATTTATCTTAAAATCCCCCAATTTAAAAACAAATTTAAACTGTAGTGAATTTATACAGAGTGTAAATGTTCAATCAGTTTCTCAAAGATTTATTAGGTCTCAGTTAACTTAATCTGAAGATTAAATTAACTTTTGAAACTAACTTACTGGTTTACAATAAGTATAAACACTTGCTAATTTAACTATCAAAGTAGCTTTAAAATAGTTTTGTATTTCAAAGTAATAGGAAATGAAATATGAAATATATATATATATATATAGTATACTTATGACTTAAACTAAAATGCACAGCAGATGTAACCAAGAGGTTCAGTCTTAAGTCGAGACTTAGTCCTCTCAACAATTTATACAAATTGATCCACACCCTGGATCGGGGTTAACAACAGTACAATACTGTCCAGGTCTAAAGACCTCTACCACAGTTCTACATGGGAAAACAAACAACAGCTCACAGCTGTCCAGGTATTACTTGGCCTCTACCACTAGCCACAGTGGGAAACAAAATAGTTATGGAGTTTGAGTGAGGATTTAAGAATCCTCCAGTTTAGCTCAGGAGACAGTGTGTATGTAAAATAAACAGGGTACACACACTTCTCGAAATGTAAATAGAATAATCACTAAAGTAAGTGAGAATGAGTTTAGAAGAGCTTTAGTGATTGGCAGTGCAGCTCTGGACTCGTTTGATTGGACAGAAAAGCTTCTGAGTCCTTCTTTGGTTTCTATTCAGAAAACAAAGTATCGTTTTCTTCTTTGGTTCTTGGTTCTGCTTGTCAACCTGAGTGTAGGAAGTGTTTGTTGTAGTTCGTCACTCAAGATGCAGCTTTTGGTTTCCTTCAGAATGATTGGCTTCCAGTATGTCCAGTGTTCTTGGAGTATATATGTAGCCTTGCGTGAATGCTCCACGTTTGAATGCTTGTTGAGCCTTCCTGGTTTATTGTACTCTCTGTATTCAACCACTTTACACTACTAGAATTACTGCTTTTAGTGACCGCCAAAAGCGGTCGCTAAAAGGCTTTAGTGACCGCCCAGCGACCACTTTTGGCGGTTGTATTAGCTTAGTCGGTAAAACCCATTAGTGACCTCCAATGGCGGTCACTAATGTTTCACATCAACACAGCATTCTGATGGTCCTCATGCTGGTCCTCGTCTCGGCATATGTTTGGCAAGGGACACAAGACCTTGCCCCCACCGGCTATGACGGACACACGACGGCGGTGGATGTTGGGTTATTCGGGTGTTGAGGATGAGGTCGCTGAATGTCTGAGGCAAGGGTTAGGGTTGTTCGGCATGTAGACGGCGGTCACGAGTGTGCTGTTAGGAAGCATGGTATGGCATGAAGAGAGGTGGCGGCGTGCGGCGGAATGCGGCGGCGTGCGGCATCGAATACGGTTTGGATTTGCAGCGGCTAAAGAAGGCGGGAAGAAGAAGATGCGCACGCGGGAAAATTCCCGCTAGAATTTTACATTCATATTAGCGATCGCCTATGGTGGTCACTAATACCCTCTTTAGTGACCGCCAATGGCGGTCTCCCGCTTCAGGAGGCACAAAAACTAAAATTTCTAGTAGTGTTACTTTCTATCTGCCACTATCAGGTAGGTTTCTTATCTTCCCTTTTATAGCTTTCAACTCCGGCAAAAAGGAATGATTACTTTTTACATGGGTACTAGGTACGGTTCCCTGGCATAGAAATAGAGTTCATTAAATAACATTAACTGCATTAAAAACATCAAATGTAACTGTTAGCTTATTAAATAAATAATATTGAGAGTATAGAGTTTGACTGGTTGGTCAATTATTAGTAGCCTTCTGTTGGTAGATGTGTACGGTGAACTTTGTGTAGCAGGACCTTCCATAAGTAGCTCTTTGGAAATTGTATCGGTAGCTCTTTGCGTCGATAGCTCTTGGTATCGGTAACTCCTTCTATCGATAGAATTACTCTATCGGTAGCTCGATATACGTTCTATCGGTGACTTCATTCTATCGGTAACTCTTGATCTGTCGGTAGCTCTTTTGCTATCGGTAGCTTGATGTATCAGTGACTCTGTACTTGTATCAGTAGACTATGTCAGTCGCTTCATATCAGTCACTAGTCTGTGTATCAGTAGGCTGGTCGGAAGCTCTGAGTATTCTATATCGGTAGACTGAATCTGTCAGTAGACTTGCTTACCGGTGGGTTTACAAACATCGGTAGCTCTGTACATGTCAGTAATCTATTTATCAGTGATCTTAGCTTATCAGTGACTCTGTATATCGGTAGACTAAGGCTATCAGTAGACTAAGTACCAGTTTCTCTATATCAGTAGCTATACACAGACCAGTGACTTAATACTTGTCTGTTTTATGAAAAACATATCTGAATGGGTTAGAAGTACTTCAGAACATATATAAACATGGATAAATATATTTAAAGGATTATTTTAATAATATTATCATCTTGAAAATAGAATATCATAGATTGAAAGAATGAATATATAGATAAACATTAATTGGGATTATCAAAGTATGTGAAGGCATAATTGGGATTATCAAAACAGGTGAGGTCAACACTTACCTTGATTCTTTTGTGGTTGTATTTGTGAATGATATCATAGTCTATTCACGTTCGATACACGACCATGCAACCCATCTTGAGATCGTGTTGAATACACTAAGAGAGCGCTAGCTTTATGCTAAGCTCAGTAAATGCCACTTTTGGATAAATAAGGTTCACTTCCTGGGACACATTATTTCTGAGTCTGGAGTTTCAGTTGACCCTAAGAAGGTGAGTGCTATAATTTCTTGGGAGCAGCCCAAGAACGTCTTTGATATCTGGAGTTTTTTGGGGCTTGCTGGATATTATAGGCAGTTCATTCAGGACTTTTCACGCCTAGCAGCACCGCTTACATCTTTGACCAAAAAGGGGGTGAGATTTGATTGGTCAGAACCTTGTGAAGTAGATTTTTAAGAACTGAAGGGCAGACTAACTTCAGCACTGATACTGATATTTCCGGAGCCAGGCAGAGCTTATACGGTCTTTTGTGACGTGTCAGGTATCGGGTTTGGAGCTATCTTGATGCAGGACAAGCGAGTTGTTGCATATGGTTCTCGTCAGTTAAAGCCTCATGAACGGAATTATCCGACGCACGACCTCGAACTCGTAGCGGTTGTACATGCCTTACGCTGTTGGAGACACTATTTGTTAGGAGATCATTTTGTGGTATTCACTGACCACAAAAGCCTCAAATATATCTTCACTCAGTGGGATCTAAATCTCAAGCAATGCAGGTGGGTCGAGTACCTGCAATCCTTTGATTTCGAACTGGACTACACTCCTGGGAAAGGAAATTCAGTAGCCGATGCGCTGAGTCGGAAAACTCAGTCACAAGTGGTTTGGGAATATAATGAGGAGTGGAATCTGATGGCCCTATTTTCGGAGATGCACGTTGAGGTTCAGGAGGGTCAGGGTCAGACTGTTCTCTTACCTTAGTGGTGACATCTACTCTTTTGGAATGGGTCAGGGCAAGACAATTATCAGATCTGGAAGGCCTTGTTCTATGAGAAAGTGTCGCTGATGATGCCTTTACAGATTGGACCATGGATGAAGGTGATACTTTATTGTTCCATGGGTGTGTATGGGTCCCAATAGACATTAGAGAGGAGCTGATGAGGGATTCCCATGCCTCAGCATGGGCAGTTCACCCAGGAATCACCAAAATGTATCGTGATTTGTGAAGACAGTACTGGTGGCCTAACATGAAGTGGGAGATAGCCAGTTTTATCACGCGTTGTTCCACCTTTCAGCAGGTGAAGGTGGAACATCAGCGTCCGGCAGGGCTTTTTCAGTCGTTGTCCATTTCGGAGTGGAAATGAGACGATGTTTCTATGAACTTTGTAACCAGTTTAACTAGGTCACCTCATGGCAATGATGCAGTATGGGTTATCGTCGACCGTCTGACGAAGGTCGTGCATTTCTTACCTGTGCGGGAGACCTTCACAGTTGATGACTTGGGAAGACTGTTTGTCAAGGAAATAGTGAGCCTTCATGGAGCACCTCGTTCTGTTGTCTCAGACAGAGATCCTCGTTTTACATCTCGGTTCTGGTTGGGTTTACAGAAGGCCTTGGGTACGTAGGTACTTTTGAGCACGGCCTATCACCCGCAGACTGACGGACAGACTGAGCGGACTATACAGGTACTAGAGTATATGTTACGTGCATGTGTTCTTGATTTTGGAGGTTCATGGGAGAAAAAAATTCCTCTTGTCGAGTTCAGTTATAACAATAGCTTCCAGGCTACCATTGAGATGGATCCCTATGAAGCCTTATATGGTAGGCCTTGTCGCTCGCCTTTTTGTTGGATTGAAGTAGGGGAGGCAGCTATTCTAGGACCACGTCTTGTGCAAGAGACTACAGAGCAGATACAACTTATTAGGAAGCGTATGCAAATAGCTTAGTCTAGACAGCAGTCCTATGCTAATAAGCACCGACGACCTCTTGAGTTCGAGGTTGGGAACCGAGTTTTCTTGAAGGTATCACCCAGGTTGGGGCAGAGACGTATACGGAAGTAGAGTAAGATTTCACCAAGGTTCGTAGGACCCTTTGAGGTGATGAAGCGGATCGGACCAGTAGCTTACCAGCTTGCACTTCCGCAGAGATATCAGGTCATGCACGATGTTTTTCATGTATATCAGCTACGCCGGTACTTTTCAGATCTGACTCATGTTTTTCAGCCTGATGAGGATGAACTGGATATGGATGCTTCCTTCGAGGAGTATCCGATGCAAATTGTTGACCGGAGCGTAAAGACACTCCGTGGTAGGTTTGTTCCTCTTGTACGGGTGCTATGGTAGCACGGCCGGGTACATGATGAGACCTGGGAGCGGGAGGATGATATACGTTCTCAATGGCCGGAGCTTTTCGTTGATGACACCTCAGTACCCTCGGAAGGCCAACTCGGGGACGAGTTGCTTTAAGGAGGGGAGGTTGTAACGACCCGACTCTTTGGAAAAGGTACGGATCATTAGTTTTTCTTTCAAATCTTTCCTTTAAGCTTGTTTAATGTGTGTAACATCCTAAGGAAGGTCTGGGGAGTGTCTGGGGTTGGTTCGGAGCCCGAGAGTTTGAGAAATGGGCTTACAGGCAGTGGCGCACGGCCTGCGCACGGTTTGGGATAAACCGTGCGGCTGCAAACAGGGGCACCTACAGGGGCGCACGGCCCTACGGACCAGGCCGCACGACCATGCAACCTTTGGTCTGGAGGCAGTGAGGTGCGCACGGTTTGGGTAAACCGTGCGCCTAAACCGTGCGACCCTGTTCTGGGTGAATTTACCATTTTTCCCTTTGTTTTAAAAGCCTAAAAGCCTTCTTTCTTCCTCCAGCGGACAGAACCAGAGGAGGAGCTCTCCTTGAGCTCCAAAATCTATCTCCCTCTCTTTTCTTGGTTGTTCCTTCCCCCGGTGTCCGAATCTCGATCTATCAAAGGCGTTGGATCACCCTCGGTAAGGCTTACCTCACGCACCCTTCTTTCCTCGGTAAATCTTGGTATCCGTCTTGTTATTTTACCGTAGGCTCATATGCCATGTTTTTAGGGCATTGGACTGGAACTCAGATCTCTTCCAACCTACTGCGAATCTGAGGTCGATATCAGGTGAGCTTATGCCTACAGCTCTAAGGTAGGTGGTCACGTGGTTTCCATTTTGGGTTTTCACCTTTTTTAGTTATTATCGTTGTGTCGTGGTTTGTCTTTTGCCAAACCTCATATTTATAACGACTGCTTCATATCTAAATGACATGTGTGGTATGAGATTGATGAATCTAACCTGGATAGGGTGTTTAGATGAGGTATGGACTGGGTAAGGTCAACCGTAGGTGTTATGCCTTAAGATTTGGCTCTTTTTTACCTTTGGACCTTAACAATATGTCTTGAAAGGGCATTTTCCGTGTTAGGCAAATGAGATGACTTGGTTAGAGGTTGGCTAGGATGAGATAGCCTGAACCCCTTGAATGAATTGAAATGTATGTTACCTTGAGATGTGATTACGTGATATTATAAGATGGAAATGTTATGCTTTGTTAATGTGATGTGATATAAGATGGATTGCCTTATATATTGTGATGTGAATGGTTATGTTATACTATGTTGACATGCTTGTGATGACTCGTGTGTCGGCGGGAGGCATTCTTACCCTGTGCCAGATGAATCTCCGTGTGTGGGCGGGAGATATTCTTACCCCGTGCCAGATGAACCTCTGTGTATTAGGACGAGAGGCATTTATACCTCGTGCATATATATCCTTTATGGGTGGGAGGCATTCTTCCCCATGCCAGCTACAGTGCTTGTCGACGAGAGGCATTCATACCTCGAGCCAGTGATGATTATTACATATGTGAGAAGCATGGACGAGAGGCATGTTTACCTCGTGCCAGTGGTAACCTATATCTATGTACTTACACTCTGGTGATTTGTTTGTACTACCAGTTATGAGCTTAAGCAAGTAGACCCGCCAGGTGTCCTTTCGGAACCTGAGCGGGAGGGTTGGTTATTTACTTCGCTTTACTTACTTGCAGTCTATTACACACTGTTTACTTGCGAACACCTATTTGGATTACACGCAGACACCGTTGGTGGTGGCCTACTGAGACTTGTCTCACACCCTACCCAGGCAGCCTCCTTCGCACCCGTGTAAACTTTACTGCTGCAGGCACTAGTGGGGGAAAAGGCCCAACTTCAGGTTGTTGATACATATATGTTCTAGCTGGAGTTCCAGAGCAGAGGACCGGGCTTGGCTAGAGATGCTCGTGGACTACTTTTGTTCTTTGTTCTCTTTTTGTATTACTTTATAGCATGTTTCTCATCTATTTCTCTTATATCAGCATGTCATGCATCCATTTTGTATCAGACACTGCCTATGTGGCTTTTGTTTATTTATCAGGATTTTCCTTATTTCTGTTGTTTGGTTTGTATGTTTCCCTTTTTCTCTTATTTATCCATTAGTTGTGCTTTCGCTATTTAATCACTTGCTGCTACACCACTATGTACTCTGGCATGGGGGTACAGTCTCCCCACTGACTTACCATTACACCCCCGCTGCTAGTCGGCAGCCCCTGACATATGGGGAGACGAGCCAGGGGTCATGTGGTCAATCGGGCTCGGGGCTCGGGTTGAGGGGCAGTCGGGTCCGGGACGTCACATTTATGCTGCCAAAATTTTAGAACGTTTATTTCTAAGTTATTCTATATTTAATCTATACTTAATCATTACTGGTAATAACTATTCACTACCCCAAAACTGGGTTTTCACAGCGTCACCCTTTATCAGCGCTTTTGTTTAGCACTGTTAAAGGGGTCTCATTTATCAACATTTTTTAGTAGCGCTAATAAATGGGGGGCTTTATTAGCGTTTTTTCCTAGCGCTGATAAATTTGAAAAAAAAAATCACGAAAAATAATATATTGTTATATAGGTATATTTATATTGATATAAATATAATTTGTATTTTTAAATATGTTTTTGATAAGTATAAATAAACTATCACATTTAATATATAAGAAATTGAGTGAAAATGGTTTTAAAATATTTCAAAAAATATTATTAATTAATAATTTTCTAATTATCATCGATTAATAATCATTTAATAACAATTTGAAGACACAAAAAATCAAAAAAAAAAGATCTAAAATAAGTTGAAAATGCAACTCAAATTTCAAACAGCCATAATTTTTTATCCGGGTGTCCATTTGAGTTCTACAGCATATCAAATCAAAGCTTGCGATGAACTCTACGCACTAGTGACCCAAATAAGCCTTTTATCACATTTTCAAGGCCCAAAAGACTCAGAAGGTCTTCAAAACTGAGTTTTTAGTCGGGATATCCTAATTTTTTAACATTCAAATAGGTATAACTTCTGATCCAGATGTTCGTTGGGTATGTACCACATATCATATTGAAGATTGTTTCATTTTCTTCGATTTGACTGGTTATGGAGTTGAAATGGACTTCTGGATTAGAAGTTATGGTCGTTTTAACATTCTATGGCTTTTTCAGACACACGCACATATATGTATTTATTCGTAAATATACGAGCGTGTGTGTTGTATATATGTATGTATTTATTTATTTATAAACACACATAAAAAAACATATTTTATAAATGTATTTAAAACTAATCTTATAAATATATATTAATATACAAATAAATATACGGATAAAAAATTATAACTAAAAATATATATTAATATAAGAATATATATATATATATATATATTAATATATGAATAAATATATATGTATTAATATAACTACATATATTTATATTAATATGAATGTATATTAATATACGAATAAATATAACTATATAGAGAGAGAGAGATATCATTAAATGGAGAAAAAAATTAAATGGCTTAATGGTAAAGGTGCAGTCGCGCAAGGAGGGGGGGTCTCGAGTTCGATTTCTAGTGTAAGTAAAGGGTGCGCATGCGCAAGTGGGTGGGGGTAGCGCGGGTAAAGGCAACGTGCAGTGAGAGGGAGGGGGCTCCGCCTAGCACTGATAAAAGGGGGGTCAAGCGCTGTTAAAAGCCCCCCCGCATTATATATTATTTTTAAATTTTTTATTTTTTTTGACTTTTATCGGCGCTTAAAAAAAGCGATGATAAAAGGGGTCATTTATCAGCGCTAAAAAAACGTTGATAAATGAACTTTTTATCAACGCTTTTTTTGAGCGCTGATAAAAGACCTCTTTTATCAGCGTCTTTTTAAGCGCTGAAAAAAACGTTGATAAAAGACCTTTTTATCAGCGTTTTTTTTAGCGCTGATAAAATGGATCCCTATTTATCTTCGTCTTGATTAAGAGCGCTTTTCTGGCGCTGTTAATGCTATTTTCTAACGCCGATAAAGTCCATATTTGCAGTGGTGATTATTTCAAACTATATATAACTAGATAAACTACTTAATAAACAAAATATTTAGAACTAACTGAACTACTAAAAAAATGACATTTAAAACTAAATAAAATTCAATGGGTTTTTTTTTTGTTTACGTTTTTAAAAAAAAAAATTTGCCAGAAAACGGTTCCGGCAAAACAAATTTTAAAACTGCACCTCAAAGGCGGCATCCGGGATGCCGCCTTTGCATTTCGGGGCAAGGCGGCATCTGCGATGCCGCCTTTGCGCTGCGGGTGAAAGGCGGCATCGCGGATGCCGCCTTTCTCTTAAAAATATATATTTTTATTTTTTAATTACATTTATTCATTATAATTTTTAATTACATTTATTCATTATAATTTTTAATTATTAATTAGTAATTATTAATAATTAAATATGTCATAATTAATTAGTTAATTAGTAATATTATCATTAATTATATAATAATTAATTATTAATATAATTATTACATATATAATAAATATTTAGTTAATTAGAAATACAATTAATAATTCTAACTAATTAATTAGTAATTATTAATTATTAATTAGCTAATTAGTAATATAAATATTTATTATAATTATTCATTATAATTAGTAATTAGTAATTAATAATTATTAATAAGTAATTAGTAATTATTAATTAGTTAATTAGTAATATAAATATTAATTATAACTATTCATTAAATTATTAATTATTAATTATTACTCATTAATTATTACTTATATAATAATTAATTAGTTAATTATTAATATAACTATTAATTATATAATAATTAATTAGTTAATTAGTAATATAATTATAATCTTTCAAAGTCACATACTTGAAACATTTTTTAAGTTTCAAGTAGGCGGTTTTGAAAGCTTATAAATTATTTTTCATTAACATTTTTTTGTAAATTGCTTTTGTTTTAAACTATTTTTTATATGTTTAATCCATGTTTTAAGTTTCATTTATATTGGTCTTCTATTTTATGTTTTATGGTCTTTCAAAGTCACGTACTTGAAAAATTTTAAGTTTCAAGTATGCGGTTTTGAAAGCTTATAAATTTCTTTTCATCAACTTTTTTTTAGAAATTTCTTTTGTTTTCAACTATTTATTATATGTTTAATCAATGTTTAAAGTTTCAATTATATTCGTTTTATAGTTTATATTTTACAATCTTTCAAAGTCACGTACTTGAAACATTTTTAAGTTTCAAGTAGGCGGTTTTGAAAGCTTATAAATTATTTTTCATTAACATTTTTTTGTAAATTGCTTTTGTTTTAAACTATTTTTTATATGTTTAATCCATGTTTTAAGTTTCATTTATATTGGTCTTCTATTTTATGTTTTATGGTCTTTCAAAGTCACGTACTTGAAAAATTTTAAGTTTCAAGTATGCGGTTTTGAAAGCTTATAAATTTCTTTTCATCAACTTTTTTTTAGAAATTTCTTTTGTTTTCAACTATTTATTATATGTTTAATCAATGTTTAAAGTTTCAATTATATTCGTTTTATAGTTTATATTTTACAGTCTTTCAAAGTCACGTACTTGAAACATTTTTAAGTTTCAAGTAGGCGGTTTTGAAAGCTTATAAATTATTTTTCATTAACATTTTTTTGTAAATTGCTTTTGTTTTAAACTATTTTTTATATGTTTAATCCATGTTTTAAGTTTCATTTATATTGGTCTTCTATTTTATGTTTTATGGTCTTTCAAAGTCACGTACTTGAAAAATTTTAAGTTTCAAGTATGCGGTTTTGAAAGCTTATAAATTTCTTTTCATCAACTTTTTTTTAGAAATTTCTTTTGTTTTCAACTATTTATTATATGTTTAATCAATGTTTAAAGTTTCAATTATATTCGTTTTATAGTTTATATTTTACAGTCTTTCAAAGTCACGTACTTGAAACATTTTTAAGTTTCAAGTAGGCGGTTTTGAAAGCTTATAAATTATTTTTCATTAACATTTTTTTGTAAATATTAATTATATACTAATTAAATAGTTAATTAGTAATAGAATTATTAATTATATAATCTGTAATTAGGTAATTAGTAATTATTAATGTTTTATTATTATGTTCGTATGGTTATATAAATATATATAAATAAAACCTAATTTACCCCCTCCTGAGATTCCACTCTGACCAACAAGTAAAAATAGTATTTTGATTTCAGTACACATAAAACATGTAAACAATAATGTACAATCAATGCATATGTCTGTGGCGAGGAGATTCTGTCCCACATGGTGGTCTGCGAATAGGACGTCCGCGTCGAGTGCGCAGTGGAGTCTGATGACCTGGAGAAGGCTGATCCTCGGGCACTGAAACGTCGACTGTCGCATCCTCCATCTGTGTGTCAGTTGGAGGAGCTGTCAACTGCATCTCGTACTGCCATCCAGATCCTTCTCCCACTAGGGTGGTAGAAGGACCTGCCTCCATCGCAGAGGGGAACGAAGCCTGTGATGGAGCTATACCCCAAGACGACGACGGCTCTAGAATCCAAGGCTGGGAAGGATCTGGAACCCAAGATGGAGAGAACTGCGGATATCCTGTCAGGAAAGACGGATCCCATGCCACCTGAGGCACATCCTGAATAGGCTGATCCTGGACTACTAGAGGCCCGACCTCTGCCTGTGGAACAGGCGATGCCTCACGTGCAGCACGACGCTGTCTACGTCGCCGTGGTCGTGGCTCCTCAGCACCAGCAGCAGCTGGAGGATGTTCCTCTGGGGCAGGAACCTCCTGTCTCCGAGCCAGACGCGTGAAGATGCTCTCGGAAAATGCATGAAAAGATGCCCTCGCCTCCAGCGCTGTAGCATGGACGGCTGCCCGGCTAAAGACCCCCTCCTCCTCTTCATCGCTCATGCGAACAAGCTGCTCTGTGTGACTTCCCTGTAAATAGATTCAAATGGAATTAGAAAATAATTCAATAAACAAAGTAATAGGAATTTATTAACTTACCATCCTCTGCATCTCTATGCCAGCTTGGGTAAGATACAGTATAGATTTTAGTCTATACCAGGGCGCATAGTCAACCTGCTCTGAAAGAGAGAATCGATTTGTAGGAACACCTTGAATACGTAACTCTGCACGTCTGTGCCAGCAGTCGATAAAACTCGCATGTACTTGGGACCAGTCATCATCCTGCCTCCCTGTCAGCTTCATCCCATGAAGCTTGTCTGTCTGTCTAGATGGTAATGGAATCGGCTGAGTACGAAAAAATTGGCGCATGACCCTGTCAGGCTGCTGCCACTCAATAATATGAAAGTGAATGAGGGGCACTACAGCCATAGCATCCTCAAGACCAACAGTGCAGTATGCTGGCAACTGGTCCATAATACTCCAGTATGGAAGCCATGAAATCTGAAATGACAAGTGATTTTGTCAAAAAAAACACCCAACTAAAAACCAAAATTGATGTTATTATTAAAAATGTTAGACAGTGATAGATTGTATATACATACCTGATCAGGTAAGAGACAGTCCAACTGTAGCCGATATACGCCCAAATGCTGTCTCGGAACCACGTCGAAATTGTGTCGCTGACACCACCTGTAAAATACAACGATAATGACAAATAATGAGAAATTATAGTCAATAACTCATAGTAGAATAAAAAACCAATAGAAATGACTTATCATACCAGCGTCCACGCGGAGCGTCATGCAGCACCTCCATCTCGACCGGTGGACCAGCAAGGTCAGGGCGGAATGATGGGATGCGCTCCCATGCCCACATCTGAATAAGGATGACGCATCCTCCAAGACCTGTACGGTCCCTATGGGATAGTCTGCATAATGATCTGTACGTGTATGCCAAGCAGGCTGATCCCCAACTGTACGTCCCAGCCCGATCAAAGTCCTCTAGTAGGGGTAGATACATCATATGCACGTGCATCCCCGAGTGATCAGTACACATGGTCCCACCAATGAGTCGTAAGATATATGCACGGGCGTAACGCATGACGGTCTGCTCATCATCATCATCCTGTAAATGTGGAATCTGCGACTCCAACCAACGCATAGATATGGACGATCCATCTGTAGCCCTACGGTCGGACAAAATATCAACGCCTAACAAGCGTTGAGCAAGGTCTGGCCAAGCTGCACGAGTGGGTCCAATAACGGGTCTCCCCTGGATAGGAAGACCGAGAAGAACTGCGACATCCTCGAGGGTGATGGTCATCTCCCCCTCAGGCAAGTGGAATGTGTGTGTCTCTGGTCTCCATCTCTCAACGAGGGCAGCAAGTAGGTAATGATCTACAAATGTGAAATCTGATACGGCAAGGCCATAGAAGCCAGCACGGCGCAAGTAAGGTCTAATGGCATGTGGAGGCTCCATGTGATGAAAATGGTGCGCTCGACGCACCTTCACAAATCGATCTGGATGACCCTCTAACACGGCCTGCGAAATATGGGTAGGCTGCTGAGTGAGTAGTATGGTATCATCCATCTGCATATAAACAAAGAAAATGAGTCGTAAGTGTAAAATGTAAATATAACATTAATGGGTTAACTGACATACACATTTCAATATGGGTTAAGTGTTCCGCTTTCGGAGTTTTGAAATAAATTCTATTATTTCATATTCAAAGTTATTTCTTGAAAGCATGAATATTAATATGAAATAAGTTATGTTATCTAAAATATTGAGTCTTGAATTTGGTTACACATATTTTGGGGGAGCTTTGTGATTAACTACTTATGGATTGGATTAAGATAAACCATGTCAATTAGTAATGATGTTTTTAGAATTTATCAAATTTTATGTATTCAATATCTTATGCTAATTATTATGATATTATAAATTTCTTATAGAACAGTTTTCTAAAAAAGAGATAACAACATTTAGTTCACAATATGAGAATGTCACAATGAAGACAATACATCATTATGAATGAGACTGTGAAGTCGACCCAACAACGTTAGGGCATCGCTTCCGGTTATGACCTTCTTTATGACATATTGTGCATCGCAAACTCTGCCCTTGTTCTTGAGGCCAGTCCATCTCATTACGCATCCTACTCGCCTTTGGTCTCCCACGAGGACGTAACCGATTCATGTCAGGTATCACTATCGGCTGGCCTTCAGGCATTGGGAAATAACGATACTCCCCAATAGGTGTCCATGGTGCAGCATAACAGTTGGCAATGATATCCATCTGGTACACTGGATCAACATATGCTTCCCATGAGATGTTCACAGAGGCACATGCTGCGATGACGTGTGTACATGGAAACCGTAAGGCCTGAAATTTTCCACATTGACATTGCCTTGTTTCCAGTAATACCACCATTTTTTCACCGACGTGATTTGTGATGGGGTCTGAACGCTCTTGAACTTCAAATCGGGAATCTTCTCTTCGAAATAGACATACGTGATAACCAGAAGCTTCTTCAATATTTTTTTCAATCTCTCGTTGAAAGTGTATTCCATATCTTATCCCTTGATGTATTCTGTCTGATGCTAGTTTTTGTCTATCCACAAAGTACTTCACGCATCGATATAATGTCTCCTGAACTAATGCGGTTATAGGTAGCTTGCGAAGTCCTTTGAAGATACCATTGATGCACTCCACAATGTTTGTCGTCATGTGTCCGTACCTCTTTCCCCCGTCGTATGCCAATGTCCATTTCTCTTTTGGAATCCGCATCATATAATCATAAACTTCTTGATTAGCCTGACGAATTTGTTCAAAACGTTCTTCAAATCGTCGTTGGTCCGACTCATATGCTACAACACGTAGATGATATTTCACATAAATTGATTTTATATTTATATTGAAACAGTAAAACAGAATGAATAAAATACGTACCAAGCCTCGTGATTGCCTTCTTCATCGGTTCGTTGTGGAATTTTTTATGTACATTGCTAGCAATGTGTCTAATGCAGAACCGATGATGTGCATTTGGGTATCTCCATGTATCAGGATCTGCATTGATTGCCTCATTAATTGCTCGATGACGATCAGATATCAAACAAACTCCCTGAATGTTGGTGAAATGGTTGCTGATACATGCCAGAAACCAACTCCATGATTCATAGTTTTCTTTCTCTACAATGGCAAAGGCAAGCGGAAGAGGTGAACGGTTTCCATCTTGGGTTGCCGCAATCAACAATACGCCCTTGTATTTTCCATACAGAAATGTTCCATCAATCTGAATAAATTGTTTGCAAAAACGAAATGCAGAGATACAAGGAAGGAATGCCCAGAACAACCGATGAAATTGAACACGAGATGGATCAAGTCGATTATCAGGAGACACATGTTCGTTCGTATCCAGATGGAAGACAACTTGGTTATGATGCCTCAGTATGGCTAGCAATTGCGGCAATACTCGATATGAGTCATCCCAATCACCATATACCTTCACAATTGCCTTCTGTTTCGCCATCCATGCCTTATTATAGGAAATCTTATAACCGAATGTCTGTAGAATCCTCTCTTGCACAAGGGATATTGGAACATCTTGGCATGTCCTAATCATCTCAACAACAATAGATGACACAAATTCTGCATCCAATGAAGTATGATCTTGTGTGAGACTTGGCTGAACGCAACTATGAGCCGCCTCAATCCTTGAGATTCTCCAACCTCCAAAGGTAATGTCTGGAATAGCCCTTAAGCGAAATCTACAATCATCCCCATACTTCACGCACCGTATAACATATTTACTACGGCATGATTCGTGAACTACATAGTTGAAGTTTCTCTCAATATGAAATCTCTTTAACGTGCTTTTTAAGGCATCTTTACTGGGAAAATTCCTTCCAATATATAAGGTTTTGTCCACCTCACTAAACCTATCTGGTACAACTCCAGGGAACTCAGTTGCCGGTGTGAGAACAGTATTATCGAATTCAGGCACACGTGTCATTGCTTCTGACCAAGATGAAAATAATGGTGGATGATTTATTGACCGAGGTTGATGTACAACAACTGCATTTCTCAAAACCTCCTCTCTATCTTTTGTTGGTCCCTCCTCATCAGCACTGTTGTCGCCATCCGATCCATCATTACGAAACTCCTCATCAGAAGTCGGATTGACATGTATATCCGGAAGATCATTTAGGTTGTCCTCTTCTGCTGCATCATTTGGAATAGGCTCAATGTCATGAGGTAGACTGTCTTCAACAACTCTTGTATTTCTACGTCTTTGTACAAATGGACGTTGTTGTTGTACAGTAGCAACAACAACGTATAACTCCATCATGGTACCATCTAACCGTTGAGAAAATAAATTAACTGCTTGGACCCACTGCGCATCAGCAACCAATGGACAAGCTATATGCCACATTGTTGTTGGAAATTGCAAATGTCTATAGCTCATAGACATTATCTCTTGATCGGGTCCCAAATTTAAGGAAACATGAATTCTCTCTTGAAGGTCACTTATGGTAACACAATCCACTGTACTAACCACCGTAATTGGTTGTGTACTGTAAGAAGCTCCTTGCTCAGTTTGAATAATCTCCCCATAACAGTACACACAGGCATACATGGCTCTCTACGTCAAAAATGTGTTCTTTCATCAAAATTATGATAGTATAACAAAATATTAACAATTATGTTCGACGATATGATGTTTATTATAATGTAATTTTATTGCGCCTTTCTATACCATAAACTATGCTACTGATGTTTCACCATATGATATTTATTAGAATGTAATTTTAGAGCGCCTTTTTATTTAGTTTGTTTGTTCTTCTTCATTTCACTTTATATGTTCATTAGTATCGTTAGTTAATCATTATATGAATTCATGTTTTAATCCTATGTTATTTATTAATTATTCTAAAATTAACTAATAATAACTAATCGTTAATTATTCTATTATTCTATAATTAACTAATAATAACTTTAATTTGTTAATTCTTATGTCCTTATTTGGTTCTATAACATTATACTTATCATTTATCATTGATAAATATACAGATCATTAGTATCGTTAGCTAATCATTATATTAATTCATGTTTTAATCCTATGTTATTTATTAATTATTCTAAAATTAACTAATAACAACTAATCATTATTTATTCTATTATTTTATAATTAACTAATAATAACTTTAATTCGTTAATTCTTATATCCTTATTTCATTCTATAAAATTATATTTATCATTTATCATTGATAAATATACTGATTTGTTTTTTCTTCTCTTAGAAATTTTAGTAGTTTATAAAGAAAATATGAATCATCTTAAGCATATTCCCCGGGAGTGTCAAACCAGGATGCAGCAAGGCCCGTTATCGTGCACCAGTTCCCGTTCGAGTCTAGCTCGAAGCGGTGTTTTCGGGTTTTACCCCTATGTACATCTGTGCCAGAGCCACATCCACTTGTTTGTATCCAGACAGGAATTTAATTGCGTAGATAACCACATAATCTTTAAGCTACCAAAATTTCTAAATACTTAATCTTAAGTTAATCTTAAGTTAATCTATACTACCTAACAGTAATTATTTAAAACTATATATAACTAATTACAAAAACTAAATAACTAAATATTAAGAATTACCTAAACTGCTTAACAAATGAAAGATTTAAAACTAAACAAAATTAAATTAATTAAATAAAAACATTAAATTAAATAAAGAAACATACCTCTAAATGAAGCTTCGTAAAAGCTCGCACAGCAAAAAAAAAATTTAGAGAGAGAGAGAGCAAATTGGAGAGAGAGGTTGCAATGAAGAAGTGAGGAGAGGGGGGGGGGTGGCCGCCCTTTTATAGGGAGTTCAGGCAAAGGCGGCATCGCGGAAGCCGCCTTTCGCCTCTGCGTATGGCCAAAGGCGGCTTCGGCGATGCCGCCTTTCGCCTTACCCTGAGCAGAAAGGCGGCCTCCTCCCGGCCGCCTTTGCCATGTCATCGATCCGGGCCAAAGGCGGCGCGGGGGAGCAAAGGCGGCATCGCAGATGCCGCCTTTGTGCGCTAATACAAAGGCGGCATCGCAGATGCCGCCTTTGTAGCGTATTTTTAAAAAAATTTTTGACCTAGGCCGTTTTTCAGAAAAATTTTTTCAGAAAAACGTAAAAAAAAAAAAAACTCAAAATTCAATTAAATAAATAAATAACTTTAAATTAAATAAAAAATACTTCTAAATGATGCTTCACAAAAAAAACCGTCACTTTTTTCAGACCACCGAACTCATCGCATCCCAGGCAAACTTTTATTAGAGATAGAAGCAGTAGAATGAAAACAAATGAGTACAAATTAGTCCATATTTGGCTCCTAAACTTTGTTATCTAAAGCTAGGCGGTGAACCGGATTCCGAAGAAGCACAGACATTTGATAATGGCCGGAGATTGTTCCACTCGCAAATCTGGGAATGCCATTCCTTTTTTAGGCGATATAACTAACCGGGAAGTGAGAAGGGGATTTTCGTCGATTTTGAGAACGTCTTTGCTGAAATCTAAACATGGGTATGATAGGGAATCAAACGACGAAGAGGGAGATTCACAGTCCGTTAAGAAGCCAAATCTAGGGGGACAGAATATGCCCGGGGAGGGGATCAGGACCAAATGCACTGAAACCGGAAATGTCAAGGGTGTAACCATGCGGACGGGCAAGCGCGAAAGCTCTCGGATGTTCACAAATCTTTCGCCAGCTTCTGATTCATTAGATTCCGGGGTTCATTCGGCTGGCGGTGATGCCATTGTTCATGGTTCCGTGGAAGTGGGTGACGCATCAAGAGACAGCTGTCTGTCGAGCAGTTTCGTGCCCGAAGGCTCTCAGTGCAGCGATAGAGAGAGTTATGTTGCCGTGGGAAAGTGCAGCTCTGGTGTTCGGAGCAATGCCTGCTGTGAAGTTCTAACATCTCCGGTTTGCAAGAATGGCAGGGACGGTCCCGGTGTTGCTGGTCTGGCCTCAGAAAAAGACGGGGCAGCTGAGTTTTCAGGATCAACAATACAACAGGGCTCTAAAAGATTTGATCTTGAGAGATGCACGGCACTGAAGAGCAAGAATTGTTCGAATTTGAATGCAGGTGTTGAATCTATCAAGAACTGCTTATGTTCTTTTTGCACGAAAGCTGCTTTTATGTGGGCTGACCTCCATTACCAGGACATCAAGGGTCGGATTGCTGCATTGAGGAGGAGTCAAAAGGAAGCAGCAATTTTGCTACAAAAGAATTGCAGGAACAAGGATATTGAATCTCATGGTCATGGAAATCTCGAAAAATCCTCCAATTTAGAGTGTGACCTCATGGGTCTTTGGAAGTCACTGTCTGTTCGTACGGAGGAGATACTTGTTCGTGAATGTAATAAATTCCAAGCTGAATTTCTTGAACTGCATGATCTGAGAGACAATTGCAAGACACATTTGGAATTGATTGACGGGGTGCCTCCAGATCGCCCAAAGAGTGCTTCAGACGCCTCCTGTGACTGAACTTTGCTCAGTTCGTGGAAGTGTTTGTATCGGGTAATTTTTTTATAATGTTTTTTATTATAAATTATACATCAATATGGATGTAGGGGAAAAATATTCATCTTCAGATTATCACAAACGTCATCTTGGACGATGCCACAAAATTCATCACCAAAAAAGAAAAAAGAAAGAAAGAACATGGTCAGCAAAATCGCTGAGGGGGTGGATCCGTGAATAAGAAATTTTTAACTTTTTTCCCTTAATCAATCTTCTTTACTTAGAGTGAAACTATTTGTCATCATACAATACACAATCACATGCACAAAAGTCTCAAGTAATTTACAATGTTCACTACTCAATGTGAGTAGTTAGTCCTTGGTATGATCCAGTAATAACCATGATCACATGATCCACTAATAAAACTTTGTGAACCATAGCAAGTAGGGAAAATCCTTAGAACTCACTTTACAAGTCTCCCGACTGTTTGTGTGCATCTTGTATAGTTAGTGCATCCCACACTAATACAATGATATCAAATGTTTGGGAAACAACAGACATGTCTTCCTTCTGTAGACAATATATAGTTTTTGGGTGTGTTGAGATCTTATACCCTTCTAATTTCATGCCTAGCACTGCATGAAACAACTTCACAAACTAACTGCTTCACCATCAAGAATAAGAACCTTCAATGAATAATAGAAGAATTGGCCTCTCCCTTTTTTCTCTCCGAGATGAAAACTTCACAACCAACTCACCTAATTAGTTTCTTTGTAGATCACACCACACTTTCTTTCCTTCCATGATCATTGATATTCTTCACTCAATTCCATGTGAATAATAATCTATCTTTTTATTGCCTCCAAATTGGTCTTCAAAATGTAAAAATAAAGTTATAATTATTTGAATTTTTAAATCCTCCTGAAGACATGGACCTGAGATTTCAAAAACTCCCACTACTTCTCTCTTCACAACTGATGAATAACTGCATGTTGAAACTGCCATTTAATCCTAACATTCTTCATCTTCTCTCTCCATGATAATCCGTATGCATTTAAAACTCATATAAATATATAATATGCATGTGTATAGTAATCATGGGTTTCTCTTCTTCCTTTGAACCTGCCACCTTTATCTTTCCATGAAATCGATTTCATATCAATTGACCAGTTAATATATGCATGTATCTATCCATTGGTTTTGGCTTCAACATCGCTAAATGAGGCACGTGGTTTTTCTTTATTCTCCGGATTCATGTATGAACAATTATTTCACTGCTCAATATTTCTTCCTCCAATAAATTTTGGCATTCTTCATCTCATAATCCATGAAATATAACATGTAATGAAACTCACTGCATATGCATAAATATATGCATGATATAGTGACACATTTATGGATCCCTCATCTGTGGAATGAAATATTCTCATGAATTTATCTTATTCATACCTCCTTGAAACATGATAAACAGAGTATCATATTTTTCAATGCAGAATAATACCACCTCAAATCATCTTAATCATGAAACATGAACCATTGGATCAAAAGTGTGACATGCAGTCACTTGATCTATAGTAAGGCATGCGGTCTCTTGATCTACCACAACGCATGCGATCACTCACCCTGTGGCTAGTCATCCAACCGTTTGATCATCCTGTTGTGTGGTAGGTTATCCTTATGGTTAGTTGACATTCCATTCGAAGCCCACAACCGCTTGACCTAAAGTGCGACTCACGGTCGCTCGACCTATCGTGTGAAGCCCACGGTCACTTTTCCAATAATCTCCAGCTTCGAATCATCACCAGTTCTCTCTTCATATAGTTCTTTTTCATTTTTCAAAGATCACGATAACAACATCATGACATATAAATCTTTAAAGATTTCTTTATTATGAGTCACTAGATTTGACCTTTTCACATAGGATATTACCTTTATGTAGCTCTAAAGTACCTTTACGCAACTCACATTTACCGTTATGAGACATCAAATCACTTTTATGCAATCTCTTGAATTTATGAGTTACCCTTACGCAGAGGCTAGAGTTACCCTTATGTATCCGGTGTTCCTTCATGATAACCTTTACACAACCCTAGAATTACTCTCATGTGGGTACTGAATCATTGGGTTACCTTTATGCGTGCCATGTGAAATCTAAATAACCATTACAAACACAGTTCATTCAAGGACATACCATTACGCAGACAATTAAAGTGGCCTTTATGTAGTGCCTTCAGTTGCTAAATAACCTTTACATGAGTAGAGGTAATTCAAAGTTTTCTTTATGTAGTTTATGTAAATTTAGAATTACCTATACACGACTGCTTAATTAACTCTACAAAGGTCCTAAACTCAGTATAATTCTTTCAGACTACCTCAAATCAGTTTCAGGTCTTCTCAACCGACTCCAACATGCTTCCAAGATGATGTCGAAAATGTTCCTTCATCCACTAATAGTTCTCATTAAATTCTTTTAAGATCATCACAAAAAGCATCACTTTTAATTTTGGACATGATTTAAGTGTTGACAACATAATACAACATAAGAATCACATCCACTTTAGTCTTCTCTCTTCAAACATCTATAGATATATATCACAACCTAGAGGAAATTCTTCTAATAGAAGACTTGGTCTCAAAAAAAAAGTTCTCATTTTCATATTTGTATTTCTTCTTCAAGGATATCCTTGATCTCATCTTGTAAGCTATAAAGATGTTATTGAGTTTATAAATGGTGAACTCATCCACGTCTTAATCCTCTAATGTGAAAATTTTAAGGTTAAAATCATCCAACAAATTTTTTATCAACTTTACCATAATATTATAATCCTTAAAAACTTATATATTGCTTCAAAACGAGTTAACAATTTTATTCAATAGAATAAACAACTCATTCACTAACTTATACAATATCATTTTAATTTCTAAAAAATGAGCCAAGCATGATTGTAATCATTAGTCATGGACTTTCCTATCTACGTAATGGATGTTATAAATCTTTCTCCATATGTTGTTCACTGTCTTAGAACCCATAGTTCATGTTAACTCTTTTTTAAGAGTGATGACAGTAACACATTGTACGCTCTCCCATAATCTTTAATATTATTCTTGTCATTCAATGTGAAGGTTTTCCCTACATCAGGAAATTTTACACCATTCTTTGTGATGTTAAGAATGTCCAAGACTTGAGATAGAAGATATAGAACCATCCTCTCTCTCTCTCTAAATGAAATCCTTTTCCATCGTACATGGTAACGGTCTTTCTGTTGATAGAGTTCATACTCTTTGTAGGAAAACTCAATCAAATGATGTAATCAACATAAAATAACTCTTATCCTTGATAATAAATGGAATTTCTACTCTAAAACTAGTTACAATGAATGTTTCACAAGAATATCTCTCTCTGATACCAATTAAAATGTATCATATAATTTAGAGGTTATGATTCATTAGAATACATCACTCTGATATGAGGGGGTGGTTAAGGGGTTTCCAAAAACACGGTATTTAAAATAACTATTCCCATTTCAATTAAATTTAGGATTGATAATTGTAGAATGATAGGAGAGGTGAACCTAATACCCAAGATGCCTTTTAAGAGAGACCTTGAAGTTTATTTATAGGGAAATATGAAGATGACATAAAACCACAAGTAAGATGCAGGACGCAGACTCCAACACTCCCCCTCAAGCTAAGTGTACCTAGTTTAGACACATAAAGAAACAAACCAAAGCAAAGAAAAAACAAAACAAACAAGAAACACTGCAAACACTCCCCCTCAAGCTGGACATACCCAACTTGATTACAAAACAAGACAAAACATAAGAAGAAATCATCAGTAATCGCAGCTCCCCCTCGAGATGAAAATGATGGATGATGGAAGATGTCGCTGAAAAAGATGTGCCAACGAGGCGTCGGGATAGCCGTACAGGCGGGACTGGTCGATGTGGCGCCGGGAAAGCCGCACTAGCGGGGCCTGAGGTCGCCGCCCCCCAACGGGAGGAATATGTAGGTCCTTCGAGAAAGAAAAAAAGAGAGAGAGGGTGGGTTAGGGTTAGAGAACCTCCTCTGATACCATATAGAATGATAAGAGAGGTGAACCCAATACCCAAGATGACTCTTAAGAGAGACCTTAGAGTTTATTTATAGGGAAATATAAAGATGACATAAGACCACAAGTCAGATGTGAGACTGACGCACGCCTGTTTAGGGCGTGACAAAAGAAAATTTATATTTCTAATGCAGCACAGAGGCTGACCAAGGTCGTCTCACTTGAGGAATGTCGCAGTCGGTTCAATCACTGATTCTAATTCACCTAGTCTATTTTTTTTGTTTTTATTCTTTATTGAAAACGATGGTTTTGGGGTTTTGGGAAATCCTGAAATTAAAATAATGCAATGAAAAATTGAAATCTAAATGCAGATTAATACAAAATGAAATTAGGGAAGAAAGGTCTTGATCCTAGGGTTGGATATAACGGGTGCATTCATTATTTATTTGTTGTTTAAATTCAATTTGATAATTCATTTGGTGAAACATCATTAATGAATTACTTTTATTTTATTTATTGAGTGTGTGATTTTAGCACGGCTTCAGCGCACCAAACCGCACCTCCTCCAATAGTCAAATAGGATAACACCTCAACCGAGAATGCTATTCCTAAAGGACCCGGCTCCACCGTATGTCGTTTCAACCTTTATGACAACCCCAACTCCATCGTTCAAAGAGTTTGCCTAAGAGAATGAAGAGAAGAATAACGAATCAATGAAAAGGAATGGATTTGGAAATAGTATCGTGGTGGACGACTGCCGCACCCGTGCAATACTCCCGCATCCACCACAAATAGATTTAAAACATTTTGAATTGAAGCGCAATAACAAAGAACACCATGAAACCTCTCCCAGGGCTAAGCTTCGGGTTAGTCATTTACCATTGTAAAGTGAATAGAGATCACGATGAAAAGATGGAAGGGAGAAAGATAATTAGAGTTGGAAGAGAAAGAAGGATGAAAGTAGAAAAGGAAACACTTTGATATAAAAAAGATGAATGCGTTAAATGGGAAATGAAAACTGAAATAAAAAGAAAAAAAGAAAAAAAATCCTAAAGCATGGCTGTAGTTTGAGCCTCCCTCTCTGATCGATATTCTTTTCAATCCACCATTGACCTCTTATTTATAGTCATGGAAGTGGCCTTGGGGTGTCATAACGAACCATTAATGACTTAGGAGTCATAATAGGTCTTCAACGGTTGAAATTTCAGTTACAGAATCTGTTAGGACCGTGAGGTTGAGTGAGAGAGAAAAAATAGAATAAAAACGTAATAACACTGGATTGATAGTAGTGGCTGGAATTACAGTAGCATGCAGGAGGAGAAAGAGAAATAGAAAGGAAATAAAAGGTAGAAGAGCCTGGAGAAGACTACTTCTCCAGGAACCAGTCGGACGTCCCAATGCCTCAGCCCCACAGCTGCTGCTGGAAAATTCCCCAAAACGATTCCCATCCCCCCCTTACAGCCATCCCCACCTATTTAATAGTCCACTCAACCAGCTAACCTCCCTAACAAACTATTATAGTAAAAATACAACATTGTCCCTTGGCAGTTACACCCACTGCCTCTACACTTGGACAACCCCTCTCTAGCCCTCACTTATTCCTATCATTGCCGACACACACCCCACATACCTAACAGAATCTGTCTTTAAAATGTTTGCGCGTGGAACCCCCATCAAATGGTTGAATTGGGGACATGTGTCTTCATGAAAGTTGTTTCATAATGTCTCTTGTGTTCAACCTCAAAATTTCTGCATCATTGGTCACCAGACGAAGGATTTATGGAATAAATACTGAGATTGATTTTTTCTGGCCGAGAATTCCAGAAATCATCCTTCAATGTATAACGTCCAATGATCCTCTTAATGAGTGCAAACCTCCATAAAATTCATTGCAAACACACTTATATGTGTTCTCTTTCACATCCATTTTGAATCACCTCAATTTGAGGTGTGTAGCCCGATTTATGCTTCTGTTACGGAGGTGGGGTCCACGCTGTCCGCCCGAACAATTGTCCAACTTGATTGATTTTTTTCGGGCCTCCTGTTGTTCGAATCAACTCCTGGTCCTGAAGACAAAGTTGAAGAAAATAAATCAAGGAATCATACAAAAAAAGAATCACTCAAATTGGATTAATATTTTATAAGTTATGCCCAAAATACCATTTTGATAAAAATCTGTCAAAATTTCAGAATTAACCAATTTTTACATTTTAGCTCAAAACACACCATTAATCCAAAATTGTTGTAAATAAGCTCAAATTGATAAATTGGGAGGGTTTAAATAATTGAAATGCATATATAAAATGAGGAAAATATTAGCTCTATCAATTCCCCTACACTTAAACCACGCTTGTCCTCAAGCATAAAATCTCAACATGAAATTCAGAGGAGACCAATGTTACCAATATTCAAATTTCAAAGTAATAAAATCAAACAATTTTCAATGTCAAATCAAACTTTCAAAAATCCACATAAACTCATTTTTCTAAGAAACAATCAACTCATGTATTTTACTTTCTCCCTTTTGAAAATGGGGGAACTTCTCTTCTCATTCATTTAAGTTTCTCGATTCATTATTAAACACGTCAAATCATGACTTATCTCACTTTTCAATATTTTCTCTCATCACTCATGATAAAATTCAAGTGGAGTTATTCTCATATCATGAATACATGCTCCTTATCTATACTCTTGCAAAGGAACTACTTTCTCCATTTTGTAAAGATAAAAGTCACATAAAATCATGAGGGATTTCATTAAAGGTTCAAATGACTCTGAGCCTTAAAGTTGGTAGGAATTGATGTTTGAAAATTAAGGCTTAAGGAGGAGGTTTATCTCTTAAATAGAATGCATGATATCAAAAATAAACGTGTAATTTAATTCTCCCCTTCAAAGTAGCAAATCCCAGTTTCTCAAAAACTCAAAGTAAGGTCATGATCAAAGTAAAACATAATGAATGATTTGTGCACCCTTTGGAATATCTTTTTATACTTTTTTTTCTTTTTCAAAGAACCTTTTCATTTTTTTTTATTTTTCGAAAATTATGATTAGAATAAACCTCACATCCACCACCTAACCACGTATGATAGAAATCATAGGTCTAGTAATGATGATTTTTGGTTTTTCCAAATCACAACCTATTTTTATTTCATTTATTTTGTTTTTTTTATTTTCAATTTTTTTTATTCAAGAGGGGAAAAACAATAAAGATTACAATGATTAAATCAAATGACCTTTCTCATTACCCAAAATGGCACCCCCACACTTCTTCCATACAATGTATATCATCCCTTCCACCATGACTCTCTTTACCCCCACACTTTAACTTTAAAATATCATGCAAATACCGAGAGTATGGTAGGAATTAATAAAAATGGCTTAAAACATGACTCATCTTTATAAAGGTAATTCATGGTCTCTATGAGTTAAAAAAGGATTGATGTAAAGGTGGTCTTTTATGGATAAGTGGTTTATCAAAAGATGGCTCAATCATTTTAAATATGTTTTTGCCGAGTCATAACTTCGACAAGTTCAAATGTAAGTTCTGGTCGGTGACATGTCTCAAGATCACTCAAGAAATATGCTCAAAATAAAATAGGAAATATTTGATCTAGAAATCCTCTCGGGAATGAGAAATATGATTCAGGACAATCACTCATGACATGATTAATAATAACAAATCAATTTACATGAATTTCAGAAATTCAAACATGAAAAATGATAGAGAAATTTCATTTACATGTATCAATTAATTCCCTCAAATCATGAGTCCTCATTTTAATATCCATGTTTCATTTTACTCATTCAATTTCATTAACATTGAAATCTAAAACATGACATCACTGGATTCCTAAGAAACTCACGTCTCCTAGATAAGTCAAGTAAAACATGAATTCAAGCATGAGAATGCAATTTTTCACTTTAAAGCTCAAATCATGATTTGGACAAAAATCTAAGGAGTTTAAAAGATAAAATTTATAAGTGAACTTCCTTTTGAAATAAAGATTAGCCATCTTTCCTCCTTGGCTATTTGATGATTTCTTGTGCCATCATGAACCTATAAAATAAAATTACTCAATTAAGTACAAGGATCATTTCATTTAATCTAAAAAAGATAAGAGAGAGTGGACTGCATGCTGGACTAATTCTTAAGACTGAATTTGAAATCCAAATTCCTAAGATTGAAAATGAAAGTATCAGAAAACAAGTAAAGAATAATTCTTGGTATGATTCCCCAAGTGGACCTTGAATTTTTACTGCCTCCGGAGGGCAATACCAGCTGTTATCCAAAGTCTGATGATGGTTGAGACTTCTTTGACATAACCACCACATGTGGATTTTCCCAACATCCACTTATTCTCTGTTGAGGAGGACTTCATGGATAGAGTACACTAGATCCGCCCCCTGCGCAATGTGGTACTGCTTGCATGGCGGGGGTGAGATGAAGTATGGAACCTCCTCCTTCGTTGCTACTTGTGCAATGTCTTCTTCAAAATCCAGTGGTTGTTCCAGATGTGCTGCATGAAATGAATAATCAAAAGGAGATTCAAAATTTAAACTTGAAGTATTAATTTCAAAATCTTCTCTTTTAATGCAGGCAGCTTGTGTCTCTTATTGTTCAGGCAAAACAACTGGGGTCGCTTCTTGCACTCCCTCTAGTAAATATTCAATTTCTTCAGGGAGCTCTAGGTGTTCCTCAACATGTGCAATTTCTTTTTCCTCATCATCTTCTAGGGCATAATAAGAGTCAGATGATTCTGAAAATTCAAAACAGTTGGGTGTAATACTCAAATTAGTTTCAATAAAATTAAATGAGTTTGAGTTTAAGAATGTATCATCTCTTTGAGTCGGTTCAGCTTGAATCTCTTTTTCGATGGAAAATGCCTCTTGGAGTTGATCATTGTTGGATGGAGGTAGGTGGTCGGGCTCCTCCATCCGTTCTGCGAATTCAACCAATTGGGTAGATTCTTCTTCCATATCTAGGGAGATATGCAATGGTGGTGACTCTTCTTCTTTGCAAGGTCTTAGGAGAACAAGTAGTTCCTCACATTCATTATAGAAGTTATCCCGTTCATGTTGATCTCTCACATGTAGCTCATTAGGCAAGTCATTTTCATCTATCTCTCCTTGATATGGTTGAGCGAGGACAAATGAATCTTCAGGTACCTCCACCTTTACCTCAGGTTCTTCAATTTCAATTATGAGTGGTGAAATTTCTTCCACCACTGTCTCAGGTTCTTGCTCCGACTCAGGGTTAGGTTGCTCCATTAATGCGCAAACATATTCAAACGCCTTTTCTGCTTTTCTCGTCAGTTGTTTTATGTTTTCTCTAAGTTCTTGCATTCGGGCTCTATTATAATCTTGTTGTTGTTTTTGTTGCTGTTATTGATGCACTTGTGAGGAATCTGCCCATGCATAATAATCTGAATTTCAAACGCCTTTTCTGCTTTTCTCGTCAGTTGTTTTATGTTTTCTCTAAGTTCTTGCATCTGGGCTCTATTATAATCTTGTTGTTGTTTTTGTTGCTGTTATTGATGCACTTGTGAGTAATCTGCCCATGCATAATAATCTGAATTTCAATACATCATGGAAAGTGGGTTTTTTTAGATTTTTTTTAATAAAGAAAACAATGAAAAATATTTACAAAAATGTGAATTTTAAAAAAAGTTATTGAAATAACTATTTAGCTCCCCGACAACGGTGCCAGTTTTGACGCACGCCTGTCGTAGGGCGTGACAAAAATAAATTTATATTCCTAATGCAGTACAGAGGCTGACCGGGGTCGGCTCACTTGAGGAGTGTCGCAGTCGATTCAATCACTGATTCTAATTCACCTAATCTAATTCTTTTTTTTTTTTGTTTTTATTATTTATTGAAAACGATGGTTTTGGGGTTTTGGGAAATCCTAAAATTAAAATAATGCAATGAAAAATTGAAATCTAAATACAGATTAATACAGAATGAAATTAGGGAAGAAAGGTCTTATTCTTAGGGTCGAATATGACGAGTGCATTTATTATTTGTTTGTTGTTTAAATTCAATTTGATAATTCATTTGGTGAAACATCATTAAAGAATTACTTTTCTTTTATTTATCGAGTGTGGGATTTTAGCATGGCTTCAGCGCACCAAACCGCACCTCCTCCGATAGTCAAATAGGATAACACCTCCATCGTATGAAGAGTTTGTCTAAGCGAAAGAAGGAAATAATAATGAATCAATGAAAAAGAATGGATTTGGGAATAGTGCCGTGGTGGACGACCGCCGCACCCGTGCAATACTTCCGCATCCACCACAAATAGATTTAAAACATTTTGAATTGAAGCGCAATAACAAAAAATACCGTGAAACCTCCCCAGGGCCAAGTCTCGGGTTAGTTACTTGCCATTGCAAAGTGAATAGAAATCACGATGGAAAGATGGAAAATAGAAAGATAATTAGAGTTGGAAGAGAAAGAAGGATGGAAGTAGAAAAGGAAACACTTTAATATAAAAAAGATGAATGCGTTACACGAGAAATGAAAACTAAAATAAAAAGAAAAGAAAGAAAAAAAATCCTAAAGTATGGTTGTAGTCCGAGCCTCCCTCTCTGATCGACATCCCTTTCAATTCACCATTAGCCTCTTATTTATAGCCATGAAAGTGGCCTTGGGGTGTCATAAAGGATCATTAATGACTTGGGAGTCATAACGAGCCTTCAACGGTTGAAATTTCAGTTACAGAATTTGTCTTTAACAATGTCTGCGCGTGGAACCCCCATCAAATGGTCGAATTGGGGACAAGTGTCTTCATGAAAGTTGTTTCATAATGTCTCTTGTGTTCAACCTCAAAATTTCAGCATCATTGGCCACAAAGGATTTATGGAATAAATACCGAGATTGTCTTTTTCTGGCCGAAAATTCTAGAAATTATCCTCCAATGTATAACGTTCAATGACCCTCTTAATGAGTGTAAACCTCTGTAAAATTCATTGTAGAAGCGCTTCTATGTGTCCTCTTTCACATCCATTTTGAATCACCTCAATTGGAGGTGTGTAGCCCGACTTATGCTTCCGTTACGGAGGTGGGGTCTGTTGGGATTTTTTGATTTGAAATTTAAATAATGAGGCGAGAGAAAATTATTAATGGAGGAATTTTCTCAACATTAGTGGAGGATTTTCTCCCAACATTAATGAAGAGTTATTCCCAATATTAATTGGTGGAATAATGATGGAATTGTGAATGTTGATCGCATTTATTGGAGATATGGGCTGCGTGTCTATATAAGAGGAAGCGGTAGCATGTTTTGGAATGTGGGGTGGCAAGATGTAGCCGGTGCAAGAGAGAATGAGGAAGGGGGTGTCGCCATTGTGGTTGCCCAAGTGCCAATGATGGCGGACAACGAGATGATGAAGATGATGAAGACGATGATGGCGTGTCAACGATGGCGAATGAAAGCGTGTGCGCGAAGATGATGGCGTACGACGATGGAGAGAGAATCGTCGATGACAGCGTGTAAAGAGATTTATGAAGGTGTCATGTATCGAATGTCCTCTTGGTTGCGGAGATCGAGCGGCGTGTCCCGATTGCAATGATCGGCGGTACATCAAAATGATACGTTCATGGGTGTCGATGTTGCGTTGTAAAAGGCCTTCGGGTGTGATGTTAAAAATCATTCGGGTGATGTGTAAAATGCCTTCGGGTGATAAAATGCCTTCGGGTGAAATCTCCTCTTCTTGTGTGTTTCTGCAACGACTACTTCCGCATGCAGCACTGGGCTCCACGCCCCAACAGTGGTATCAGAGGGATTGGTTGAAGTGCTCGGTTGCAGAACATGGTGACAAACATCTGGTGGAGCAGCTTTTCAAGGACTCAGATGTCATCAGACAATGACGGCCGTATCAGCGGTGTTGCTGGAATATCGAAAGTCTTCTTGGCCGCAGGTGTCATGCGGCGTGTTCCGTTCATTTGGTGACATTCGGAGCTTGGTGGAGTCGACGATCATATTGACCCAGATGGTGGAGATGAATGAAGATTATTTGAATTTTAAATCAAGGTGAAGATTGTTGAGATTTTTTGATTTGAAATTTAAATAATGAGGCGAGAGAAAATTATTAATGGAGGGATTTTCTCAACATTAATGGAGGATTTTCTCCCAACATTAATGAAGAGTTATTCCCAATATTAATTGGTGGAATAATGATGGAATTGTGAATGTTGACCGCATTTATTGGAGATATGGGCTGCATGTCTATATAAGAGGAAGCGGTAGCATGTTTTGGAATGTGGGGTGGCAAGATGTAGCCGGTGCAAGAGAGAATGAGGAAGGGGGTGTCGCCATTGCGGTTGCCCAAGTGCCAATGATGGCGGACAACGAGATGATGAAGATGATGAAGACGATGATGGCGTGTCAACGATGGCGAATGAAAGCGTGTGCGCGAAGATGATGGCGTACGACGATGGAGAGAGAATCGTCGATGACAGCGTGTAAAGAGATTTATGAAGGTGCCATGTATCGAATGTCCTCTTGGTTGCGGAGATCAAGCGGCGTGTCCCGATTGCAATGATCGGCGGTACATCAAAATGGGTTCATGGGTGTCGATGTTGCGTTGTAAAAGGCCTTCGGGTGTGATGTTAAAAATCATTCGGGTGATGTGTAAAATGCCTTCGGGTGATAAAATGCCTTCGGGTGAAATCTCCTCTTCTTGTGTGTTTCTGCAACGACTACTTCCGCATGCAGCACTGGGCTCCACACCCCAACAGTGGTATCAGAGGGATTGGTTGAAGTGCTCGGTTGCAGAACATGGTGACAAGCATCTGGTGGAGCAACTTTTCAAGGACTCAGATGTCATCAGACAATGACGGCGGTATCAGCGGTGTTGCTAGAATATCGAAAGTCTTCTTGGCCGCAGGTGTCATGCGGCGTGTTCCGTTCATTTGGTGACATTCGGAGCTTGGTGGAGTCGACGATAATATTGGCCCAGATGGTGGAGATGAATGAAGATTATTTGAATTTTAAATCAAGGTGGAGATTGTTGGGATTTTTTGATTTGAAATTTAAATAATGAGGCGAGAGAAAATTATTAATGGAGGGATTTTCTCAACATTAATGGAGGATTTTCTCCCAACATTAATGAAGAGTTATTCCCAATATTAATTGGTGAAATAATGATGGAATTGTGAATGTTGACCGCATTTATTGGAGATATGGGCTGCGTGTCTATATAAGAGGAAGCGGTAGCATGTTTTGGAATGTGGGGTGGCAAGATGTAGCCGGTGCAAGAGAGAATGAGGAAGGGGGTGTCGCCATTGCGGTTGCCCAAGTGCCAATGATGGCGGACAACGAGATGATGAAGATGATGAAGACGATGATGGCGTGTCAACGATGGCGAATGAAAGCGTGTGCGCGAAGATGATGGCGTACGACGATGGAGAGAGAATCGTCGATGACAGCGTGTAAAGAGATTTATGAAGGTGCCATGTATCGAATGTCCTCTTGGTTGTGGAGATCAAGCGGCGTGTCCCGGTTGCAATGATCGGCGGTACATCAAAATGGGTTCATGGGTGTCGATGTTGCGTTGTAAAAGGACTTCGGGTGTGATGTTAAAAATCATTCGGGTGATGTGTAAAATGCCTTCGGGTGATAAAATGCCTTCGGGTGAAATCTCCTCTTCTTGTGTGTTTCTGCAACGACTACTTCCGCATGCAGCACTGGGCTCCACGCCCCAACAGGGTCCACACTGTCCGCTCAAACAATTGTTCAACTTGATTGATTTTTTTTGGGCCTCCTGTTGTTCGAATCAGCTTTTGGTCCTGAAGACAAAGTTGAAGAAAATAAATGAAGGAATCATACCAAAAAAGAATCACTCAAATTGGATTAATATTTTAAAAGTTATGCCTAAAATATTCTTCTGATAAAAATCTGTCAAAATTCCAGAATTAACCGATTTTTACATTTTAGCTCAAAACACACCATTAATCCAAAATTGTTGTAAATAAGCTCAAATTGATAAATTGGGAGAGTTTAAATAATTGAAATGCATATATAAAATGAGGAAAATATTAGCTCTATCAGGGACGCTGACTCCAACAATAATCAAAACCAAGTGATGTTGAGTTATAGAGAGCGATAAAGAATTCACAAAACTAAAGATATTTTTAAAAGGTTCTGTTGAACTTATTAGAGTTTGGAATGTATTTGTTGACAATATGTGTGAAAGGATTTGTTGACAATATGTGTGAAAGGATTTGTTGACAATATATGTTCAGTGGATTTTTTGGTGATGCTGGAGAATTTTTATGGATTCCTTAAATTCATAATATTGATGTTGAAGTAGTTCATTGGATGTTCCATAAAGGCTGTAGGTTCTTCAGATTTATTCTGAAAGAATTATGATGGAATTCTGGAATTATATATGCTGGAGGATCCCGGTGTAAAGGGAATGGAAGACTTGCGCAAGGGTAGCTTTCCCAATGCATAAAGGTAAGTCTTGAAGGTTGGAGTTGGGTAAGGGTATCTTGCCCTTGTGTAAAGGTAACCAGCTCCATGTGTAAAGGTATGCTGGAGAATATGGACTTGTAAGGGTAGACAAGATGCACTATGTAAGGGTAGTATCATTCCTTGTATAAGGGTACTTGACAACGGTGTAATGGTAACTTGTGGCGGCGTAAACGTACTGCGTAAAGGTACCTGAGGTACAACGGTGTAAAGGTAAAGCACGAGGCTACATAAGGGTACCACGACCTGCGCAAGGGTAACCCACACATGCGTAAGGGTAGCTTGATTCATCCACGTAATGGTTTTTGGATCGTGAATGATTTACATAGCTGATTGCTACATAGGTATTTTTGAGTATAACCACATAGCTGCTTTAGCTATGTAGCCGAAGTGCAAAGTGATTCATGTAGCTGAATCCTTCTAAGGAGTCTCATGTAGCCGATTGTGTCCACATAGCTGAATGCATGCAGACGTTCAAATCATGGTTTGTTTTTGAAGCAGGGAGATTTGAGGATTTTCAGTTAGATATGTAAAAATTGTGTGAAAAAGGAGATGAATACTCGACCCTGGTCGGTACTTGAATGAGCTTTAATTGAGGAATAATTCTAAGATATTAAAAATCCATCATTATCCAAAATTATTGTGAAGTTAATTCAGATTTCATTCTGACCGAATTAAAAGAAATAATAACCGCATTGTGGTTACATGCAGTTATGAAGAAGAGTTCATGGTGCTGCAAATATGGTTTTCCATATTTATAGTTTTGAAAATATAGGTTGTAAGGATGGAGTTTCTCTCAAGGAGTTAGATTCTTCAAATATGGAAATATTCTTGGGGAGTTATCTTTTTGTGAAATACACATGTAGTTATGGTCTGAGATTCATGGGGAAATTTAAGAGTCATTTATGACTCTTGTAAGAGGGTGAAAATAAGAGACCCGAACCCCCAAGGTTTTTCTCCAAAGGAGCCCTTGGGGTGTATTTATAACAAATAAGAAAGACCACACCGGACCTCAAGTCCGATGTGGGATGCAGACTCCAACACTCCCCCTCAAGCTAGGTGTACCTAGCTTGGACACATAATGAAAAGAAAACAATAAAACAGATACCAACACTCCCCCTCAAGCTGGGTGTACCTAGCTTGGACACATAATGAAAAAGAAAACAATAAAACAGACTCTAACACTCCCCCTCAAGCTGGACATGCCCAGCTTGATGACAAAACATGACGAAATCAAAAGAACGCTCCAAGGCTGCTGCTCCTCCTCACGATCAAAGCTCCCTCGCAGGATGATGGATGGAAGATGTTGCGGGCGCAGCAGATGACCACGCAGACCGGCCAGTTGACGGAACGCCAGGAATGCCGCACTAGTGGGGCCGGTCGATGAAACGCCGGGAAATCCAAACTAGCACCGGGAAAACCGCACTTGCGGGGCCGGCGACGGGAGGCGGGGATTCCGCAGAAATCGTTGCGGGATCTGGCGGCGCCAACAGACCCAAATCCGAGGTGGTCGAGCTGCTGCGCTAGCAAATTGACGTGCCGGCGGACAGAGATGCGGCTGCCGGGAGGTGCCGGGAGATGACGGCGAGGCGGGGATGCCGCAGGAGGAGGCCGGCGAGGGTGTAGGAGGCCGGGAGGCGGCGCTGGAAGCCGTAGGAGGCCACCTGCGTGGAGCGGCCGGCACGGGTGGAGGCTGGTTGCTGGCCGGAACAGTCCGGATCTGCCCGGATCTGCCCAGAACTGTCCGGATATCGCCGGATCTGGCCGGATCTGGCCGAAAATCGCCGGATTTGGCCGGAGCCGGCCGGAGGAGCCTGGATCTGGCCGGAAATCACCAGATCTGGCCGGAATCGGCCGGAGCTGTCCGGATCTGGCCGCCGGAGAGCAGCAGGCGAGGTCGCTGGGAGGGGAGCGGGACGGGAGATGCCGCCGGAGAGGGGTCGCCGGACTGGAGGGAGATCCGCCGGGAGCCGCGAGCGCGCGGGAGCAGCGGGAGGCGCTGGAGCAGCGGGAGGCGCGGGAGGCCGTCGGGGCTTGGACGCCGACGGGAAGAACCGCAGGAGGCGCGCGGGAGCAGGGAGGGGAGCCGCTGGGAGAGGGCGAGGACGCCGGGGCGAGGGCGAGGGTGCCGGGGCGAAGCCGAGGACGCCGGGGCGAGGTCGAGGGCGCCGGGGCTAGGGCGAGGCGCCGAGGGCGGGCTGCGCCGGGACGAGGCGGCAGGGCGAGGAGCCGGCGCGAGGCCGGCGGGGCGAGGAGCCGGCGAGGGGCCATGCGTCAGGGCGAGGCGCCGGGCGTGGAGATAGCGCGCCTGGCAGGAGGGCGACGCGAGGAGGCCACGGGACGCAGGGGAGCCGGGAGCCGCGTCAGGCAGGAGGGCCGCCGGGAGGTTGGAGGGCCGCCGGGTGGATGGAGGGCCGCCAGGAGGGAGGGCCGGGAGGGAGGGCTGCCTGGAGGGAGAGCCGGCAGGAGCCACGGAGGGAGGGGGGGCGGCGGCTATGTGGATTGGAGCCGCCGCCCCCCGGACGGGAAACCCTAAAGCAAAGGGAGGAAAAAAAATAGGGAGGGAGGAGGAGGGTTCGGGATTATGTTCCCTTTGATACCATGTAAGAGGGTGAAAATAAGAGACCCGAACCCCCAAGGTTTTTCTCCAAAGGAGCCCTTGGGGTGTATTTATAACAAATAAGAAAGACCACACCGGACCTCAAGTCCGATGTGGGATGCAGACTCCAACAACTCTTAAATGAAAGATTCAACACATGTGATAATGAGAGAATAAGAGGAGAATATCTATATCACATGCTATCATCCCTCGGCCGGTCTGAGTGGTTTCTTCTGCTGCACCCGCGACATCATCCATCCATCATCGTGAGAGGGAGCTTTGATCGTGAGGGGAAGCAGCAGCCTTGCAACTTTATCTTTAATTCTGCTTTGTCTTGTTTTGTCATCAAGCTGGGTATGTCCAGCTTGAGGGGGAGTGTTTGCAGCCAGTTGCTTGCTTTGTTTTTTCTTTGTGTGTCCAAGCTAGGTACACCTAGCTTGAGGGGGAGTGTTGGAGTCTGCATCCCACATCGGACTTGAGATCCGGTGTGGTCTTTAGCATTTGTTATAAAATAACCCCAAGGGCTCTTTTAGAGAGAACACCTTGGGGGTTCGGTCAATCCTATTTTATAATTCTACAAGTCTAATAACTCCCAAAAGAAAGGTATGGATGATTCATATTGTGCATCTTTTTATAATGATGTTGTAGGAATGAATGAAGAACATGATATGAAAAGTGATTTTGGAACTACTAATGATGAGGAGATTCCAAGAAAGCCAAAGGTGGATGTTTTCCACTTGCCATATAATAGGGGTCAACAATCAAGAAAAGAGAATATTAAGTTGAATGAGGAGAAAAAGTCTCAAGATATCCGGATTCAAGTGCTGAAAAATGAGGTAAAAATAATGAGAGGACAGAACAAAAGGCTTGTTGAAGTTTCAACTAACCGTAGGGACAAGAATGATTCTCAAGAAAAGGTGTAAAAGATAATATCCAGAAAGGTGGAACAACTCAAAGAAAATTCAAACGAAAAGAGTCTTAACTCAAAAGAGTTTCAGAATCTGAAGGCAAGGAAGGATGAGCTGGTTGGTCATATGGTTGAAGTGGTTAGTGAGTGTTAGAGGTTAAGTCGAGTCAAGTCCCACATTGGACTTAAGGTATTATGTTATCTTTATTATTCATTATAAATAAACATCCCTTAGAGAGACATCTTGGCTATTGGGTCTACCTTTCTATCATTCAACATAGTATCAGAGTAGGTTCTCTAACCCTAGCCCAACCTCCTGTCTCTTTTTTTCTCGGCGGACACCTAAGTATTTCCCCGTTGGAGGGTGGTGGCCCTAGGCCCTTGGCCACCATCACAGCAGCGCCACCCCCTGCCATCTCCCGATGCGCCTCTCCGTCGTTACACCCTCCTCCTAACCGGGCAACGACACCCCTTCCGCGTCTACGACCCTTTTCCCGTCGCCCCTTTCGTCACGACCGCCCCTTTCTCGGCCACACTTGACGCACACTCCCTTCCCGGCGACCACCCTGTGCCTGGCGCCCCTCCATTACGCGTCAACAACGGCGGCCCTGAACGCGTCCTCAGCTCCCAGATCCAGCAGTCGTGGTCTCGCGTTCTTGATTCTTCCGTTTGTCCCTAACCCACGGAGTGAGACCATCGAGATTGAAAGCAGAAACAAGGGGCAAAAGGAGAAAGGATGGGCGTTGATGCGTCGACTTTTGGGGGTTTTGATCTCTGTTTAGCAGCCCCTTAGCAATTGTATTGAGAATTTGAGGGCAAACCCTATGAAGATTCGGCGGACTCCTGCATAGTCGCGCTCCCCACTTTCCTGACGCCCCCCCTTCAACGCCTCAGCTCCTGCGCAACGGCCGATGGCCCCCTTCTGCCCGTGAGCCTCTCTGCGCAATAACCGATGACCCCCCCTTCCGCCCAGGGCTCCTATGCAACAACCCCCTTCCCGACCGGATTCTCCAAATCTGCTCATCGCTTGCACACAACTTGCTCCAAAATGAATCTTTTGCCTCTATCAGTTTCTCCACTGTTCCCTGTTGCAGACCTTTGCTGTCAATCAGAATATAGGGTCCACAAAGACGGACGCCGTTTCACCTCGGCATTTTTTGGGTCTGCTAGTCGGACGCCGTTTCACCTCGCCAATTTGGGTCCGCAAAGTCGGGCTTTGTTTCACCTGAATGTTTTGAGGCCGTTTGTCGGTCGCTGTTTCATCTGGCATCTTGAAGCAAGGGTCGTCCTCAGCAAGGGAGCATGAGAGTTCTATGATGATCATCTTTCCTTTAGCAGCCATGGGCTGGAGCGCAACGTGAGGAGCAAAACAAGCGGACAATGCATCCAGAGATGCTCTTCTTTTTTAGTCATTTTAATGTATTCAAGCTGGGCATGTTTAGCTTGAGGGGGAGTGTCAAAGATGATTATTTTTGTTTTCTTATGTATCCAAGCTAGGTACACCTAGCTTGAAGGGGAGTGCTAGAGGTTAAGTCGAGTCAAGTCCCACATTGGACTTAAGGTATTATGTTATCTTTATTATTCATTATAAATAAACACCAAGACCTCCCTTAGAGAGACATCTTGGGTATTGGGTCTACCTTTCTATCATTCAACAGTGAGAATAAAAGGTTGCAACAAGAAAAGGTATGCTTTATAGACTATTGGTCAAATGAAATCCAAATTGAAAGATTCGGAGAACATGCTCGATAATATTAACCAAGCCTTAGAAGAGGATATGTCTAGTGGGAAGACTCTAAAGGTAGAATTTAGTGCTCACCTTGAATAAAGGAGTAAGAATATCCCGTGATTGGATGAAGAATTAGTTTCATCCAAGAACCAGTTAAATTCCAAGGGTAAGCCTAACCTCAAGAAGGCACTACATTTGATATTTTATCACCCTTAGGCATGTGGTGATAAAACAAAGAAGTATGTCATCTCATAGGAGAAACAAGAAAAGATTTCCACATACCAAAGATCATGATTCATGGATAAATTTGGTTTAGGCTATGAAGGAACATCACCAAGGAATGAGATAGAGATCTAAAAAACTCTCAAGAAAAGGGAAAATTGTGAAGGTTCCAAAAATGGAGTTAAAAGGGACCCCACCGGAGGTAAAATCAACTGGATAGACTCAAGAAGGACATGGTATCATGTGTTACTTTTGTGGGATGCATGGACACACATTCAGTTTTCATGTTGAGGCATGGGGATATATCAAATGTTACAAAGCTAATGAAAAACCTCAATGATTGATTCACCATGGACAGTAAAGGAGGTATTGGTCTTATCCCAATAATTATTAATTTTCTATCCATGTCCAATGTGGAAGATCTTAGGATGCATGGACGGGGAAGACTTTTTTCCTTGAGAAACATATTTCAACGATTATATGAAGAAGACTTTTTTGCTAAAACCGAGGTCGAGGAAAGCCCTAAATCTATCTTTAAACCTCAAACATCCTAGTGAGATAAGAAAAGGTCATAAAAGCAAGAAAAGAGATCATTTAATGATTGAATCAAGATGGCCCATGAGAAATGGAAATCTCAAAGAAAGGAAAGCATTGAAATGCTTGATAATGCTTCAAGGGATAGTCAAGGCAACAAGAAGGTTTGGAGGAAGAAAAATCATCCTATTTTGAGAAAAGAAGCCGTTTGTGGTACAACTGCCCATGAAAGAACAAATTGTATGAAAGAGAACAAACCTGAAGATTATGAAAGGTGGTTGGATTCCATCAAATCAATTTCAGATCTGAAGATGGATTCTAAAGTAAAAGACAATGGGAAATGGTGGTACAAAGTGACTCACCATCATACTCAACTTGAGGGACTTCAAGGTACCCCTCTCCCTATATTCTCTAATTGTTCTAACTTTTTTAAAGAAATGTAGGACTCCGGAGGAGATGAAATTCATGTGGCAAGTTGTTACGATTTTTGAGCGTGTGTGTGTTCGAAGAGAAAAAGAAGACAAGCTGGTGAGATGAATCAGAAAGATATTACCAGTTTCCTGTATTACAACTATGGTATGAAAAATCAATACAACAGGATAGAGCTGGAGAGTCCTCCATGACGTTCGTCTGCTGCAAGAGTGAAGGTGCTCGAGAGTCAGACCACTTCCTCCCGCCCATTTATGTTCCAACGGAATATTGTTCTAACTGCCTGCCTTCTCAAGCCACAAGCCCCATTGCAAATACTGATCGAATTCCTTGCTGGTCCCCGTAACCAACTTAGGCCTCTTTTCCCATTCCGCCCCTCTGCTGATAAGTATGTAAAATAGGAGGGCGTGGGCAAAATGGAGAAGCACCCACATGGTCGGAACCTGAGCACAACTAACAATTTCCCCCTCAGCAAATGACACATTGTCCTCAAGGTGTAAGTCTAGAAATTGGGAAGTAATATGTTCAGCATCCTCCCATGTTGACTCCTCAGACGGTTGACCGTGCCACTGAACTAACCAGACGCCCTGTGGATGCCTAGGTGCCGATTTGGAAGCCAAAATTGATGCTGGTATAGACCTGGAGGAAGGGGTGTTGTCCCACAAATCTGGAAGCTCTGAGTGAACTGGAGAATTGCCAACTGCACGTTTGAGCTGCGAAACATGGAAAACTGGATGTATCCGTGTAGTAGGTGGCAAAGTTAGCTTATAAGCAGTGTTTCCCAGCTGAGCCACAATCAGAAAAGGGCCGTAAATAGCGGGCTGCTAACTTGGAAGTCAGTTTATTGGACTTGGAAGTCAGTTTATTGGACTTGGAAGTCTGGATGTTTGGCCGGAGTTTGACAAAAAACGAGTTTCTCAACATCAAAAGAAACATCCCGACGACGCTTGTTGGCTGCCCAAACCATTATCCGTTGGGCTTGGGTAAGGTTATGCTGAAGCTGGATTAACATCTGATCATGTTCAGCAAGGAGAGTTGTCACTGTGTCAACTAGAGTAGCACCCCCAACAAGTCGCTGCACAGTAGGAGGCTTTTGACCGTAGACTGCTTCAGAAGGAGTCATCTTGGTGGAAGAGTGGGAAGCTGTATTATAACAATAATCTGCCCATGGTATCCACCAGGACCAAGTTAGGGGCCTTCCAGAAGCAAAACATCGTAAATAAGTGCCAAGACATTTATTAACAATTTCTGTTTGGTCATCTGTTTGTGGGCAGTAAGAAGAACTTATTTTGAGTGTGGTGCCCTCCAAGCGAAACAACTTCTTCCAAAAATTACTGACAAAAATAGGATCTTGGATGCCAAGGATAGAACTAGGGATGCCATGTAAACGAGTCATTTCCTTGATGAAAAGTTCGGCTACAACCTTGGCTGTGTAAGGATGTCGCAACATCAAAAAGTGGGCATATTTGGTGAAACGATCCACAACCACTAGAATGACACTAAATCCCTGGGATTTTGGCAAGCCAGAAATAAAATCCATTGATATATCATCCCAAACCCGTGCATGAATAGGAAGAGGTTGGAGGAGTCCCGCAGGAGACATGGCCTGAGTTTTATCTCGCTGGCAAGTATCACATTCACGAACGTACTGCCGGATCTGCTTGGTCATTCCCCTCCAGAAAAGGCCACCAGCAAGCTGTTTATAGGTTTTATGAAATCCAGCATGGCCACAAACCGGAAAAGAGTGGTAATAATGGAGAAATTTTGATACGAGGCTGGATTTTGGAGACAAAACAAGCTGGTCCTGGTAATATAACAGCCCTTGTCGCATAGAATACCTGGGCTGCGCAGAGGGCTGAAATTCTACAGTAGAAATAATATTTTTCAGCACGGGGTCCTGCTGGTTTTCAGCCTTGATGATGTCTATTTCCAACCAAAGTGGTTCCCAAACAGCAGAACCAAAAGATATAGGTTCGGTATAGGTGTTGTGATCGCTTGTAGCCTGACAGGAGAGGGAATCCGCTGCCTGATTAAGGCGTCCAGGTTTGTAAATAATCTTAAAGTCAAACCCCCAAAACTTCGCTTGCCAATCCTGCTGATTTACTGTGTACAAACGCTGACTAAGGAGATGCTTGAGAGCCTTATGATCAGTATAGACAATAAAATGAATGCTGACAACATACTGTCTCCAGTGGTGAACAACTAAAACAAGAGCCATAACTTCTTTTTCATAAACTGATTTGGAAAGGTTGGTGTTTGCTAATGCCTTACTGAAATAAACAACCGGTCGTCCTGCTTGCATGAGAACAGCCCCGAACCCCAGTTCGGATGCATCACATTCTATAGTAAATGGTTGTAGGAAATCTGGTAAGGCAAGAAGGGGAGCAAATACTAAACTCTCTTTAAGGGCAACAAAAGCCTGTTCAGCAGCTGGAGATCAATGAAAATTGGTCTTTTTTGTCAATTCTGTGAGAGGTTTAGCTATCTTGTCGTATGCTTCAACAAATTTCTTATAGTAGCCGGTTAAATCGAGAAATCCACAAATTCTCTTAACAAACTGTGGTCGGGGCCAACCAAGAACACATTCAATTTTTGTAGGGTCCACCAGAACACCTTTGGAGGAGATGACATGCCCTAAGTATTCCACGGACTGATGCGCAATTTTTTTTTCTTGTTGATGGCGAATTCTTCTTACCTCAATGTGAAACGGAAACATTCTTTTATAGATGAGTAAAAATAATTACAAGGAGGGAAAGACCGATGTGGGACTCGAAAATACCCATTATACTTAAATGGGGTCCAACACTCCCCCTCAAGCTGGACATGTCCAGCTTGGACTGAGAGTCCCACAAAGAAAAAAGACGACATTGAACAAAGACCATCTCATACTCCCCCTCAAACTGGGCCATGGAGGCTATGAATACCTAGTTTGGTAGTGAGAGAGTCAAGGCGAGCCCCGGGGAGGCCTTTGGTGAAGATGTCGACAAGTTGATCTGCCGTCGGAATATGGCCAAAACTGATATGGTTCTGCTCCAGATGGTGGCGAAGAAAGTGGCAGTCCACCTCGATATGCTTCGTCCGTTCATGAAAGACGGGATTCGAGACAATTTTCGTGGCTGCCTGATTGTCACACCAGATATGAGCAGAGGTCTTCGCCGGGAAGCCGAGCTCATGGAGGAGATGACGAAGCCAGAGGATCTAAGTGGTGTCCGTGGCCATGGCGCGGTATTCTGCCTCTGCACTAGATCTGAAGACGACAATCTGCTTCTTGCTGCGCCAGGAGATGAGGTTACCGGCGAAGAACACGGAAAATCCCGAAGTAGACTTGCGGGTAGCAAGGCAACCTGCATAGTCCGCATCACAGAAACCTCAACATCCAAATAAGTATGATGGGAGTATTGAAGGCCACGTGTAAGGTTTTTCTTTATGTATTTGGCAATGTGGAGGACAACATCCCACTGAGATCTGGTTGGATGCTCCATGAATTGGCTCATTTTGCCAACAACGCAGACAGTGTCTGGTCGTGTCATGGTGAGGTAGTTGAGTTTACCCACCAGACGTCGATAGCTCTCTGGGTGAGGAAACGGTGCCGAGTCGGTATGGAGAGAGCGTTCCCCAGGCTCAAGAGGAGTGTCTACTGCAGTTGCCTGGCTCAATCCTGCATCTTGTAAGATATCAAGGGCATACTTGCGTTGGCAGAGAGAGATAGTGTCTTCAAAACGGGAGACATCGATGCCAAGAAAGTAGGTGAGGGGACCATGATCTTTGGTGTGGAAGTGGTGGTGAAGGTGCGCCTTGAGTTGGGCGATTCCAGTGGAGTCGCTCCCTGTGATGATGATATCATCAACATATACCACCAGCAAGATACATCCGTTTGACGTCCTACGGAAGAAGACTGTGTGATCCTTCATACTGCGAGAGAGGCCAAAGGTCGTGACGATAGTGCTGAAGCGGCCAAACCAAGCCCGAGGAGACTGCTTGAGGCCATAGAGGGATCGACAGAGGCGACAGACATGGGAGTCGGCGCCAAAGGCATGAAATCCAGGGGGTGCTGCAGGTAGACTTCTTCGTTAAGAAAGCCATGGAGAAATGCATTCTTGACATCCAATTGATGAAGCGACAAGTGATGATGAGCAGTCAGAGATATGGATAGGCGGACAGAGGCCATCTTGGCGATCGAAGAGAAGGTCTCAAAGTAGTCGATGCCATATGTCTGAGCAAATCCCTTTGCCACAAGCCGGGCTTTGAGACGATGAAGAGAGCCATTGACATTGAGACGGATCGTATAAATCCATTTGCAGCCGACCGCCTGTTTGCCCGCAGGGAGGGGGACCAGATCCCATGTATGGTTGTCATCCAGAGCCTGTAGTTCATCCCGCACAGCCTGTAGCCACCCCGGGTGTGATTTGGCGTCGCCAACCGTGTGGGGAATATAGATTGCCTCCAGTGCTGTCAAACCTTTGTATGAAGATGTAAATAGAGGAGTAGTCTGACAAGAGCGAGTACCTTTCCGGAGTGCAATCGGTAAGTCGGTGCTGTGACAGGAGCATCGGACGAAGTGAGAAAAATGTTGTCCTCGACCTGGATGGGGGTACAGTCGATGGACGACGAGAGTAGATCGTCCCAAAGTGATGACCAGTAGGGGGAGACACAAGAGGAGGATGAAAAATGAGAGGAAGACACTCATCGATGGTAGTATCTGGATGAGGAGAGGGCGGAGTGAAAGGAGAGTTCTCGACAAACGACACATCGACATAGATGATATAGCGTCGTAAGTCTAGAGAGAAGCACCGGTATCCACGCTGAGTGCGGGAATATCCGAGAAAAATACACCGGAGGGATTTGGGAGAAAGTTTAGAGAGATTGAGGCGAGTGTCCCGGACATAGCAGAGACATCCGAAGACGCGGAGTGGAAGAGAGTGAAGAGGAAGAGAGGGGAACAGAGTATGAAAAAGAGTCTCCCCCTGAAGGATGGAGGAAGAAAGTTGATTGAGCAGGTAAGTGGCAGTGAGGATGACATCCCCCCAGAAGAGAAGAGGCACCTTGCGGTGGAAGAGGAGGGCACGAGCAGTTTCCAGAATATGCCGATGTTTTCGCTCGACCACTCCATTTTGCTGAGGGGTATCAGGACAGGAGGTCTGATGGATGATGCCGTGTGCCTGCAGAAACTGCTGAAAGGGATTGGACAAGTATTCTCGCCCATTGCCGGAGCGTAGACATTTTACAGAGATAGAAAACTGTGTCCGGATCTCATGGTAAAAGGTCTGAAAGGTTGATAAAACTTCTGTCCGATCGTGAATAAGGTAAAGGCACGTCATACGTGAAAAATCATCAATGAAAGAGATATAATATTTATACCCTGATTGGCTCGAGGTGGCACATGTTCCCCATACATCAGAATGAACCAAATCGAAGGGTTTGGCGGCCCGTGTGTCAATTCGAGGAAAATATGAAGTGCGATGGTGTTTCGCAAAGGTACAAGACTCACAATGAAAAGATAAATGGTGACTAATATCTAGATAGAGCTGATGAAGAGCGGAGGTGGAGGGGTGGCCCAACCGAGAATGGAGGTCCATGGCACGAGCAGAGACAGACGTGCAGGCGACGGATGTCGGACCATCGAACATGTACACCCCATCTCGAAGCCGGTCTCTACCAAGTTCCCGATTCGTTGTCCGCTCCTGAAACATAACAGAAGACGAGGTAAAGATAGCATTACAATTGAAATCCTTGGTCAGTTTACTAATGGAGAGCAGGTTAAACGGACTGCGTGGTACATGGACCACCGAGGATAGGTGAAGGGATGAGGTTAGGGAGCATGTACCAAAACCGACAATGGGAAGAGTGGAACCATCAATAACAGTAATGGTTGAGGAACCAGTATATGGACTGTAGTTGGAGAACATACCTGCATCACCGGTAAGATGGTCGGACGCACCTGAGTCAAGCATCCAGGCAGGGGAGCGATGACTGACAAATGCAGTGGGACCACCAGAGTGGAAAAGAGATGATGATGAAGAGCCCGGTAGAGAGGTGGTCCTATGATCGTGAATCATTTGGATCTCAGCCATGGAGAGATCCAAAGATGAAGGAAGAGCGGCAGCAGGCGGGGATGCATCGCGGACCGCAGTCTGGCCCTGTCGTGGGTGCTGAGCGGGGCAACCATGAAGGACCCAACAACGGTCAACTAGGTGGCCGAGCTTGCCACAATGCTAACAGAGTGGGCGATGTCGGCTTTCTCTACGGCCGCGTCCACGAGGTCTGGTAGGGCGGCTACCGCCACGACCCAAGAGAGCAGTGTGATCAAGGCTAGGGATGGGTGGGGCAAGGGCCCGATGAGCCTTCCCAAGATGATGATAGACCTGCAGAATCTCTAGGGACGAGGGGCTGGCTAGCATCTCTGTAGCCGTCGTCGCATATTTCGGGTCGAGACCATGGAGGAGGCTGAAAAGACAGAGCTGGTCCCGCTGGGCTAATGTTTCCGCAGGTGTTTGTGGAGTGGGCCAAAGGTCAAGAAGTTCATCTTGTAGAGCCTTCCATTCCATGAAGTATGCGGGAAATGAACGAACTTGCTGGCGGAGGAGGGACAACCGCTGAAGAAGATTTGATACCCGAGCCAAATTATTGGTCTCGGAGTACATGAGAGTCAAGGAATCCCAGAGTTCCTTGACTGTGTTGGCTGTCCGGGTGACGTCTTTGACAGAGCGGTCCATTGAATTGACCAGCAAAGCAAAGATTTTACTATCCGCAAGCTTCCACGGACGATATTTCGGGTCGGAAGGTAGAGGTGGTGGATCCTCAAGATGGGAATCGAGGTCCATGCCGGTGAGAGACATGAGCACGGTCTTCCGCCAGATGGAGAAATTTGTGGAGTCGAGTCGCTCATCGACCAAGCGGGTGGAGGCGGTGATAAGAGGAGGTAGGACCGAGGCGGCCATCGAAGGGTGGTCTTCAGGTGTTGCAGATGAACTCGGCATTCAGCGCTGGACAGACGCTTGGTGAGCAGGTGCCGGCAGAATGAGAGATTCCGGAAGAGGTCGGGAGACCGCTGGAAGGGCGCCGGGTTGGTGGGGAATGGTCCGACTGGACGGAGCCGGGAGAGCAGGCGCTGGGCGGCGCCTGGACAGAGGCCGACAGGGAGCACCGCAGAGAGACATACCGACAGGCAGATCGCGCCTGAACGAGGGGCCGCCGGGGAACGATGCGGGTTCTGGTGATGGCGCTGTAGGAGCCGTCAGCGGGAGTCTCGCACAGGAGCAGCGGGCAGGTGATGATGCGCGCGGAGGCGGAGGCGGGAGAGCGCCGCGTCGGGGGGGTTCCGCCTGGAGAAGGGGACGTCGGCGACAAAGGAGCAGTGGGGCGGAGCGTACCCATTGGGAGCCGGGACGGAAGGGGCCGATCTGTCGGGAGAGAAGAACGTCGGACGGAGGATGTGCGTCGCGAGAGGTCCTGCGGGCGAGAGGTGCAGGAAGGCCGACGCGCGTGAGCGGCGCAGGGAATCCGCCGGGAAGAGATCCGTCGGGATCGGGAGCGGGAGGAGCGCCGCAGGAGGAACAGGAGCTGTCTGGCGAGCACCTGGACGAGGCCGGCAGGGAGCGGCGCGAAGAGCCGGGCCGTCGGGGGAAGCCGCCAGGGAGCAGTGCGACGAGGCCGGGATGGAGCGCGCCTGGACGAGGGGAGATGTGGGAGCTGCGCGGGAGATGCGGGAGCCGGCGGATGATGTGGGAGCCGGCGTCGTGCAGGAGGCTCGCAAAGGAGGAGCGCAACCGTCAGGGTGGAGCTTGCCGCCGGAGGTCGCGAGTCTTTGTCGCGACGGTGGGTCGCGTAGGGAGCGCACCTGCTGGGAGGGAGGGTTGTCGCGCCGACAGGAGGGCTGGATCGGGACGTCGGGAGGGCGGCGCTGCGGAGGAGGCGAGGCGGAGGAGCCACTTGCGTAGGGCAGAGATGGGGGTGGCCTCGTAGGGCAAACTCGTAGGAGGGGGTGGCCGCGTAGGGCAAACCCTGGGGGGGGTGGGTGGCCGCGTAGGGCAGACCCGGAAGAGGAGAGGAAAAAAAATATTAATGAGGTTTTCCTTCTGATACTATGTTGCTGACGAATTCTCCTTACCTCAATGTGAGGCGGATACATTCTTTTATAGATGAGTAAAAATAATTACAAGGAGGGAAAAACCGATAAGAGACTCGGAAATACCCATTATACTTAAATGGGGCCAACACTTGTTAAGGTGGAGTTGATTTTTTTGCACCACCCGAAAAACTGAACCCAGGTGTTGCAAGTGGTCCGCCCAAGTTTTACTAAAAACAAGAATATCATCGAAAAATATTAAGACAATCTTCCTCATATACTCTTTGAACATTATGTTCATGGTAGACTGAAAAGTAGCCGGGATATTCATCAACCCAAATGGCATGATAAGAAATTCATTGTGGCCTTCATGTGTACGAAACGCCGTCTTATTGACATCCGATGTTCGGACCCGAATTTGGTGGAATCCGGATTTCAAGTCCAATTTTGAGAAATATGAGGCTCCTTGCAACTTGTCCAATAATTCTTCCATGATGGGAATGAGAAACTTGTTCGAAACGGTAAGTTTATTAAGTGCTCGGTAATCGACACATTCTTCAGCTCCTATCTTTTTTCTTAACAAGAATTATGGGACTTGCCAATAGGCTGCAATTATGTCCGATTATTCCTTGAGCCAACATGTCATTAACTTAGTGCTCGACCTCATCTTTAAGGTAATGAGCCAGTTTATAGGGTCTAATACTTTGGAGTTGCTGCGGCCACAAGATTAATAGCGTGGTCTGTTTCCCGTTGCGGTGGAAGGCCCTGCGGTTTATCGAACATAGTCTGAAAATCGTTCAAAACTTCGCCCATCTGAATCTGGTCTGCCAGCTCTCTATTTGCAACTACTGCTGGTAACTGAATCTGTGCCAACCAAGCCCATCCCTCAACAAGAAGAGTCTTTATCTGTACATGGTTTCGAAGTCCCTAAGGACTCACCACTCCGGCTGTATTTCCCTGGAGTTTAATTTCCTGCCCCTGCCACAAAAATTCCAGAGTTTTATGACCCCAATCTGTCAATACACTGATCAAACTTTTCAGCCATTGCATCCCCAAGACTACATCCGACCCCCCTGTGTCAAAAACAAAGGCATCAACTGTCACAACGTAATTTTCCAGGGTGATATGAATCTGTTTGCACAAGCCTTGTGAGAGAGCTTGTGAGCTGTTGCCAAGAGTTATTCTGAAAGGTTTGGTTGGGCTAACCTTCACGTTTGCAAGTTTGGCAAGTCTTCTAGAGATGAAATTATGGCTGGCTCCACTATCCACTAATACCAGTACCGGAACTCCTGATAAATGTCTGGAAAGCATAATTGAATCTACCCCAACCTCGCCCATACTGCAGAACTCAACCTGCTCCTTAGGCCGTTCAGCTGGTTGCTTGTCCAGTTCGTCGTTCCCAGCTACTAGGCCTCTTTCTTCTTCCCTTGCCATGTCTCCTTCCTCCTGCTATCCCTCAGGTTCTTCAAATTCCCAAACCAACACCCGCAAATGTTTATCGGGGCATTTGTGCATTGGTCCGAATGGTTGGCCACAGCGGAAACATAACCCCCTTTGCTTCCGTTCCTCCCGTTCTTGACGACTAAGAGCTCTCACTCCATTCCATTGGTCATCCCCAATTACCCTCCTCAACTATTTTTCACATCAGTTTCGTTCATTAACAGGCCGGTTTGTAGGAAAATTTGTTGCCAAGACTCCGGAATTTCGAGACATAGGAGGTGCCACCTATCCGGAGCGAGTACTCCGGAGCACTCCCTCACTAATCAATTCCATTTAAACTTTCCTTGCCAAGACTATCATCCGAAACTTATTAGTCGGTTCATGGGTCGAAATTCGGTTTTCTATTTCGGCTCGCAATCCTCCCATAAACAGACTCATATACCATGGTTCTGGAAAATCAGGCAGCCTTAAGGCAATCTGTTCGAACTCTTCAATGGATTCGTCCACCGAGCTCGTTTGTCTTAGGTTCTTCAAAAATCTCAATGGATCTCTGTTAAACCCTCTTTTTATTATTATGGGTATTTCCGAGTCCCACATCGGAATACTCCTTTGTATCTTTCGCCGTATCATTCTATAAAAGTAGGCCCCCACCTTACCTTGAGAGGAAGGGGGTTTCCTCATTGTACATGGTATCAGAGGGTGATTAGTCCTGACCCTCCCTCACTGTGGATTCCCGGTTCTGTCCGGCCCCGCTCTCCCCTCCTTCCCGGCTAGGGTTCTCCCCGGCGGCCCTCCTGCCTGGCGTCTCTCCCGGCTCCCGGCTCCCCGGCGGCCCTCCTGCCTGGCGCGGCTCCCCGGCGGCCCTTCTGCCTGGCGCGACTCCCGGCTCCCGGCTCCCCGGCGGCCCTTCTGCCTGGCGCGGCTCCCGGCTCCCGGCTCCCCGGCGGCCCTCCTGCCTGGCGCGGCTCCCGGCTCCCCGGCGTCCCGGCTCCCCGCGTCGCCCTCCCGCGGCTCCCCGCGCCCCGCCTCCCGCTGCTCTCGCCCCGCGGCTCCCCTCACCCAGCGGCCCTCTCTCCCGGCGTTATTTCCCTCCCGCAGCCCTCTGTCCAGGTGCGGTTCACCACTTCCCGGCAGCGCGCCCTCGTCCCGACACCCTAGTCCCGGCGCCCCTAGTTTCGCCCCGGCAGCCTCTCCCGGCAGCGCGCCCTCGTTCTTGCAGCGCGCCCTCGTGTCGGCAGCGCGCCCTCGTCCCGGCAGCGCGCCCTCGTTCCGGCGGCCCTTCCTGCACGCGCACGTCCTGCGCAAGATCATCCCACAAGCCCGCTGCATCAGCTACCCGTCGCTTCCATGGCAGAATCCTCGGGACGTGGTCGTGCTTCAAGTCGTCCACGTCCCTTCTGTCAACATTGTGGCAACTTTGGCCACCTGATCGCCCGATGTTGGGTCCTGCATGGACGGCCATCTCAGCACCCGCGGCAGGGACAGCCCGCGGTCCAGGCCGTGTCCTCAACTGTCGCCTCTCTTTCCCCGTCTCTGGCCCTTTCTATGGCCAACCTCAGGCGGCCTCACGATCCTCCGGCCTCTGTCCGCTCCGGTCCCTCGGCTTCTCTGGCCCGTACTGTTCGCCCCACTGCCTTTGTCAGCCATTGCTCCCCTGCATGGCTGCTGGACTCAGGTGCCTCCGACCACCTCACCGGTGATGCTGGTATGCTGACGTCTTACTGCACATATGCCGGTTCTTCAGCCATCACCGTCGCTGATGGGTCCACTATCCCCATAGCGGGCTTCGGCGCATGCTCCCTGACTCCATCGATACACCTACCCTCTGTGGCACATGTGCCCCGCAGTCCCTTTAATATGCTTTCCATCAGTAAACTGACTAAGGATTATAACTGTGCGACCATATTTACCTCTTCTGGTGTTGTGTTTCAGGAGCAGACTACGAACTGGGAACTTGGTCGAGGCCGACTTCGAGACGGGGTCTACATGTTCGAGGGACTAGCACCCATTGCTTGCACGTCTACCTCTTCTCGGACACTTGATCTTCATTCCCGATTAGGACACCCGCCTGCATCCACCATTCATCAGATGTTTCCAGACTTCAGTCGGACTCCTACTTTTCATTGTGAGTCCTGTTCTTTTGCGAAACATCATCGCTCTTCCTACACGGATACAAGGGCCTTCCACCCCTTTGATCTGGTTCATTCAGATGTTTGGGGCCCGTGTACCATTCCGAGTCACTTGGGATATAAATACTATATATCATTCATTGATGACTATTCGCGAATGACGTGGCTTTACCTTTTTCGAGAACGCTCCGAAGTGTTTTCCACCTTCCAAACCTTTTTTAATGAAATTAAGAACCGTTTTTCTATCTCTGTCAAATGTCTTCGCTCGGATAATGGGCGCGAGTATCTCTCCACTTCCTTTCGGCAGTTTCTCCAGACGAATGACATCCTTCATCAGACCTCTTGTCCTGATACCCCCAGCAGAACGGCGTAGCCGAGCGGAAACACAGACATATTTTGGAGACTGCTCGTGCCCTCATCTTCCACCGACAGGTACCTCTGCTCTTTTGGGGAGATGCCATTCTCACTGCTACCTACCTCATCAATCGCCTTCCTTTTTCTATCCTTAAGGGGGAGACTCCCTTTCGGGCTCTTTTCCCCACTCTCCCTCTTCATTCCCTCCCTCTTCGAGTGTTTGACTGCTTGTGTTATGTTCGTGACACTCGTCCTGGCCGCACCAAACTCTCTCCCAAATCTCTCCGCTGCATATTCCTTGGTTATTCCCGCACTCAGCGCGGATACCGCTGCTTCTCCCCAGACCTTCGCCGGTATGTCATCTCAGCGGATGTCTCCTTTGTTGAGAGTTCTCCATTCTCATTTCCCTCTCCTTCTCCTGACTCTGCCATTGATGACTGTCTTCCTCTCATCATCCATCCTCCACCGGCGTCAACCCCTGTTGACACCCATTTTGGTCAGGTCTACTCCCGCCGTCCTTCGACTGTATCCCCCGTTCCGGCCAGTGACACTGATGCTCCCGCTTCGTCCGCTGCTCCTGCTCCGCCACCCGAGGACTTGCCCATTGCCCTATGGAAAGGTACTCGCTCCTGCCAGAGTACTCCTCTATTTGCATCTTCCGTTCCTCCCGTTCTTGACGACTAAGAGCTCTCACTCCATTCCATTGGTCATCCCCAATTACCCTCCTCAACTATTTTTCACATCAGTTTCGTTCATTAACAGGCCGGTTTGTAGGAAAATTTGTTGCCTAAGACTCCGGAATTTCGAGACATAGGAGGTGCCACCTATCCGGAGCGAGTACTCCGGAGCGCTCCCTCACTAATCAATTCCATTTAAACTTTCCTTGCCAAGACTATCATCCGAAACTTATTAGTCGGTTCATGGGTCGAAATTCGGTTTTCTATTTCGGCTCGCAATCCTCCCATAAACAGACTCATATACCATGGTTCTGGAAAATCAGGCAGCCTTAAGGCAATCTGTTCGAACTCTTCAATGTATTTGTCCACCGAGCTCGTTTGTCTTAGGTTCTTCAAAAATCTCAATGGATCTCCATCGGTGTTTTTTCCATATCGGTCCAGAAATGGTGGCTTGAAAGAGCTCCAGGAAGTTCCTGGTGTAACACCCAAGATAAAAACCAATACAACGCTGTACCGTCTATACAAATTTGTGCGTAATGAAGTTTCATGTCCTTCGGAGTTTGATTTATCAGGAAATAGGTGTCCTGTTTTGGTAATCCATCCTAAAGGATCGTCACCGACAAATTTTGGCAATTCCACCTTCCGCGAGACACTGCGCAACTCGTCTTCGACAACCTCTGTAGCCGAAAATTTCTCCAAGTGCTCACCGCACTCCATGATTCCCATTTCCCTGCCTTCGTTTTTTTTCAGTGCGCTTCTACTCTGTTTTTCATTTTTCAAACCGCGCTCCATATGCGACTCTAATCCCTTCAATCTTTCCAAAGTTTGCTTTTCCAGATCTCGAACCCCTAACATCATGCGCTCCTCTGTCTGCTGCACCACCTTCAAAGCCACACGCTGACTCTCATTTTTCCCGTGCATCATTTTTTTCCATATTTTCTTGTATCGACGCCATTGCAATCTTAATACTCTCTATAGACGATTCAATTGAAGCCACTCGATGTTCCATTCTGGTTTGCATAAAATGTTACGACGCAAAATTCCAGCTCGTACAGTAAAAGAACTCGTGTCGTCTTCCACACAACGTGTCTTAAAACTTCGATCATCTCGTACTCAACTATGCCTACCTCGATTTCACTCCTCAGCTCGTAACTCCCTAGTAGAGTTGCCAAAACTGTTATGATTTTGAGTGCGTGTGTTCGAAGAGAAAAAGAAGACAAGCTGATGAGATGAATCAGAAAGATATTACCAGTTTCTCGTATTACAACAGTTGGGAGTCTGCATCCCACATCGGACTTATGGTCCGATGTGGTTTTTATTATTCATTATAAAAGAATCTCAAGACCTCGTTTAGAGAGCACCTTGGGGATTGAGTATCCACTCTTATTATCATTTAACATGGTATCAGAGGGAAACTAATCCCGAGCCCTCCCTCCCATTTTATTTTCTCCCGTCTAGGGTTTCTTGTTTTTTTTCCCCTCCGTGGGGCAGCGACCTCTATGGCCAGTGAGCTAAGTCCTCCGCCGTCGCCCCCCTTGCCGGATCTCCCTCCCTCCCGGCGGATCTCCCCCCCTGCCGACATCTCCCTCTGCGGCGTCCCGACGGCCCGCCCTCCATCTGCGGTTTCTGGCCCGCCTCCAGTCGCGGCTCCCGACCCGATGCCCTCTCCTCTCCCGGCGTCGCTCGGCTCCCGCCTCCTTTCGCGGCTCCTTGCGCGCGACTCTCGCTCGTCGACGCTTTTTTCGGCGGATTTCCGACGCCCTTCCACTTTCGGCCCTCCCGCCTAGGTCACGGCTCCCGGCTCTGCCGCACCTCCCGATCCCGGCGGTGCCTCTCGGTTGCGCCTCCCGTCGGCAACTCTCGCGACGGACTGCCGGCGGCACCCTCCCGCTCGCAGCCATCCTCCCACGCGCGCGTTTCTTGTGCAAGACGCCCGATGGACCTCCACCGTCTCTCCGCCTCCCTACCCTGTGCGCCACATCCAGAAGCACCCCTTTTTCGGTGCGACGACCCTCCGACGGCCTCCTCTTGTGCGCGCGACGAACTCCCGACGGCTCCCTCTCTCAGATTCGGCCAGATCTGTCCAGATTCCGTTAGCCGCGGGCTCCTCCGTAGCAGCTCTCCCTCCAGGAGGCCCTTCCTCTGGAGACTGGATCTCTCCCGGCGGAACCCTCCTGCGCCCCTCCGTTGGCAACTCCTGTGATGGATATGGCCCTCCTGCCTTCCTCCACCGATGGGCTCCCCTCCGGTGCGCCACCCCTCAAGTGCGCCAGCCCCCCTCCCCCCCCTCCAGAGCTCCGGCCCCTCCTTCGGCTGCCCCCTGCGCGCCTTGGCCATCCCCTCCTGAGTGGCTTGCGACGGCTCGCTTCCGCACCTCCATCGCGTCGTCGGTCTACAACACGGCTCCTGTGCGGATTTCCCGACGCTCTATCGTCTGGCCCCGCTAGTTCGGATTTCCCGACGCTCTATCATCCGGCCCCGCTAGTTTGGGTTTCCCGACGCTCCGACGTCCGGCCCTACCTGCGCGGTTCTGATATTGCGCCTCGACGACATGCCGACCCACTGATGTTATCTGGCCTTTCAGCGCTATCTTCAATCACCCATCATTTTCATCTCAAGGAGGAACTGCGATCTTGAGGGGGAGCTGCAATCGCGAATGTTTTCTATTCTTTTGTTTTGTTGAGTTCTGTAATTAAGCTGGGTATGTCCAGGTTGAGGGGGGGTGTTTACAACATTTCTTGTTTGCTTTTTATTGTCTTTGTTTTGGTCTCTTTTCTTTATGTGTCCAAACTAGGTACATCTAGCTTGAGGGGGAGTGTTGGAGTCTGCATCCCACATCGGACTTATGGTCCGATGTGGTCTTTATTATTCATTATAAAAGAACCTCAAGACCTCCTTTAGAGAGCACCTTGGGGATTGAGTATCCACTCTTATTATCATTTAGCAACAACTATGGTATGAAAACTCAATACAACAGGATAGAGCTGGAGAGTCCTCTTCCACAGCGTCCGCCTGCTGCAAGAGTGAAGGTGCTCGGGAGTCAAACCACTTCCTCCCGCCCGTTTCTGTTCCAACAGAATATAGTTCTAACTGTCTACCTTCCCAAGCCACAAGCCCCACTACAAATACTGACCAAATTCCCTGTTGGTCCCCCTAACTAACTTAGGCCTCTTTTCCCATTCTGCCCCTCCGCTGATAAGAATGTAAAGTAGGAGGGTGTGGGCAAAATGGAGAAGCACCCACATGGTCGGAACCGAGCAGCTAACACAAGTGTACTCAAAAGCGCATGAAATGAAGTTGAGATAAGATCTGAATTTTAGCTGGAAATTCTATAAAGAAAGTGATGGTTGAAGCCTTTCATGTTTAGTTTGGTCAGGCCTAAAGCCGCATGATAGGTTGGAACTATCTTGCGAAGTTCGATTATGAAGGGACTGACTTAAATGCAATTTTTCACTTGAAGATAGATTTGAAACAATATGCTATACCATGAAAAATCTATCATGAAATGAGGATTTACAGGACATGTAGATAGTGGGAACAATACACTAAGGGTGAAGAATTTTTTGTGGCTGTAGCAAGGATGGATCTTGAATACAACTGTAACATGTTGCATCAGATGTGTCATTTTTTATGTTATTCAACGCTGCTAAACAATAGGAGCTACTCAACAGACGATTTCTCCAAAAATGAAATTCATTTCAAATATACAATACTGAAATCAAGGGAGAATTGGAGATGAAAGATCTGAAGGATATCTTTTTGGTTTCAAAGACAAGTCTAGGTGCTTCCTAATGCTGTGAAACTATATTTGGAAGTTCCTTGGTGATTTTAGGCCCTCTCAAGTTGAGACAGGCTTTGAAGATTCATACGGACAGCTTGGGAAAATTGAAACAATGAAGTTCCATTCATGACGCCATGGAAAAATAATAGCATTATCTTGTTGGTGTTAGCAATTGGAATAACTACTGTTGAAAATGGTACATCATTTACTCTGTGATTTAAAGCTTATGTGCTAATAGTTTTATGTGAGTACGGATAATAAGGGTGTATTAAGAAAATGGAATGAAAAGGATTTTATGAATTTTTTAGAACTAGTGAGGCACATGGACAACCTTGTATGTGTTAGTAAAGAATCTTGTTTCCTACACTGAGCCCAGACTCAGACTTAGAGGATTGGTTGACATCTCTTGTGCTAAGTGGTGATTTTTCTCACTAGATTTCTTGTGAAAGAGATACAACTATTATTGAAAACATGGATTCAAAATCATGATATGTTATGGATTCTAGATTTGGTAATTCAAAAAGAATTTTTTTGATAGTTGATGTCCATGAAGGATGAAAAGATGCTATTGACATAGGGGGGATTGTTTCATAGATCTATGGAGATTTTCCCATGTCATTCATAAGTCCAGGGGGAGTAGAAATAGATAGACTAACCCCTTGTATTTTATTGATAATAAGGGGGAGAAGTGGAAATTGAGATAAGTTCGTTTCACTTGGTTTCAATGTAATATTGTCAAGGAGATATTGTCAGATAAATCCAAGGGGGAGATTGTTGAACTCTGGAGAGTTTGAAATGGATTCGTTGACAATATACAAGGAATGGATTTGTTGACAATTTTTTTGAGTGGATTTGTTGGTGTTTCTTGGAGAATTTTTATGGATTCATTCAATCCATAACATTGAAGTTAAAGTTGTTTATGGGATGTTCCATGAAGGCTGTCGGTTCTTCAGATTTTTTATGAAAGCATTATGGTGGAATTATGGAATTATATATGCTGGAGGATCCCTGTAAAAGGTTATGGAAGACTTACATAAGGGTAGCTTTCCCAATGCATAATGTTATGTCTTGAAGGTTAGAGTTGTGCAAGGGTATCTTGCCCATGTGTAAAGGCAACCAGCTCCATGCGTAATGGTATGTTGGAGAATATGAACTTTCGTAAGGGTAGACATGTTGTGCTACGTAAGGGTAGTATCATGCCTCGTGAAAATGTAACAGATCTCGTGTAAGGGTATATGACAGTGGTGTAAGGGTAAACCGTGATGGTGTAAAGGTACTGTGTAAAGGTAGCTTAAGTACAACGGTGTAAATGTAAAGCATGTGGCTACATAAGGGTACCGCGACCTGTGTAATGGTAACACTTGCATGCATACAGGTAGCATGCTTCAGCCACGTAAAGGTTTTTGGATCAGGAAGGATTTACATTGCCGATTTCTGCATAGGTCTTTTTGAAAAGGACCACGTAACCACTTCAGCTACGTAGCTGAAGTACAAAGTGATTCACATAGCTGAATCCTACTGAGGAGTTTCACATAGCCAATTGTATCCACGTTGCCGAATGAATGCTGATGTGCAAATCATGGTTGATTTTTGAATAAGTGAGATTTGAGGATTTGCAGAGTTCATGGAAGGATAAGAAGATGTGATCCTTTCGGGTAATTGAATGAGCTTTAATCGATGAATAATTTTGGAATTTTAAACATCCATTATTATCTAGAATTATTGTGAAGTTAATTCGGGTTTCATTATGACCGAATTAAAAGAATGAATAACTGCATTGTGGTGACATGCAGTTATGAAGTAGAGATCATGGTGCTGCAAATACAGATTTCCATATTTATAGTTATGAAAATATTGGTTGTACAGATGGAGTTTCTATCGGGAAGTTACATTCTTTAAATATGGAAATATTCTTGGGGAGTTATCTCTTTATGGAATATCCATGTAGTTACCGCACGAGACTCATGAAAAAATTTCTGAGTCATTTATGACTCTTAAAATGGATGATAAAGCACGTGTGATAATTAGAGAATAATAGGAGAATATCCGTATCACATGATATCATCCCTTGATAGTAGAAAAATAGAGGGGAGACTCTGCACCATTTGAAATATTTGCTGATAAAGAAGAGTGAGAATTCCATTGGAAATATTTGAATCACAGAAGGAGAAGATTTGTTACACTACAACAATGGAGTGAAAAGAAGGAGATTATTGTGCCTACAACAAAGTAGAATTTGATCCGTAATTATTCTGGAGAGAATAATCCTTGGCAGCCAGTGAAGGATTGGCTAAAGAAGAAGACAAGGAGTTCACAGCAGTCTAGTGAAGAAAAAGATTCCAGAATTCTTTTGGAAGTGAAGAAAGTAGATTCCATGACCTCTCATGGAAGGAAGACGCTCGAGGTGATATTCATAGCAGACTTTTGAAGGAGCAACTAGAGATTCAAAGGCACCCATGTAACAACCGGTGCATCTACAACAATAAGGTGATAATGTTCTTGGCCTATGAGCCAGCCTTGTTATCCCTTTGAAGCAGTGACTGAAAAGGGGGATTTTAAGGTAAGTGATCCTGGGGAGATGGTGCTTCTACCCCAAGCCAACAAGCAGTGTGGGTTGGAAAGAGTGACCTAGCCTAAACCAATAGGTAGTGAGCCTAGTGCTTTTGGTGTATGAACATAATGTTGGTAGCATGCTCCTTGGACTAGCACATTAGTAATAACACATGTTTCCTTGTCCATGAATCATAATCAGATAAAATTTGTTGAACCCGGTTAATTGTATTTCCGGGTAAAGGGTATTTTTGAGTCCCACATCGGATTACTCCACCTTGTAATCCTTTTTATCTATCTATAAAAGAATGTCTCCGCCTCATCTTGAGAAAAAGAGAATTCACCGACCACATGGCAGCAGAGAGAAATTCCCAATAAATTTCCTCCCTCCCTGTGCGAGATCCCGGTCCGCCCTCCTCGGTGTGTCCCGACCCGCCTCCGTCACGGTCTCCCGACCCCCCCACCTCTGTCTCGGTCTCCCGGCCCCCGCCCTCCTTGGCGCTTCCCGGCCTGCCTCCATCGCGGTCTCCCGGCCCTCGCCTCCTGCGGCGATCTCCTGGCCCCGCCTCCTTCACGGTCTCCCGACTTCACCCTCCTTGGCGCTTCCCGACCCGCCCTCCCCCGCAGACTCTCGACCCCGCCTTCTCTTCAGCAACTCCCGACCCACCCTCCCTCGACGTTTCCTGACTCGCCCTCCTCGGCGTCTCTCAGGCTCGCTTCCCTTGGCGACTCCTAGCCCCCGCCTCCCTTGCGGTTTCTCGGCCTCGCCTCCCCGCTTCCCTGCGGCTCTCCCGGCGCCGCACCCCCTTCCCTGCCTGTTGCCCCCGCTGCGCACGACTCCTCACTGCGCACAACTCCCACCCGACAAAACTCTCCCCGCCTCGCCTCCCTGTCTCGACCCGCCTCCCATTGCAGCTTTTTGGCCCCGCTTCCCTCTTGTGCGTGCGCACTGCCTCCCCCCCTCTTAGGTAGCAGCTGCCTGGCCTTCGCCGTCGATCCCCGCTGAGCATCGTCACAACGATGGATCTAGCAGCACCGACACCCCCCTGCGCGCCGACTCCTTGCGAGCAAACTTCCCAGCGGCGCCTCTTGTGCTGCTCTCTCATCCGACGCCTCCTGCGTTGCTCTCTCGGCCAACGCCTCCTGCAGCACCCCCATCTCCAGCATCCTACCTCCCACGCGATGACCCTCTGTCGGCTCCATCTCCGCCTCAACAAATTTCTCGACGTCCCCTCAATGGTTGAGTCTTTCGCCTGTAGCTCTCCGACACCACCTTCGTCGCCGGCTCTCCTACAAGGCTGCCCCCTTGTCTCAGTTGTTGACTTTCCCGCACGGCAGCCCCACGCTTCATCCCTGCGTCTGTGCGCCCGCCTGAGCGACTGTCCCGTGCTCCGTCACCGGTCCTCCTGTAAGGTGGTTCTCCTTGACGCACTCTACATCCCCAAACATGCCTTTTTCCGCACCATCATCCAGTACCCGTTATAAACTGACACTCGCGACAGAGGAGATTGCATTTATGCAATCGTATCAGGCTACTTTGCCACCTTCCTCTTCTCTAGCCACTATTGCTCAGACTGGTGGCCCTACCGCGGGTATATCTTATCAACCGATAGTTTGGATGCTTGACTCTGATGCGTCTGAACATCTCACAGGGGATTCAGGTATGTTCACTTCCTATCATCTGTATATTGGTGCCTCTGCAATTATTGTTGCTAATGGATCGAAAATCCCCATTGCGGGATTTGACACATGCTCCTTGACCCCGTCTATTCGTCTGACTTCAGTAGTTCATGTTCCTCACAGTCTGTTTAATCTTTTCTCCATCAACAAACTCACCAAAGACTTAAATTATGTTGCTACTTTTACATCTTTTGGTGTTGTTTTTTAAGAACGGTTGACGAATCGGGAACGTGGTCAAGGTCATCTTAGGGATGGGGTGTACATGTTTCATACCCCATCATCCCTTGCGTGCTCATCCACCTCTACTCGTGCCCTCGACCTACATTTTCGCCTTGGTCATCCGTCGGCTTCCGTCTTACATAAGTTTTGCCCCCCAATTCAGTCCACACATTTTCTTCCATTGTGAACCCTGCAAGTTTGCTAAACATCATCGAGTGACGTGTGATCCTCTATTGGAAACGCGTGCAGTGAATCCTTTCGACCTTGTTCGTTCCGATGTATGAGGTCCTTGTAAGGTTCCTAACCAGTCAGGGTACAATTATTATGTTTTCTTTATTGATGACTACTCACGTATGACATGACATTACCTTTTTCGTGATCGGTTTGAAGTGTTTTATACTTTTCAGACCTTTTATCACGAAATTCATACTCAGTTCTCCACCTCCATTAAATGTCTCCGCTCCGACAATAGACGAAAATATTTATCCACTTCCTTTCAGCAGTTTCTTAAGGATAAATACATCATTCATCAGACATCCTGCCCCGATACACCTCAACAGAATGAAGTGATCGAGCGTAAACATCATCATATTCTGGAGACTGCTCGTGCCCTCCTATTCCACATGCAGATGCCTCTTAATTTTTGGGGGGATGCCATCCTTACTGTGACATACCTCATGAATCGCCTTCCTTACATCCTTCAGAGGGAGACTTCTTTTCGAGCTCTGTTCTCCTCTTTCTTTCCTCACCCACTTCCACTCCGTGTGTTTGGGTGTTTGTGTTATATCCGTGACACGTGTCCCAACCTCTCTAAGCTTTCTCTCACATCTCTCCGTTGCATATTCCTCAGATATTCCCTCACTCAGAGCGGATACCGATGTTTCTCTCCAGACTTACGATGGTATATCATCTCTGCTGATGTATCGTTTCTTGAGAGCTCTCATTTCTCTCCTCCCTCTTCCCATCCAGACACCACCATCGATGATTGTCTTCCTCTCATCATCCACCCACCTCTGCCTCTGATGTCCTACTCTACTGATCACCGATTTAACATTGTCTACTCTCATCGCCCATCAGATGTGTCCCCCGCCCAGGCCGAGGACACCATCTCCCCAGCTTCGTCCGACGCTCCTGCTCCGACAACTTACAACTTGCCCATTACATTGTGAAAATGTACTTGTTCTTGCCAGAATACCCCTCTTTACACATCATCATACAAAGGTCTTTCTGCTCTAGAGACGATATCTATTCCTCGCACGGTTGGCGATGCAAAATTTCACACTGGGTGACTTCAAGCGATGCAGGATGAATTGCAGGCTCTGGATGACAATCATACTTGGGATCTGGTCCCCCTTCCGGTAGGTAAACAGGTGGTCGACAACAAATGGATTTATACAGTCCGCCTCAATGCAGATTACACTCTTCATCTTCTTAAAGCCAGGCTTGTGGCAAAGAGATTTGCTCAGACGTATGATGTCGACTATTTTGATACTTTCTCTCCGGTTGCAAAGATGACATTTGTCCGATCATCCATCTCTCTTGCCGCTCATCACCATTGACATCTTCATCAACTTGATGTCAAAAATGCCTTTCTCCATGACTTTCTTGAAGAAGTGGTATATCTGCAATAACCTCTTGGCTTTCGTGCCTCAGGAGCCGACACTCATGTTTGTCGACTTCGTCGCTTTCTATATGGACTCAAGCAGTCTCTGTGCTTGTTTTGACAGATTCAACACCGTCGTCACCTCATTTGGTCTATCTCGGAGTATGAAGGACCACACTATATTCTACCGCACGACATCCTCCAGTTATATCTTGCTGGTTGTGTATGTTGATGACATCATCATCACTGGGAGCGACTCAAATGGAATCGCCCAACTAAAGGGGCATCTTCGACACCACTTTCAAACCAAAGATCTCGATCTACTGACATACTTCCTCAGCATTGAGGTATCCCATTATTCGGACGCCATCTTTCTTTGCCAATGGAAATATGTCTTGGATATCTTGTAGGATGCTGATTTGACTCAGGCAACTGCCGTTGACACTCCTATTGAGCCTGGAGAACGGTCTCTCTATGACAACACAACACCCTATTCTCACCAAGATAGGTACCGTCGTCTTTTGTCTTGTAAGAAAACTCAATTATCTCACCATGACTTGTCAAGATATTGTCTGAGCTGTTGATAAAGTTAGCAAATTCATGGACCATTCAACAAAATCTCAGTGAGATGTTGTCCTTCGCATTGTCAAATACATCAAGAAAGACCCTGCCTGTGGTCTTCGGTATTCACATCACGATCATCTAAATATTGAGGTCTTCCGTGATGCTGACTATGCTGGTTGCCTTGCTACCTGAAAGTCTACTTCAGAGTTTTCCATTTTTCTGCCAGGTAACCTCATCTCATGGCTAAGCACGGAACATGGTGTCGTCTCCCGATCCAGTGCTGAGTCTGAATATCGTGCAATGACCACAATCACTATTGAATCCTTTGGCTTCATCATCTCCTCCATCAGATTGGTTTTCCGCAACAGACGTCTGCTCATATTTGGTGTGATAATCAGGCAGCTACGAAGATTGCTTCCAATCCCGTCTTCCATGAACGCACGAAGCATATCGAGGTGAACTTCCACTTTCTTCGCCATCACCTCGAGCAGTACCATTTCATTTTCAATTACATACTGACGACAGATCAGCTTGCCGACATCTTCACCAAAGGCCTCCCAGAAGCTCGACTGGACTCTCTCAGTACTAAGCTGAACATTCACAACATCAACGACTAAACTTGAGGGAGAGTGTGTATGGTCTTGTGTGGCGTCTTCCTTCTTTTTTGTGGGACTCTCGGTCCAAACTATCATGTACTAGCTTGAGGGGGGGGGGGGGTGTTGAACCCGGTTAGTTGTATTTCTGGGTAAATGGTATTTCCGAGTCCCACATCGGATTACTCCACCTTGTAATCCTTTTTATACATCTATAAAAGAATGTCTTCGCCGCACCTTGAGAAAATGAGAATTCACCGACTACAAAATTGATTAAGAAAATAAATTGGAAAATTGATATATAAATACCATTAAAACAAGAGAAAATAAAGGTGACCATTATAATTATGAGGTAAATTTCTACTAGGGTAGGAAGAGATAATAAAAACTATCCAATTCTTAATTCACCCCCTCTCAAGGTACCTAAGCTCCCTGTAACATCCCGGTTCCGGAAGCCACCCAGAGGCGCCCCGTACCCAGTTGGTCACATGGCCTCAAGCACATTTCCCCGAACGCCAGAGGCTGCTGACTAGCAGCGAGAGCCTTGAGTGTGATAGTGGGGAAACTATGCCCCTCATTGGCAGAGCATACAACAGATGTAACAACACATACAACAACAGAAGCAGTAAATATACAACAACAATAACAGCGGAAAACTGATAAATAAACAACTGGAGCAGAAATATATGTAAATGATGCATGATACATATATGTCTAGGAAAACAACCAAAAAAGTCACAATGCTGATTACAGTGCTAAACCAAAGTACAAAAGAAAAACAGATAAGCAACTCCTCAGCATCGCAAGCCTCGGCTTGGTCCCATGCTCTCCAGCTCCAGTGCAATCAAGAGCCTGAAGTAGAAGGGTGTTTGCCCTTATCTATACCTGCAACAATGTAATCTGTTTGGGCCCAAAAGCATGACCCAAACAGGGTGTGAGACAAAATCCCAGTAGACAACCACCACGAGATATGTGCCTATCAGTCAGTGAATATATGACAGGTAAAAGTACAGAAACAGTAAACAGGAAAGTACTAAACAGTAAACAATCCACAGTTTCTAGCATATAATTTACAAACAAGTAAGCAATCACTCAAGAAAGTAGAACAAACAGGTAATCCTTTGGGTAGTTCTCACAGCCTAACCCCTCTGGTTCAACCAACAAGTACTAGCAACCCTATGGGAGGCACACACAGTCTCACCCCTCTAGTTCAGTTAAAGAATAGACTCTCTGGGGAAGCACTCACCGTCAATTCTCCCTATAGTCTTGTATCGTACTAAATGCGCTCTGGGGAAGCACTCAATGTCTCATTCCCTTGTGGCCCGCGTCGAGGAACTACAAACACTCTGGGAAAGTACTCAACGTCAATTCCCCCTGCGGTCTCGCATTGTATTATAAAGACACTCTGGAGAAGCCCTTACGTCCATTCTCTCTATGGTCTACTACAACAGGTTCTCACGGCCCTGTGTAAGTCATCAAGAGTATAGTGCGTGTATCGGCCAAAGTAAACCTCAAGAACTACTTGACTAGCAATCCACAACATCTCTGCATATCAGAAGATCACAACACACCATCCTATAACACTAGGCATGAGAAACTGGTCATAGCCTAACAGGCGAAACTAGACCAAACGGTCATATCAGACATGCATGGGAAAAACATCCAAAACATAACAATTAGCCCAAAACACATTCAAAACCCTCTATTCTGGCATACAAGCAAGCATGAAATCAATAGGGCTAAAACAGTAACACACAATACCCCGTTCATGGGTATTGACGATTTTGCACAACAATTCAAAGACCTTAAACCGAAAGGCACAAACCACCTACCATTAGGGTTCTGATGAAAACGACCCACAAGCAATTTCACCTCCTCAAAACTGGCGAACGCACCACCAGAAACGGTCTAAACCTCCTTCCTTAACATCCACGAGTCTTGAAATCAACACCCGAGGCAACCACAACCCTAGATCTACACACAACGGGTATAGATCTAGAAAATCGGGGGATATCAAGATGCAGATCTAGAGGGAACTCAAAGGAACCAAGAGGAGAGACTTACCCGAGAAGAACTGACTTCGATTCGCCAAGAAACCCCTTCGATTTGCCTCCAAAACGAGTGGAAGAGCTCCTTCAACCTTTGAGAACCCAAAATCCCAAGTGAGGCTCGAGTGGAAGAGAGTTTGGAGAAGAAATGAGGAATCCCGAGCGGCCCGGGGCTTTAAACCCTAATTTTAAGTGGCCTCACGGTTTCCCCGCACGGTTTGGAAAACCGTGCGCCAACCGTGCGGTTGCCACTGTCTCTCCCAGAGACTTCACACGGTTTCCCCTCACGGTTTGACAAACCGTGTGCCGCCCGTGCGGAGCCCACTGTCTCCTCCAGGAACTTCGCACGGTTTACCCGCACAGTTTGACAAACCGTGTGCCTCCCGTGCGGAGCCCACTGTTAAGGGTGCACGATTTCCTGGGCTGGTCGCACGGTTTGAACAAACCGTGCGCCCCTGCACAACCTTTACAACTTTAAAAGTTTTCTTCCCAAAATTCCTTTTTTTCTCAACAACGAACAGAAAAGAGAAACATACCTGAAAAGAAGGTCCGAGTTTTTACAAACTTCCCCCCTTAAAGAAATTCGTCCCCGAATTTCCCTAGCGCGACGCAGAAGAAGAAACCCCGAACAACTCCGGCCACTGAGCTCGTACATCGGTCTCCCTCTCCCAAGTCTCGTCCTGTACTCGCCCGTGCTGCCATAACACTCGTATCAGAGGAACAGACCGGCCACAGAGAACCTTTGTACTGCGATCGACAATCTGGATAGGATGCTCCTCGAACGACGCATCCTCTTCGAGCTCAACCTCCTCAGGTTGAAAGACATGAGATGAGTCTGAAAATTAACGTCGAAGTTGGGAGGCGTGGAAGACGTCGTGCATAGCCCGATACCTCTGAGGTAACTGCAACCGATATGCAACCGGCCCAACTCTCTCTAACACCTCAAATGGCCCGACGTACCTTGGCGAAAGCTTACCCTGTCTCCTAATCCTCTTGTGTCCCAACCTCGGCGTGACACGTAGAAAAACCTGATCCCCGACCTCGAACTCCAGAGGTCGTCTCCGCTGATCAGCATAAGACTTCTGACGAGATTGTGCAGTAACCATCCTCTTCCGAATCAACTCTATCTGCTCTGTGGTCTCCTGAACAAGACGAGGTCCCAGCAAAGCTGGCTCTCTTGCCTCCAGCCAACATAAGGGTGATCGACATGACCTACCGTACAAAGCCTCATATGGTGCCATCTGAATAGTTGCTTGAAAACTATTATTGTAGGCAAACTCCATAAGAGGTATATGTTTCTCCCAAGAACCTCCAAAATTCAGGATGCATGCTCGTAGCATATCCTCAAGCACCTGAATCGTACACTCGGACTGACCATCTGTCTGAAGATGGTATGCTGTACTCAAAAGTACCTGTGTACCCAAAGCCTTCTGAAGCCCTTGCCAGACCTGAGAAGTAAAACGCGCATCCCTGTCTGAAACAATGGAGTGCGGAACTCCATGCAGACGTACAATTTCACGGATGTACAACCGTCCCAGCTCGTCAACACTGAAAGTCTCCTTGATCGACAATAAGTGGGCAACATTCGTAAGCCTGTCGATGACAACCCAAACAACATCATTTCCTCGAGGTGATCTCGGCAAACCGGTTACGAAGTCCATCACGACATCGTTCCACTTCCACTCCGGAATGAGTAGCTGCTATAAAAGACCTGCTGGTCGCTGATGCTCCGCTTTCACCTGCTGACAAGTTGAACACCTCATGACAAAACCTGCAACATCTCTCTTCATACCTGGCCACCAATACTGGCGGTGTAGATCACGATACATCTTGGTGACGCCAGGATGAACTGCCCAAACCGAGGAATGAAAATCCCACATCAGCTCCTCGCGTATGTCTGCTGGCACCCATACGCGTCCCTGGAAACGCAAGATCTCATCCTCGCCTACTGTCCATCCAGGAATAGGGTCCTCTTCTGACACGCTTTCCCGTAGGACTAGGCCTTCAGAATCTGATAGCCGCCTCATTCGTACCTGATCAAGAAGTGTAGAGGTAACAACTACAGAAGATAGAAAAGTCTGCCCTTGTCTGTCATGCACCTCCAAATGTATCTTAGAGAACAGAGCCATAAGCTGCCACTCACTGCTGGCCTCTTGAACTGCCTGTATCCGAGTCCTCCTGCTCAACGCATCAGCCACAACGTTGCCTTTTCCCGGGGTATAGGCAAGCTCGAAATCAAAGGACTGTAGATACTCGACCCACCTGCGCTGTCTCAGATTCAGATCACGCTGAGTGAAGATGTACTTCAGACTTTTGTGGTCAGTGAAAACCACAAAATGCTCTCCCAGAAGATAATGTCTCCAACAACGTAAGACATGGACAACATCTGCCAACTCGAGATCATGCGTCAGGTAATTCCTCTCATGTGGCCTCAACTGCTGAGACCCGTACGCAACTACTCGATCACCCTGCATCAAAACTACTCCCAACCCAATACCTGACGCATCACAGTAAACTGTATAGCTCTTCCCTTGCTCTGGAAGAATCAGGACTGATGCTAATGTCAACCTTCCCTTCATCTCTTGAAAGTCTGTCTCGCAAGCTTCTGACCAAACGAACTTCGCACCTTTCTTGGTCAGACCCGTCAGCGGCGCTGCTAAGCGGGAGAAGTCCTGTATAAAGCGCCTGTAGTAACCAGCCAACCCCAAGAAACTTCTTATCTCAAACACGTTCTTAGGCTGCTACCAAGAAACTACTGCTCTCACCTTCTCCGGGTCTACTGCAACTCCTGCCCCTGAGATAATATGACACAGGAAGTGAATCTGGTCCATCCAAAAGTGACACTTTGAGAGCTTAGCATATAGCTGATGCTCTCTCAGTGTACTCAATACGATCTCAAGATGAGTGACATGGTCGTGTCGAGTGTGAGAGTACACCAAGATATCGTCCACGAAGACTATCACAAAAGAATCCAGATAAGAGTGGAACACACGATTCATCAGAGCCATGAAAACTGCTGGCGCGTTCGTGAGTCCAAACGACATGACCAAGTACTCATATAGACCATACCTGCTCCGAAAAGCTGTAAGCGGTATGTCCGATGGTCTAACGCACAACTGATGATATCCGGATCTCAAGTCAATTTTCAAGAACACTCGTGCTCCTCGAAGTTGATCAAAAAGATTATCAATCCCCGACAAGGGATATCGGTTCTTGACCGTCAATTGGTTCAACTTCCGATAATCCACACATAGCCTAAGAGTACCGTCTGCCTTCGCAAAAAGGACAGGCGAACCCCAAGGAGAAGTACTGGGTCAGATGAAACCCTTTGCCTGCAACTCCTCTAACTGCTTCTTGAGCTCCTGTAGCTCAGGTGTCGCCATCCTATAAGGAGAAATGAACACCGGTGCCGCTCCTGGCACGAGCTTAATAGAAAAGTCTACCTCACGCTCCGGAGGCAAACCTGAAAAGTTATCTGGAAAGACATCCCTGAAACGATCTACCACTGGAGGAAAGTCCAACTGTGAAGTCCCCTGGTCATCCAGATATAGACTAGCAATCTGAGCTATAACTCCACCTAGCCCATGATGCTCGGGTCCTGCTCTACTCGCCTGGACATCCCACTCACTCTTATGAAGAAAAGATCCACCCTCTGGTGATATGAAACTCACCCTGCGGCGGTAGCAGTCGACGACTGCCTGGAAGGGGACTAGACAGTCCATTCCGAGAATGACATCATAGTCTGTCATCTCTAGGATATAAAGATCCCATAAAAAGTGACACCCTGCAACCTCTAGAGGGCACTCTCTGCACTGACGTACGCTAGATGCCCTTGTTCCCAACGGCGTGTCTAATGTCAATATGTCGACAAAAGACAAGATACAGAGCCCAAGGCTCTCCATAACAGCAACAGATAAAAAACTATGGGAAACCCATGTATCGAAAAGAGCAGAAGATAAAACCGAGGCAACTAGAATGGTACCTCGAACTGTAGAGGGTCCGAGATCCTGCTCCTGCTGGGTCTGCTCCACCGCAAAATTCTGGCCTGCTCCACGACCCTGTGACCCTGCCTAATCGCTTTGAGCTGATCCACCATGTTGTCGCTGGAAGACCGGTGATTGACCACCACGACCTCTACCTCCACCTCGGCCCGAACGGTCGGAAGAACTCCAGTTCCCAGACCGGTGAGAAACTGGTGGCGCTGCTCCTGAACGAGGAGTCATGGAAGAACCCCTATCACTAGCTGCTGGTGAGAAAACCTGACAAAACCGCTGAAGGTGACCCATCTTGCCGCAAGATCGACACTCCACCGGGCCCCTCTGGCACTACGGCCTCGTATGCCCAGCTCTTCCACACTGGTAGCATACCACCTGGCTACCTGAAGGTTTGTCTCGCTGCCTCGGATCACCGCGCATAGACTCCTTACGACGCTTCCTACTGTCAGCTGGTGAAGCACTGACCCTGGAAGTGGAACCGCCTTGGCTCTCGGCTCCAAAATCCCTCAGATTACGGTCCGCAATCAGTGCCTGGTTGACGATGGAAGCGATGGAAGTCAGCCTGAAGATATTCACCTGTGAGCGGATCTCCCGTCTGAGACCATCCTCAAACTTCCTTGCCAAGAACAACCCATCTCCGCCCTGGAGGGGTGTGAAACGCTGAAGCTCGGTGAAACGAGAGGAGTACTCTATGACAGAAAGAGTACCCTGCTCCAGGCTCATGAACTCCCGGGCTCGGTCGGCCCTCAGGGTCTCTGGATAGAAGTAGTCATAAAAGACGCGCTGAAACTCCTCCCACGCCATAACCTGCTGATGACCCGCCTGCGAGATCACGTCCCACCACCTCTTGGCGGAGTCACGTAGCATGTAGGTAGCGAGCTTGACCCGCCTCTCTGGAGGCATCTCCAAATGCTCGAAGATCGTCATCATGGCTTATAGCCATGACTCTGCAGCCTGAGATCCTCCTTCCCCTGAGAAGGTGGGAGGATGTTGCTGCTGGAAAACTCGCGTCAAGCCTGCCATAGTCGAGGCAGGAGGCGGTGCTCCCTGGAAGGTCTGCATCATCCTCATGAAGCCTTCCCTGAACTGTGCATCAGCACCTGCATCTGGTATAACTGCTGGTGCCAAGACTGACACAACATGAGGAACTGCCGGAAGTCCCTGATCAACCATGTTCGGTGTCTGATCGTCGCCCTGCAGCTAGCGGACAACCGGAGGACGTCTCAGTGGCATGACTCTACAAGGTCAAACACACACCTTAGATCAAGATTAATAGGGACTGAAACATAGGAGTACACGACGCGTACATAGAAGGACTGTTTCTTCCCGAACAGAAGAACACATGTCGTGTAGTCAAAACTACACGACGTGCATTCTGGGTTTTTCCGGACCGTAAACCTCAGAAACTACTCCGGAACCCAGAGAAACACTGAAACTAACATTGAAAGTGCCAAATTTCGATCCGTGAGGGCCCATACTCCCCGCGAATCCAAGTTTGACATCTTATACAAGTTACAAAGTAAGCAGGTTAATGATCCACCAAATTCCGGTCCATGAGGGCCCATAACACCTCAAGAACCAAAGTTTGGCGTCCATTTAAGCAAAACACTATACAAACAAATTTCCTATCAAACAACAGAGATTCTATAAAAACATATATCACAACAGCATGCATAATCTACACAACATCTATCACAACAACATGCAATCACTAATGCATCCTAGATGACATGACAAGAATGCATAACATGTGATTTCTAACAAGTGCCTATATAATGCATGAGATGACATACCCTCATCTCATCGGGTTGCGACAGAAAATAGAACCACAATAACAACAACGGTAACAACACAAAGCATGCGAATCACTCCACAGTGAAATCAAATCAACTGTAAAATTTGCAAACCAAATAAAATTGCAATAAACGAGGTAGTATGACTTTTCCCTGTACATGAGTTAGCTACTCCCGGGCACAACTCATTACCAAGTACTTGTTCTGTCCTATCCCTAGCTAAAGGATCCAAACAGTAAGTCAAGAGAAAAGAATCCTCTGATACCACTTTGTAACGTCCCGGTTCCGGAAGCCACCCAGAGGTGCCCCGTACCCAGTTGATCACATGGCCTCAAGCGCATTTCCCCGAACGCCAGAGGCTGCCGACTAGCAGCGAGGGCTTTGGGTGTGATAGTGGGAAAACTATGCCCTCATTGGCAGAGTACACAGCGGAAGTAACAACACATACAACAACGGAAGCAGTAAATATACAACAACAATAACAGCGGAAGACTGATAAATAAACAACTGTAGCAGAAATATATGTAAATGATGCATGATACATATATGTCTAGGAAAACAACCAAACAAGTCACAATGCTGATTACAGTGCTAAACCAAAGTACAAAAGAAAAACAGATAAGCAACTCCTTAGCATTGCAAGCCTCGGCTTGGTCCCATGCTCTCCAGCTCCAGTGCAATCAAGAACCTGAAGTACAAGGGCGCTTGCCCTTATCTATACCTGCAACAATATAATCTGTTTGAGCCCAAAAGCATGACCCAAATAGGGTGTGAGACAAAAACTCAGTAGGTAACCGCCACGAGATATGTGCCTATCAGTCAGTGAATATATGGCAGGTAAAAGTACAAAAAAAGTAAACAGGAATGTACTAAACAGTAAACAATCCACAGTTTCTAGCATATAATTTACAAACAAGTAAGCAGTCACTCAAGCAAGTAGAACAAACAGACAACCCTTTGAGTAGTTCTCACAGCCTAACCCCTCTGGTTCAACCAACAAGTACTAGCAACCCTATGAGAGACACACACAGTCTCACCCCTCTGGTTCAGCTAAAAAATACTCTCTGGGGAAGCACTCACTGTCAATTCCCCATATAGTCTCGTATCGTACTAAAGACGCTCTGGGGAAGCACTCAACGTCTCATTCCCCCTGTGGCCTGCGTTGAGGAACTACAGACACTCTGGGGAAGCACTCAACGTCAATTCCCCCTGTGATCTCGCATCGTATTATAAACACTCTGGAGAAGCCCTTACGTCCATTCTCCCTATGGTCTACTACAACAGGTTCTCACGGCCCTGTGTAAGTCATCAAGAGTATAGTGCGTGTATCGGCCAAAGTAAAGCTCAAGAACTACTTGACTAGCAGTCCACAACATCTCTGCATATCAGAAGATCACAACACACCATCCTATAACACTAGGCATGGGAAATTGGTCATAGCCTAACAGGCGAAACTAGACCAAACGGTCATATCCGACATGCATGGGCAAAACATCCAAAGCATAGCAATTAGCCCAAAACACATTCAAAATTCTGTACTCTGGCATACAAGCAAGCAGGAAATCAATAGGGTTAAAACAGTAACACGCGATACCCCGTTCATGGGTATTGGCGATTTTGCACAACAATTCAAAGACCTTAAACCGAAAGGCACAAACCACCTACCTTTAGGGTTCCGATGAAAACGATCCACATGAAATTCCACCTCCTCAAAACTGGCGAACGCTCCACCAGAAACGGTCTAAACCTCATTCCCTAACATCCACAAGTCTTGAAATCCACACCCGAGGCAACCACAACCCTAGATCTACACACAACGGGTGTAGATCTAGAAAACCGAGGGATAGCGAGATGTAGATCTAGAGGGAACTCAAAGGAACCAAGAGGAGAGACTTACCCGAGAAGAACCGACTTTGATCCGCCAAGAAACCCCTTCGATTTGCCTCCAAAACGAGTGGAAGAGCTCCTTCAACCTTTGAGAACCCAAAATCCCGAGTGTGGCTCGAGTGGAAGAGAGTTTGGAGAAGAAATGAGGAATCTTTAGCGCCCCGGGGCTTTAAACCCTAATTTTAAGTGGCCGCACGGTTTCCCCGCACGGTTTGGCAAACCGTGCGCCAACCGTGCGGTTGCCACTGTCTCTCCCAGGGATTTCGCACGACCTGCCCGCACGGTTTGACAAACCGTGCGCCACCCGTGCAGAGCCCACTGTCTCCTCTAGGAACTTCGCACGGTTTGACCGCACGGTTTGACAAACCGTGCGCCTCCTGTGCGGAGCCCACTGTCAAGGGTGCACGGTTTCCTGGGCTGGTCGCACGGTTTGAACAAACCTTGCGCCAACCGCGCGCCCCTGCACAACCTCTACAACTTTAAAAGTTTTCTTCCCAAAATTTCTCTTTTTCTCAACAACGAACAGAAAAGAGAAACATACCTGAAAAGAAGGTCCGAGTTCATACACTCCCCCTCAGACCTAACAAATTCATAAAATATTTTTATCTATGGGCCAATCCATGATGTTCAATGATTGTGATCTCGCTTCCAACATCTATATTTTATTAGAAAAAGGAATAAGGAAAATCTGTAGAAACACAGTCCTGAACATAAAGTACAAGAATGATTAAAAAACACATAAGAAATTTAATAAATCTTCTATAGTCAGCCTCAAGTACCTCCAAGGTTAGATCAAGTGCGCACCTTTATTATTCTCCTAAAGCCCAACTAAATCATCTTGTGAATGCTCTTTGGAATGTATAGTCAGTTATCATCAAGTTTCATCATAATTTTCTAAAGAAAACACATAATTTAAATACAATTGGCCAAACCATGGAATGTTCAGTGTCCATTAGGGAGTAGTGAGCTAGGTTAAAGCCATATCTAAAAATCGTGGACATAAATCTTATATCTTTCATGAATCTTAATAGTTTTTTTCCATTCCCTGATTATATAATTTACTAGCACCTTGACATAGTGTATGTTTCCTTAACATGGTTTCTATAAGAACAAACAATAACCAGTTCTTCAAAACAAGATGACTGCAATATGTGTTTCTATTCAAACACATTTTGGTTGATCAACTATGCTCATTACAGCCCCTCATGGTGGGTAATCAACTCCTCATGGTGGGTAATCAACTCCTCTAGAACTACAGTTAAGAGAACCATAGTCATTTTCCACCCGAATTAACTGAGGGTAATCAACTCCTCTAGAACTACAATTAAGAGAACCATAGTCATTTTCCACCTAAATTAACTGAGGCTTCGCCCTCAACTTTAATAATACATGAAGCCCATAATGTTTTGGAAAACACCAAAGAATTGTTTGTCTCATTTTAAATTCTTTATTTGATTACATTTCATTTGTCACCAAATTAACTTCCACCAATCCATGAGCATGATATCAATAATTACATTTTTTAAACACTTACAAAAACTCATAAATGATCTTCTCAAGAAACTAGTCATATCAAGCTCCCAATGAAAGAGTTATCTAAACACCACACTATTAGATAAAATGATATTTTTGAGAGTTCTATAATCCTCAATGTAAATATCAAATCTATATCGATCAATTATAAATTGATAACTTGTAAATTCCCCCTTTATCAAGTCAATATGCAACGGTTCTTCAAACTTATCCATCTTCAAGTGCTCATCAGGTGCATGGTTGGTAGTCATGCATAGTAACTATGCAAGTTTTTGCATCTCATAAAATTTATTTGATCAACTCTATTCATTATGTGTTTCCCCTTAAGGAAAATTTTTAGACTTGCACCAACAGTGAGTTGAATTTGAGTGTTTTCCTTATTGAGTATTGATGGATTATTAGTTTTCTTATGGTGTCTATTTTTTTATATGAGTAGCCTTGACGTTATATAAGAAAATTGTTATGGGGAAAATATTATTTATGAATTCTGTTGATAGAGGATGGTTAGGTGTTTTGGTTTGGTGGGCATATGTCCTATTTTATGTGGGATAGATTTAGATAACCTCCTTCACATTAGTGATTTGTTTTGCATCATTTTATTATTGTTTCTCTTTTATTGTTTTCATTTATTTTATGGCAACCTCTTCAATCATAAACATGTTCCTCTATAGGAATTTTATGAGTGAGATTGGAGTGGGATCCATTACTCACCCTTGAAGGGGAATGAACAATCATTGTGATGGGGATTTTATGATTGAGGTGTAATTTTAAAGATATTATTTTTATACCGTTAATAAACCTAGTTTGATGCTATGAGATGTATTATGATATTTTCTATGGTATAAAATAATTTTATATTATGTTTTGAGTGAGGAAATGGGTTTTAATAATTGTTATTTCAAATTTTAAGAATTATTATTACATAAGAATGTGGTTTTAGATAGACTAATTTAATTCTTTCATGACTTTTCGTGGGAGGAAATGTTTTATGTTGGGGAGAATTATAACACCCATCTTATAATTTTTTTAATTTATATTTTTCATCATATTTTTTTTTCAAGCAGATGAGAATATATAAAAAAATTAATTTGAACTTTAGGGTTCTCACTTCATTAGTATTTTAAAAACACATTCATAATTTCATCTTTATTTTAAAAGTCTTATTATTATTATTATTATAGTATTTATAGTCCTCTTAATGTTTTGTAACATTGGAAATTAATATTTATAAATAATAATATGTTTGACAATGGTAGAATAAATAGAAAGTAAAAAAAAAGATAATGGAATCATTAATATTAGGTGTTAATGTTAATTATTATAATGGCTGCTATGAAAATTATTTTTGGTATGGGATTATTATCATCACCGCATTCATCATCACCTTTATCATCATCACCATCATCATTATTTCTAATAATCTCTTAGATCAACCAGGGCTTGAAAATTAAGAGGTGAAGGGTCTATAACCCGACTCCCTGAATTTAATACTGGAAAGTTTAGGGAAGAGTCCTATTTATTAAAAAAGGAAAAAGAAAAGCCCCTTTTAACTAGGAGGGAACCCATTACATGGTAGAGAGGTTCAAACCAAACAACTAAAGGATTCAACAAGGCCTGAAGATCCAACAACCAGAATGCCAAAATTCAGTTGCTCGAGAGCCCATTGGTACAAAACTCATTACAAAACGCATGGTTTGTCAACATTGAAAATGAGACCAAAGAGGCCCAAAATCCCAAACACTGAGAGCCATGGAGAAGCTGCCACTAGACACCTTGCTCGACCCGAGCCTAGCACCATGGCGTCGCCGCCCGAGCTCTGCCAGACGCTCTACCATCGCACCGCCCGTCGTCCGACTGAGATCGACCCATTGATCCACATCGTCGCCGTCCTGGAGCATCATAGTCGACCGTCGCCAACCGATGCACGCCGATTTGCCATCCACGACACCCTCCGATTCATTCAGGGGTTAGGTATTTTTCTAATTACATGATGGTGGAAACGTTGCCTTGAAGAAATGATTGATGAATGAATTTATTGGGATGACATGAAGACTCAGGAGAAATTGGACAGATGTGTCTTGTTGGGTGTTATAAACTCTAGATGATGGCTACATAGGTTGAGTACATGGTGTAGGCTGGTGGATATGAATGAATAGAATGTTGTATTACATGGCAGGTACAGGATGATTGTGGTGCCTAGAAACAGTGGTTAGTTGGACGGTTGGGTGGTGGAACGTGGAAACACCTAAGATGTATGCTTAAGCATGACGACGACGACTAGGGAATGTGACATGATGGATCAATGTAGCATACTAACCCCAAAAAAGAAGCATGCATGAATCTTGTTCAAGTATGGCTGAAGAAAAAAGTTGGTTATAAATTCCTATTTTGAAATTTACAAATTAAAAAATGCGTTGTCATTATTGACCATCAGGTATATTGTAAATTTCCCAAGTGACAGGTTTATGGGATCCTTCAAAAATAAGGGACCATTTATTATATGGGTTAACCTTAGAGGGGGGGTTTAATCTCAATCAAATTGGACCCATTGTGTGTGTATATTTCTTTTTTTGGTTGTAATTTCTTCAAACCTACCAATAATAATAATAATAATAATAATAATAATAATAATAATAATAATAATAATTATTATTATTATTATTATTATTAAATTTGTGGGTATAGTCTTTCAATCAATTACCCCAGCCCTAATTATTATTATTATTATTGTGATCACCCTCATCACCATCGTCGTCGTCGTAGTCCTCGTGGCCCTTGCCCTTATCATAGTCCTCGTCGCCCTCACCCTTGTTGTCGTCGTCGTCGTCGTCCTCATCCTCGTCCTCATCCTCATCGTTGTCCTCATCCTCATCCTCACCCTCGTCGTCCTTGTTGTTGTCCTCGTCCTCGTCGTCCTTATCGTCCTCGTCCTCGTTGTCCTCGTCGTCGTCGTCGTCATCATCATCATCATGTCCTCACATTGGTGCAGTTGTGGATTTGATTTGGTGCGGGTGGGGGGGGGGGCTGGGTAACTCCCTGAGTGCAATTTATTTTCTTTGTATTCGCGTTAACCATCCTGTATTATTATTAATATTTTTGATGTTGTTGTTGTTGCTGTTTTTTTGTTAAATCTAATAAAATGAAAAATTAACACCCCAAAGTGGGGTGAGGATCACGTGACACATACAACAAAGATGGCAATGATGGTCCTCACCCTTCCCTCTTCACCCATTCTTTCATCCTCTCTTATCCATGGATGCAATGTCCAGTCAGTTTCTTCTTCTCCTTCATTTTCCTTTTCTATTTCAAAATCTACTTCTAAAATATATGCATGAGTAGTTTTTTTGGAATTTTGGATTTTGGATTTTTGTGTTTCTCTATACGATGGAAAAATATTTGATTTCATATAGATTCTTTACTATATATGGTGTGCATAATCTCGTGATGACAGTATGTATATAATTTGAGGGTGTGCCAACACTACACTGTAATCAGCCATGTATTTGGCTTTTGGAATCCACCTTATCTCGATTTTATGTTTTAAATAAATTGAAAAAGTGGTTTTTATTGATTTATTAGGTTCCAACGATTGATTTCTTAGTTGCTAGTGATTTATTTCACTATGTATCGGTTCTTGAGTTATGTGGTTAAATATTCCTCAGTTTTTTGACATTACCTTTAGTGTTTGTGTATTTAATTTTTTTATTTAATATAAATATTGTATTAAATAATTTAATGTATTTTTTTAAATATTTCATTATATTTATATGAATTACATGTGGCATGAAATGATATTTTCATATAAAGTGTTTAAATATATAATGTAACCCGTTTTCACACACATAATGTTCGATAAAACACCAAATATAGTTTCATTATAATAAATTGAATTTTTAATGATTTTATGATTTGTAATAGATTTTAGAAGAATTATTTGGTTTAACTTCTATTTTTTCAAGATATAATGGTTTGTCTGGTTTGGAAGAAAGATATTTTTTTTCAGAAAAAATATTTATTATTTTTTTCAATTTCATTTATATTAATGTATAGATTTGGATCATGAGAATTTTTTACTTTAAATTATGAAATGGTGTTAGTAAAATAGAGATTATGTCTTATTGGGATTTCTATAAAATTTCACATGAATTTCAAAAGGATTTTGTTTAAGAGATTGTAATAAAAGTTCAAGGTTGGCAATTTGCCTCTTGATATTTGGATTTATAATGAGAACTATAGATTTTGGCAGGTTGAATTTGAAAACCTCCCAGAATACTGTTCTTCATGTCTTAAATTGGTCGACTCCTCTAAACCATGTGTCTATAGGTTTATGAAAAACATGCTTCAAATGATAGCCCTCCTGTTAGGCATTGATCTATCTGGATCAAAAAAGGAAAACAAAAAAGATATTGTATGAACTTCATCTACTCAGTGAATTTTCTAAAATGTTAGAATTATGAAAACTCATACCTACCATGAGTAGGAGATGTTGAATGTCTCTAATGAAAGATCCGTTGAATAGAATGTTGGCCAGTCTAAGGATGAGGAAATAGATTTCAATGAGTGTTAAAACTGTACATGATGCTCAACCATCGAATAACACTAAACAAGATAAAAATGATCACTTTAGATTAGTTAGAACAATAGCTAAGAATAAATTGGTTAATTTAGATGGATTCATTACCCCTCAACCTAGGAAATAAAGGCAAAGGAGCGACTACTCAATAATGGAAAGGATTGTTGTTACTAGGTCCTCTAGGAGTCATATTGCATAAAAGAATAATCTTTAGAACAAAAAGGACATACAAATAGCAGGGATATGCAGGGGTGTTAAAAAAACATGCATCCCCTTCCAAAAGTTGTTGAGGATCCTATTTTATCCTCTATTGAAGAAAACTCAGAAGATGTCAACAAGTTTAAGAACCACACTCATGTTATGAAGGAAGGTCTTAAGGAATAAATCTACCCACAAGATAAGGAACAAGAAACCTTGAATTTTAAAAGATATCAAAATGGGGAGATAACTATTGATGATTAACTAAATATTAGAGAGTATATGTTTGATAGGATTGAATCTGAATTTGATTAGAATCCTAATTTTGATTATCTACACCTTCTTTGGGAATAATTCTTTTTTGAATTTATAGGTTTCTCTAACATGGGAGTTGGCTATGCTTACTTGGTTTATAATGAAGAATACATTTCTAATATGATGCTTGGTTATGAAACTAAAAATTAACTTTCCATGATGATGAATTAATATTTCAATTGTCTATTATTTGGAAATTGGATTAGGTGATGTATGTCTAGGAAAAAGGTGTTGTATGATGTAGAGTTTTCATTACTCAAGGTCATAATTTCCAAATGGGATATGTGTACTTACTCTGCTGTAACCTTTAATGGGGATGGATTTCATGTGAATGGTGTTTTAGTAGGTACAAGGAGTTTTCATTTATTGGATGTAGGAATGAATTTGAGGATCAAATCTCATTTCTAGTGTAGGTTATATGTGATGATATAGACTAAATTTCTAGAAAAGGTTTCCAGATTCATTTATATAACACCTCCATGGTTCATAAAGATTCCTTTCAATTGGGCTACACTCAGATTTTGGATTGTTAAATTGTGGATGTTGAACTTTCCCATGGGTGTTGTTTGGATTCTATCTATGGATTGTTACTCAAGTGGATCATAACTTTACATCATTGTGTTGAAATGATATCCTCAAATCATAACACTAGGCTTCAAGAATAAATGATGGTTTTTAAATAAAAATCCATATTTATGACTAAATGAAGAAAGGATTAATATTCACTCTATTAGAGCTGACTATGGTAGTGTAAAAGTGTGGATTCTCATTGGATAATTATCTCCATTGGATGATAGTATTATTGGTCTACCTCCCTATGAATGGAAGATGATCCGATGTGTTTTCTCATGTGAAGATATTCTTATTGTACTTGTTCTAGAAAGAGGTCTGTGCTTTATGTGATTACGGTGACATTATGATTATCTTTTTTTTTGGTTTTCTGAATATGCATGAGTTGCATGGAGGCACGCGGTATGATGACATGATTTTTTTAAATAATATTTCTATTTGTATTCTTTAAATTCATGGTTGGTGAAAATTTATTGCACCTCTTATTTTCATTGTATCTTCTTTTTCATTTAATGAATTTTAGGGGAGTAGGTTGGGATTCCAACTCATGCTCGAACTTTTTGGATTAATTATAAATGGCATGTGAAGTGTTATTTACCAAGTGAAAGGTGTTTTCTTGTAAAGGGAGTGCATGTGTGAAATGTAGGATTTATTTGAATACTTATAATTTTATATTTGATTGATTGATGGTTTAATTTAGAAAACGTCAAGGGAAACTTTGAGTAACTAAGTGGTAAACTAGTAACAAGTGAAACTCTAGTGAGATTATGCATTGTTAGCGACTCTAGTTTAGTATTCTGATGCAGATAGGAGGTTACCCATCTGATGATGTTGGGTTACTTTGGTGTAAGGTATGTCAATGTCATGTTGGTATACTAGCATGGATGGATAAGAAATTCCACTCCACAGTTATCTCCTTATGTCCTAGGTAGAGATCCCATTTTCATGATGATGTGAGATACTTAATGATGATTTCCCCTTTTATAGTTATATATATATATATATATATATATATTGTTTTTATTAGGTTTTTCCAACTTACGTTTTAATGTGAATATAAAAATTCCATTACACCTTGTTATTTATTTTCTTAAAATATACAATTGTTTTATTATATGTATTTTCAAAATTATATTCCATATTTTTCATTATAAAGGCATTTGTCTAGAATAATTGGTAGAATCCTATTAGGGTTCTTGTTCACGCTCTACATACACAGTTTACTATATATGTAGACTTAATTTTTTAGGATGTAGGCAGAGGCAGAGATATACTTTGATATAGTGGTAGATTGATTTGTTATTTGGGGTATTGAGGAGTTGATAAGTGGATGATGATTTCTTGAACCATATATATTGTTTGTCTTTGGTTTATTTTTAGTTATATATTTTGGGTAGCTTATAAGTTCAGCCTCTTAGTCTTATCATCCTCATGCTTCCTTAGTTTTGGTTTCATTTTTACTATTTCATATATACTCTATTCTCTTGATGTATATAATGGTTAATGGGTTATGTTTTTTATATTACAATTTATGTTTTATTATTTATTCTATATTTGGTTTGGTTTATTATACCTTATTTGGATGTTTTTTTTAAATAATTGTTTATTCCACAGGTGTTATTTATCCAAATTCTCAAACACTGATTTCCTATTTCCTATTGAAATCCCTCTTATAAATTTATAATAGGGAAAATTCATTCTTAAGAGATATGGTTGGTACTCTTAGATCTTTTTTCTAGCCTATATGATCAAGAATGAACTATAGGTTTGTAATGTGTTGTTTCAGGTATTTTATTTGAGTATTTGGGTGTGTATGTTACAAAACTACCTCTTTGGATCCTGATTCATCTTCCCCACTCTTAGATATATAGTTAATGGGGATTGATGATTTACTCTTTGAACTTTCCTCCTCAAAGATTTGGGAACTGACAACTTCCCTTACTGTAGAATATGTTTCTCCCTACATTCTGGCTAAACTTTTAGTGAATCTATTGGAATGATAAGTTCATGCCAAATATCATACTTAATATCACTTTAATATGAATCAGATACCTATTGTACACGAGTATAAGTCACTATCATCTTAAATATGCATGTTCATCCACCGACCCCTCTACCATTAAAATGAAAAGTAAATAACTAATCCATGATCTTAAACTTTTTTTGAGTTTCATGAATTAACTCTTAGTAACACTTTCTATTCAATGCATAAACCAATATATTAACCTTCATTAGGGTGTAGGTGACCTCAAAATCAAGTCTTAAAGGAAATCCATATGAAAATGTTCCCATAAATTTTAATCTCTCTGATAAAATTAATGTCACATGATCGTGTGTATTTTATAAACCAAAAATTACTCATCAAGTAATTGATGACTCTATGAATTTAATTTGAATACCACATATGCCAACTCCAATTTATAGGTTGCATAAATACATTCATTGGTACTCAATAGTCTTGACCCAAAGGTGATAATTACACTATCTCCAAATCCTTTTTTTTAATTTCAAAATATCCACTTTTTGGAGAAGTGGAACCCTTACAAATTTCAACATTGACAATTAGAACCATCCCTGAACCCACATTCAAAATTCAAAATATCTCAAAAACCACATTCAAAATTCAAAATTCAAATAACAGCAGCGCACCTCGAGCCCTACGCCTTGCACAAAACGAGGCCGCACGCCGCCCGGTCCATCATCATCACCGCTCTGACGATGTTGATACCATCGTCGCCGGAAGCATCACACCACGCCAGTAACACCAAAACATCACCGAAGTATGAAACACCATGAGCCGCCATCACCATAAAAACAAACCAGTAGAACTCGCTGCACCTTCATCGTCATCTCCAAATCGTCCAACAGAACAACAAAGTTGCCGGACATCGAGAAAACTCGGAGAAAGGCACCAAAAGTCGCGCCTCCTGGAACACCCTACCGTTCGCACGAACACATCCCAAAACCTCCTCGGAAGCCATCACACCCACCCGACCTGGGAAGGAGCAACGAGCCTAGAAGCCAGAGCAGAGCACGAGCGGCCAAGACCTCCACAGTGAGCCACGACAGAGCCAACACCATCGACCCCAAATAAAACTTCATCGTCACACCTGAACCAGCGAAACAGAGCGCCACTCCAACGAAAATCGCCATAAAAAAAAAAAAATCTTCGCAGATGTCATCTTCAACAGGAAGAAGCAGTAGAACACGCCATCACTAGACCATCCGGTTAAACTGGGAACCAATTTATTGGATGTTACAGACCACAGAAACGGACCCTGCTGAACCAGATTCCAAAAGAAACCGAGCAGTAGCGAGGGTAGATCATATGAGGTGTATTGTAATGGCTCCGTTTTCTCCTGGTGCCTCCCTCGAGCGCGCATCTACCCCACCTAGGGTTCTTCCCCCTGAAGATGGAGCGACCACCATTTCGCTTACCACTTGCCGTATTCACAATTTTCTCTAATTTATGAGCCCGTTTCTTTCTTATATATATCCTTCCAAAGACTAAAGGATATATGACACTACTCATGTCATGACCCCCACCTACTTGTACCCCTCCGAGAACAAAAGTGAAGAGAGGATGATGTCCCTCGAATCCCACCACTATTAGGACACAGGTTGGAGACTAGAATCGAGTGTATATATTCCATACAATGGGAGGAATTACCCTCAATAGTTAAATTTAAGGATAAGAGATAAAATGAGATCCACTAATCAAAACCATGTATACATAAAAAAGTAATACCAATATATAAATGTAATTTCATATATGAAGGAAAAAAATTTAGAAAATACCAAAAGGAATCCCAGGCAATGACTAGGAAACTCCAATAGATCCTAAACAACTCCACGAGATAATAATTCTCAACTCTATCACCAACCAGATCCTACCAACCATAAAAATAGTTTATATATACGTATGGTGAGCATGCAAGTATACTCAGTAGGATCCTCCCTAGAAACACTCATGAAAAATTTGAAAGAAAAAAACCAATTCTCAAAAAAGAAATAAATGAAACCAATTTATCACTTATGTGGGTAAAATTATACACCATCCTCACCATGGTTTTCTCACCATGTAACACATAAAAGTATGGAAATCCATATCAAAATATATCTATAAGAAAGGTGCCTCTTTTCCACTTTTCCACTTCCCCACTAGTTTGTTACTCTCACACCCTAATTCCAAATATCATATGATCATCCCTCCCACAATTCATCCTTTTATAAACATGGAAGTCATATCAACACCATCTTGTATCCTATGTTGCTCATCAAAACCTCATTATCATCTCATTTTGTAACCAAGTAGAATTATGGAAGCCACTACAGCTCACACATCATGTTTTATATCTCAAGCGACTAAAACCCCTGAATATGAACCCATGGGAATCTGTAGCCGCTACGAATGGTGTAATATCCAAAGATTTTAAATAGAAATTTTATAGCATACAAGATACACAACACCGAGCTCAAAAGAAAAATGAAATATTATTATGTATCTGTTATATCCTAGTTGTTAAATTAGTGGGTATGAATAATAATAACTGATTTATGAAATATATAATGGTTCTGCTAATTGCTAATGTATTGATTAATGATTTATATATAAGTACACAATTTTTAGTAAAGTTGTTTAATTCTTCATAGGTAATTTTTTTAAAAAAATGTTTTTATTGCTTTTTGTGAGAAAAAATATAATTAATTTATGAAAATTTATTTGATAAAATGAACTTAATTTTTAAAATTATCACATCAAAATTATCTTAAAATTAATTTTTGATAATTTTCTAAAAATATTGATTCATTAGGGAATAGTGAAAAATACTAATTATTATTGAAAGCTGTATTTTATTTTAAAGTATTGACAAGGTAAAATTATGTTTTGGATTATTTTTAAATTTTTATTGGTTTATTTTGATTTAAAATAATTCAATTATGGTTTTTGAAATGGATTTTATACTAGAATTTAGTATAATAATATTTTATATTTAAAAGGGCATTTTTCTGGGAAAAAAATATTTTTCTTTGTATTTTTCCTATTTAATTTTAAATTAAAATTTGAAAATTCTATGTTTTAAATTTTTAACAATGTATTACATATTTGGAATTAGGAGGTAAAAATTTAGTAAAGAATTCTCTTTTATTTTAGATAAATATGAATAACAATCTCAGTGATTTTAGTTACCATGATAATGGGTGAATCAGGTAATTTAGGTTAAAAATAAAATGATAAGAACTATTAAATGACTCAAAAACTTACCTAAATCTTATAGTATGGGTATATATTGACAATAATAATCTAAGGGTCGAATATGTGACATTTTGGAGCCACATGGATAATATTATGACCTTTATAATATTTTATTCAAAAAATGTCAAACATGTCACACTCTTGCTTTTAATAAGTGCAATATTTTTAATATGATCTTATCCAGAGGGTATGTTTTACTATAAATAGTATTTTGAAAGATAAAAGTATTATATTAATCATTTAAATTTATTTTTAATTTTTAGTGAAGATATAATTACCTTAAATTCTTGCACAACGTTGATACAATAATTATTCAATTAATGAATAAAATAAAATAAATGATATTACAAATATTAAATAAATATAATTTGAGATAAATAATGTTATAAATGAATTTTATAGATTACCATGAAATGTTAGGGATATAATAAAATATTTGATTCAAATTTTATATGTTGTATTGATATTATTAAAGTCAAAGTAATGAATAATTCTAAGAATTGACATTATGGATATTTTATAGAAAATAATATTTTATTAAATGATATAAAATTACTAAAAAACTGAAATTTGGCCAAATAATTAGGATAAGGTTTTAAATATCAACCATGGTCCATTTTTGGACTTTTTTCATTTTATTGTAACTATATTAACCCCCAAAGAGTAAAAATCTATGTTGCCCTAGTAAGAGTTAAAGGGGTTGAATAAGGGTTAAAACTAAAGGATAAGGGTATAAATATAGTCAAAACTTGTATAATTTTTATTTTATGAAGGTATTTTGACCCATAATCATATTATATTTTAAATAAATCACTTTGGAACCATTTGTAATCAAAAATTAATTCATATTAATTTAATATTTTGAGGAATTCAAAGAGTGCCTCTTCCCTCTCTTATAAAAGGGAACCTCTTCTTCTCAATCCTTCACACTTCGAAGCCCATTTAGTTTGGAAAATACCTACCCAAATACCTTAATATAATACTTAATATCATTCTAGAGGCCCTATTTTATGAATATTACCAATTTTAGTGGTCTTAAAGTGTTAAGCAAAAGAGGTTTTCTAAAGAAGAGGTATAGTTTTTATCTACATGTTTTAGTTTTGTTTCTTCTTCCACATCACTAAAAAATTATTAAAAAATCTAAATAATAACTATATTATAATAAATATACTAAGATGTTATTATGTTAGTCAAATGACCTATATTCATCTTATCTTCCATCAAATGGGTATATAATCATCATTTGTGTGTACGAAAGATACCACCTCGTGAACCGATATAATTCGTTTTTCATCACCATCTCTCAATAAAATTTATAATGATGAAATTAATGTTTATATATGATATTAACGAAATATTTATCATTATTAAAATATAACATATCATTTAAATTCTTACATTTCAATGCACAAAAAAATGATACATCGTTCGTGCGTACGTATGGACCACCACCTCCACGAAGCGATGTGATTCATTTTTCATCACCACATCACATGAATGATATATATAAGTATAATTGAAGAAGTGATATGAAATTTATGATATTATTATCATTATTTAATGATAAAATAATACTTACCTTCTTTCTATAATGATCGTTTAAAAATGGAAACGTTACTCATGTGTACGTATGACCTACCGTCTCTATGATTGTAACATAGTTCATTTTCTATAACCATATGTAATGGTTGAATTTAAAAATTTAATTTATGTATAAAAATTATAATAATTTCATGAATATTATTCTGAAGATGGTGGATTAATGACCTCTTTGACCATAGTCAACCTACTGAAGTCATTTTGGACTTATAACCAAATATCACTAAAACATATGACATGAACATAAATGATTAAGTAATTGTTATAACATGATAATAAGTGAGATAAAAGGAATAATAAACTTAAATAAGGTTATTAAGAAATTAAATAATTATCCTAACTTTATTATTCAGTAAGATAAAGAACATACGTGACGAGTCAGACTCAAGGTAAGAGATTTTTGTCTCAGTTTTATTTCTATGGGATACATGCCTTATACACTACATGTTTATTTTGTGTGGTGTATATACTGTGCATGAATTTATTTTATTATTATTATCATGAAAATTATGGGATATACATATCTATTTTTTTTATTTCATGGGTTTTATGATTCAAATGATACTGAAGTGGTATGGGTTTATTTCACAATCTCATCATTATTCAGGATTATTTATATTTAAGTATTTATTTGAGAATATTTATCTTCCATGTCCATGTTTTCTATAAAAAAAAATTCAAAAATGTTTTTAAAATTTTCAAAAAATTGTTTAAAACATTGTTTACCCATGTTTTCCTTTTTACAAAATAGTTTGAAAGGAATATTTTTATCATTTTCCAAACGAGGTACTTTGTGAATTTTCTAACAAAAAATACGAGAGGATTTTTTTTACTTATACGCATGAGAAGATTTTCCCACCATAATTACGCCTAAATGATTTGAATCTTACATTATATGTTTAAAATTTTATTTTCAAAGAAATTTTTTTTATTTAAAATCACGCAGTTTTTTTAAGAGAACCGATTTTAAAACAAAAAAGCTATTTTCCTCAATAATTTTTCCAAGTGATCTTTCAAAATAATTTTCAATCTAATATGAAATCCTTTGATGTTAATTATAATTTAGTAGGGATATTATTCAAGTATACCATCCTTATTCTTTCTTTGGATGGATTATTTTTATGATAAAAAGTTTAAATATTTATGAAACCCATTTCTTTTCATGGGTTCTATATGATGAATGTTTTAAGATCCCGTGGGACACATATGTATGGTTTTCATTATGTGATTGGTGAGACCTATATATCCCTCCAGTGCACTGGTTAAATTATTATATCTCATGAGATAATTATGGGAAACAACTTGATGTGATTGATCCATTATGGGAAATAAGTCGACGTGATTGATATGTTATGGGAAACAAGTCAATGTGTTTGATACGTTATGGGGAAAAGTTGATACGATTGATCCATTATGAGATACAGGTGTTGATGCCTGATCTGATGGGATTGGTAATTAACCTTGACATATGAAATGGTTTTAATACTTATGATCATGCCACAAATATTTATAACATGAACTTATGGTTCATGTCTGAGTTATGATTAATTTTCATTCTTATGATCCATGTATTTTGAAATGTTAATGTCTTATGCCATAACTCATGTTTATGATCTTTGTCATATTGGGTATCAACTTTGTGAGTTATGGTCAATATCTCATGCCCTTATACTTATCTTATGCTTTCATATGACCATCAATTGATATCTCTCATGTTTACCCTTACTGAGCATCTGATCTCACCCTTTATTATGTTTCTTTTCCCTAGGTAATAAAGAAAGGTTTTAAGTAGGATATGTCTAAGAAAGGTGCTATATGTGAATAATTTTTTTGAGGATGATATAGATTTTTATAAAATATTTGTTTAATTTTACATGATATATAAGAGTTTATCCTAATTATCTAAAACTATAAACCTAAAAGGTACTTTAGTGTGAAGGTGATCCAATATTTCCTTTGATTTTGTAAGTTTTGGATGGTTTTAATTGGGTCATGTTTATTTTTTTCAAACAAATAAATGTAAAGATTATTTTTTAACACTAGATTCAGGAGTGCAAGTTCTGGGCTGTTACAACTGGTATCAGAGGACAATTTAGATAACGTTCGATATTAAGATGTTTCATGAGAAGTTTTCTTAATAGTTATGGATATCATCATGGGTTTATAATTTTATGGTTAAAAATAATTTCAAAGTCTCAGACAGCCCTTTTTAGGTTTTTAGTTATGAAATTTTAAGGTGACTATTGGTATTTTGGGAGGCATTTATTTGTGAGGTATATGAAACCCTTAAGTTTATCATGTGAAAAAGGTTATTTAAGGAATAATTCCTTTGATTTTTAGGGAATAAATTTAATGATATTGATACCCTTTAGGGTTTATATGATCTTTGATTTTTAGGTAATTATGGGTTATTACATTTTTGGGATGAAAACTGAAAGGTACAAGATAACCTTTGAGGTTAAAAAATTTCATTAATGTTGAATATATTATGGTTATTTTTCAGGATGTTTCTCTAATTTTTATGAATTTTATAAGAATTATAGTTTTATAAAAAGGAAAACCCATAGTTTGGGTGAAAACTTGTTGCATCTGTCAAGGCTGTGAGGTTTGAACCCACAACTAAAAGGCGATAAGGGTGAATCACTTACCACTAGCCTATATGAAGTCCCGATTAGTATGAAATTTTATTTTTAGTTAAAGTATTTGATGGATATATAATAAGTTGATTTTTATAACATATTTTTTAATGTATAGATAACCACCATGATTAGAAAATGATTTGGTGATTAGGTGATTAATATTATTTCAAAAGAAGTTCACATTTTTGGGGAGCATTGTAAGATTAAGGTAAACAAAATATTATGGGATTTTATTTGAAGAATAAAGTTTGAATTTTATTTTGGAATCACATATGACTTTATTTTGGATTTATGGTGATTTATGGAAATGATTAGCATATCTTAGAGATTATGTAATTAGGTAAATTCATTGATGTGATTTGGAGATAAATGCTAAATTTATTTTGGAAGATGATGTGAATAAATCCTTTTGATTTTTTTATTTCAATCTTAGGCCAGAATGATTTTGAGGAATTTTAAGGACATTTATTTATTTAATGATATAAGTTGAACTTTGGATATTACTATTGAATTTTGGAGATTTAATTAGTTATCTTATTTTGAAGATTTATTCTTTTTGAGAATTATATTACCTTGTGCTAACCATTTTTGGTTTCGGTTAATGCCTAAAGACAGAAGGAATATATTGTTTTTCTTTTATGGATTTTGTGATCAATATAATTTTATTTTAGTGCTTCAGGAATGAAAAATTCATAGTTCTCATTTGGAGAAAAGATTCAATTATAGTGGAAATTCATTAAAGGATGAAATTATAATTTTCAAGTAAGTATATTTCCCTATGTTCATATTATATATAGAAATGGAATTCCTCAACTCTAGGAAAATGATCTTGAAACAAAAACATTTTTTGTTTAATTTTTATACTAAAAAATCAATGACCTTTTAACCGATCATAGATTTACAGTTTTGTGATGGTTAACTTTCTCATGATCACATTCTTTATCACTCTCTACTAGTGCTTAAGTATTATATTTTCTCTTCTATATCCATGTTTTCACTTACCACTAATGTTATCCAATTAAAAAACCTAGTATATGTTATCTCAGGTGAACTTCATACTTCCCTTTATATATTTTTAAGTGAAATTTTTATTAACCCTTTTTAGGATATGGGATTTCAAAAAAGGTATTTTGAAAAGTCAAAACCTGGTTATCGAGAACAAGATTGAATTATGAGGGAAATTTTTTTAAAGGGTGGGGGGAATGTAATATCATGAGATTTTAAATAGAAATTCTATAGCATACAAGATATACAACACCGATAATAAAAAACAGTGAAATAATATTTTGTGATTATTATATCCCAGCCGTTAAATTAGAGGTATGAATAATAATAACTGATTTATGAAATATTTAATGGTTTTAATCATTACTAATATATTAATTAATTATTTATAAATAATAACTCTATTTTTAGTAAAGTTATTTAATCCTTCATAAATATATTTTCTTTAAAAATGATTTTTATTATTTTTTATGTTAAAATAATATAATTAATTTATGAAAATGTATTTGATAAAATGAACTTAAATTTTAAAATCATCATGTAAAATTTTCTTAAAATTAAAATTTTAGATTTTTTTGAAAATATTTATTTTTCAATGAATAGTTAAAAATACTGATTTTTATTGAAAACTGTATTTTATTTTAAAGTATTTACAAGGTCAAATTTTGATTTGGATTGTTTTTAAATTTTTATTGGTTCATTTTTATTTAAAATAATCAAATTATGGTTCTTTAAATGGATTTTATACTTGAATTTAGTAAAATAATATTTTATATTGAAAAGGGCAATTTTTTGAAAAAATTGTTTTTCATTGTGTTTTCCAGTTTAATTTTAAATTAAATTTTGAAACTTCTATGTTTTGATTTTTTTAAAAATTATTACATATTTTTAACCATGAGGTCAAAATTTATTAAATAGTTCCCTTCTATTTTTGATCAATATGAATAGTAACCTTAATAATTTTTGTTACAACGGTAAAGGGTAAATTAGGTAATTTAGGTTAATAATAAAATGATTAGAACTATTAAATGACCAAAAAAATTACCTAAATCTTATAATATGATTATATCTTGGACATAATCACCTAATAGTATAATTTATTTCCTTTTGGGGCCACATGGATGCAATTATGACCTTTATATTATTTTATTCAACGAAATATCAATTATGTCACACTCTTGTTTTTAATAAGTGTAATATTTTTAATATGGTCTTATCCAGAGGATATAGTAAACTATAAATTGTATTTTGAAATCTAAAAGATTTAAATTCATCATGGTGATTTATTTATAATTTTTAGCGATGAAATAATTACCTTAAATGCGTGCACAAAGATGATGCAGTAATTATTCAATTAACAAAAAAAATGATATTTAAAATATTAAGATAAATATAATTTGATATAAATAATGTGATCTACTAATTTTATATATCATCATGACATTTTAGGGATATTATAAAATATTTGGTTCAAATTTAGATGTTTTCTTGATATTATTAAAGTCAAAATAATGAATAATTTTAAAAATGACATTATGGATATTTTATAGTAAATAATATGCTATTAAATTATATAAAATCCCTAAAAATATTAAATTCATCCAAGTGATTATTATAAGGTTTAAAATATCAACCATTTTCCATTTATTGTTTTTTTTATTTTATAGTAAATATATTAACCCTCAAAGTGTAAAAATCCATGTTGTCACGGTAAGAGATAAAGAGGTTAAATAAGGGTTAAAACCAAAAGATAAGGGTATAAATATAGTAAAAAATTATCCATTTTTTTGTTTTAGTATATTTATTATAATAATAATCTTATATTCAAAATAACTCACTTTTTAACCATTTTAAATTGAAAATTAAATTGTATTAATTTAATATTTTGAGGAATTCTAAGAGTACCTCTCTTCTCTTTTATAAAAGGGAACCACTCATAAATCCTTCACACTTCAAAAACTACTTTTTTTTGCCAATACTTACCCAAATACCTTCCTATAACCCCTCATCTCATTCTTTAGGTAATTTTTTGGAATAATATGAATTTTAGAGGTCTTAAGGTGTAAGCAAAGGAGGTTTTCCAAACAAGAGGTATAGTTTTTATCTATATTTTTTATATTTTATTCTTATTCCACATCCCTCAAAACTTATTCAACAATGATAAATAATAACTCCAATATCCACCATATACTGAGATTTTATTAATTTAGTGTAATGGCCTATATCCATCTTCTCTTCTATCAAATGCGAACAAAATCATTATTCGTGTGTACGAGGGACTACCGCCTCACGAACCGATGTAATTCATTTTCCATCACCATCTATCAGGAAAGGTTATAATGATGAAAATTAATTTTTATATATGATATTAATGACATATTTATCATTTTTAAAAGATAATATATCATTTACATTCTTACCTTTTCATGCACATAAAATGATTAATTTTTTCGTGCTTACGTGTGGACTACCACCTCCATGAAGCGATGTGATTAATTTTTCATAACCAAATCACATGGATGATATATATAAGTGTATTTTAATAATTAATAAGAAATTTATGATATTATTATTATTATTTAATTTTAAAATAATACTTACCTTCTTTACATAATGATCATTGAAAAATAGAAGCATCACTAATGCATACGAATGACCTACCATCCTTATCATTGAAACATAGTTAATTTTTCATAATAATATGTAATGGTTAAATTTAAAAGTATAATTAATTTATAAATTATTTCATTAATATTATTCTATATATGGTGGATTAATGACCACTCTGACCATAGTTAACCTACCAAAGTCATTTTTGACTTATGGAGCAAATATCACTAAAAAATATAATTTGAACATAAATGATTAAGTAATTGTTATAACATGATAATAAGTGAGATAAGAGGACTAATAAACTTAAAAAATATTATTAAGTAAGTAAATAATATAAATATGTTTATTACTCTGTAAGATAAAGAATGCACGTGACAAGTTGGACTCAAGGTAAGAGATTTTTAACTCACTTTTATTTCCATGGGATACATGCCTTATACACCACATGATTATTTTGTGTGATGTATATACTTCACATGAATGTATTTTATTATTCTTATTAGTAAAATTATTATATATACATATTCATATAATTTTATTTATTTCATGGGGCTTATGATTCAAATAATACCAAAGTTGTAAGGTTTTATTTTACAATCTCATCATTAATTGGGATTTTTTATGTTTAAGTATTCATTTGGGAATATTTCTCTTCCATGTACATGTTTTCTAATTTTTTTTTCAATTTTTTACAATTATACTACAATCTTTAAAACCATTTTTTACCAATGTTTGACTTCTTACAAAATGGATTGAAAGGATTTTTTTTCTTATTTTCCAAAAAAGGTACATTGTAACTTTTACAACAAAAAAATATATGAGGAATTCATTTTTAACTTATAAGACATGAGTGACTTATACCACCATAATTACAACTCAATGAATTTATGCTTCCATTAAAATTTTACAATTTTATTTTCAAAGAAAATGTTTTCATTTAAAAGTACACAGTTCTTTTTGAAGATAAGTGATTTTAAAATTGAAAACTTATTTTCCTCATGAATTTTTCCATGTGATATTTCAAAATAATTTTTCATATAAGATTACATCCTTTAATGATAATTAAACTTTACTTGGGATATGATTCAAGGATACCGTCCTTATTCTTTCTATGGATCGTTTATTCTTATGATGAGAAGATGAAATGTTTATGAAACCCATTTCTTTTCATGGGTTCTAATATGATGAATGTTTTATGATATTATAGCACACATATGTATAGTTTTTATTATGTTATGGGTGGGACCTATGTCTCTCTCCAATGCTTTGGGTAAAGTATTATATCTCATGAGATAATTATGGTAAACAAGTTGATGTGCTTGATTTTTTATGAGAAACAAGTCGATGTGCTTGATCCATTATGGGAAATAAGTCTATGTGATTGATCTATTATAGGAAACAAGTTGATGTTCTTGATCCATTATGAGAAATAAGTGTTTATGCTTGATCCCATGGTCTTGGTAATTAACCTTGACTTATGAAATGGTTTCTATACTTATGATGTTACCACACATATTTATGATATTAACTTATGGTTTATGATTGAGTTGGGATGAATTTTCATTCTTATGATCCATGTATTTTGAAATGTAAATGTTTTATTACATAACTCATGTTTATAATCTTTTTCATATTGGGTATAAACTTTGTAAGTTATGTTCAATATATCACAACCTTATACTTATCTTATTCTTTAATATGATCATCAATTGATATATCGCATGTTTACCCTTACTAGGCATCTGAGATCAACCACTATTATGTTTCCTTTCCCTAGGTTATGAAGAAAGGTTTTAAGAAGGATATTTATAAGAAATGTACTAGACATGAAGAAATTTTGGGAGATGATATAGATTTTTATGAACTAGTTGTTTAATTTTCCATGATATATAATTTTTTGTCCTAATTCTATAAAACTCTAAATCTAAAAGGTCCTTCAGTGTGAATGTGATATAATATTTCCTTTGATTTTGTAAGTTTTGGATGGTTTAAATTGGGTCATTTTTATTTCTATTAAATAAATAAATGTAAAGATTATGATTTTAGCACCGCATCTGAGAGTGCGGGTTCTGGGCTATTAAAATTAGATACAAGTATGTTTACTAACCTCATGTCATTAAATATCACACATAAATGTATAGCCATCATATCATGTGCATGTAAATTACCAATACCTTAAGTCATCATATATCAGATATTCCTACACACAATACTATAACAAAAAGGAGAGTGGGGGTAGGGAGAAGTCTACAATATATTCCCTCGCTATCCTGTATGTTGGAGAACCCCCCAAACATTTCGGTTTCAGTTTCCATGTTGAATCGGGTGGTAAAGCATCTAAAATTAGATAATATAATGATATTATCAGGGACAGACACACTCAGGGAAATTACCTATCCCTAGACTCAAACTACTACTATCATTTCACATGATAGTTGTATTCCACCACCAAGGTCCAGGAATAAGATTTAACCCATGCATCAAAATTAAAATCTTTTATCATCTTCAGTTAGTAATTAGAAATTTATAATCATTATTTTTTAAATACTTTTCAAATTACAATTTAATCAAATAAATTCATTACAAGATAAGAAGATTTCATATTTATATTACCATTCCTTTATTTCATCCCATGCTACTCAAAGAATTTATTTCCAACCATTGTTTCTCATTTAATAAAATAAATTTATTACAAGATAACATGATTTCATATTCGTATTACCATTCCTTTATTCCATCCAATGCTCCTCAGATAATTCAATTACATCAATCCCATAGTTTCTCATTTAATTGCATCATCTAATCACATCAAACAATAAAAACCTATATAATGGGTTCATTTATTAATATATTTATCATTATATAATTTTTGGGTACTTTTGGACTGATCATATGCTACCCCAACCAAAGATTCACTTTCCATGCATTGGAAAAAATTACACCAAGAAGTTGGAGACCATAAAAAACAATAATTAAAAAACCATCAATTTAAAAGAAATAACCAAGAATCAACCAATGAGAAAACCCATCTCTCAACTCATTAAAAACACCCTGGTTTCATCCTCAACACCATTGTGCATAAAAAATTCCATCCTACTATAGCTGGTATCAAGACACCTCTAGAACCTGAGAGAACCAACCCATTGTTTATAAAAAATCCCAATGATTCTAGGTTCAAAAAAAATCATAGTAAGGCTATACCATATTAGATAATACATACATATAAATGAAATATTTTTATCACAAAAATTCAAGGGGAAACTAATTCCATAAGACCAAAGCATACAAGCCTTAAAAAAAGGATAATCTCAGTCATCCCCATCTAGTTATCTTCAGCATAAAACAATTTCATTAATATATCGAATTAAATTATTCATTATAAACTGATGTAACAAGAATAAGATACCTATAAAAAACTATTAATCAATATGTATGAATCAACTATAAACATGCATTTATAATTACTTCTATATCCAATTTTTTTTAAAAAGGGTACTTATCAATTTACATGCTTCTTTCATTAATAATTAAATCATTTTGGATGTAAATAATTTAAAAAATTCAGAGCATATTATTCATTCTAAACAATATTTATAACAATGAAAAATAGAAAACTCACTATCTATAAAAACAAGAGGAATTAAATGCATGGGGGTAAATCACAAGCGATTACAATATCCCAAATCTAATTTTATCATCAATTTGAGTTATTATCTTTCTAAGGTTGATTCCACCATTACCCAAAGAAGAAAATGTAATAAAATATTTAACTTTCTTATAAATATATTGGATAAGTAATGGATCCTGACTTTTATTAGACATCCAATGTTCTCTAAGAATGAATGGAAGATCAAGGATCAACCACCACTGATCTCAAAGGAAACCTCCTCAGAACCTATCCATGATAGCCCACTATCAATCCATGCTCAAAACTCATCCCAAACTAGATTAACCTATCCATATAGAATCATAAAAAATAAAGGGATCTAGAAATATGAAGATAATAGGAGAAGATAGAGTACCTTAGTCCACAAGACTTCGATACGATTCTCTAAGGTGTTTAAACTCTCAAAGGAAGTTGTTGGAGAGTGGTGAGAGGGATAGTGGTCAGATAGCTTTAGAAAGGAGATATTAAAAATCAAAAAAATTCTTAGAACCTCTATTTATATAGGAATCCAAAAATTCCTCTACAATGACATAGTAGCATTAAAAACTCCTATGATGGCTTTGGTCAAAGGGAGATCCCATTTCCCTAGTTTTTGAAATTGTTGAACCCAAAAATCTCACACACATTTTAAATAATATTTAAAATACTTTACCACCACCATTTATTTCACCAAGGATTGGTGAAAGGTGTTTTGGACACCCAATAGTTCACCGCGACCTCCATCATATCATGTGGAGGAATCCCTAATATTTTTGAACTACTACACCAAGGTCTTTAGTTTGGAGAGCTCCATCTCACTATTTCCCTTCTCCCACATGTGATTGAAATATCTACAACACCACATTATAACAATCACAACACAAGTCATTTAGAGGGTCCATTTTTTACACAGGAGGGCTACACCATGTGCTACGCCTAGCAATATCAGTGTTTTTGGGTGTGTATTTCCATTAGAGAGAACCCCCAAGGAACCTAATGAGGACACACCCTCTATAATGGGGTGGAATACTTCCCTATTTCATATAGGGTAAACAAATTAGGAGAATTTTTTTCCAAAATGTCTAGTTAATTCATTTCACATGTCGTGGTGCACCTAATGAATCTCTACCCACTATAAAATTCCCAGGCCTCAAAACAAACAACACCAAAATAGCCATACCTCACCCACATCACAAAATAATCTCACCACAACCAAAACCATGCCCACTAATTTGTCATGGTGAGCCTCAAGATGTATAGAACACATATATAGACTTAAAAAAACCTTGAAACTCCCACTCTTCACCTCTATACCTTAGGAAACCACAAAGGAAGGAATAAAACAACTAGTCCCTTATATCATATTCATATCAAAAAATTATCATCCATGATAATTAAAATAAAACCTAAGATCATAAAGAAAGGGGAAAAATATCCACCCCATGAAATAAATCTCAAGGACCATGGTAAAATATAATACAACCAACACAACATAGGGAAAGAGTGAATAAACACACAACACCATCAAATATTTCATAAAATGGGAAAATATCAAACAAAACATATAAATAAAGATAAGAAAACTTTGGATAATGATCTCTCATATGTGACTCATACTCCTAACTACACTCATCCAATCCATTCTATTACAACATGAAACAAAAAAAGGAATATAATTCCCAAAAACTACTTCTCCTGATGGATCTAGAACTTCATAGGCCTCTTCTTGATGGTCTCATCATCTTCAACATCCATCTCTCCCTAATTGATGATGTGGGAATCTTCATGAAGGTACTAAAAAAGATATGAAAGATAAAAAACACCATTTATCAACCTAATCTATGTTTAGTAGTGTTAATTAATATAAAATATTGCCATCACATTCCAACACCTCAAAAGGTCCAAAAAATTGGAGGTATAGCTTACTCTTAGTATTGAACCTCTGTTTTCCATGATGAGAATATACCTTCAAGAAAACATGATCTCCAATGCTGAACTTCATAGGCCTCCTCCTATGATTTACATAGGACTTAAGATGATCCCGATCTACCTTCATTTTCTCATGGATCACTTATACATTCTATGCTATGCAATGCACCAATTCTGGTTAAAGAATTGCTGATTGCACAACCTTGGTCCAACATAATAGAGATCATAAAGGTCAGAAATATAGTACTTCAACTGGATCCATAATAATATTAGAGTAGTAATTGTTATTATAATAAAAATATAAAAGGTTGGTTATCTAACCACAAAAAATGGGCAATTAATGGTGTTTTTAGTGGCCTAGCAGTGGTTCAAACCACCGCCTAATAATTTCATAGTAGTTTCTAAAACTGCCATGTATTTCATGGTTGCTAGTAATTTAGTTGCGGTTTGTGGTATTTAGTGACATTTTTTTAAGTGTCATTTTTGTAGCATTTAGTGGAGATTTTCTTTTTAATTACTAGTGGTTTATTAATTTCCACTATGAATATAAATAAAATAAATTTAACATCCACCAAGAATTTAGCAGTGGTTATGTTTAGTGGTGGTTCCTCATAACTGTCACAAAATACATTCAATATTATATGTTTAGTAGTGGTTACTACAAATCGCCATTAAATTTGTTTTTTTAATTATTTAATAAAAAACTATAAAAATAAAAAATATAACATGATATAAACTAAAAAATAAATACATGATAACCCCGTAATTTATACATAACATAACCACAGTCATATATATACAACCACAATCAAAATAACCTAAGTCTGACTCACCCCATACATCAACCAATACCTCGATTGAAATATATACATATAAAACATGTCCAAAAAAACCCATGCCCAATATACGTCCATGTCATGACCTCCACTGCATCTATCTACCTCCATATCTCATAAAATGAAATTGAGAATTCCATCTCATCAGTTGTAACAAAAAATAAAATAAAAAAAATTAGAACTAAACATAATAAATTAGAATTACAAAAGAATAATTGATAAAATTTTAACATACCATGGAAACTAAGAACCATCATAATTGGCTTCTAAAGAATGTCATAGATAATAATGATCAACCTCCTGCCTACTTGTGGAATATACCACCTATAATGAAAATCAAAACATTTAGGAAAATAAATGCGAAATAGAAAAGACACAGAATATATTCATAATGTTGCACGTAAAATTTGTTATTTTATTAATCAAATAGAAGAAATTTTAACATAAAAAAATAATATATAATGAAAAACACTTTGAAAATAGAAACATACCTATTTAAGATAACATTCAACACTTGAAACTAAAAAGGGATAAGTAAATATTCTAGTTTTTTTTAAAGCAACGTGCGGTGTTTTTAAATTTATTTAATAAATTTTTAAAATTTTTGATATCACAACATTTCCTATATTTCAAAAATAACTAAATGATGGTTTTCTCATGATTTCACATAAATACAAGGTATTTTTCTATGGTTTTGATTGTTCCATGAACATTTTAGTGTTTTAAAACACTAAAAATGAATTTATGATCATAATGAGAAAACCATAATTCAGAATGATGTGCTGTCAATTCCTAAATTTCAAAATTAAATCTAAAGTAATTTTCTTCTAATTATAGGGAAATCTGACATCATTTTTCTGATTTTGATCATTCCATGCATGTTTTAGTGTTTTAAGACACTAAATACATATTTATGGCCATAACGGGAAAACCATCATTTGGAATGATGTTTCATCAATTCATACATTTCAAAATTAAATCAATGGAGGTTTTCACCTTATTTTAGGACTAACTGAAAAGTAATTTTTTTATTATCAAAACACTTTTTGAAGAAAAAGTGAGAAACCAAAAGATCCAACATTACAAACAAATAAAACCATTAAAGAGGATAACCCAGATCAAGGCTACAATATCTGCCCCTCCCTAGAAACTACACCATGATGAAAAGCCCTCACTCACCTTATTTTAGGAAAATACAACATTTTTTTATTGGTTTTGACACCCCGATACTTGTTTTAGTGTTTTAAAACACTAAAAATGTGTTTAAAACCATAATGAGAAAATCATCATTTGGAATGACATGTCTTTGGTTCCTAAATTTTACAATTAAATCTATAGTAATTTCCTATGATTTTAAAGAAATACGATGTCGTTTTCATGGTTTTGACCATTCCATGCAGGTTTTAGTGTTTGAAAATACTAAAAACTCATTTACATCCATAATAGGAAAAAAATAATTCATAATGATGTGCCATTAGTTCCAACATTTAACAATTAAAGCTAAGGTGGCTTTCCATTGATTTTAGGACAATCTGACATTGTTTTTCTGGTTTTGACCCCTTAACACTTATTTTAGTGTTTTAAAACACTAAAAATGTATTTATGACCATAATGAGAAAACCATCATTCAGAATGATGTACCTTTGGTTGATACATTTCAAAATTAAATCTACGGTGGTTTTACCCTAATTTCAGGGTAATTCGACATCATTTTTCTGGTTTTGACTATTCCACGCACATTTTTAAAACACTAAAAATGCATTTATGGACATAATGGGTAAAATATTATTTGGAATGATGTGCCGTTGGTTATTAAATTTCAAAATTAAATATAAGTTGGTTTCCCCCTAATTCTAGATCAATACATTGTCGTTTTCCTATTTTTACCATTCCATGCATGTTTTAATGTTTTAAAACACTAAAAACACATTTATAACCATAATGGGAAAACTATTATTCGGAATGATGTGCTGTAAGTTCCTAAATTTTAAAATTAAATATATGGTGGTTTTACTCTAATTTTAAGACTATATAATTTTTTTTCATGGTTTTAACCTCCAAAACTTGTTTTAGTGTTTTAAAATACTAAAAAATGAATTTACGAACATAATGGGAAAACTGTCATTTAGAATGACGTGATGTTGGTTAATTAATTTTAAAATTAAATATATGGTCATTATCCACTGATTTAAAGGAAATAAAACATTATTTTCCTATTTTTGACCCTCCAACACTTATTTTTAAAGGCTTTTGTACCTTTCAGAAGTTTTTACCAAGTCGAAACTGAGAAAACAAGCTCAAATTGTTTTCAAACTTAGGGATAACAATATATAATTTATTTTTGATGTGTAGGAATCAACCACACATCAATACATAACAATATGTGGCTGTTATAACTCAAAATGCATTTTTTCTATATTAGTGTCATTTTAGTTTTTTTATTGATGTTGAATGTGTTCTTTGAAAATGTGTGAATGATCTATTGAATTTAGAATTTACCTCACTGGGATGAACTATAAGGATAAAAATTTCTTCATGGATCATAATTTTCATATGATAAAATACAGAAACTAATTCATTTTCCATTTGTGACCACCACTGATCCTATATTTTCCTATAAGAGTCTTGTTCTTGCACTTTTTCTTTCAATATTGTAATTTCTCTTTGTGATTCCTGATCAACAACACTACTTGAACCCCCACCGGGTGTAGTAGTAATGGATTACACCACCCTACCAAACATAACTGAAGGTGTAGGCAAAAAACCCATCCCCCGTACATGTCCAGTGTTAGGTCCACTAGGTCAAATAACTTGAGGAGGGGGGTGAATTAGGGTATTACCAATTAAAACTACCACCCCTTCGGATATTGTTTCTTTATTAAACGAAAAGAACTTATCTCTTTATCCTGTATCAATATATGAACAGAAATGAAATCATGTACAAGACATAATGATTTTTACTTGGTTCACCCTCATTGGGCTACATCCAAGGAGAATACAACATCGGTGTGTCGATGTACCAAATACACTAAAGATCATTGTAAATTACAAGGTTTAGGATAGATCTTCTATGGCTAGACTCACTTCCTTTACAATATTTAGGGTCCACTAACTGCATTCCTAAGGGTAACTCCCTACGTCTCTTCCTATGGCTCACTATCGGTGGAAAGGATCCCCGTCTTCCTCTTCCTTTGCTCACTACTCTTGGAAGGGATCCACACACAATTTATAAAATTGAAGGTACCTTCATTTTCATGAAATAAATCACCCTAAAATTTACTTATATTCTTTTTTGAATCCCCCTTTTCACCCATAGATGAAATCTACTTTTCTGCATACTATTGGGTTAGCAGAAATTACTTTCACAAACTATTTTAGTGCATTTTCAAGATTCCTTGAGTTCTATATGAACCAACTTTCCAATTACGCATACTGGGTAGAAGGTATGCTTTGAGGAACACCTATTTCATGAAATACTTCCCTACATGGACTTTCCTTCTTCTTGGACTACTTATTTTCCTCTGCATACTACTTCCTGTTTCGCAGACTATCTCCGCTTCTGCGAACTGTCCCTCCTCCGCATATCGGTTCTTCCTACTTCACGTATTGTATATTTCTAATCTGAATACCACTTCCTTTGTGGGCTATAGTTCCCCACAAAAACCTTCAGCATAATTTCTTCCATGTGAACCGCTTCGCTGAATTATCCCTTGCGAACCACTTCACGAAATTCTCCCTCGCAAACCACTTTCAGACTTAGATGAATTCCCAGAGCGAAAATTTTTTCTAATGGAATTATCTATTTCTTAATGATGGTATTAGAGTATTTTATATAGTAAAATAGATCCACAAAATCCACTAATCCTAGATTTACCAAATCTTTAATTTGGTACCACCTTCACCGCATACCACTTCACCTGCGAACCATTCTGCATTACTCGGTCCACGTACTACTATTCCTCCTTCGTGGTGGCCCAAATAAACCTCACATTTCCACAAACAATGACCTCAAAAGATTATAAAATCATCACCTAATTTTCGTGAATGTCAAGCCATCCCACATACCATAAGCCTTTCACGTACTGCATACCTTCTCCACGAACCATTTTCTCACCATGAACTATTCCCGTATGCGGTCGGCGAGTCTTACTTTGCAGTTACCTTACTTTATCGATTTTATTTAAAGTTATGTTTACCACCATTGTAATGCACGAACTGTGATTTATGGTCCCCTTACTATGTTACCCCATGGGGAAATCATCCTTTTTCAAAAACCAAAATTCTGATTTTAAGGCCCAAAAATTTAGAAAATACTGGGAAATTGCACCACCTTAACACCTGCTTTAGAAAAAACCAACCATGAACATTCATGGTCATATGGCTTTGTCAAAAAACAAAATAACTCCCAAAACATATTGAGAGGACACCTTGAAGGGTTTTCCCCCAAAAATACACTCTTTGGGTTTGTTGACAACACTTTCATAATTTGATATCTTGTTAAAGATTCTTCCAACTTATTTCATAATTTTCTTCTTTCGATTAAGATAGAGATCAAGGATTTACTCAAAATGTACTCTAAGCCCACATAATCCATGCTCGACATAAGAAACAAGAGTAAAATGAAAATTTCATCAATGAATCACTTCATTATATTCCAAAACCATTCTTATGTTATCATCACAAACCTCAGCTATTGTGCTATATATCCTTTGATTGATCACATCCAGTATCATCAGATTTAATACTCCCCCTACATCACTGCTCCCTCTAACAGCTTCAACTCCACCTATCTCTTTGTTCCATCTAACAGCTTCTCCCCATGTCTTGACTAAGATATTTTCTCCCTTTTAATAGAAAAAGTTCTCCCCCTCTGTCAATGAACCTGAAGGTTATTTATTTTAGGTCTAAAACATGGAAAAGAACATATATTAACACATTAGGAAAAAACACACCATACCCTAGAGAGGGGGGGGGGGGTTCCACATTCACACTTTTTTAATTGCGGGGAGTCAACTGAACTCCCAGAGATAGTCGATGCCTTTCAAATGATTCTTTGGGTAAGGCCTTTGTCAGAATATATATAACTTGTTGTTATGTAGGCACATAATACAACTTCAGAAGCCCTTGATTAACCTTATCCTTGATAAAATAATACTTTATTTCAATGTGATTTGTCCTTGAGTGATGGACTGGATTTTTTCTAATTTTTATAGCAGTTAAATTATCATAATGAATTCTGATCGGAGACTTCACTTCATCCCCCACATCTTCAAGCTGCTGCTTCATCCACAATAATTTCATACATTCTTGATTTTTTTCAATATAATCAACTTCCATGGTTCTCAATGAAATGTAATATTGTTTCTTGATTATCCAAGAAATACACAATCCACCAAGATAAAAATTACCTCCTAACGTTGATTTCCTGTCATCTATTTATCCAGACCAATCTGCATCTATATATCCCAATTACTCTTGTTGAGATTTTTCATTTTACATAAAACTGAAATCCACCGCTCATTTGATATACCAAAGTATTCTTTTTACTATAATAAAGTGTATTTACTTGGAATTACTTTGATATTGTGCTGCTTGACACATGAAAAAAATAATATCCAGTCTTGCCACTTTTAAGTACAACAGACTTCCAATGATCTGACTATATTCTATGACATTGAATGTTTTAACTTCATCATCCCTTGATAGTTTCATCTGGGTAGCCACTGGAGTCTTCATATCCTTGTAATTATCCATTCCAAATATTCTAAAAACCTCCTTGGCATATTTATATTTAGAAATGAACATGCCATTCTTTTTGTGTGTTACCTATATACCAAGGAAACATTTTATTTCACTAATCATTGACATTTCAAACTCAATCTTCATGAATTTAGAAAACTTTATACACTACGCTTCATCTGATCCTCTAAAGATTATGTCATTGAAATATACCAGAACCATAATCCTTTGATTACTAGAATGATTGACATATATATTGTAATCAAATCCACCATTCTGGAAACAAAGCTTCTTCAGAAACTGATCTAGTCTTGAATACTATGCTCTTGGTGCTTGCTTTAAACCATATAAAGCCTCTTCAGCCAATAAAATTTGTTCTCATATTCATGAATAAAAAAACTATCTGTCTTCTCAATGTAAACTTCTTCTTCCAGAACTCCATTTAGAAATTCTAGACTGACATCCATCTGGAACACTTTGAACTTTCTTTTAACTGTTATGGGCAAGAATAATCTTATTCTCTCTAGCCTTAAAATAGGTGTAAATGTTTAATCAACATCAATTACTTCTATCTGGGAGTACCCTTTTCACACTATTTGTGCTTTGTTTCGAATCACCATACCATCTTTATTCATCTGAATTTTCTCAATTTGGTCAATCTCTTCATTCATATCCCAAAACCAATTCTCATCACCTGCTGATTCATCAAAACATTCAAGCGCTACCTGTGATAGGTATGATTCTTGTTGTAGATTCTTCATCCTCCTTGTCTATACTGGAGCTATCTAATCACCAATTACGTTCTTTCTATAAATTTCAACTCTTCTATTTTTTCATTGTGTAGATACTAAATTATTCTCATCCTTTTCATTATCCGAATCTTCTTCTAAATCAACCTCTAGAACTAGAGCATCCATTGATCTACTTATTTCTTCATCAGTATCCTCCTGAGACTGATCATGTATTTTCTGAAGATTCTCCTCATTATCCACTATGGATACATCATGGATTATAATAATATTTCTTATCCTCTTGTTGAAGCATTTATATGCTTTTATTTTCTTTGAGTATCTAAGAAATATCCCTTCATATTCATGTCATTCAAACTTTATGTGTTTCTCCTTATTGAGAATGAAACACTTACTTCCTAAGATTCAAAAGTAATTCAATGATGACTTCATTCCATACCATAGCTCATATGGAGTTTTATCTTCTTTAGGACATAGTAACGCAATATTTAAAGTGTAGACTACTATCATCACTATTTCTTTCCAAATTTTTTTTGGAAGGTCTTTCTCAATGATAATTGTTCTAGCCATGTTATTAACAATCTGATTTATTATCTCAACTACTATATTCTACTTTGGAGTTCTCACCACTAAAAATTGATGCCTTATCCCATGTTTCTCGAGATAATCCTCCACTTGGATATTTTTGAACTCTGTTACATTATCTGTTTGGATATTTTGGATTTTCTAATCTAGCATCTTTTTAAATTCCCATCTATATATTATAATGCAACTGAACACCTCAAAATTGTGGGTAATGATTGATAACCATTCCATTATACTATAATCATCAATGAATAGAACATAATATCTCCTTCCATAAAGAGATATTGGTGAAATTAGACCACACACATCAATATAAACGAACTCAAGCAATCTTGTTGACCTAGGATCTTTTTCCTTATATATCTTTCAAATGATCTTCCCTTGTTGGAAGAAATCACACGTATGTATATGATCATGTGATAATATAGGTAGATCTCAAGCAGTATCATATTTCACCATATATTCCAAGGACATTTGGCTCACGTGGCCAATACAATTATACCACAACTTATTTTCTTCTTCCTTGGATAGAAAGTACATATCTTATTCTCTACTCATGAGGTATAGATTCCATTTTATATGCTTTCCCTACAAAACAATAGAACCATATTTTTCCTTAATGACACATAATTTATTCTAAAATATTATGCATATACTAAGTCCCAAAATTGACTTATGCTTAATAAGTTGTGACTAAGATCTTAAATAACCAAGACATCTGCACATCTCACGTCCTTTCCCCCAAACTTTTCTTTCCTAGAGACAATAATTTTCAACCCTTCATAATTTCCAAATCTCACGATACCTTCTTTATCGTACCTAATTCCTGTCACCAGATCCTTGTTTTCTGTCATATGGGAGGTGCATCCACTATCCATGACCCATATCCCAGTGCGATTTGATGCCTTAAATGCAATTTCTATAGCCACTTCCTGCTCAGATATTTTCTTTTAAATCCATGTTTATTAATTCATACATGGTATGGATTGATACTCTTGACATTCTTTGGATTATGATGGACCAAATTCATCTTGTAAATCTTCAAATCAGTTTTTCATTTTTGCTCATTTGATGATATATTTTTTTACTTCTTATAACCAACCTTATTCTGATTCAACACATTCCTCTATATTTTTTATGAGAAATATCTTACCATGTGTTTGAATCCTCTACACATTAAATAGTGACCATCAAATGATGACCTGGAAAATTGAGTTCTATATAACTACCTTTGTTGGTCCTATTCATTTTGGTATCTCTTTTATATGGAACAAAAATTTTGTGCGTGTCCCATCTTGCTACAATAATATCATCTTATGTAGGGTATATTCTTACGTGGAAATAATACACCACTAGTTATCCCTTAGGTTATCTAAATCTTATGATTCTTCTTCATACCCAAATCAATCTTCAATATTGGAGTAGGGGCTTGTGTTCTAACTTCAACCGTTACTAATTTTTATTTTTGATGAAGCCCCACACCAGCCTGATCATTTGAATTTGACTATTGCTTTTGTTCTATTGGACAACCATTCTCCACTTTAATCTTTTTTGTTGTCTGTGTTATCTGTTTTCCCAATGATGTTCTGTGAGTCAACAATTTTTGTTGATCCATAACACTTCGTCATAGACCGATGAATTTTTCTTCAAGTTATTTGATATGTTTGATTTGATATTTTCCTATTTCAGTCAAACTATCAATCTTGATTCTCTATTCTTAAATTTTTAGTTTGTAATCAACCACATATTATGAGATTTCAGGTGTTGAAGACTTTAGTTTTTCAATTTCTTCATTCAGATCAGATTTCTATTTCTCCCGCTGCTATATATAGAGTTGAACATCCCGAACCACTTTGTTATATTTCTTTTTTTGGATCTCCAAATATCTATCTCTTCAAGAGAAAATTCTAATTCAGCCTGAAGGTCAACACTTCCTTCAAATTCTACTTCTTTATTGTCACTTTTTTATTTTGTTATGGAATTTATGAAAACCTCCACCAAAGAATCTACTTCAAGATCCTTGTAGTCCTCCAACTCTTCTACCTCATATTCTTCTGAACATTCATCTTCTTTTGAAAAAAGATTATTATTTTTGAAGAAATTTCTCTTATCACTTATCTTACCTTTCACATTTGATGAATAATTATTTTTGGGAATCTCATCATTTTCTTCATAATCATCATTAAACTTCTTAGAACACTTTACTATAAAATTTCTAATGTTTTCGCATTGAAATCATGAAAATGGAAGTTTACCTTTGAACTTTCCTTTTCCCCTTTGTATATTTGATTATAGAAATGACATGACATCATCCAAATTGTCTTTCTCATGAATATCTTTAATAGAGCGATTCTTTATGGCCTTGAATTCCACTTCTTTGGACTTCCCATTTTCCACTGCATCATTATCACAATTTCTCATTTCATATGCAACAAGAGTACTATGCAAGTTATCCAGTGTCAACTCCTTTGGATATTTATCCTCCGATACTGAAACTTTTGGATTAAACTAAGGTGGAAGTTTCCTCAAGATATGTTTCAAAATATTTATATATTCAATGAATTCTCCAAGACTACACATTTCTTCCACTCCAAAATTTACCCTGTCAAAGAATGCATCAATATATTCATTTGGGTTTATTCTCATATCTTCATACTTGTTCCATATAACCTTTAAATTTTACTCTATGAACTTTGAATCTACTTCATAGATGTTCAAAAACTTTTCCCACATAGCATGCGATTTTTTACAAGACATCACCTTCATATAAATTTTATTTGATAGGGATCCCCCTAAAGCATTGATCCCTTTAGCATAATCATCCAATTATCTTATTTTAGCTTCTAATAAAGAAACACTAATGATATTGGATGATATTCCATGAATAGATTCTGTGAATACATCCATTCCTAATGATCGAAATTAGTGCTTCATCCAATTCTTCCATAGTTGAAAATTATTTCCATCAAAGATCAGAATCCCTTTACGATTGACCACCTATATTTTCTTCTACTAAGATAAAATCACTGACTTTTAACCTTTCCATATGATACCAATTGTTAGGTTCACTAGGTCAAATACCCTAAAGGGGGGGGGGATCAGGGTATGAAATATTAAAACTACCACCCATTTGTATATTATCTCATAATTAAAAAAATAAACTTCTCTATTTCTCTCGTAGAAATATATGAACAGAAATGAAACCATGCACAGGGCACAAAATTTTTAACTTGGTTCAACCTCATTAGGATACATCCAAGGAGCATAAAATGGTGATGAATTGATGTGCCAAATCCATTAAATCTCACTACCAATTAAATGGTTAGAGATAGATCTTATATGCCCAGGATCATGACATTTACAATATTTAGGGAATTCTCACTGCATTCCCAAGGGTCACTCCCTGTGTATCTTCCTTTGGCTCACTGCTGGTGGGAAGGATCACTATCATACTCTTCCTTTTCTCACTTCTCTTAGAAGGGATCCACACACAGTTTGTGAACTTGTAGGTACCTTCATTTTCATGAAATAATGCATCCTAAAATGTAGGTAGATGATATGTTGAAGTCCCTTTTTCATCCATAGATGAAATATAATTTTCTACATACTATTAGGTTAGTATAAATTACTTTATCAAACTGTTTTAGTGCATTTTAAATCTTCCTTGAGTTCTTCATGAACCAACTTTCCTATTCCGCATACTGCATAGCGGGTATGATTCATGGGCCACCTCTTATGTGAACTGCTTCCCTACGCTGACCATCCTCATTTGTAGACCACTTATTTTCCTCTACATACCGCTTCTTTCTTTTCAGGCTGTCTCTGATTCTACGAATCATCCCTTATCCATCTACCGGGTCTTCCTCTTTTGTGTACCGCATATTACTCCTATGTGTACCAATTCCTTTGTGGTCTATAGTTTCCCACAAAAACCTTCGGTAGAATTGCTTCCACATGAACCACTTCACATAATTCTCACTCGCGAACCACTTTCAAACTTATCCAAATTCCCTGAGTGTTGATTTTATCTAATGGAATTCACTCTTCCTTAATTATGGGATTAACACTCTTATCCAAAATGGACCAAAGGCCTTATTTTTATTTTATTATGGATAATACCCCTTTTAAGGGTTGAAGGGAAACCCTTACATGACCCGCAGGCCCAAGGTATAAGGCCTAACACAACCCAAATTTCAATTACATGACCCAAAAGCCTAGAGGCATACTTTTCCCATAACATGACCCATAGTCCCAAACCACTAGAACTGCCCCACCTGAGCTTTTTCATCATTGATATCCTATCTCCACACCTTGCATTACTGATCGACTAGCATTGCCTCGTGCAAAGCTGCACGATGCCTGGTCTTGATGGTGGTTTCCATACCCTCTCATTCTTCCAATCTGGTTAGCTCTGATCTGGTGACTTCTACTCTTTGTTCTGATCTTGTTCACTATGTACCGCTTCATGCATGAACTATTCCACCCTACATGGTCTTTATACTATTGTTCTTCCTTCACAGTGGCCCAAATCACTATCACGTTTTCGCGAATGACACCCTCTATAGCTTCTCAAATCACCACCTCATTTCTGTGAATGACAAGCCATCCCACGTACCGTAATCCTTGAAGGAACTGGGCACACAAAAAAATCCCCAAAAATGGGTTTTTAAAATTTTTCATCGATGAAGAACTTGATCTTTTCAACGTTGATGAATAGATTCCCGATTAACTCATCAAGATCATGCGTGAAAGAAGTTAAGAGCAAAATTAAACCATAAAATACCTGGTTTAGATCTGAAGCTATGCACAATGTCTACTTGTCATTGGTGATCCCTATATGAATAATATAAATCCAAATTCCTCTAGATAATCCACACACACTTCAAGAAACTACAGGAGTGCCATTTATTGAATTCCGGGTGCTAGCGCGGAGATCCGATGACGCGTTCAATGCTCCAACGATCATTTCATCGCTCTGATTGCGATGCCTGAGAGAGAGCTTGATCTGAGATCCTTGGATCCAGAGAATCTCTCTCTAGATCATGAGATAGAGAATAGGAGAGAGAAATCCCATAAATAGTCATTGATGAGAACCTCTCATCTTCTATTTATAGTGTTTAATAAATTACCCGAAATAGAACCCCGACCCTTGAATAATTTAACACACTATAAATGACATATTATGACTTAAAAACCGAGTCATAAATATTATTATCACTTTATTGTAATATATTAAATATATTATGTGATAATAAATGAGTCATTAATTCAAATCATCATTCCCAAAAATATTAATTGAACCTTGAATATATTAAACTAATATTTTTCAATTAATATTTTTCATGTATTTACTTAAAATTTTCAAATAAATTTAATAAATAAATTTAATTCTCATTATTCTTAACTTGAATAATATGAATTTATTTATTACATTGGTGATTTTATCTCCTTGGAAAAATCCTAGAACCTAGTGGTAGGGCCCACTATGTCCAATATACCTATTCAACTAAATAGTAAAGATTATTGAATATGCTATTATGCTTGACCCTCTAGGCCCTTATCTCGATAGAAGTGAATAGTATTCATAGACCAAGAGTGGGATCTAGCAACCCATCATAGCCCCTAAAGAGATGAGGATTGTCACAACAACGAGAACCAACCTATGAATACATACTATGTAATATAATCTCTTTTTCATTTATATCTCATAAATAAGGACACAAACTCGTGTCATCACCCTTTTTATTGATTTATTATTTATTGATATAACTGGATAGATTTACCTCTAACTGCCATGGACATGGTATTATGAAGGTACTACCATCCTGATCCACATGGCCTGAGATATATTACTTCTATAACAAAAAAGCAATAAATCCTTTCTTGACCATTTAACCAATGTCATGACACCAATGATACACCCAATATAAACTACCTTTCCATGATTTTAGTCTTGCATCAAAGTACGCGATCAAATGACATACACTGGCAATGACCTCAATTCTGGGGACTATTACACATGATCGTAGATAGGAACATCCAATGACACCTAAAACATGTGGTGTTCCTATTGGAAGGCCTGTCCTCATGATCTCACTACTAGAGATCACCAAGTGAAAACTTTATGAGAAGAAGTCTCAATGCTTATGATCCCATAGTACATGATAGTCAAATATCTACTGTGTCTAGTCAGTAAGATTTTTCTAGACCATAGGACCTTTGTTTGAGATTAATGTTATAGTATCTCGAGGTTCTAATTATAGTATGAGATATACTATAACCTTTCAATAAAATAATTAGTCTTTGGAAATTACCATTAAATTGTGGATGCAAAAATATCTACACTATAATGGTAAGTTATCATCATGTATATATGATTGTATACACGATATGGTAATCAAAAGCACCGAATAGTTGGGTCTAGGGAACCCACTATTTCAACACTCCCACTTGCACTAGATCCAACTTTATAACCAAAATTTTTATCTCTCACATGATTAAGATCATGTTTCTGCTGAGTCATGAATTTAGATGCTGGGCCTGTAATGATTCTGATGTGTGGAAAATCTTCTATTTACGAACGCATCTCCTTAAGTAAAAATTCCAATATATGGTATCCATGAGTATATACCTTTTTTACACTATCATAAATTAAAATCTTGTCTAGTGAGAATATCATAATTTACATTATGATAATACCTTTATTACCAGGTGTGATTCCAAGAACTGTAACAAATCATTGCATATAACTGCTTCTAAGCTGCCTCAGAAGCTACAATGTACTCGGTATTTGTAGGTATGGCTACCAATAGCTTATATGATCTTGTCTCGCTCATAGAATTATCTTAACTATGATACTAGATCACATGGATCCATGGAAGACTAGTTTTTGTCCCCTAAAAACTAGTATCCATACTTATCCACTTACCAGGTAAATATCTTTTGTACTTACTGAAGTACAATTAGATAGTTCTGACTGCTTCACTTACAGTGATCCTAGATATAACTGATATCTGACTATTATAAAGTATATCTTAGAAATATTAGTTCTTTTACATATCATTGAATGTTTGATTAAACCATCAAAAAAGAGTATATATTTGAACTCACCACATTAATATCTTCCAATGTCCCATACATGTCAACCTAGAGGGATAATACCATGTGACACTGTAAATAATTCATCTCTTGAATTGTTACAACTTGTATTTTTTTGGAACATTGATATTACTTACATCAAAACTTTAATGTATAAAATGTGAATTTAATAATTATTCCACGCTACATTTTGTTTATCAATGATAACATGTAAGACTTTATCATCAATCCTCCTCTTTAAAATCAATGTCACGATGTAGATAAGGTAACATGCGTTTAGGAATTTCTCCATGCTATATTATCATGATTGATGATTGCATGGTCAAGATATTCTTTGGCATGCCGACTCGAAGGAACTCATTTCTTTTTACTATGAACTTAATTCATTTTATCATTCCTTAATGAATTAAATTAATCATATGAAGTATCTTTACCACTATATTTTCCTTGAAATAGTTCATGCTCACTTGTTGAACTAATTTCAAAAGTTTTGTGACATACCTTTATTTATAAAGGTTTATTTGTCTAAACTAAAGACGTTGATAATATAATAGGTGTTTAGATATACCGAGCCTAAATACCATAATGGGTATATTATTAACGTCCAATTTTAGTATTTCTTGACAAAGAATTATCTTGCCACAACTAGATATAAGTATTTCATTTTTATATTCATCACTCATTGCCTATGATTCATGTATCACTGAACTAATGATTCAGTATTAAATACCAAAAAAAAAACATTCATTTCGGAACCTGGAATAATGTATCCTTATGTCCAAGGACATAATAGGTTAATGTTTTTGTTATACTGAATAATAGTTCTACAAGAATCTTTCACTTGTAAATAAATAAGTCATGTACTTCTCACCACTAGCTTAGGTATCACCCTTTATAATCTACTTAGAGAATAAACTTGACTTCCAATAATGTTTCTATACTTACTTGGTTACCATATTAGAATACACATATGTAATTGGCATATTATATTTAATACCCAAGTAGTAAAACCAAAACATTACATTAATGAATATTTCTAAAGAAGAAGTGGTAAATAGATTCTTTAATTCAGTTTATTGCATTTAAATTTCCATTGTTTTATTTTATGATATGAAAAAAAACCTCTGTTAATACCTCTTTCATTGATGGATGTTTTCAAATGTTCCCTTGAAATTACATTCCTTTGGACTTTTTCACCTTTTCTTTAAATTTATTCACCATAATAATTAAATATGAAACTGTCTTTGATATTCTTATTCACTTGGAGAACCTTACCTAAAAGGAAATGAAGAGTTTAATCAACACTTTTTTGTTTTGTAACTTAAAACATGACTTGAGTAAAAGGGTGAAAATGAGATTAGAATAGGATGTACTGAAAGATCATAACCTGCCTTTCAATTTACACAGATCCAGTGTAACCATTACCTATTAATCTCATTGCTTCACTTTCTCCTTATAAACACCTCATAGATGAGACTTCATGTTATGACATCTATGTCCCAATGTATCGACCGTAAATAACACTGGATTCTGATGAAATCATAATGACATAACCATCACATGCTATATACATTAGTCTCCTGTAATCAATTTCACCCTCACTTCCTGAGGTAACTTAACATGTGTTTGGGACACTGGAACCTTGAGTTTCCAATAGTATTGTGTGCAAGCCCCTGTATAATCATGCTAGTGAACTTATTTACCTTATCCATTATTTATCACAGTTTATAAACTTGTGGTATATCTTTCCATTTTTATACAAAAATAAATTTTAGCAGATAATTACTTTTTATCATGATTACAAATTTATACATTTTGATTAATTATATTATTAAATGTATCCCACAATTTTTATCAAATTCTAGGAACCCTCTATGCTAGAATCAGAATACTTTGTCACTTGAGTATTCTAGTGGAAAAGATCCCTGAACCACCCGTCATAGTCTACAAGATTTGGATACGCCACTACTTGGAGGGTTCAAGGTAGGATTTTGGTTGGCCAACCGCTTTAACTCATGGTTCCTTGATCTATTGAGTGAAGTACCAAATTCTTAAATCATTACTTTATTTACTCAACAATTTCATCTAAAATTAAAAAAAATCAGCCTTTTCTATTTCTTTGTTGTAATTTTAGTTAAGCTAACCCATCACTCTCATAATAACGCCCCAGTAGTAAGAGGAACCCTCATTTTTGGCATGACCGACACCCCAAACAACTTTTTTTTTCCAAATTTGAATGATGGAAGGTGGTTAAGACTTAATATTTATTTTAGGGTTTTAATATTTTTATGTGATGAAATAAATCATTTTCTATCTTCTTAGAACATACTATGTGATCACACTCACAAATAACCTTGCAAGAAATAGAAAACTCCATCGCATCATATGTTTATTTTATCTGTGCATGCTTGTTTATTATCACTCTATGTGTTCATGAGTTAACTTTACATACACAAAAAATAATAAACCATGCAATGATAAAATGACAACCTAATCATGAGCTGGTACTAAATGTTGATTCGTTGAGTGAATAACGAACCATCCTAGACCCTAGGGGTAATACCTTGAGTCACTTCACTTGAAACTCAGATTGCATAAACTACCCATCCAATGAATCAAGGTCCTGTCTGGTGCATCGCCAAAACTATGCATGAAGTATGTTAGTGGTTTTTTTCATTATACGAAAATACTCACTCATAGGTGAAGGGGACTAGGGAGTAAATATACAACTCAGAAGTGGATGCAAAGACACTTATACATATAATGACATTGAGGAGATATACAGATTTCCATTTATTTAAACTACTTATTACAAAACTGTTTAAATAAATATATAATTAAATTAAATAAATAAACAATCACCAGACATGCATTCCTTGGTCCACGGATCATGAGCAATTAATACACCTTAACTCGCGTATTAAAATAAAATAAAAAATTAAAATTAAACTTGAATTAAAGTAAACTTGAGGGAATTATAATTGAATTAAAAATTCACTCATATTTTTAATTCAATATTTACATCGTTCGGTTCCGATAAATTAATTTAATTTTAAAACTAAAAATTAGATCAATTAATTAATTTAATTATCACCACCAAATTAAATTAATTTAAGCCGTAAAAATTTAAAAACCAAAAATTAATATTTAATTAATTTAATTTACAACTAAAATTAAATTAATCTTTGATTAAAATAAAATACCCAGGCCTCAGAAACCCTGGTCAGGGCGTTCTGTATTAGGCAGGTCCACCCATGCCCATTCCGGGCTGGCCAGACTTGACCAAATCCTATTTCAAGGCAAACTAGGTTAGGACAGAGGTACCTGTAGAGTCTTGGGATATTCCAGTGATGATACAACAGTAAAGGTAGGGAGGTGGTCAACTGGTCCAGTAGGGAGGACCTCCCTTCAACGGTGTCCTGCGGCTCAGTGGCGGGCGAATAGGAACCGACCAAGGGGTGTTGTTGGTGTTTGGAGAGATAGGAGGAGAATCTTGGGTAGGGATTTGGTGAGAAGCATCATGAAGCGCGCTTTCTGGGAGAGAAGGCCACAATCTAGGGTTCTGTTGTTTGGGGTAGAGGCGCATGGCTGTCAGTGTGTGGGCGAACAAGAGGAGCGACGACCTGAAGGGGGTTGTCGAACCAGATCCTATCGACATGGTGGTGCGACACCATGGTAGAGGGAAGGCATGCAGAAGGTGGTGCGATTTGATGGAGGGAGACCGCGGGTAGGGGTGCCGCGAGTAGGGAGGGACCAAGGGTGACAATGGCCAGTGTGCACCGGGGAGCAAGGGACTAGGGCGGCTTGGTTCACCGGCAGGAGAGGAGCCAGGCGACCAACCACTGGTTCAGGTGGCTAATTTTTTAATATGGGTTTTAGGAAAACAAAAATTAGGAAAAAGGGGTTAGGGTTCCGATATTTTTAAAACTGGGTCCAAGATGCGTGAACCCCGTTCACGCATCACTGTCCCCGGGAAGATGCGTGAACGGGGTTCACGCATCTTAACCGCGCTGAAAGATGCGTGAACCTCGTTCACGCATCCTTAACGAAGTTGATGAATGATGCGTGAATGGGGTTCACGCATCCTACAATAACTTTTTTTTAAAAATTTTTATTCTTATTTTTTGTTTTGTTTTGTTTTATATATATATATATATACAAACAAAACATAAAATTCAGCAGAATTTATCTGCTATTTAATATCCAGCAGAACTGCCATTACAACAGTCTGGATTCTGACAGAAACCATCACCCAAGGCTCTCTTTTGTAAGAGGGATTGCCCAGGAAATCATACTGCATTTCCTATGTGGGATTCATGTTCTCTTTTCCTGCATAGAACATTCTGCATTTCTGATGCGGGATTTTATTTCGAGTACGTGACTTTGAAAGACTGTAAAATACAAACTATACGACCAATATAAATGAAACTTAAAACATGGATTAAACATATAATAAATAGTATAAAATGAAAAGAATTTCGTAAAAAGGGTTGATGAATAATAATTTATAAGCTTTCAAAACCACCAACTTGAAACTTAAAAAATTTTCAAGTACGTGACTTTGAAAGACTATAAAATAAAAACTATAAGACCAATATGAATGAAACTTAAAACATGGATTAAACATACAAGAAATAGTTGAAAATAAAAACAATTTCATAAAAAGTGTTGATGAATAATAATTTATAAGCTTTCAAAACCACCAACTTGAAACTTAAAAATGTTTCAAGTACGTGTCTTTGAAAGATTATAAAATACAAACTATAAAACCAATATGAATGAAACATAATATATGGATTAAACACATAAGAAATAGTTGAAAATAAAAATAATTTCATAAAAAATGTTGATGAAAAATAATTTATAAGCTTTCAAAACCACCAACTTGAAACTTAAATACGTTTACGTGCCTTTGAAAGCCTATGAAATACAAACTATAAAACCAATATAAATGAAAATTAAAACATGGATTAAACATATAACAAATAGTTAATAATTAATTAGTTAATTAGTAATATAATTATTAATTAGTTAATAATTAATATAATTATTAATTATTAATTACTAATATACAATAATTAATTAGTTAATTAGTAATATAATTATATAATAGTTAATTAGTTAATTAGTAGTATAATTATTAATTGATAATTACTTAGTTAATTTGTAATATAAATCTTAATAGTAATTATTAATTATAATTATAATTATTAATTATTAATTATTAATTATATAATAATTAATTAGTTAATTAATAATATAATTATTAAATATAATTATTTATTATTTATTATATAATAATTAATTAGCTAATTAGTAATATATTTATTAATTATAATTATTTTTTATTTATCTATAATTATTAATTAGTTAATTTGTAATATAATCATTAATTTTAAAATAAGTAATTGATTAATTAGTAATATAATTAGTGATTATAATTATTTATTATAATTATTAATTATTAATTATTAATTTTTAATTATATAATAATTAAGTAGCTAATTACCAATATAATGATTAACTATTAAAAATTAATTGGTTATTTAGTACTATAATTATTAACTATAATTATTATATATTAATTAGTAATATAATTATTTATTATAATTAGAAATATAATTAGTAATTATAATTAGTAATATAATTATTAATTATAATTAGTAATTATTAATTATATAATAATTAATTAGTTAATTACCAATATAATTATTAATTATTAAAAATTAATTATATATTAATTAATTAGTTAATTAGTAATATAATTATTAATTACTAATTACATAACAATTAATTAATTAATTAGTAATATAATCATTAATTATATAATTAATAATTATAATAATAATTAAAAATTATATTACTAATTAACTAATTAATTATTATACAATTAATTATTAATAATTAATAACTAATAATTGCAATGAATAGTTATAATTATTTATTATATTACTAATTTACTAATTAACTAATTAATTATTATGTAATTAATAATTATATGTTTAATCCGTATATTAAGTTTCATTCATATTGGTCTTATAGTTTGTATTTTATAATCTTTCAAAGACACGTACTTGAAACATTTTTAAGTTTCAAGTTGGTGGTTTTGAAAGCTTATAAATTATTATTCATCAACACTTTTTATGAAATTGTTTTTATTTTCAACTATTTCTTGTATGTTTAATCCATGTTTTAAGTTTCATTCATATTGGTCGTATAGTTTTTATTTTATAGTCTTTCAAAGTCACGTACTTGAAACTTTTTTAAGTTTCAAGTTGGTGGTTTTGAAAGCTTATAAATTATTATTCATCAACCCTTTTTACGAAATTCTTTTCATTTTCAACTATTTCTTATATGTTTAATCCATGTTTTAAGTTTCATTTATATTGGTCGTATAGTTTTTATTTTACAGTCTTTCAAAGTCACATACTTGAAACAAAATCCCACATCGAAAATGCAGAATGTTCTGTGCAGGAAAAGAGAACTTGAATCCCACATCGGAAATGCAGTATGATTTTCTGGGCAAGCCCTCTTATAAAAGAGAGCCCTGGGTGATGGTTTCTGTCAGAATCTAGACTGCTGTAATGGCAGTTCTGCTGGATATTAAATAGCAGATAAATTATGCTGAATTTTATGTTTTGTTTGTATATATATATATATATATATAAAACAAAACAAAACAAAAAATAAAAATAATTTTTTTTAAAAAAAGTTACTGTAGGATGCGTGAACCCCGTTCATGAATCATTCATCAACATCGTGAAGGATGCGTGAACAAGGTTCACGCATCTTTCAGCGTGGTTAAGATGCGTGAACCCCGTTCACGCATCTTCCCGGGGACAGTGATGCGTGAACGACGTTCACGCATCCCGGACCCAATTTCAAAAATATCGGAACCCTATCCCCTTTTCCGAATTTTTTACTTTTTTAAAACCCAGAAAAAAAAAATTCGCCGGTTCAGGTGCTGCCTGGGAAGGTGGCGAGACAGGGGGTCCCTCCCTATATGGAAAACCTAAAGCCATTTTTTTTACTTTTTGTTTTTTTTTGATTTGTCAAAAAGGTCATCCCCTTTTTTTAATCTTTTAATTTTGACAAAGGCATGATCCCCTTTGTAATTTGTCTCACCCACTTGGGTGATGATTGATGAGGTTTAAATTTTTTTAAACCCATTATTAGATTAGATAAAATAATTTTATTATTATAATGATAAATTTATTATCATAATAATAATAATTAAACCTTATGAGAAAACACTATTCCAGCCACCCGCTGGCCAGAATGATGAGGTTCACTGAAACAAATTTTGGAAACGGTATTTGGGTATTTTAAACACACATAAACTATATGTTCCTATCAAAATTTAAATCTTGTATTAAAATTTTGGATGACTGTATATAGAAACCTCATAAAACCACCAGTTTTAAATCCAAACTTAAAACTTTAGATGACCGCAGAATGATCATCCGATTTCAGATTAAGACGTGGTCTACGACGTTGGGACCATAATGATGCCCTCTATGATATTTAATGAAAATTTAACTTTTATTTGGATTAAAATCAACACGTGAGGCTCTGATATGAATCAGAGGAACCGAGCACGCAGTGAAATCCCAAAAAATGGGTTTTAAAATTTTTTCATCGACGAACGACATGATCTTGTCGACATCAATAAACAGCTTCCCGATTACCTCCTTAGGATCATGCCTGAAAGAAGTTAAGCACAAAATTAAACCGTAAAATACCTAGTTTAGATCTGAAGCCACGCACAAAATCTGCGCATCCTTGGTGATTACCACATGAAGAATCTGAAGCCAAATTCATCTAGATCATCAACATGCACTTCAAGAAATTGTGGTAGCACTGTTTTTCGAATTCTGGGTGCTAGCATGGAGATCCGATGATGCATTCAATGCTCCTAAGATCACCACATCGCTCTGCTTGCAATACCTGAGAGAGAGCTCGATCCGAGCTCCTTGGATATAGAGAATATCTCTCTAGATCATGGGAGAGAGAAGAGAAGAGGGAAATCCCATGAATAGTCATTGGTGAGAACCTCTCATCTTCTATTTATTGTGTTTAATTAATTACCCGAAATGGCACCCTAGCACTTGAATAATTTAACACACTATAAACAACATATTATGACTTCCAAAATGATTCATAAATATTATTATCACTTTTTTTAATATATTAAATATATTATGTGATAAAAAATAAGTCATTAACTCAACTCATCATTCCCAAAAATATTAATTAAACCTTGAATATATTAAACTAATATTCATCAATTAATATTTTTCATATATTTACTTTAAAATTACAAATACATTTAATTAATAAATTCAATGATCATTATTCTTAACTTGAATAATATAAATTTATTTATTACATTGGTGATCATATCTCCTTGGAGAAATCCAAGACCCTAGTGGTGGGGCCCACCATGTATAATATACATATTCAACTGAATAGGGTAGATTCTTGAATACGCTATTGTGTGTGACCCTATAAGCCCTTACATCAATAGCAATGAATAGTATTAATAGACCAAGAGCGGGATCTATCAACCCATCATTACCCCAAAAGTGATAAGGATTGTCACAGCAATGACAACCAACCTATGAACACATACTGTGTAATATTATCTCTTTTTTCATTTATATCTCATAAAGAAGGATGCACACCCGTGTCATCATCCTTTTTCTTGCTTTATTATTTGTTGATATAACTAGATGGATTTACCCTCGACTTCCATGGCCATGGTCTTATGAAGGTACTATTATACTGATCAACATGGACTGAGATATATTTCTTCCATCAACCTAAAGTGACAATCCTTTCTTGACCATTCAACCAATGTCATGCCAACAATGACACACCCAACACAAACTACCTCACCACAATTTCATCATCATGATTTTCTTATTGCATAAAAGTATGTGATCAAATGACATACACTGGAAATGATCTCAATTCATGATACCATTACACATGATCCTAGATAGGAACATCCAATGACACCTAAAACATGTGGTGTTCCTATTGGCGGGTATGTCCTTATGATCTCACTACTATATATCACCAAGTGAGAACTTCATGAGAAGAAGTCCCAATGCTTATAATCCCCCAAAATCTAATATTCAAACATCTACTATGTCTAGTCAGTAAGATGTATCTATACCGTAGTACCTTTGTTTAAGATTAATGTCATAATATCTCAAGGTTCTCATTGTAGCTTAGGATCTGCTATAAACTTTTGATATGAAAATTAATATTTGGAAATTACCATTAAATAGCGGATTTAGAAATATCTACACTATAATGGTAAGTTATCATCATGTATATCTAATTGTATGCATGATATGGTAATAAAAAGAACCAAATAGTTGGGTCTAGGGAACCCACTATTTCAACAAGCCTTCCACACACTGCATGCCTTCTCCACAAACTGTTTTCTCCCCACAAACCATTCCTGTACACAGTCGGTGACTTTCACTTCACAGTTCCCTTACTTTGTCGATTTCCTTTAAAGTTCTGTATACCACCATTCCAATCCACAAACCATTCTTCATGGTCAGCATAATATGTTCCCTTAAAGGGAAATTATTCTTTTCCAAAAATGAAACTCCTAATTTTGAGGCCCAAAAATCTGGAAAACACTGAGAAACTGTGCCACCTTAAACACCTGCTTCAACAAACACCAACCATGATTATTCATGGTCATCTGGATTTGTCAACAAACACAAACACACACAAAACATAATGAGATGACACCTTTAGGGATTTTCCCCAATATCTGGGATGCTCCTTCCCTAAAAGAATTCTAACTGCATCATTCTAGGAAACCGGTGATGATTGGGAAGGGTTTGCATCCTAGGATTCTTGAATTTTAACCTGTTAATACAAAAATATTAATATTTTTTTAAATATATGAACTTTATAAGTAATGATAATTACTTACTCCAATATCTTTGGTAGGGTTATTTACAAAATTGCCATCAATTTTTCTATACACTTTAAACCACATCTCTGTTCGACCAATAGAGTGACCTAATTCATTATACTTTTTAAAAAAATATAAACAAGTTATAAAAAACCATGAAATATAATAAAATGATATAAATAATAATTAATAAAATATAAACCAAAATTTTTATTTTTCTTAAAAAAATTTGAGACCCAAAGATGTGAGGAATGATTTGATTATCATGATTCACAGTATTTATTTTACATTATTCCTACAAAAAATAGTGAAATTAATAAAAATTATAATTTTATTTAATTTATGTTATTAATATAATGTAAAATATTCAATTACCTCATGAGATGTGTCTCTATTAATATTTAAAAAGTGATTCTATTACTCATAATAAATTCCTTTATAAACATCCTCATACATCTATCATGAGCTCAAAGAAGTGTCGTTAAAGTCATGACATAACCTCCATTTAAAATCTCTCCATTTCATGCCCAAAATTTTCAATATCCGTGGGAATGAAATGGAGCCAGGGACATAAAAATGAAAAAACATCTAGAAATAAAAAACATAAAATTTTATATGTATATTCCAAAATTTTACTCATGTATTTTAAATTAGTTATTAAGAAATATTAAATTAATATTACCTTTACTTGAGTATTAAAAAATTTATTTTTCCAAGATATAGGAATATGTCTCCAATATTTATAATTAATGGGAAAGCTCACTCTCTCACAAGAAAGTTACCTAAGAATCTTCCCATATATTCTGAAAATAAGACCAGTAGGCACCCCAAAATCATCAAATGGAATAATAATCTTGAAGTCTTTTTAGTCCCATACATCTTTTGTGTTCATATTCATACCCTTTCTATGATTTTATTTATTTTTTTGACAAATGCATTAAACGATTAATAAAATATAAAGTTTTTTTAAAAAAAAATTATATACATACTAGTAATGGTAACTTGTCAATATCCACTAGATGGAGGGGTAGCCAACTGCTCCATTGATGATGGTGAATCAGGTGGTTGGCTACCAATGACATATGGGGAAACAACTATCTCACTAGTAGTCTCAAGTACAATGGAATCACTAGGTTCCACAGAAGATGAAAAAATTGGTGGTGTGCTGTGAGATGCTGATCAACTAGGATTCTGAATTTTTTTGTTCTCTACATTCCTAAATTTCAAATGGTTAAGGTATATTACATAAATAAAAATGAAAAACTAAAATCTTTTCACAAAAAATGGGATAAGTCAAATAATGAACTTTTTATTACTAAAATTATAATATAAAAACACGAATCAAATAAATTATTATTTATCATAAATATATATGAATGGGATAAATCAAATAAAATATAATGGTGTATTATAACCTAGTGTTCTAACTAATAAGGGTTCATTCCATTGAAAAATTATCTATATTGATCAATGTCTGAACCATTTCCCATGATCTAACAAAGACCAAGAGCACCCCTTAAAAATATGAATGCAAATTATAATTTATTTGTATATCAATATATTTCATGCCTAGCCAAAATATTCAACTCTATATGTATATATTCTATTTAACTGTTTTAGCATGAGTTCATGTTGTTCCATGAATTATAAAAATCAACTTTATTCACATAACATCAAATTAAATGTTCCTTTAATTTGAGCTAAACATAAAAAAAATGATGTTAAGATAAATTTGAATAATGTCTATTGTGATTTTCAAATAAAATGATATAAAATTAGTCATTTGACTCAATAAAAAAAATTACACACTATAATTAGTTTTATTAAAAACCATGTTAGTTAGAATAAAATCAATTAGTCTATACTGTCTGTTTCAGTTACCATAACCAATAATTGATTATCATGCAAAATAAAAATAACACATTATAAACCAAAATTACATATATAATTTATATCCAATGAATAAAAAACAAATTCTATACTATTTTTATCACCCATGATTATCATATGATGCTACTTAATAAAACATTTAAGATGATAATGATGCAACCTTTAAGAGGGGTCAACATTGCTGGTGAGGAGGGGATCCGAGCTATGTAGAGGGAGCTCGGGGGGGGGGGGGGGGGGTCCGCATCACGACTGAAGTGGGAAACCAAGATGGGATGAGGGAGGTTGGGGGGTCTATGTCACCACTTAAGAGGGGAATCAAGATGTGATGATGGAGGTATGGGGTCACATCACCATCTAGAGAGGAGGTTAGAGGGGGAGAGGGTCGTGGGGGTCTGTGTTAGAGGGGGGGTGGGGGTTGTGGGGGTTTGGGGTCACAAACTCACATAGAGGAAGAGGGGAGGTGGGAGGGGGGGGGGGGTTGCTTCACTAGTGAGCCAACTAAAGAGGAGGTCGAAAGGGGTTCAAATCACTAGAGAGTTGGCCAGAGAGGAAGTCGAAGGGGGTTCATATCGCCGGTCAGCCGACCAAAGAGGAGGTCCAAGGGGGGGGGGGGTTGTGCCGGTCAGGGGTCATGGGATCACACAGAGGGAAATGGGAGGTGGGGAGGTGGGGGGGGGGGTCAAGTCACCATAGATATGACCACAGAGAAGGTCAGAGGGGGGATGGTCATGGGGGTCAGGGTTAGAGGGGAGGGTCACAGGGGTCGAGGTCAGAGGGAAGGTTGGGGGAAGAGGTCAGGGTTATAGAGGGAGTGGGGGATGGGGAGGGGGTGGGATTAGGGTTATTTTGAAAGGGTGTTTTAATTTAAACCTCCAATAATTGAAAACATAAAAATAATATAGTGGAGGTTTGATGAAACCAATGCTATATTTTTTTTATTAACCATATTTATTTCATGGATGTTCTAATAACCTCTTTGAATAAACTTCCATAAACCTTTGGTTTTTTTGTAGTGTCTAACCCATTAAACTCAAAATTATAGAATTGATTCATGAAACATACCCTTTAATGTATTCATAGTATACTCCATCTGAAGATATATCTACAAATGAAAGGTGGTGCTCATGTATATAACTATGATCCAATAACATGCTAGTGACCTGTACAAACCCCAAAAGTGAAATGGGGATCATAGTTAGAGATTATCTTCTTTGGAACCCCATGAAGCATCATCTCCTCCTCTAGATACCTCCTCAACAAAACTACCCCTAATATTAACTCCATAATCACTAAGAAGTGAGATGACTTCATTAAGTGCTCCATGATCACCCATATAACATCACAACCTCCCTGGGATCAGGGAAACTTAGTGACATAGTCCATCGAAATTTCCTCTAACATCAATTGGGGAATATCAAGTGCATGGAGAAGGACACCAAGAACAAAATAATTATCCTTCAACCTATGTAAAACTAAATATCAAGAGACAAAATCTACAATGTTCCACTTTATTACAAACTACAATAACTGAAATTGGAATTCATGATACATTTTTTACACACCATGATGTAATGATAATGTAAAACTATAAAACTCATGGAGAACCACATCATGAACCATTGAAGGATCAAAGAGCCTCCCCTAAAAAAACACTTGATGTTGGTCATCCTTAGTCCATTACTCAAGATAATTTACATAAAAAATTCAATCTCATTAGACCTCTATCTCAAAATCCTCCAGAAGAGACTACCTCACATGTTGTACTAAAAATAATTGCACCATCATCTAATAAATACACCATCTACCCCCAACTACTCCCAAATAAAGATGCATCACATAGAGATTATCCATAACCCTAGAAACATCACTGACTCATGTGAAACATAAATATGAAACCTCATACTCAAAGAATTAGCCAAAAAATTCCATTTCCCCACTGTATAATAAATCTTGAAGTTATAATACAGAAATAATTCAATCTATCATCATTTAAAAAAATTCAAGTCACACTAGAAAAATACATACCTCAAACTCTTATGATATGTGAATACCATAAATTAATCACCAATGATGTAATGTATTTACAACTTCAGAAAAAAAACATCCAAAAAAATCTTAAAAACATGGGTGGAATAGTTATATTCATAAGGTCATAACTGCTAAAATCCATAAGAGATGAACTTACTATACTACATCATACCAATACCCAAGAAAATAATTGAAGAATAATAGTAAATATTGAATGCAATGACCTCCTCTAAAAAATTAAGAATCACAACATTGATTGGATTTTCTTTCAAATACTCAAAATTATCCTAGCATTGGTTAGTCCACATAAACACCTATCACTTTTAAGTTGTTTTTTTAATAGGATATATAATCTGAGTAAATTAGGAATTTAATTTCAAATAGTAACAATACAAATGAATAAAACACCATACCTCTATAACATTAATGGGGGATACAAAAAAAAACCCATCTAAATCATAAAAGGATTTATATATACACAATGATAAGGCATGAAATGTATCAAGAAACGAAACTCATATACCCAGAAATCACACTTTGATAGCATCACTAGTATATATTGAAGCCAAAGATATCCCCAAACATATTTTAGATACTCTGCATGCTCTTAATTTGAATCATAAAACATAAATATTCCATTAATAAACAACACCATGAATCAATCAAGAAACTCATAGAAAACCAAATTCATTTTTCCATGAACATGGATGGATCATTCATCCCACTGAATGACATCACAATGAACTCATAATCCCCATAATGACATAAAAAATCAGTCTTTATAACATCCTCTTACTTCACCCACATATGAAGATATAATGACCACAAATTTATCTTCAAGAACCATCTATATTCCTTCAATTGATTGAATAATTTATCTATCCATGAAATAGGATAGTGGTCATTCACTATCAACTAATTCAATAAAAATTATTGATACAAAAACACAGACATCTATCCACCATCTTTGAAAATATAATTAGGGCAGCCAAAGGTAACACACTAGGTCAAATGAATCCAATCCATAGAAGATCATCAATCTGAATATGAAACTCATGTAACATATAAGGGGTCATATTATATAATGAAATAAATATTGGAGTGATGTATGACTATATAAATATCTAAAACATGATCTCACACTAAGAGGGTTGTGTCACAACCTCTTCCAGAAGGACACCAGGGTACTCCTTTACAATCCCAGGAAACACCACCAATTGATTATATATTAAACTCAATATCATATCTACTATTAAGGAATATAAGGGCTCAACATTCCCCCAACCCATACGAGGGTCTCTCTCTCCAAAAAAAAAGAATTCTCTCCATCAGCATCATAGAATATATAGAGACTCCTAAAGTAATCAATAATATTATAAACCAAATATAGTAACTCCTTGCTGAGGTTGATGTTGAATGTTTTTATCCACAAACATAGGAAATATCCTTAAGATAAATGATACCCTATAATCCACTCACAGTCTTGGAAAACATTACACATGAAATCTCAACCTCTAACTAGAATAGTCAATGCCAAAGGAACTAGAAGACTCTTTACCATAATTCCAAAAAACATGGACTAGGGTTGGTGTAATAAAAGAGTGTGTGAATCCTGAATCAAAAAAGGTATACACCCAAGTAGAAAAAATAAACATAGAACCTTGCACGATATCTATATCCTCTAGCACTAGCAACTCCAAGGCATGCATCTGGCCACATCCAACTTCATGAGCTTTTTAACCCTAAAGGAAAACACCTACATGTATTTATCTACTAACTATCCCTAGGGATAAGGGGAATTACAAGGCTATACCATTCCCACCTCATCCCCTCCATACTAATCAAATGATCAATCACCCTATTGTTGTAATGACTAAGACTAAATAGGGCCTTAAACTATATGAAGACTACCAATGAATATTGGTCACTATCACTTATGATGTTCATGACATCTAAATTCATAATAGACCATTCCTAATCCATTATAAATGGTCCAATAACTACCATACTTTGTGAAATAGGAAAAATAAGTCTAGAATTGACTCTCTACTATTTGAAACTTTATCATCTAGCTAGGAAACTATGAACTTGTGGCCAAAAAATTTCTCCAGGGAGATTTCTAATGACTCCAATCCCATGATGATCTAGTCTTAGCTATGAATCTCTAAAAATACTATACCCCACCAGCACCTCAATATATATCAAATAACTTAACATGGTGTCCTGAAACTTTATCTATGGGTGAAAAACTCCTTGAAATGCCTCACCCTAGCCTCCTCATCTGGAATAAGTTTAGAAGCATAGAATTATAGGTTTGTATATCAGATACTAAATTACTTCACACTAGAATTTACCTATAGGATATTCATAATCTCTATATTTCAAGACATAATTTTGGTATAAGAAAGATAATCAACCTAAAACCATTCATGGAACTTCTCTAATCAAACAGTCAACTCCTCATGATCCTTGAGGAATAAGAACCACCACTATTGAGCTATTGTATGATCCATCTTCATAGCCACCAAAACTTAAAACTCCTTCCAAGAACAAATCAAACCAAATGAGATCTCTATATCCTCCATGTAAGACTCGATCTCTATATCCTATACATATTCATCATACTTCTATAGACCTAACATAAAAATTATCAAAGCATACTCCTCTAATTGTTTTCATCACTGACCACCACTCTATAGTGATATGTTGGAACCTCCTACTGAATATATATGGTGTAAACCTAAAAGGGACAAAAACCTCGATCCACTCCTATAAAAGAATTTTTTATGGAATACTATAGAAATATAGAATATTTAAGGTTAATTAATTAATTAAATTTCAATATAATTCTTTTTATCTACCCAATTCAAACACAAATGAAAACAATCATGATCCATGATACATACCTAGGTCTCTTACCTATAAGTAACATCACTTATCTTAGTATATCTAGTAAACATGAATGTTGTTTCATTTGATCTTAGGGGACCCTAAATACTGGTGTCCTATATGGTCTCCTTTGTTTACATCACATGCTATTTCCATATGATATTATTTCCCTACCAACCCATGCATCCTCACTAGTAATTATCTATAAAATCCACCCTATCTCTAAATTATAAGCTCAAATTTAACTCTACCATGAACCCCTGATACCCCTACTGGGCTGGAAATGAAGAGAGGGATGATGGCCCTTGAAGCCTACCTCCAATAGGCCACACATTAAAAACTAACATTGAGGGAATATTTTTCATAAAATGGGAGGCATTAACCTCAATATATAAATTTAAGTATAATATATAAAATGTGTTATAATAATAAAAAACATGAATAAACAAAAAATAAATCCCAATAAATTATTGTAATTTAATACAAGAAATAAAATACTGAAAATACTAAAAAGAATCCTATGATTTGACCATGAAACTCCAACAACGAATAACCAACTCCATGAGGTATTAATGCCTAGTTCTATCACCAATGATCTACTGAATACCTAAAAAATAGTTTATATATAAATAGGGTGAGAATAAAATTATATTAAGTAGGATCCTCCCTAGTTCCTCTCATGAAAAATGTGAAAGAATCATACTAAATCCCAATGAATAAAAATATGAAACCAAATTGTGTCCTAAGCAAGTAAAACTATATCACATCCTCACAATGGCTTTCCCACCAAGTAATTCATAGAAGTAAGAATATATTTATCAAAAAAATATATACGAATGGAACTACACTTCCACTGCCCCATTGATCTTTTGATATCATCCCCCAATTCCAAACATCATATACTCATCTATCACATAAGTCATCCTACCCCAAATAGAGACATCACATCAAAACCACCATAAATCACATATGGATCATCATTACCTAATCATCATCCTATCTTGTAACAATATAGAATTATAAAAGACACTATATCCCATCTGTAATGTTCTATACTTAAAACCACTATAGTCTACACATGTGCACATGTTGGAAGCTATAACCACCATGACTGGATACAAGTATAAACTATAACCTCCAGCCATTACAACCAACATATAAATTTATAAAAAAATCAAGAGCAATCACAACCTCTATGAGTATATAACCTATACTTTAAGATATCGCAACCCAAATATTCCAACATATATGATACTGTATCTAAAGGGAGAGTGGGGGAGAGGGAGAAGTCAGTTATCCATCCCCTCACCATCTTGGATCATGGAGAAAACACACCCCCAAAACATTTTGGTTTTGGTTTTCCTACTAATTTAGGTGGTGAATCATATGAAATCAAAAAAATAAAAAGATAGTATCAAACACAAAAAAACTAAGGCCAACTACTAATACTTTGAATCTAACCACAACTATTTTATCACATGAAACCCGAATACCACCACTAAGGACTAGGAATATATTCAACATAAGAATTAAGATTAAAATATTTAATAATCTTCACTTATTAATTAAAAATTTATATTAATTAATTGTTAAACTGTTTAAAAACATTGGTTTAATAAAATTAATTCATCAGAAGCCTACACACTTTCATATCTGATTACCATTCCAATATTCCATCCCATGCTCCTTAGAGCATTAAATTCCAACCATCCCATGGTTTCTAACTTAATTAAACCATATAATTACCACAAAAAACCCATATTCCATGTTTCTATTTATTAATTGATTAATACTTTAATAATTTATAGGTACTCTAGGAATCATCCTAAGATACCACAACCAAAGATGCACTTGTCTTGCATTGAGATTAACTATGACAAGCAGTTAGAAACCATAAGAAACCTTATCTAAAAAATTTTCAATTTAAAATAAATCACCAAGAATCAACTAATGATAAAACCCATCTCTCAACTCATTACAACCACCCCAGTGTTATCCTTGACACCATTGTGAACAACACTTTCCATCTTTCTATCTTTGAAATCAATCCACCACTATAACTCATGAAAATTATCCCATTTTTTCACCAAATATCCCAACCATTACATGTTTAAAAAAAATCACAGAAATTATCTACCATCCTAGAGAATAAATACATGGAAATGAAATATTCTAAGCACACAAATTAAATGGAAAATTAGGGCCATAACACCAAGGAATACAACCCTTTAAAAAACAAGGTTGGGTATGCTCAACTCAACCAATTATATTCATAAAAAAATCATTTCATTATCATCTTGAATTAATTGGATCATTATGAATAGCTTCAAGAGAAATAATAAACCTATAAATAATAGTTATTCAATAGAAATGAATCAACCATAAACATTAATTTATCATTACTTATATATCCTAGAAATTTCAAGGAATGATAATTATCAATTTACATTCCTCTTTTATTAATCACTACATCATTCAAGATTTATATTGTTTATCAAAATTTTAATATATTAATCATACTAAACAATAAAAAAAATAGATAGTACACTATCTTGAAAAATAAGATGCATCAACAACATGGAGTAAATCATACATGATTCAAACATCCAAATTCCAATTTAACCTTTAATTCTTGTTATTATCTAGCTTAGTTTGATTCCACTATTATCCAAATAATTTAAAGTATGATAATAAAACACTTACACATAAAAAAAAATGAGAAGTAAGAAATACCCTACTTATATTAGAATCTCAATGTTCTTTGAGTAATAATGGATGATAAAGTATTAACCACAACCAATCTTGCATGGAACCACCTCAAAAATTATCCACAGAAAACCACTATAAATCCATGATCGATACTAGGCCTATCCTAGAGGAACCTATTCATAGAGAACCTATGAAAATAAAGAGACTAATTAAGATTAATAGAATAGTAGAAGATAGATTACCTTGATCAATAATATTTTAATTTGATAATCCAAAGTGTTTATACTCTCAAAGGAAGTAGTTAAAGAGTGGTGAGTTGGATATGGGTCATATAGGGTTTTATAGGAGACATTAAAAAATTAAATGAGGAAGTCTCATGCCCCCAATTTTTAATTGAATACTATAATGCCTCCACCACAATGTAGTGTTATGAAAAATGCATGTGGTGGCTCCAGTCAAAAGGATATCCTATTTTCTCAGTGGTGAAAATGGTTGAACCCCCATAATCTCATGAACATTTAAAATTTCATTTAAAACATTTTATTTCCATCATTCCTTTCACCACTGTATGGTGAGATGCATTTCATACTCCTAAAAAGCCACCAATACCTCTACCATGACATAGGTAGAAATTATTTGCCATTTGACCCACTATTCCCAGGCCTTCGACATAGTGAGATACAAATAATTATTTCCTTTATTCTCCATGTATCCAGACCCTCTCTAGAACCTTTTACTAGTATATCCATCCCAAGTCATTTCAAGGCTCTATATTTTACATAAGTAGACCACACCATAAACCACACCCAATAACATGTGTTTTTTAGGGTTCCCGTCTCCAATAGAGAACCTCTTAGGCACATAGTGACGCCATACCCTCCACTATGGTATAAACCCATTCCTCTTTTCAATATATCATGGATACCTCTAGAGTAGAGACACCATTGGGATACCCCTACTATTATCTCCATAAATCATGGATGAATATGGATGATACTAAGATCATAAGTTTAAACTACACATCAAAAGTTCATTATTTCTAGTTTATGAATGATTTAATATATCTTTCATGGATGATCATAGTTTGGGATACTTTAATCACTTTCAATATATATAACATGATTTTCTAGATCCCTAAAAACCCAACAAGAGTTTTAAAACCTTTCTATGACTTTACATTCATGAAATATTTCTATTAAATGAGGGTTTTAAAGTCACATTTCTTATCATATTCCTATCATTGAATATGATAGGAACTTGTTTTCTACCTAGTCAAGTAGCGTATTTTTATATATGATATTATATTAAGCAACTCAATACAAAACCCATGGTTTTGTATCAATCGTAACATAAGATATTTGGATATCATATTCAATTATAACAATGGGCCTTGTTTTAGAAAATAGAGGATCATATCATCTTTATGATATCAATGTGTATTGTTAAATATGATATGATATCAAAGGAGCTGATATGGTTATCCATCATAAAATAATAATGATATCGCTTAAATGTTTTAGCATATATGCCTATCTATCATATTATATGATTATCCCTGGATTATTGAATGTTATTTCTATTATATTATATGATTTATGTTATATCATTAAATATGATTTGTAAACAATATTTTTTATATTTAAATTCAATTTTTAATTTAATTATATTATTTATAAATTTTTTATAAATAATTATAAAAATGTTTTTAGATATAATTGTTAATTTATAATTTTTTATAAATTAATTAATTATAAAGTGTTTATAATGAATTAAATAATTTTTTATGAAACATTTATTAATTAATATTCCATTATATTAGGTATTAATATTAAAATAACTTTTACCAAATTATATAGAATTAATTATGACTAATAAATAAAGTTTTTATTTTTAAATCAAAAGGATAATTTATAAAGTTTTTATAAATTAGAAATATGATAGATTATGAAGTGTTTATATTTTAAGATTATAAATTGTTCATAATACTTTGTTTTAATTTTTTAAATTAAGGGAACTTATTTGAAAAATTATTTAGACAACATCAAAAAAGTTTTGATGATTGACTTGATCAAGGTTTAAAATAATATTAAGCATGTGATTTTTGGATTATGTAAATATGTTACATAATAGAAATAAAAATATAAAATGTTTATATTTCATATAATATAAATTATTTAAAGTCAAAATTACATATAATGAATTATATGGATGATTTCATATTATGAAATGAATATAACATTCTTATATTCATGATTATGAAATTTTTATAATGAATATATAAAATTATAAAAGTGTTCATGATTGGATTTTATTTATGAATTGTTCATAAATGTTTATCTCATGTTTAAATATGTGAATTATTCATTTATTTAAATAATATTTTCTTATTTATTATTCATGAATCTAATCATTATGTTATTAATGATTTTATATTTTAGTTTAATTTGTTAAACCTATTTTAAATTTATTACACACCCATCTACGAAATTAATGTTAGAAATGATAATGGATTTAGTTTCCATCTAGAATGAATTTAGTTTGTAATTAAAAATATTATCTTTAATTTACTTTTTTAAAATAGTTTATAAATATTAGGCATTGGATTTATTATTAAGTATAATATTTCTTGAGTAAATTATCCGAGGGTAGATAGAATTTTGGTCGGACTTCCCATTGGCCTAGAGGCTTATGCCTAATTATATACATTTAGGAGTTTTCTATTTGTGGATCTAGGTTTACTCATTATGAGATTAATAATTTCATATAATTATTAATATTTATATGAAAATTTCATGTAAATTAAGAATGAGATGAATTATAATGTGTGTAAATATATTTGAAAACTATTTTGAATAAGTAACACAAACTGTGAGTTCTGTAAAGAGTTACAAATCAATATGGTCTAAAGCTATTGATTTGGAGTAAATAATTGGATTCTAAGATAAATTACTTTAATCATATGTAAATAATGGGAATAAAATGATAAAATATGGAGAGATTAAATCTCTTTTAAATAACAGGTGCTATATTCTTTCCAATGTAGAATTTTCATGACCATGATCACCTAACTGGTTGGGCCAAGATAAATCTAGGAACCCCTAGATTATATTTAGTATGGAAATAAATAAATGAGGTGAACCTAACAATTAGGTGACTTATTTTTGGATTTTTCTCTATCTTAAACTTATTTGAGAAACCCTAACTATTATAATACCAGAGGAATTGAGATGAGTAAATACACATGATTGATTTGAATAAAGAGATATCTACTCCTCTATATAAGAATAATATATGATATGATTGAAAATAGTTATCTACTAGATATATTCATGGATTATTTACATGACTCCCAATGTAATTCTTGATGAAATATGGATTTTGGAACACTAATGGATGTGATATAATTTCAAAATGGTTCATTTTTTAAGGGTGAACATTAGTAGAATTACTTATTAAATGTTAGTAAAACATGATACTCATCTGATAAAATATTTTTTATAGATAAATAACATCATTATCATAAAATTTAGCTTTTAAATAAATACTATAGGAAGGATAATATTAATGTCTGAAACTCATAAGACTATAAAATTAAAAATAACTAATAAGTATAAATAGAAATTATACGTGTCATTGAAACTTCTTAAAAAGTAACAAAGTGTTGAATTTGCTCGATGGGTGAATTTAGGTACTTATGAGAATCCTATAATGATTAAATTATGATTTAATAATAATTAGATACAAAATGGCCTAAGTAATTTTAGTCACTTATACTTAATAGGATTATGTATGTCATGGATAATCAATATGATTGATTATATTATCATTGATTGAAATGTTCCAACAATGTGAATATGTTCAATAACTGTTTACCTAATATACTCAAAATTCTTAGAGAAGATTAACTAAGAATATGATGTCTAGGTTTTGGTGTTTTATAGATAGTAAAAGTGGGTAGCATTTAAAATCAAAATAATAAAATTTAGTTAGAGATTCCAATGATGTTTCTTCTAGTATCTAGTCTTGTTCATTGTAACCTAATGGTAAATTCAATAATGATAGAGTAATTAATTAATATGATGGGATTTTTTGAGATAATTAAAGAGGTTTGTGAAAATCCATGGAGTATCTATGTAAGGTGTTAGTGCTATAGAAATATTTTAATCAGTTATGAGGGGTATATGATACTAAATGTATAATTTAAAAATGTTATAAATATATAAAAGTTTAAAATAATGGTGAAAATATATATATCTTGTAGTTTTTATTCAAGTGACGTAGAAAATATTTTCTACATCAATGAGTTGAATACAAAATAATAAACCATGCTCAAATGGATCTAAGTAAAAGATGTTTATCTTTATCTCATTTCTCTTATATAATCAAATATTTTTTTATTAACAATGTGATATAATACACATTTTTTATGATTTATCAGATTATATAACATTTTTTAAAATAATTCAAGGATAATTTTTTTATCTTACATAAGAGTTTTATCCAAATATTTATTAAAATATTATGGATGGTTTTCCTGCCACCTATTAGCAGTATATTTTAAATAATAAGGTTTTATTTTCAAATAAAAATGATCCAAAAACATTTAATACCATATATGATATAAAAATAATAATTTAGTTGGTAAATATTCCTAAAAATGTAAATAAGTGTTATTTTCTATAAAAAATGACTTTTTATATCTTAGAATGATATTTTGAAGAGAATGTAGTATCTAAAGTGCTAGTAAGAGTATATTTGAACATAAAAATGTTCAATTTTAATGAATAAAAAATTATACCAATCAAAATTTAAAGTTATTTTAACTTAATATCCTAAAGATTTTAGGACATATGGAAGTAAATAGAAATATAAAGAATAACATTTATTAATTGTAACAATGTAAATGTCACTTTATCCTAAATAATTTAAGAATGTGATTATATGTAATAATGTAAATAGTTATATTAATTACCATTAGATATAAATATAAATTTTTGATGGAAAAGATTCCAAATATGATGATGTTAAATAATAAAATAATTCTATATAAACAACAGAAGTTATTTACATCATAATATTTGATGTTGTGGAGTTAAGGAGTTTGAATATGTTGAAAGAGTTGAAATTTAAAGAATAAAATTTATTAATTGTAACAATGTAAATGTCACTTTATCCTAAATAAGTTAAGGATGTGATTATATATAATAATGTAAATAGTTATATTAATTACCATCACATATGAATAGAATTTTTTTATGGAAAATATTCCAAATATGATGATGTTAAATAAGTAAATAATTCTATATAGACAATAGAAGTTATTCACAACATAATATTTGATGTTGTGGAGGTAAGGAGTTTAAATATGTTGAAAGAGTTGAACATTAGGAATATGAATCCTAAATTTCACAATTATTCAAATGTAATTTCTTCATAAATTTTTCTCACTAAATAGTTTAGTGGGTGGGTTCTACTAGATGTTCACATAGATATGTGGAAGGAATTACATATAGATGTAATGAGTTAAAAAAACCTGAGAAAGTGAAGTAAATTTAATACTGATCTAGAAGACTATCATATATGATATTATAGATAGGTTCTTATGGAGGGTTTCCTTAATTATTCTTAAAAGATATTATAAATTTAAAATGTGTCATAAAAATTAAATCTATAAATTATCATTCTTACACAATTATTTAATATATATTTATTGATATACAATCAATGAAATGTAATGGTGATTGACCTCTCAAATTATGAGTCTGAGATATCTCTGACTGATGTTCATCATAGAGTATAACTGTTCATGAATAAAATTTAAGGTTATTCTGAGTAGGATTCTTGTGTGAAATTATGGAATATACTCATGAGGAACAAAAATGTTATTTTTCACGAGATGACCCACTATGAATACCACATGAAGTGTCTTAAACTATGAATTTGGTATAATAGGGATTCATGGATCATATTTGGATTACAAAATACCTATGGTTGGATATATACCTAGCATGATAAGCTTTAGACTTTGAAACCTTTCTTATACAAACCTTGTGGCCTAGATAATTATGGGGTGGTTAGGTAGGTTGTTGATTATGTTGTCTGTTGGAGCTCAATTAAGATGATATTTTTCCTCTCGTATGATGAGTATGAAATCTAAGAAAAAAATTGAGGAAGTCTAAGGATATTTTCTATATATATATAGTATATATGATGTTATTATTGATTTATGTGAGGTATATTTGATGTGTTCATCCATAAACTTGAATAAAATGTGACGCATTCAACAATTTTTTTAGTCTATACTTAGAGATTTAAGAATGTATGAATTATCTATATGGTATTAAAATACTATTTTTTTCCCATGGTCACTTGATTTCATGGAAAAAAGGAACATATTAGATTGTACATTATTATGTGATGAGACTGGTGGATAAATATAGAGAGATTCATGTGTTTTATGGAGATAAAAAAAATCGATTTGTAGCTTGAGTAACATTGATTCTTTACTAGATCCAAAATTTTCATAAATTTATAGATCCATAGATTTATATTTTTTTTTCAAAAAAACAAATTCCCATAAGGTCACACATTATTATTGACTGAATGGGGATTGATTTTGACTTAGGGAGATACTTTTAAAGTGTTTTTTAGTATATCCAAAATATATTTGTATGGGAATTCAAAAAATATTTCATATAATATGATAAAAAGTTAAGTTAGTGGTACCTTTCTAATTTTTTTTGAAAGATATAAAAATATATCTTTTGATATAGTTTCATAAGTTATTGTATACAATATGATATAATGTGGAATGGCACATATTAATTTTATACTTTACTATAAGTGGAAGGTTGAAGGAGATATTTTAGTAATCCACTTTACATATTATGAAATTTGGTTATGTTTTATTTTACAACTAAGGAGATATTGTAAAGAATGTAGACATACAAATTCATTTGGAAAATATAAAGGTATGATTGGGCTATTTTGTAAGGTCACTGCTCATGGATGTTAAATGGTATGATTTTCCATATCATGAGGCATGGTATACATGAAACTATCTTCAATGATACTGGTGGATGAATGATAATAATTATCATTTTAGTGAATAATTAACACATCATATATGATTAATAACTATTTATTAAGATAAAATAGATGATATATTCATTTATGTAAGCATACCATGAGTTGGTCGAAAGTTACAATTGATACATACATTAAATCTTACCATATGAGTTAATTCATGTACATTTGAGGATAATCCTCAAGGGATTTCTAAACCACACTTCCATGTGATGAAAATGGCATGATTTTCCCTTAATTTCTAGAAAAAACTCCCTCGAACCCAAATCTCTATTTCTTATTCCATCATTTAACTATGATGGGCTTGCACACCATGGTGATAAGAAAAATCCCACCTAAAAATTGAGTGATTCATTATCCCATAGATACATCTAGAGAAGGGTATTCCTTTGGATCCCTTTTCTATGATCTTCATCAATCATGGATAAAGATTGATTATATTTTGATCATCGGTGTAAGGTGGATATAAAAGGTTCTTAATTTCTACTTTACACATGATTTTATATATTTTCCATGGTTAATCTTGGTTTTAATTTCTTTAATCACCTCTACTATGGATAACAAGTGCTGTTAATTTCCTTGAAACCCAGAAAAACTACCATAATGAAATATGAGACAATGTAACACTAGTATCTTACTATGCTAAATAAAATCCTCATATTGAATATGATTTGAGGTGGATCCCAAGATACCATTATCTCTACCTTCATTGGATTGACTGATACTTCATCCTCTGATATAACCTGAACTAATCTGCGAACCTTTAAAATCTAAAAAAAAACATTTCTATAGACTTCTATAAACATGATTCTTTCTCAAAGTATTGTAGAACCACTAAAAAATTAATCACCATATTCTTTCTCAATTCATGATTTAACTATAATTTCATCAATAAATACCACAAAAAACCTATCTAGATATAGCTAAAACAATCCATTCTTAAAACTCAAAAACACTAATGGGGCACTCATTACCCTAAAATGAATAATTATGAACTCTTAATGTTTGTATCTATATCTAAATTAAATATTTTAGATATACTTCACTAAAACATATAGGTGTTGATATCTAAATATAAAATAAGTTTTATAGAATACTAAATATCCTCTAATAATATCAAAAAAGTCCTAAATAAAAAATAATAGGTACTTTTTATTTACTATTTCTTGATTCTACTGACTTTAATAGAAATAGATTCATATATCCTTTTCAACCTTATTCACGAATAATACAGGCTCATCCCATGTTGATTTGCTTGGTCATATGAAACCCTTATATATTAAGTGATCCACTTGAATCCTCCATATTTTTAGATTAGATGGAGTTATCTAATATGGTTCTATAAAATGGTTACATTTCACAGAAAAATATTAAGGCATAAATAAACCTCTCATGGGGGTATTAATCTATACTACTCCTTAAATAATATGTTTTAATACTTAATCAAAATAGTTTGAAGATACTAGGAATATATATAAACATTATACAATACTATAATTTATGACTAGATGGTGATAATATATTTTTTATAATGAATCAACTCAAAGGTATGGACTTTATCTCTGATAAACACTCATCACTATCCACCGGAACTAATGCAAGTAACTATCAAGTAGAAATAGATCGAAAAATTGAGATTATACAAAGTAATAAATAACATTACTAAATCATATGGTTATATATTAAAAAATATGATAACTCACACTATCTTATCACCATTGAGAACAAAAATACAGTCTCAAAATTAGGTTGGTCAGTATTAGGGATTCACTAAACGTTGTTGAGATATTCTAATTCAGGCCGGTCAGTATCTGTAACTGACATGGAGGGACTTCTAGTTAAGATTATTTGATTATTTATTCCCTAATAATATAAGGTATGATCTTTCCAGGGGTTTTATAAACCCGTAGTATTGTTTTATGATAGTTATGGACTATTAAATTCATTTTATAGAGCTTCAGTGCTTCACACCTATCTACACGACTGATGAGACAATGGAAGTGATATTATTAGAGGATGGTATGAGGCATCCTATTCATTCCCAGTTAATTTTTTTTCAATTTACTACCATATCTAAAATAGTAAAATAGGACCTCATCACCAAGTAGAACCTGAGTGAAGTTGATGGTGTGAGCCAAGTTGATTCAAAACCCAAATAGAGTAGTGATTCTACCAGTAGTCAGAAATGATGCTTTGAGTCTAAATTCATGATAAAAAGAAGATATTTAACACCCACATATAGTTACTTGGTATGCCATTAGTGTGGGAAGCCTGAGAATAAGAGGCCCTAGTGTCCCAAATACCCTATCAAGTGTTGAGGCTATGGAATATTGGGGCATCTTCAATGATTTTTATGGACCTTCCCATCTATTTTGATTGTGAGAGGATCCATGCTAGATCCAACTTTAATAGAAGGTTTAATATCACCTCACCAGGTTGGTAGCTGGAGTACTAATAGACATATAGGTAGAGGAGGAGGTCATGGCAGTGGTATCTAGACTTCATATTTTCTGCACCGTCAGAGTGGAACTACTCAAGGTAGTCAGGTTATAGTATAGGGATGAGGATTATGCCAAATCTATTTAGTGTATTCTATACTGAAGGAGAAGGAATCTACACTATCTACAAGTTTAGGTACTATTCTAGTATCCTCTACTATTTTTACTTCCTTATTTGATGAAGGTGAATCAAATTCCATTATATATGTGCCTGCTGTGGAGAGTCTCATACTTCATGTTGAGTACTCATGTGACATCATAACACTTGATACACATTTGGGTATATGATTAGAGAGCATAATCCAATGTAAGGAATATCCTCTCGAGGTAGGTAGCCATTGTTTTACTTGTAACCTCTTTTTCCTTGAGATAACAGGATTCAACATCATTCTTGGGATGTATTGGTTTGTTCCTTTTCATGCCTATATGGTTTGTTATCATTAGAGGGTGTCGTTTACATCAACAGATGGAGGTATGTTTATTCACAAGGGAAAGTGGTATGTCTAGGATGGTAGATATGGAATAGAGCATCATGGGATATGTTTAGTGACCAACCATATTTCTATCCTTTTTATGAATGATCAGGGACTACATTAGATTGAGTTCAGTACTGTAGTTGATCAATTCAAGGATGTCTTCCCCGAAGATTTTTCCAGACTAACACCTGAGAGATAGGTAGAGTTTACTATCGATATAGTTCTTAGAGCTACAATAGTATCCATTCCTCCATATAGTATGTATAATACTAAGTTTTAAGAGTTCAATATGTATCTAGAAGGTTTATAAGAAAAGAGTTTTATACAGTTTAGTACTTCTACATGGGGTTAACCAATCCTTTTTTCAAGAAGGTGAATGAAACCCTCAGGATTTTCATGTATTACTAGAAGTTAAATCAACTTATAGTGAAAAACTGGAATCCATTACCTTATATAGATGATCTTTTTGACCATATCGTAGGATAAAGGGTAATCTCAAAGATCGACCTAAGATCGGGATATCATCAGGTTTGAGTCAGACCTTCTAATATTCCACATACGACTTTACATAATTGGTACTGATTATATGAGTATCTCATGATGTTGTTTGATTTTAAAAATATGATTTCCTTCTTCATAGATTTGATGAATATGGTTTTCCATCCCTATCTAGATTACTTTATCATGGTATATGCAGATGACATCTTGGTGTATTCTCATACTCAGAGTGACCATTACACTCATCTTGAGATCATTTTGAATATACTAAGAGAGAATCATATATATGATAAGATCAATAAATGTTACTTATAGATAAAAAAGGTTCACTTATTAGGTCATATTATCTTAGAGGTATGAGTTTCAGTTGACCCAAATAAGGTGAGATCTATGGTTACCTAGGAACAACCTAATAACATCTTTGACATACAGAGTTTCTTAGGGATAGATGGTTACTAAAAATTTTTTATACAAGACTTATCATGCTTAGAAACACCTCTTACAGGGTTGAATAATAAGGGTGTGAAGTTTGTGTGGTATAAATATTGCTAGACATATTTTTAAGAGTTAAAAGGGATATTGAATTCAGTGATGATCCTAATTTTTCTAGAGTTGGGAATGATCTATACAATCTATTGTGATGCATTAGGTATTTGGATATAAGCAGTTATGATTTAGGAAGATAGAGTTGTTTCATACAGGTCATGATAGTTGAGGTCTCATGAGTATAATTACCTAATTCACAATCTCTAGTTGGCAGTTGTTGTAAATTCCTTGTGTTGTTGAAGGCATTACCTATCAAGAGATCATTTTGTGGTGTTTACGGACCATAAGAACCTCAGGTATATATTTACACAACAATAATTTAATCTTAGTCAGTGAAGATGATTTGAATATCTATAGTCCTTTGGCTTTGATATATCCTATATGCATGGGAAGGGAAATGTTGTTTTTGATGCTATGAGAAGGAGGACTTAGACATAGGAAGTTTAGGAGGCTTGTAGCGAATGACAGCTTATGGACCTATTTTATAAGGTGAACATAGAGGTTTAGGACCATAATGGACAATTTATACTTTCATTTCTATCAGTGACCTATTCACTTCTAGAGAAGGTGAAGATGATACAATTTTTAAATCCATAGGGCTTGGTCCTATGAGAGAGAATTGTTGGTGAGGGCCTGCCACTAGATTGGATTATTGATGATGATGACATCCTGTATATACATGGATGAATATGGGTTCCCATAGATATGAGAGAAGAGTTTATGCGGGAGTCACGTGCTTCCCAGTGGAAAGTACACCCAAGAATTTCTACAATGTATTATGATATGTGCCGATATTATTGGTGGCCAGGGATGAAGTGTAAAATCGTAGGCTTTATCACTAGGTATTCCACCTGCCTGTAGGTGAAGGAGGATCACCAAAAAATTTCAGGATTAAGATGTTCATTACCAGTTCTAAAATGGAAATGGGAGGATGTGTCTATAGATTTTGTAATTGGCTTACCAAGGTCACCTCGTGGTTGCGACACAGTTTGGGTAGTCATGGATATCAACTGATGAAAGTAGCCCACTTCCTTCCTATCCGGGTTATTTTCTCAATTAATGAACTAGGAAGATTGTATATCCATAAGATTATAAGACCGCATAGGGTCCCCTATACTATCATTTTAGATAGGGATGATCACTTTACATTGAGGTTCTAGCATGGTTTGTAGAAGGCTATGGGTACATAGGTTCTCCTGAGCATAGCCTTTCTCCCTCAGACCAATGGTTAGTCAGAACAGACTATAAAAGTTCTTGAGGACATGATATGAGCATGAATCCTTGATTTTAGTGGTTCTTGGTATAATCAAATCTCTCTCAATGATTTATCCTATAATAACAGTTATCAGGAAATTATTCAGATGGATCCTTACGAGGACCTATATGGTAGGTTGTTCCGTTCACCCCTGAGCTAGTTAGAGGAAGGATAGGCTATGATACTAGGTCCTAATCTCATTTAGAAGACTTTAGAGCAGGTTCAGCTGACCAAGAAGTTGATGTCTACTACTCAGTCTAGATAGAAATATTATTCTAATTGCCGTCGATAACTTCTATAGTTTGAGTTATAGGATTTTATATTCTTATGAGTATCACCCATACATAAGAATAAATAGATATAGATGAAATGGAAGTAGTCACCAAACTTTTTTGGGCCATTTGAGATCTTGGAGAGAGTCAGTCCAGAAGCCTATCGATTTCTGTTACCTCAGAGGTACCATGCCTTGCATGATTTCTTCCACATTTCACAGCTTTTCCGTTATCATGTCGACCTATATCTCACTTTTGATCCTGAAAATTTTGAGCTATATGCTGATACTTATTTTGAGGAGTTCCTATATGCATCTTTGACTGGACGTGAATTCTCTATGAGGTTGGTATGTCCCTTTAGTATGGGTACTATGGAAACACAAATGTGTACAAGAAGAGACTTGGGAGAGAGAGGCCAACGTACATTCCCAGTGGTCGAATTTGTTCTCAGATGAGGTTTTTACACCCCTAGAAGGTGAAGTTTTGGAAAAGTTCCTTTAATAGAGGAAGACTGTAAGAACCTAATTTTAATCTCAGGTATGGATCCTTTATAATTTGGTCTAATTATTTACTTTTGACCTAATATGGATTCCTAATGAGTTCATGAAGGTTTCGGGGGTGTCTAGGGATTGTTCATAGCCTAGAACCTCAACCAGTGGAGAAATCACTATGCCACATAGTCAGTAGAAATAATTAAACCTAGCCCGCATGTTCTGTCCTAATCTTGTGGGGATAGAAAGTGGGGTGAAGTAGGGAGCACCATTTTCCCTAACCGTATGACAAGATCCATATGCCCATGTGAAATTTCTACATTTTTTAGCAGAGCTATTTTTCATAGTTGGAGCATAGTTTCTCTAATCGTGTGGCCTTACCATGTGGGTGACCCATTAGCACAGTAGAAGGTGCATGGTTGGTACACGGTTTGGCCAAAAGTGTGGCCAAACTGTGGAACCCTTAAATTTTGGGTGAAATGAAAAAATCACCCTTAATGTAACGTTTTAACCTATCATCTTCTCCATTTTTCTCTCTCCAGAGAAAAATAGTGGGGTTTTCTCTCATTTGAGCTCCAAAACCCTAATTTTATAGATTTTGGTCTTGTTCATCCATTCAGAGTCTGATCGAAGCACTGTTCATCTCATTAGATTTATCTCAATAAGATCCTAATTCCCTTTTAGCTGTTCTTCATTATTCTTTCTCTTGATAGGGTTATCGAGGTGCAGTCTCATATGCCCTATTTTCATAGCATTGGTCCATTCTTCAAATTTATTCCAATCCAGGCCAAACTAAAGGCTCATACATGATGAGAATAGTTGTACGAGTATGATGTAGGTGGTCTATAATTTATTCCTCATGTTTTGATGTTTTATAATATGAACCATTGTTCCACACATCGATTTTACCGTGCGTTGATCCTAAATAGCATATACCTTAAATTAGTTGCCAAGTTTGGAGCCAAATGATATTATTAGACCCCTTGAGATTGACTAACTTAGATGGATCCATCCCTTTGGGTGTTCCCTCTTACATGACTAATTTTATTTAATGAGAATATGGGAAAATCACCTTTTATAGTGTTTATTTTCACTTTTAAATGATTAGATCATTTTGATATGTAATAAATGTGGTGGCATGGTATGTAAAATGACCTTACCAATTATAATGAAGTAATTTGACTAGAGATGAGTGGTAAGACCATGTCACCTATTTTAAATCGAATAATGGTTATTCCCTTGTTGCTATTAAATGATAATGGGAATTAGATTATACCTTGGATCATATTAATTCCAATTTTTATTTTATTAATGATATGACATTAGGGCATGGATACCCCTGTAAATAATTATCAATGTGCATGGTGACCATATATAAATTTGAATGGGAGTGGCAACCCTTTATAATAATAAATGGGTATGACAAAACTTGTGAATTATAATGAATGGGAATAGAGGCCCTTATATAAATGTGATAATATATGGGAATGGCGTCCCTAGTGATACTATATAGGCATGGTGTCCCTTATGATAATATTATGATACTATACGAGAATAACATCCCTTACTGTGATACTGGGCATGGAGTACCTTATAAATATGATACCAGGCATGGATTCCCTTATACTACTATGATACTAGGCACAAAATCCCTTATAAATGTGATACCAAGCATTGCATCCCTTGATACTTATTCAGAGTTATTCTGGCACGGGATAAAGCTAGTAGTGTCAGCCTATTTTCCTTTCAGGAACCAGCACCAACCCATTTACAGTTGTTATTACTACTTTAAATTATTATACCTACACACTTTTATATTGAATACACATACTTAACATTTATAAACTCCATTGGTGGTGGCCTACTAAGATTTATCTCACACCATATATGGGCTGCCTATGGCACCTGAGAATACTATGATTATAGGTGTAGATAAGGGTAAGAATCCTCTTATAGACTCTTGACTTCTTTCATGACATAGGATAGAGCTAGTATAAGATGAATGAGCTAGATCTTGGGATGTTGGGATAGATTTCACCCATTTTGGATTCTTTTTGTATAGTGTGTATAGTACTGCTACCTACTACTTTGTAGACATGACATTATCATCTATTATATATGATCCAGTTATTGATTTTGAGTTTTGATATAAGTTTCTTGGTTATTTAAATCTATTTAAAATTCTTCTTCATTATTATACTACTTCATTTATTTACCTATTATATTGCTTATCCATTGTGCTACACTTTGGTAATGAGGGCAGAGTCTCCCTACAGACACACTTAAGGCCCTCACTGCTAGTCGGCAGCCTCAGACGTTTGGGGAGATGTGATTGAGGCCATGTGGATAATTGAGATTAGAGCACCATTTTAGTGAAATCCAGATCCAGGACACCACAAGTATAATATAATTTAAAATAAATCTCATATATGTGACGATAAATCGGATTTTTAAAGAGAAAATGATAAACAATTTACAGAGTTATTATATCCAATTTCAATAAAAAATTAATTAAAATGACCAAGATGGAATTAATATATATGTAATTGAAATAATTATAATTTTTAATCAATTTAATATATAATTTAACTTTGTAAATAATTTATGTGAAAAGACAGTTTTCAATTAAATTCAGTATTTTTCACTATTCACCAAAAAATGAAACTTTTTAGAAAAAACCCAAAAATTCATACTAAGATAATTTTGATATCCCAATTTCAAAAATAATGTTTATTTTATAAAATTAATTTTATAAAATTTTCAAAATTTAGTTTTAAAACAAGTGCACCATAAAAGGTGAAAAAACCGTTTTTTAGAAAAATACATTTTTTAAGTGTAAAATTGGATTTATTCTTATCTCTTGTCTATAAAACATCTAATATGAATGTTAAAATTTTTATTGCATAAATAATATATAAATTTCATTAAAATAATTAACCAAAAGTGATTTGGTAAATCAATTGATATAAAACACACTTGTGCACATAATTTTTTTGACAGAATGATTTCATTTTATTTTCAAAAGAGTTATTTTCATTTATAATTAATTGGAAACCAAAGAATTGATTTTATGTACATGTGTAAACTATATTTTAATAATATATTAAATCCTATTAATATCCACCATTCCAATGGCTAGGTGATAACTATCATATTAAATTATAATATTTTAATAGTATGATATGTTTCGTTTAAACTTGGTGTTGCATGTCATGAAAGATAAACTCGGTATTGGATGTAATAAACATAGAACATAGTGTTGTGCGTACTAAAATCTAAAATCAATGTTGTTATTAAATTGGTGATTTGTATAAATCAATCTTAACTTGGTATAGCGTACAACACAAGCCATCAAAGAAATTTTAATTTATTCAAAAAAAATTAATTCATAAAAACTTGGGGTGTTAAATGAATAGAAGAAACCAAATTTTTAAATATATATAAAGTTAATAATAAATAATAATTTATTGATAAATTATTAGGAAATAAGAACTCAATTTTTAGTAAATCTATTTTATTGTTCAAAATATGTTTTTTTCAAAAAAGGGTATTATTTCTTTTTATGAGTTAATATTATAACTAATTTATTGAAATTTTCAAAATTATAATTGATAAAAAGATTATAATTTTTGAAACAGAATATAAAAGTTAAATTAGGTTAAATTTTGTTTATTTTTATGAAAATAATGATTTTCTAATAAATAGTGAAAAATACTAATTTTTAATGAAAACTATATTTTGTTTCAAGCATTTAAAAAATAACATTTTGTTTTAAAATTTTTTAAAAGTAAAATTATTTCTATCATATTATTATTTATCTAATAAAGTTAATATGAATAAATTTATGGTTTTATTTTTTATAGAAACTTTTTTATACATTAAAAGACATTTTTCTAAAAAACTATTTTTCATTTCATTTTGCACTTTTTGTTGTAAATTAATTTATTCCAATTATAGAAATTAAATTTTAAAATATGGATTTCATATATATAATAAATAGGTCCCTTTTAATTTGGTTTATTATTAATATTAAAGATAGTAATTTTTTATTACAATGATAACGTTAAAATGAGTTAATTAGGGTAACATTAAAGTGATAAGGCTTCAAATTCATTCAAAAAATTCCTTTATTTAATTTTATGTGTATATTTATTCCATAATCATAAAAATATTATAAATATGGTCTTTTTATTCCATTTAAATTTTATTTTGACCTTTATAAAATTTAAATAAAAGATAAATAAAAAATGTCACTTTCTCGCTATTAATATTTATTATATATTATGATAGCGATAAAAACAACTTATGTTCTGTGAATTTTTTTATTTTAAATATGGATGATTTTTTTTTATCATGGTAATTTAATTTTAAATTTTAGTAATGAAATAATTACCTTAAATGAATTTTCAAAGCCAAAACGACACTTATGCAAGTAGTAAAAAAATCAAGTAAATAATTCTAAAAAAAACTAATATTATTTTGGTGAGTTTAATTGTCCAATTTTTTTGAAGATAAATATTAAATATTATATATATGTTTATGGTTTACATTCTATTTTCATTTTTGTAAAGTTTTTTTCAGTGTAAAATTATGTGAATTGTTCTTAAAATGACATGAATTGTATTTTATGTTAAATATTTTTTATTAAATTATTTAAAAAATATAACAATATTGAAAGAGGACAAGTAGGATGACAAATGATATAAAATTGAATCCCTTATAAAGTTTTGATCCTAATACCACCTTATAAGTAAAATTTTAAACCATTAATATTTAAAAAAGTATTTACCATTGTTAAGGTTAAAATTGGTTAACCAAGGGGTAAAAGAACGATAGGGTTTAAAAAGACATCTAAACCAGTAAAAAATTTATTATAGGATTATATTCAGAAAATATATTCCTTATCTTAAAATAAATTTCATTTTTTAACCAATTTACATGAGTGATACACATATTATATTATAATGTTTCATGTATTTCCAAAAATTAAATTAATGATATTTTATAATTAAAAAATATTTTATCAAATGATTTAAAATTCATAAAAATCCAATATTCAGAAAATTGAATTAGATATAGTTTAAATTATCAACAATGATCCATTTATGGGTCAATATACCTTTTATTGTAACTTTCTTGACCCCTAAGGATTAAAAACCATTGATATCATAATAATTGTCAAATGTGTTAACTAGGGCTTAAAACTAAGAGTTAAGGGTAAAAATATAGCCTAAACATGTAGCAATTTTATTGGTTAAGAGTATTTTGACTCATACTCATATTATAATTTAATTTTATCTAATGTTATACATTTTTCATGAAAATTAATTTATATTAATTTAATACTTTAATTAATTCCAAGTGTGCCCCTACCCATACTTATAAAAGGAACCTACTCTACTTCACTATTCAAAATGTTTTAACCATATATCTTGAAAAATACCTAACATGATATCATACTATATTTTTTCACTAAATAATATATTTTCTAGTATTTCCAAAATACCATTCTTTCAAGGATTAAGGTGTAATCCAAAAGAGGTTTCTCAATTAAGAGGTATACCTCTCAACCGAGCATTTTTAATTTTATTTATTCTTCTACCTCTTATAAATTCATGGTATAAATTATAAAATAATATATTTAGTATATTTAATATACTTAATTGTTATTATAATGATGTAGAAACAATTACCCACCTTCTTTCCACCCTACAGAAAGTGAAAACACTGCTTGTGCGAACATATGACTTATAGTCTTCATGTAGCGGTGTAATTTTTTTATCACCACTTTAATTGGATGATTATAATGATTTATTTAATAAATATATAATATTTTTATGATATTATTATGTATTTTTATTATTTAATTATTATTTACCTTTATTTTTTTTCTTCAATGGAAAAGTGAAAACATTACTCTTACGTATGTACGGATTACCACCTCCACGAAGTGATGTAATTCATTTTTCATATATAAATAGTTATAAAAGTTTATATAATGAATAAATATGATAATAATGGCATTATTAAAATTATAAATATGATGGAACCATGATCAATGTATAAGGACCTAGATTGTGGAATCAAAACATGCATGAAAAATAGAGAAGTTATCACCCAGAACACAAATATTTATAACAAATTGTTAATAAATGGGTGATAAGATATTATAATTAAATGATATATCTTGATATATATATATATATATATATTTTATGATTCTATAATACATAAATAATAATTAATTATTTATTATATATGAGGTTTTAATGTGTACAAAGAAATATGAGACTTGAGGTATGTGTTTTATGTTACAATCTCATTATTTAATTATATTATTTATCATTAAGTTCCCTATAATTAAATTTCATGATATAACTCTTAATAATATCATAAATTTTCTTCAAATCTTGTTATTTTTTATTACTAAATATTTATTTTAATTTTTCTCTCTCTAAGTATTCTTGAAAATGAAATAATATTTTTATGGAAAATGAATTTATTTCCCTCTTCGGTCAAAAATCATTTTTTCCACATCCATGTTTTCTAAAAATGTTTTATAGAATGTTTTTAATATTATACAATAATTTTTAAAGCTATTTTAACCCATTTTTAAAATTTTAAAATAGTTTAAAAGTATTCCACTTTTCAATTTCTAGACAAGGTACTTTTCACTTTTTATTGAAAATGTGAAAGGAATCAATATTTAAACATAAAAGACTTGAAAATAATTTTCTATTTTTATGCCAAATCAATGATTTTATGTTTAATTTATAAGTTTCTGAGGTTATTTTCAAATAAAATTATTTTCTTAATACTTTTATTTTTTTATTTTAAATAATTGATTTCAATGTAAAGAGGTTATTTTTCTCAAGAAATATTCCAAAGATCTTTTAATGAATTTTTTCATGTATGAAAACATCCTCTGATGTTATTTATAATTTATTAGGGATATAATTTTATGATAACATCCTTATTATTTACTAATATGGTTTATGATTATAATAAAAATATGTTTTTGAATCTTGACTAGTTTCCTTGTGTTATCCTATGATGAAATATTTGAAATGTTAATAAAACTCATTTACTTTCCTTGGATTATGACATGATGAATGTTTTATGATCTTTTGAAACATATATGTATGATTTTAATTATGTTATGGGTGGGACCAAAATTATATATCCCTATAATGAATTGGTTAAAGATATATATCTCATGAGATAATAATGATTGGAATGGGTAGTAAACCTATTTCATTTAGAGACTCTATCCACTATGACAGTCATGGGAGTGAAGATTGACTAAGGAATTGATTTCATATACTTATGTGTATACCCAAAAATTATGTCATGTTATAATTTTATTCTCTCATGGATCATGTTGTTCGATTAATTTATGATTCATGTCTTATGAATTTCCAAGCTTTACGCCATGATTCAACATTAAGATCTTTGATATGTTGGGTATGGTTTCCAAATGTTAAACTCATGTTACCTTACCCTTATTCTCATGTTATGCTTTAGTGATATTTGATATCTAATTTTTCTATGCTTACCAAGCATTTGAGCTCACAATTTCTTATGTTTCCCTTCCCAAGGTTATGAAGAAAGGTTTTTTAAGTAGGGTATGTCTAAGAAGAGTGCTATTTAGGAAGATATTTGTGGGAAATTTTAAAGATCTTTCATGAAATAAGAATATTGTGTATCTAGTCTCCAAAGACACTAAATATTTATAGTTATAGTGTGGATCATAATTTTATGTATTTAATATTCATCCAAAATGATGTGATATTTATTTATAAAAAGTATGGGTCACTATAAATATACTTATGTTCCTAAGGTACCGTATCTCTAACCCCTATCTCTTCACATATAATAAACAATGTATTTTATATTATATCTCTACATCTATTCCTCATATACCTTATTCATCTCAATATACTCCCTATAAACTAGCACAACTGATGACTAGAGTATATAATTAGACTTCAAAAGTATAACTATCTTTCTTCATGGCATCATAATAATATATTTTCATTTGTAAATTTTTATACAAAATTTATTTCTCAAGATCAAGGTCTATGATATTGAGTATGATAGATATATACTCCCAATAGTATTCCATCATTCAAATTATTCTTAAAATAAGTACAAAAATTATACAATGTATTATATCTATATGATTCATGGTTCTCCCCTTTTATATCCAATGTTACTTATACTAAGGTTTTTAAATCAAGATTTACAATGAGAGTCCTGATCATGAATATATTGGTCACCCATTTCCTTTACTAAGAACTTTATTGTGACTAAATTATGTATAGTTACATAATCAATATTATCTTAATTATTACCAATAAAACCTCACCATATACCTGCTCCAATCTCCAACATGGATCTAATATTGATCTGTCACATCCCGACCTATCAATAAGTGATCTTCCTAAACATGCCTCAACTAGGATAGGGGAAACTAACTAGTATTGAGGTATATACTAATGAATGTGAATCATTACCACAATAAATTACACATTTCCTACTAACATGATAAATTTTAACTATGTATATAATAAAATAAACCATATAACATAATTAAATATGAAAATATTCATATATATCACACACCAACCATAAAAACCACAAAAAATAATCATATATCTTCCATGAAACAATGATAAACTCAAAAAATTTTAAAATTATTTCCAACAAATAGTCTAAAATCATACTAAAACAAATATAAAGTTATCCTAAAATACCTTTATAATCACCTTTTAACAGTCATGAAAAATAATAAAAATTGCACAGGTACACATGCATTGGTTAGTAATAAGATTTTGAATCATCATATAATCCAGTGATTCAAACCATGTAAACAAATAACTACTAATGAATATCAATAACTTTTGGAACTAAAAATAGACTCTAAAAATCCAAAATGAGGATATTGATACAATATTTATCCAATCATCATACTCACCTTTACACACTAACTAAATATAAAGTTATTCATATCCATATACATATAAATATAAGTAGATTTAAAAATATCCCATGAATAAGATCCCTTGGGGACTAAATGTTACTAGAGGCCACCAAAAAACCATTCCCTTAGCCCAAACTCAACATAGACATTGGTTACCCAAATATAGGAAATAGTTATAACTCTCTATCCATTTGAAGAATACCCCACATCAAACCTTCCTCAATAGATGTTATAAATAATCTATTACACATGTGTATGATATTTATTTTAAAAAGGAGTAATACTCCTAAATGAAATAATATAAGATAAACGATTTTACACTCTTTATCAAAAATCCCATTTTCAATGAAACTCTAAAACATGCACTATACCCTCATGCCGGAGTATCACTTGAATGAATCATCTACTTCAAACCTAGTGTTATGGGTGAAATAAAGAATAAATACTCATATACAACATTATCCACCTCAATCACGGGGCTTCAGGAGAGAGATAATATATAAACACATGGGTGTAACATGTACTAAAAACCTAGGGCAGTGAGTAAAGAAATATAAATTCTTGGATGTGAAATCATCTATCTCAAACCCAAATAAGTGGATGATAATAAAAATGAATACTCTTGTGGAATATTAATGTCATCATCCATCAGTCATTGTACTATATTACATATAATAAAAATGAATAGTAAAATGTATCACACTACCCATTATATTGTCACTGTGTATAGTCATAAGTGATTACACTACATAAAAAGGGGATATTGTAATGTTATATAAGTTCTTGATACTTTTAGATACATTATAAAAATTTATATAATATATATTTCCTTGAGGTAGTTATCATCATCCAAAATATTGATACATGAAGTCTACAAGAATTTAATATGTAATTGATTAAGTTCCAATCAATACCTAGTCACACCATTTTATATAGACTGCATTGTCACTATGAAAAGTCAAAGTGAATCCCAATATAATCCCACATCCCCAACCGAATCATTTCATCAAAGGTTCACCAAAATAGGTCACTATGAGTTCACATGTCTGTTTTCATATATATTAGTCAAAATAGGCTATCAAAATTATCCAAAATGATCTAAAAAGTGTTCCATTAGCTCCCAGAGGTCTAAATAACTCTAATAAAACTTTCTATATCCGAAAATGAGTGCATAAATACCCCCACATTCATGTTATTGTCACTTATAATCATATGGTGACACATAGTATCCCTACACACCATCTATACTAATGTGGGGTTCTACCAAACCATTAAAATACATGTTACACACTCGTTTATATGTTTTTTAATTATATATACCTGATAAATACATATTTTACCCTCATTCACATCTTTTAACCTTGTTGGAAGTCATCAGATTTAACAATCAAACAATGTTTATTTACCCGTCTCTCAACCTACTCCCATTCCATCTATGACATAACCCAACCCATTGTGGCCCCTAATGAGATCCTAATAATAAAATTTTACCACCCCAATCCTGCCTCCAATAGGTTAGGGGATGGTGACTAGTATTTATTAGAAATATCAAACAATATGTGAACCCTTATCCTATATAATCTTGGTACATACACATGTCTCCAATTATTAAAATAAGAAAAAATACCAACAATATATATATATATAAACTATATAAAATACATTCATGAGATATAAAATATAAGTACACTACCACATTGGAAAATACCAAAGGAATTTTACAACTAAAAAGACTCCAAACCAAACTAACCTAAGACTATGGAAAGATCTACCTCCCTCTGTGTACCCCTCTATCAATATCTATCTGTAATGATCACTGCCACCATCACAAACCTACAATCAATATCATGCATCACCAAGAATCACTAGGTATTATCTTCAAAAAATATACAATAAATCCATATCCTCCATGGCCATATACAAACTCTATATATTCTACACAATCAATATGTGTGGGAAAATATCTCGTGTATAGGTGAGTGTAAACATGATCAATAGGACCCCTTAAAACCCAAAGAGAAGACAAGTAACCAGTTAGATCAAAACTCTAGACCAAAAGGTGTCCTGAATAATTTCATGGAATGATCTAGATATACACAACCACTATAATCATCAACATGAAAATAATTCCTAGTCATATAAACTTTAATACTTAAAGTTTATACCTTATGAAAAACTAAAAAATCTCAGAGAAATGAAAACACCACAAAGTTTTAATTTGATAGCCCAAATTTATGTCACATATTGATGAAAATAGAGAGGTTCCTAAGGAATCATATGTATAGAAACATCCAATATTATCAACCTATATAACTCTCACATAACCACTAGAATCCATAAAGGAGGACCCACTCCTCATTGGAATTTGCTTGTCAATTAATAGGGAACCACACCATATCATATGAAACTACTGATATCTTCTTGTCACTATAGGAACACATAGTGGGACCCACATATTGACCAAGGATAGGTATTGATTAGGGGATTACTAACCCCTAATACCATGACCAATTAGGCTTAGATAAAACCCAAACCACCTCATAAAAACCACATTGGGATACCCACAACTCATCAAGGGAAAATGATTGATTGAGGAGGTAATTGACCCTAGTTGAAGACCTATTTACTGAGTAGCACAAAGAAAAATGGAGAGGACAAAAAATTATATTTAGAGAACATGTGCCTTGTTGATTAGCATACAAAAGACAAGATTAATACATAATGGGTGAGATTAGAACACAATATATGAGATAAAGAACATGACTCCATTAGTAACATAAGAAGACCAATGCCTCATTATGAATTTTAAATAATATGAGGAGAAGTAAATAATCCCAGGTGAACGATCTAATCATCACAGCTGAACCTTACCATCATCCTTATAAAAATAAATAGTAAATTTTTTTATCTTTCCTTAAAAGTGGTATTAGATTATCCAAAAAACTGTGCCACCAAAATCTATGTAGAAAAACACTCAGGATAGATTTTTTATTTTCTTAAAAACAACACATAGTGGAAAATTAGAAAAAAACACCCAAAATGGAAAAATAGTCCAAATAGTGGAGTTTGAGTGTGACATGTGGCATGTTGGGTGGGGGAGGGTGCAACCTTTTTATAATTTCATTCCCCAAAACTAGGTAACCAAACAGGTATGTGGCACATAGACATGTTGTTCATTCATATCACTCCCCCATGTTAGGATGGGTAGAACTGACAATATCTAGTCACTTGAGAGGCCTAATGGTTGAGTAGAATGGGACACATGCACTAACCCCATGGATAGTAGGTTCATTTCCTCCATACCACCAAGGGTTTGAGCCATGTGATGACCCATGTTATACTACCAACCACATGCTAGGTGTTTGATTGTCTAATCATGACTATTCAAATGACTGGGGGGAAGTAAAATAGGTTCCCTCTACCACTTCCTCCACATGTTGTTTCCACCCTTATATTAGCTCATCATGAACCATTATAATCCTCTCCAAAAATCCATCCTAAACTTCCCCACCAATCCATCCTTATCTCATGCTGCTATCACTCCTTTCCTTCTATACAGGTTGTCTCATACCACCATTCAATAGCCACCTTGACCTCATAAAAAACACACCATCATTTTGATCTAAACCTCTATGGAATCACACATAACCTAAAATATATCTTCAATGGTAAAAAAAATAATAAAATGGGGACAATGAAAGAAACATGGATCCAATCATCGATCTATCACCCAAAATGTGTGCTAACATGAATGAAGTTAGGGGATAAAAATCTACCCTAGTGATTTTTGTATAGGGGAAAAAACTCTAGAATGGGGTTTCAAATAATAATTCAAGAAAAATAATTCATTTTTCAAAGAATATTAATAATTGATAAAATAATCTAATAGAGTTCCCTACACTGAGTTTGGATCAGCTAATGAAGAGGTTCATGACTGCCACATGATTCACTAGCGATTCTGATGAAAAATTCATTCTTTGGCCTTAAAGATCTCAAGATATCACTCAAAATCCTTTAATACCATTATATCTCTCCCAATAAAATTTTATGACTTACATGGATAACCCTATAAATGGAAAAGAATTTGCTTATATTGGTAAACCTAAGATTTAGCAGTGTTTACTTAGAACCTTAGACATCAACGTCAATCCTAGTATCTAGTGAAACAAACTACAATGATAGTGATCCCAGGGTAAAAATATTATTCTGAACACAATCATAGTGTTGGAATTCCTATACAAGCTCCCATTTAGGATATATAATCATTCACACTCTTGTGATAAATATTTATTTAATTAATTAAGATGTGAAATCACTTAAAATTTTATCAGATTAGAAATTCACCAAAACTCATCCTGGGGGTAAACACCACATTCTAAGATCAAAGAAACCATAAAAAAAAATTCCGAAGTTCATTTTTTTGTGGTAAATTTTCTTTTTTACCCTCTTCAATTTTGTGAAAGTTAAAACCCAAATGATTGAGTTATGTCTTGTTTGAAAAAAAATTTAGGTAGCTATATTGTAATGAACTAAAATTTTGAATAATATTTGTTTCCTAATTCTGTGTGTTATTTTATTATGTACTCAAAAAAACTATATCCTTTTAATTAATTAAGTGAGTATAATTAAAATGAGACCATTGGGTTTTGAATTTTATATGACCATTGGTCAATATGAACATTGGTCAATATGACCGTTGGAAACTGTACTCTTAACGTTATGATTATTGTTTATAAATACAAATGATCAGGGATAAATAATACAGACAGAAGAGTTGATGGCCTCCTCTAGTAGACTTGGGCCGTATGAAGCCCATATGTCAGAGCTTAGGAAGGCGGTTGCATCATCGTGCTTTACTATTGACCAAGCCCAAGCCAAACTTCAACATGTTAAGCTTGAATGAAGTCACTTACAGGAGAAGTTCAAGCTGATAGAAATCACCACTCAGGCAATGTTGTTCGAGACGCCCCAAGATTCTATCACCATAGCAGACCTTACTCTTAGGTACTATTCAGGTGTTATAAGAGGCTATGTAACGAGGCTTTAGTTACTTTGTATAATCTTTTTGTATAAATAAAATTTTTATTTCTTATTATGGTAAAATTTGTGAATTTCAAATATCCAAATAAATATAGGATGAATTTATAGAATATCTATATTATTGATGAATATTGGGAAAAAAGTATTATAAAATATTTTTTTACAATTTAAATAATTAATAATGTGAAATGATTTTCAAAAAAAGGTCTTCTACAGTTGTGATAAGTAAGAAATTAAATTCTAATAAGATCAACTTAATTTTTGGTGAATAGTAAATTATGAATAGTAATATTACCCTTATGAATAGTAATGTGACCAATGTAATAGTAACCTCATTGAAGAATGTATAAATATAATTTAGGCACCTTGATTGGTAATGTGATATAATAGTATAAGTAAATAACTATTTCAGAAATTATTAGTTAAGTATTAGTATTTTTTCGGATAAATAGTGTTTTTACTTAAAAATTAAATATATTATAATTAGAAAATTATTTTCATAAAATGGAGTTAATTTTTGAATTTAGAGCATCGATATTAGGTTAGGGTGAATTTATGAGATTTTTATAAAATGTTTTGTTTTTCAGTGAATATTAAAAATACAGTTTTGAGTTTGGTGCATTTAATGACATAATTAATGACGTAATAATTCTGGTAGACTAGTGTAAAGTAAGATATGTTATTAGGTGTCCCAATTTTCCAATACCATGGGCATGCCCATAGTTTTTCAAATACCACTAATGAGGCATCCCTTGGAAATTAATAAAATATTCCCTCACTTTTTCTATAAATACCAACCCATTACTTCATTAATTTCATTCCAAATTCCTTCTCAATGAATCTCTAGTCTTTTAACCTCCCAAGGATTCCTCCCACGGTTCCATCAAGTCCCCAAGGTCCCAAACTTCATGTTTTTGAAGTTACTCTTCAAGGTAAGGGATCCTTTCACCCTCCTCTTTTAGTCATGACTTCCTTTATGTTATGTATTCTAGTTTCCATTTTATTATGTGGGGGTATGTTATTCTATATCATTATTGCTGTCCATTTTATGTCCAAATTATTAGAGACCCTTTCCACTCTCATCAACTTATTCTCTAAATTTTTAAGTAATGCCGTTAGGCTGCCAAATCTTCGTAAAAGAAATCACATTTTCTCTTTTCTTTCATGTTTTCTTTTCATGTGGTATGTCATTCAAAAATAAATACCATGATATTATTTACATTGTATTATGTATCTATAATTTATTATGAGTTATTTATGAGTGGGTAACCCTTGTACCCTCTCTTTTAATGTTTTCTAAAACCATGTTGTATAGCCGTTATGCTGCAGAATTTTCGTCTCAAAATCTCTCTCTTTTTCTCAGGGAATTTTCTTATTTTATTTATATGAATAACCAAACATATTTTGTTTACATGGAAATTAACCAAGATGTAAAAATGATATATTTTATTTTGGAATTTACATACATAAAACCCACATTCTCTTTCCATGGGTTATAAATGACATAATGATCTTATTTTAAAGCATTTTTTTAAAACATCACAATTTTGATATGAAACCCATTTCTTCTATTCTATTTGGGTTATTTATGGAATGTATGATTATGATCTAGGTGGATCACATGAAAATAAATACATATTAATGGTGTGCCTTGATATCACTCTAATTCATTGGGTAAAGAATTTAATCTCTAGAGATTATAAGTTTTATGATACCTTGGTGAATAACATTAGTAATTTTTATGACACCTTGGGGATGAACCTCGGTGATATGTTCATGAATTTATATATTAAATTTTTTAGCCACATTTTCAAGTTATGTTTCAAGTTATTATTATTATGATATTCCTCCTTATCTCCATGTTCTTATTGATATCTCTCATGTTCACATTTAAACTGTTCACTTGTTTTCCTTACTGGGCCTTATGCTCACCCTTTATTTTGATGTATGTCCCCAGGATATGATATGGAGTAATTGTACTTAGGATGAACCTATGATGAATCCTTTAAAGTGTACTATAAGAATGTGTTTTATGTTTTCATGTAATAGGTTCCTAATTTCCAAGACACTATACTTTAAAGATCATCTGTTTTTAAAATGTAATAAAAAGTTATGTAATGAAAAGGTAGGATTCCATAGTTGGTATCAAAGGATAGTTTAGTTATTTGTGGAAATTAGGATATGAAAACATTAGTAATAACCCTATAGAAAATTTTAAATATAAAAAAACTTCATGGTATTTTGGTGAAATATTATGTAAGTGGTTTCTGAACAAATAAATCCCTGTCTGGATACGAACAAGTAGATGTGGCTCTAGAATAGATGTACCTTAGAGTGAAAACTCTAACAAGGAGTTTTGAGATTAACCTAGGGCATCCTGGTACACGAAAATGTTCCTAGCTTCATTCCGGTTTTGACACTCCTAGGGGATATGTTTGGTTAATCACAATATTTTTTTGAATCATTATGAAGGATTTATAGAGAAATGCAATTGTTTAAGCATGTTGTTTTAAGACATAAAATACTTTACAGTTAAAAGATTCATAAATGAAATAAGCTTCTAACTAAGCTTTTATTATTTTAGAAAATGGTGGGAATATGAGGAACCATGAAAATGGTGACCGCAATAGACCATGTGCTGATGACCCTCCGATGGAAGCTGGAATGGAAACTTTTACGAGAATGACAAACCAACAGACTCAAGTTATGAGAAATAACTTAAATCAAGCCAGATACTGATCTCAACATTAAGGGAACAACATTATATTGAATCTTTTATACATCAACGACCACCAAAATTTAGTGGATCTATTGATCCATTGATTTCTGAACAGTGGATTAGCTCTATCGAGAAAATCTTTTCTATGCTCTGCTATTCAGAACAAGAGAAGGTCACCCTGGCTATTTACCACTTAGAGGGAGAAGCTGATCAGTGGTGGGAACTAATTAAAAACATGAGGCCAAGAGTGGAGATTGAAGCTATGGAGTGGAAAAAGTTTAGAGGTATCTTTTTCAACATGTATTTCCCTCATTCTGTGAGAAAAAAAATGGAGAAGTTTTTTCTCAAGCAGAAGCAGAAAGAGAATAAATATGTTGGAATCTACGAGATGAACTTCACAGGACTTTCTCATTACACCTAAAGATTTTTTATGGATCCTAATAGGAAGGTTGATAGATTCTTTGGTGGACTAAGACCATATTTGCAGAATAATCTAGCCAATAGAGACTATGATAGCTATGAGGAGATTATGTGGAGTTCTATGAAAGTCAAACTGGAGTTCGGTGAGATGTAGTGGTCTTATAAATACAATGAAAGTAAGAGATCGATGGAGCTAATATTAGGGAGGATATTTGACCAGGGAAGATGAGTCAAGCAAGTGAAATGTACCTCATGTCATTAATGTGGGAAGAAGCATTCAGGGAACTTCCTTCTCTTGAGCGAGAAGTGATACAAGTGTGGAAGATATGTCTATATTGCGCGGAGTTGTCATAGTGAGGTGAAACCTCATATTCCCAACACTAACAACAAGGGGAAGATGGTGCAGGCCCTACCTAATGTCCAATTATATAAGTGTGGACAACTTGGGAACTTTTCCATTCACTGTCCAAATCTGAGGGTAGTGGAGGGTAACCACCATCAGCCTAAGCAAAGGGCAAGGGTGAAAGGTCATGATTTTTCTATCACAACAGCCTATGTTGAAGCACCAAATGATATGATGGAAAGTACTATTTTTGTTATCTTAAAGCAAGCAAATAATTTTTATGATTCTCATTCTATGAATTCCTATATTTCCTCCAAGTTTGAAAATAATTTAGAATCAACCCCCGATTTTCTAAAAGTAGAGTTATCAATCAAGACTCTTGGTGGGATTATCCAAGTATTATTAGTGTTTAGAAACTCTAGTATTTACTTTAGTGAGAACAATATTATCGTAAATCTAGTAGTCATTCCCATGATGGAATTTGACATTATACTAGGGATGGACTGGCTCTCAAAGTACAATGGTAAGATCAAATGTAGAAGCAAGGAAATCTTAGTAGTATTTAATGGAAAACCCGCAGTTATCTTCTAAGGATAGATATCTCAACCTAATATTTGTTTAGAAGAACCTCCTATATCCCTTTTTATGGAGTTGATCAATGAATAAGAATAATGAAATGAGAGTATAAGGATATAAAATGTTCCTATCATCCAGGAATACATTGATGTATTTCCTAAGGAGTTACTGAGACCTCCCCTAGAAAGAGAGGTAGAGTTATCTGTTGAACTCGTACTTGGATCTCATTCGATATCAAAGAACCCGTATAGAATAGAAAATGTGGAGCTGAAGGAATTAAAGAAACAAATCCAATATCTTTTAGAGAATGAGGTTATCTGACCAAGTGTGTCTCCTTGGGGAGCACCTATTCTCTTTGTGAAAAAGAAGGATGGATAAATGCTGCTATGCATTGATTATAGATAACTTAATGGGATCATGGTGAAGAATAGATACCATATTCTAAGAATTTATGACTTATTTGACCAACTTTGTGGGGTTCAATTATTCTCCAAGATTGATCTTCGATATGGTTATCATCAATTGAGGGTGAAGAAAGAATATATTTCAAAAAATGATTTCTGATCAAGATATAGGCATTATGAGTTTGTTTTTATGCCCTTCAGATAGATTAATGAACCTGATATTTTTATGGATTTGATGAATAGAGTCTTTAAGGACTACCTTGATAACTTTGTGGTAGTTTTTATTGATTCTATTTTGATATATTCCAAAAGTTGTGAGGATCATGAGAATCATATAAGGGCTATTTTTCAAACTCTATGGAAGGAGAGGCTTTTCAAAAAGTTAATAAAATGTGAATTTTAGTTACAACAAGTTTCTTTCTTGGGGCTCATTATAACCAATGAAGGAATCACGTTTGACCCTACAAAGACAAAGGTTGTTGAGGAGTGGCCTCATCCTATAATAATAACTGATATTTGTAGTTTCCTTGGATTAACATGATATTATAAGAGGTTTGTGAAAAAATTTCATGACTTTCTAATCCATTAACCAAGTTAACTAAAAAATGGGTCAAGTTCATATAGACAAAGGAGTTTGAGGAAAGTTTCCAAGAGTTGAAGAAGTGATTGGTTACTACACCTGTGTTAGCTCTGCCATCAAGTGGAGAAGGATTCATTATTTTTAGCGATTCATCTATGAAAGGGATTGGGTGAATCCTCATGAAAAATGAAAAAGTCATTTCTCATGCATCTTGACAGTTGAAGACTCATGAGCAGAGATATACTACACATGATTTGGAGCTGACTACGGTCATTTTTTCTATGAAGATATGAAGGAAATATCATTATGGGGATAAATGTGTTATATACAAAGACCATAAAAGTTTGAAGTATATTTTCACAAAAAAGGAATTGAACATGATACATAGGAGATGGTTGGAACTTCTTATATACTATGATTGTTCAATTCATTATCATCCTAGAAGAGAAAAAAAAAGTCCCTGATGCATTAAGTAGGAAAGACCCAGTTGTTCTGTCCATGATGAGGATTCAAAGAGATCCCTTGATCCAAGACCTAGTGAAAATGGACATGGGAATTATAAGGGAAGGGACATAATCAACCCTATTCCAAATGATTTCTCAACTGTCATTACTAGAGAAGATCAAGAAACCTTAGAAAGAATATCCTTTATTATAGAAGAAGTTTGTGTATGTGAAGGATGGGATGTTTCCCGAGTTCAATATTGATCAAGAAGGTGTACTGAAATTTTGTACAAGACTATGTGTTCCATCTATTCTAGAAATAAAGAAGGAGCTGATGGATAAAGCTCATAGCTCTACTTTCTCTATACATCATAGAAGCACGAAAATGTATAGGGACCTTCATGATCATTATTGGTGGGATAATATGAAAAGAGAGATTGATGAATACACTACAAGGTGCCTGGTATGTCAGTAAGTGAAGTCCGAGTGAAAACTTCTTAAAGGGGTATTACAACCACTACCCATACCAGCATAGAAGTGGGACAATATCACTATGGAATTTATCACTTGTATCCTATGAACTTACAAAGGAAATAATGTGATATGGGTTATTTTGGACCATCTCACCAAGAATTCCCATTTTATCTCTATTTGGGAAGATTTCTCTCTTGATCAAATTTCCAGGATTTACATGAAGGAAGTGGTAAGGATGCATGGAGTTCTACTTTATATCATATCTGATCGTGATCCAAGGTTCACATCAAAATTATAGAGAATTCTTCAACATGATCTGAGTACCGAATTGAATTTCAGTATAGACTATCACCCCCAAACTGATGGCCAATCTGAAAGGACTATTCAAACACTTGAGGACATGATGAGAACATGCTCAATGGAATTTAATGGTGGATGGGATCAACATATCCCATTAGTTGAGTTCTCTTACAACAATAACTTCCAATCTAGTATTCAAATGGTACCCTATGAAGATCTATATGGGAAGTGATGTAGAACTCCTACTTTTTGGGATGAAGCTTGTGAGAGAAAGCTTCTTGGTCCTGATCTTATGCAAGAGATGATAGAAAAGGTTCATGCTATCCAGCCACACATTAAGGATGCTTAGATTCAGAAAAAGAGTTATGCCAAAAACCGTCGAAGGGATTTAGAGTTTGATGTTGATGAAAAAGTCTTTCTTAGAATATCACCTTATAAGAGAGTCATTAGGTTTGGGAAGAAAGGTAAGATCATCCCTATTTACATTGGCCCCTATGAAATCCTTGATCATGTAGGAGTAGTGGCCTATTAGATTGCACTTTCTCCAAATCTAGCACAAGTTCATGATGTCTTCCACATATCCCTTTTGAGGAAGTATATACCTAACCCTTCACATGTACTAAATATAGAGGTGGTACAATTAAGAAGCCGATGGAGATCTTGGATCATAGAGATAAGGTTCTACACAACAAGACTACCCACCTAGTTAAGGTGTTGTGGAGGAACAAAAAATGTGAAGAATCCACGTGGGAACCATAGGAGTCTATGAGGTAGAAGTACCCACACCTTTTCTCTTCAGAGGGTACAAGTTGAAATTTCAGGGATGAAATTTTTTATGGGGGGACGAATTTAATGACATGAACTTTTAAATAATATTTGTTTCCTAATTTTGTGTGTTATTTTATTTTATACTCAACAAAAATATATCCTTTTAATTAATTAACTGAGTATAATTAAAATGAGACTATTGGGTTTTGACTATTATATGATCATTGGTCAATATGACTGTTGGAAACTATACTCTTAATGTTATGATTATTGTTTATAAATACAAATGATCATGGTTAAATAATATAGAAAGAAGAGTTGATGGCCTCATTCAGTAGACTCGGGCTATACAAAGCCCATATGTCAGAGCTTGGGAAGGAGGTTGCATCAATAGGCTTTACTATGGACCAAGCCCAAGCCAAACTTCAATATGTTAAGCTTGAACGGAATCCCTTATGGGGGAAGTTCAAACTGATAGAAATCACCAATCGAGAAATATTGTCCGAGCCGCCCCATGATTCTATCACCATATCACATCTTACTATTAGGTCCTATGTAGGTTTTATAAGAGGCTATGCAATGAGGCCTTATTTACTTTGTGTAATCTTTTTTTATAAATAAAATTGTTATTTCTTATTATGGTAAAATTTTTGAATTTAAAATTTACAAATAAATATAGGATAAATTTATATAAGTTTCATATTATTGATGAATATTGGAAAAAAATTATTTTAAAATATATTTTTTATACTTTAAATAATTAATAATGTAAAATGATTTTCAAAAAAAGGTCTTCTGTAGTTGTGATCAGTAAGAAATTTAGATTCTAATAAGATCAACTTATTTTTGGGTGAACAATAAATTATGAATAGTAATATTACCCTTATGAATATTAATGTGACCAATAGAATAGTAACCTCACTTAAGAATGTATAAATATAATTTAGGCATCTTGATTGGTAATGTGATATAATAGCATAAGTAAATAAATGTTTCAGAAATTATTAGTTAAGTATTAGTATTTTTCAATTAAATAGTGTTTTTACTTAAAAATTAAATACCTCATAATTAGAAAATGATTTTCATAAAATGGAGTTCATTTTTGAATTAAGATCATCTATATCAGGTTAGGGTGAATTTATGATGTTTTTATAAAATGTTTTGTTTTTCGGTGAATAGTAAAAATACATTTTTGAGTTCAGTGTGTTTAATGACATAATTAATGATGTAATAATGATGTAATAATTCTAGTATAATTGTGTATAGTAATATATGTTATTATGTGTCCCAAGTGGCCAATACCATGGGCAAATAACATGGGAAATCCCATGGTTTTTCAAATACCACTAATGTGGTATCCCTCAGAAATTAATAAAATATTCCCTCACTTTTTCTATAAATACCAACCCATTACCTCATTCATTTAATTCCAAATTTCTCCTAAACAAATATATGGTATTTTTACCTCCCAAATAGTCCTCCCAAGGTTCCCTCAATCCCCCTAAGGTCCCAATATTCATGTTTTTTAAGTTAATCTTCAAGGTAAGGGAACCTTTCACCCTCCTCTTTTAGTCACGACTTCCTTTATGTTATGTCTTCCAGTTTACATTTTATCATGTGGGGGTATGTTCTTCTATATCATTATTTCTATAAATTTTATTTAAAAATGATTATATACCATTTCTGTTCTCATAAATTTATTTTCTGAATTTTTATGTGACGCCGTTAGGCTGCATAATTTTTGTAAAAGAAATCGCATTTTTTTTCAAGTTTCTTTTTCATTTGGTATGTCATTAAAAATCCATACCATAATTTTATTTACATTATATTATGTACCTATACTTTATTATTAGTTATTTATTAGTGGTTAACCCTTTTACCCTCTCTTTTAATTATTTTTTAAAACCATGTTGTATAGCCGTTATGCTGTAGAATTTTTATCTCAAAATATTTCTCTTTTTCTCAAGGAATTATCTTATTTTATTTATATGAATACCCAAAAATATTTCGCTTCTAAGATTATTTACCAAGACATAAAAAATGATATATTTTATTTTGTAATTGACATACATAAAACCCTTTTTCCCTTCCATGGTTTATAAATGACATAATGATCTTATTTTAAAGCATTTTTTTAAAATGTCACGATTTTTTATATGAAACCCATTTCTTTTATTCTATTTGGGTTATTTATGAAATGTATGCTCATGATATATTTGGATCAAATGAAAATAAATAAATATTAAGGATGTACCCTGATAGTGATCTAATGCATTGGGTAAAGAAATTAATCTCTTGAGATGACAAGTTTTAAGATACCTTGGTGAAAAACCTTGGTAATTTTTATGACACCTTGGGGATGAACCTTGGTGATATGTTCATGAATGTATAAATTAAATGTTTTAGCCACATTTTCAAGTTATGTTTCAAGTTATTATTATTATGATATTCCTCTTTATCTCCAACTTATTATTGATATCACTCAAGTTCACATGTAAACTATTCACTTGTTTTCCTTACTGGGCCTTCTGCTCACCCTTTCTTTTGATGTATGTACCCAGGATATGAGATGTAGTAATTGTACTTAGGATTAACCTATGATGAAGAATTTACAGTGTAATAGAAGAATTTGTTTTATGTTTTCATGTAACATGTTTCTAATTTCCAAGACACTAGACTTTAAAGATACTCTATTTATAAAATGTAATGAAAAGTTATGTAATAAAATGGTGGGATGCCATATATATACTGCAAAACATTAAAACCTTTATCCCTAAAAAAAATAACTATAGGGTTTAATCAATAAGGAAACTCAAAAAACAACCTCATATAGAAAACAACCCACATTTTCACAAAAATATTATTCCTTAAGAGGTTAGAGCTATAAATGAACTCAATATACAACCGCCTAAGAAGTGAACATATTATTTAAACGTTGAAGTTGTCAGTGACAGATTATCTTAAATCATGACCACAATAGAAACATGCATTTTCACTATTAAAGTCTTATCAAGACTCATCACCCAAATCCATTTCTTATTTTAAGGAATTCCTACCACATAGAATGAAATGAATCCACTAATCACTGAAATCCATTAGAAAAACTTTTGTTTGAAAGGTTTTTATTAGTGGGAACACCTCATTACCCACATTTAAAGATCATTCTAGATGGTTGTTGTACTTGAAACAAAAAATACATGCCACACTCCAACACTAAGATCTTTTCTAAAATTTTCACTAACTCTAGAAGATCTTCTAGGACATATGATCTTCAAGATCGACATCAACTTTGTAATAGTATTGAATTTTCAAGTGTGTTGCTTGAATATCCTAAAGGCCTTAATTTTTTATTCAGTTTTTGATAATACAACTTTTAAGGGTTGAAGGTAAACCATTAAATGGATTTTAGGATTTGTGACATTACAAGACCTGAAGGTCTTAAAGGAATTCATTATAGACTACGACTACCTGAAAATGCCCCTCTCCAACATCTGCATTGTGGATAGATATCCACCTTTGCATGGCTATTCGGCTAGCTGTCATGTGAAGAGGTGTATAGGCCTAGTACTGATGAAAAGTTACATACCCTATCATTCTTACAAATCCATTAGCTCTTCTCTTGTGAATGTGCCTTTCACTGAATCCTCTTATGGGGCTTGTTCCTTGTAGAATCTATTTGGTTTTCATCTGCACATTAGGTGGACCGAAACATGTGGGTGCCTAGGGGAGGAAGAATTACCCACATATTTGGTGTATGATTTGTTAAAAAGTGTAACTAAATAGTGTGTACATAAAATTATCATCAGAAAACCCTTTAAATGGTTATTTAGTACTTTTTGACATATTCTTTCATCTACATAAATCCCCATCTAATCTTAAGACTCTAATACAATTACCCATTGTTTTCCTCTCCTCCAAAGCATGATTATGGAAGATCCAAGATCATTTTTTATCAATAATTGAGGTATGTGATCTAAAAATCTCTATTATTAGAGTTTATTCAAGATCTACCATATCCCCCTTGAAAAAAAATAAAAGACACAACATTCAATTGCCAAATATATTTATTCTAATGAAATATAATTCTAAATTCTTGGATCATTGTGAGAACATATGTGCTTCTAAACGTGTTAATGATATTCCTTTAAATAAAGCTAAATCTTTCCTAAATGTTGGAAATTTTCATGTAATTTTTCATAGATCAATCATCAATAGAATTTATCCTTCTTGAATCTTAGTATGTATATTTATTCTAATGATGTATTGATGTTGGATCAATGTTAGTTGACTAGACCGGTGGTTCTCTTATAGTTTTTAGGATGAATTCATGATCTATTATTTAATAGAAAATAAATCAATATAATTAGAATCCTCTTATTCGAAATATCTCAGAATTAGTTTTGTTAACGGACTCCATGTGGTATGTGATTCTAGAACTACCCTTCTTAGTATGGTATCACTTCAGGTTTCTTTTCTAAACCTCTTATTTTATGATATGAAGCCTGATACTAGTATTCTTGATGTACGAAGTAGTTTTTCATGGGTTTATAACATGATTTGGGAATTGATCCTTTGAATAATATTGTAATACTTTGTCAATGAGATTTAGACAGGAATTTCTTTACTATTTGGTCCTATTGTAAACTCTTGTTACCTAGATGTGATACTTGTATTGGTATAGATTTTTTGAAAATGCTTGATAGAGATTTCTTATGGGTGTGTGTGTGTATATCCCATGAGACCCATATATGATTCTTAATTCCATGATTATTTCTAGTATACCTTGTTGCCATGTTTGATGTATACCTTGTTACCATGTTTGATGTTTTGTCACATGTTATTATATGTTTATAATAAATTATTATGAAGACATGATATTATCTTCCTTATTATACTCTTACAGTTTTTGTGTATTTTCCATGCCTTTGGAGGTAATGTATTTGGAACTCATAATAGGAGGACTCTCATGGTATGGTTATCCCTTAGAGGGGTAGTGCACACAAAATGTGGTGATGATGAATATGGACCTATACAATGGGTTGGGGTATGAAGGCCTTATGTAATAACCTAAAAATTGATTCCTTTAGGATACTGAGTATCATATTCAAAAGTTAGCTTTATAAACCTACCTGACAGTTGATGAATTGTGGATACTGAGTAACATGTTTACCAGAAGTCCTTGTTTCTTAAACAAAATCTCTGTTGGCACTAGAAAACTAGACCATAGTATTCACCTAAATCTTCCAAACACAATCTCATAGCATAGATTGTTTAGTAGGCTTTGATTTGACTAGTTAGGGATCCTGAACAGAGTTATGGATTAGAAGTTATGGACATTTCAAGTCGGGATGGAAAACTACTTTGCGAAGAAACCTTTACAAATACCTCCAGCACCGAATCTGTTGCAAAGATGAGGAATTATCTATGACCATTGCATAGAAAAGTGAAGGAATGATCTAAGATTTATAAGAACTTTACAGGAGGTAGATGTCTGTGTGAGTGCCGCATAGTGAATGACAGTCGGCTCCGCAACTCTGAGAAACTCGAGGAAACTGCCTTCGGTTGCGGAGCACGATTTCCTTCGTGGTGTCATTTTTTATTGATGGGGCACATTTTTTCTCTGCGGTGACCTCCACCGACCTCCACCACCTATAAATATCCAGATCCCCCTCCTCATAAGGACGGTTATGCCATCCCTTTGGCGGCTGATCTCCCATTTCGTGGTGTTCCCGAGCACCGTGAAGTGATTCTCTTTGTGAAGGCCTCCACTGTTCACGAAGGAGGGATCCCCATTCATGTTGATTGATACTCCGTAAAGCATTAAGTCTTCATAGAGAACTATCCTAATAACGTGCCTTTTGATAAGGTGAGGCCATGCTCCACGAGCACCTTTCCTTCGCGAAGCTACTTCGCGAGACCCTGGGCTTCGTGAAGACCCATGCTTCACGAGACCCTGAGCTCTACGAGACCCTAAGCTCTGCAAGCTCTATCCTTTTAGAGACCTTGAGCTCCGTGAAAACCCATGCTTCACGAGACCCGGATCTCTACAAAACTTCATTATTCGTGAGACCCTAAGCTTCACGAACCCCTTTCCTTTGAAAAACCACATCCTTCACAAAGCTCCTACCTTCGCACCCACCAGACCATACCACATGGGCTATGCCCCTGCACCCCCCTTGGGATCAGTACCAAGATACAGTCCTAACCCTTTGATCCGGTCCCTTCACTACCACCACTAACCCCCATGAAAAATGGAGATTCACACTATGAACTTTTCAGGCCGTGGTACTGACATTTTCCCTTGCACCCTTATGTTCACCCACCTTCGACCTATAGAATAACATGATTCGAGATAATCCTCCATACTCCATGAATCACCTTGATTCGACACATTCCTCTTAGTCTCTTTCTCATGTCTTGATTCGAGATTCTCATCTTTAATTCCCTGAGTACCTTGAGTTGAACCATTCATCAAGAAACTCCTCAAACCTCATCACCAGGCTCCTATGTTGGGTTCAACTATATAGGTCCACTCTTGCATAAGCCCCACACCAGCCATTTATAGGTTCCTTATTCCTAATAGTACTCACTACATGACTTTAAACTGTAGCATTTCCTATCATTCAATAATAGGATACCTCTTGTTCCAAACAAGATATGCCTTATGTGCCAATCATAAGATGATAATAGTCCTCACTACATTAATTTAAACTATATCATTACCTATCATTAAATAAAATGATTCCTCTTATTCGAAATAATAGATTCTTCATGTGACAAGAATAAGATACCTCATTCCATGATCATAGTGTCATAATTTCAAGAAGGTTGGAATATGTTCAAACATTCCATCACTCCACCTCATGCTTTGTATGTCCTTTACTCAAATCTTAATCCTATTTAATGTCTTAAGGGACCCCATAATGTCTTGGTATCATACCTATTCGGATCACCTAATATTTTTATCCAACTCCCCAAAATACTTTGGACGACACTTTGGGTTTTGCCCTGTGTTTCGAATACGGTCATCGGTTGGACCTAATTTGTTTCCATCTCAGGATAATACGATGTGGATGATGTGTTTCAAATATGGTTAGTAGTTTTATCGCTTATTAATTACTCCATAATTTTTTTCCAAATGTTGGTCATATGATTCACACTTTTCATCTCCCTTTGTTCGGATTGATTCTGACACTATTGGCATTATACTGCTTGCACACTAGGGAATAGGTGAAGGCCCCAATTATATGCCTAAACCCACCAGTGAGTTGGGATTTACTCATGGAAAAAAATGATGAATACATTATAGTTAGTTTCCATGTGTAATCACCTTTCACCATTGTCGCTCCTTAGTGGCACACGGGCAGCTTCCATGCGTCATCCCCTTTCACCATTGCCGATCCTTAGCGGCACCCGGGATGCTTCCATGCGTAAGACCCTTTAACCATTTAAACTCTTTAGATACACCTAGGATAATTCCATGCATATTCCCCATCCACCATTTTCACTCCTTAGCAGCACCCGGGCTGCTTCCATGCATAATCCCCTTTCACTATTGCTGTTCCTTAGCGGCACCCGGTCAGCTTCTATGCATAAGCCCTTTTCACCATTTCCACTCCATAGCATCACCTGGGATACTTCCATGAATAAGACCCATCCATCATTGCCAACTATTAGTGGAACTCAGGCTACTTCCATGTGTAATCCCCATTCACCACCCGTTGTGGATTCACCTTTGTGCTATGACCGTCAGGTCTATTCTTACCTATTGTTTCTCACACTGAGCTTGAATCACATGATCATAGAGTAAAACAGTAACCATGAAATCCTCTTTGGTCTACCTTAGCATGTAATCCCCAATCCCCTCATTCTGAACTACATGTACTTTTATCCTTTCCCTTTTTCAAGAAAGGTATGTAGGAATCCTCTTTGAGGTTCAAGCCCATCACCCATCAGTCCTGATCACTTTACATCAGTCCACCCTCATCACGCATGACATTAAAATGTATACTTTTTAACTATGTGGGTTTTTATCCCTATATCCTAGACAAGGTATGTAGGAAGCCTCCATATGGTTCAACCCCAAACACTAGTAAACTTCAGCATCCCCTTTGTTGGTACCCATATCCTTGGTCAACCCCTTAGTGGTGCCAGACCATTTCTAGAGCAACTAACCATGCTTAGGACCCACACTAAAATGATACTCCTCCAACCAAGAGTATACCTCTTGAAATGGGATGATATCCATGCATAAACTCAACATGTCTCTGGGTCTCTGCCCTTTGTGTACACCCCAATTCTATGCCCCATATTGAACTATGTGGACTTTTATTCCCTACCATGGGGATATGTAGGAAGCCTCCCTAAGGATCAAGACCATCATTCATGTCCCATCCTGGTCTCTCCCTTAAGACCTTGTGTTTCAGGAATATCATTCCTCTATGTAAGGTTCCATTACCATCGGGTCCCCATCCATGCACACTATTCTCATGGGATGCCTCCTCAGGTGTCCCATCTCCCCAACGAACTATGCGGACTTTGATTCCCATTCATGGGGATGCATAGGAAGCCTCCCTGAGGTCTAAACCCGACACTACTGTCACCTTCACGATGGTTCCATCCCATTCACCATCCACTTAATTCCACCCTCCACCCTCCATCCTAATTCTTACCCGAGCTAAAACATCCCAGTGAAATCATGACATTCCTTTGGGAAACTAACCATGTGTAATCCCCATTTATCCCATTTCTCTTTTTATCACCTAGGCCGCTAACTATGAGTAATCCCCAACATGTCTTCAGGTTGTTTTCCTTTGTGTACATCCTGATTCATCACCCCCTTTGAACTACATGGGTTTTTTTTACTGTCTTCTACATAGGGTACATAGAAAGCCTCCCTAAGGTTCAATCACAACCAATAGTAAACCTTGGTGTCCCCCTTTCTGGGGTGCACTTTTTCTGATCCTCCCTTATTGGTGTCCAGATTAGCCTTTATGGTGTGATATCATCCCTGTTTGGGAAACACACCACACTAGGTCCACTCTCATTGGGAATTATGACCTATCCATCTAGTGTTCCCCATTATGGGGTGCACTCTCCCTAATCTTCCCTCATTGGTGTCTAGATCAGCCTTCATAGTGTGACATCTTCCCTTTATGGGATACACCACCCTAGGTCTACTCTCATTGAAAATTTTGATCCATCCACTAAGTGTATCCCTCTCTAGGGTACACTATTTCTAATCTTCCCTTAGTGGTTTCCAAATCAATCCTATCCATTTCCTCAAGACGTTAAACTCGCGATATACCCCGTTTTAAACATGGGAAGCTAAGGAAAACCTCAGAGACATGCCTCCATCATAAGATACCCTATGACCAATGTGGGATGCCTCAGGTTCTGCACCCTTGATATGCCCTCTTATGAGGAAGAATACAGGTTCCCCAATGTCCACACATCTAGATATTCCCCGACTTTCCTAATGTCACCATATACTTCGACCAAAGGTTTCTACCCCATCAAGACCCATTTGAATTTCTAGAAATAAGAATCAAAATTAACTATAGTCCACTAAGATATGGCATCAAGAATGAGATTCATGAATAATGAATCAAATCTATGAGGGAGACCTAGACTAGGCGACAAATTTCGAGGATGAATCCACGAAAGGAGAGACCAAAATCCCATCATCCCATTTTGATCAAGGAGAAAAAATCTTGAAATAAGGGATGAATGCCACACACCTTTGGAAAGTGGAAATGCGGGGCAACAACTAGTGTTTCCTTGATACACAGGTGCACACACCCTTACAGAAGTGTAGAAAACAAACTTAATGCCTTAAGGATGTTGAGTAACATGCATACTATTCTTATAACTAGTTATTGATCACTTATGACATCTTTTTATTATCATTTTTACATGGAGATGAATAATGTATGACAAAGGTTCATGGTGTCTTGGTTATCACACAAATACTCAACATATGATTGTTTATGATTACTTGAGTATTTATTTTTATCACAGAATATACTTTTTATACATGTGAAAATATGTTAAGTGCTTTCCTGCTGGGTTTTATTAATCACACCCTATGTAGAAACCACAATTAACATGCATAGGGGTCTGGGTAAGGGAAATTAACCCATGATAGATAGATAATTATGGAGAGTGGATCTAGTAGTAGTACCGATATGGACTCTAAAGGATTCCATAGTATTTTACAAGTTATCTTCTTGTACCATTATACTCTGGTTTGTTTTTTCCACTTTGGGAGCCTAAATTATTTATATGTGTAATATGGGTGACTTTTTTATTTCATTATGAGAATTTATCTTCCACCTTCGTACTATGATTTGTTTATATTTGGTTATCCTTTTGTTGTATGGTTATGATTTTTAAGGGTATAGTCTCCCCACTGATGGTGTTCAGACCCTCACCACTAGTTGATAGCCTATTGCATATGGGGAGGAACACATGATCTCTTATAGATTTCAATCTTGGACTTGGTGGTTTGAGTTAGGGAATTACAAAATTTTATTAGAGGTTAGTTTCCTTTATTTTATTTTGGGTGTTATGGTATAAGGAAGATAGGTTGTGTGGGAATCGGGTAGGGTAGTTTCCATGTACTTGGACATATCATTTGTAATGGACCTTCAATTTACTATTAATGGGATTTATTTTTATAGTTTTATTAGGATATAGGTGTGTTCATGCATCATAAATAGGAATGTAGGATCAAATTCCATATACATACCTATTATATACTATATATTAGTTCTTTAATTTAATTACTTGATTTTTCTACCTATTTTGGATATTCATGCATTCTCTTTTAAGTGATATATCTATACTCTCTAATGATGTGATTTTTTTTGGAATTAATTAGTTGAACTTGAACATGATATTATGTTTTTTATATATATTATTGTGACTAATGTGAAAGTATGGAGAAAAATTCTATCTTAGAGATGCTTGAATCCTATCACTAGGGATGGGAAACCAGTACCAATATGACTGTGAATTATAGATCTAACATATTATAGCCTTTCATGGTACTGGGGGACCCCAAGATGTCAAGGAATGGTTAGAAATCATTTAGGAAATATTCAAATTGGTTGATAAATTAGAGGACAGACAGGTCAAGCTAGAAATGTTTATGCTTCAGGGACCTTCCAGGTGATGGTGGGGTTTCATGGGCCAAGCAAGTAGATATGAAGGTCTTTCTTGGGAGGTTTTTAAAAACCCATTCTTTAAGTAATTATTTACCAAGATGTTAAATATATATCATTCCCAAGCATTTATGATGCTTCATCTAGGATCCATGAATGTATCTACACACTCCACTCATTTCATCAAGATGTTTCATTTTTCTCCTCTATTGGATGGAAATGAAGAGTAGAAGATGACTCAGGGGAGTCATGCACCTCAAGGTCAGGTTCTTGGATCTAATATATGTCAAGTGTATGCATTATATCAGGATATAATAGATAGTGGAAAGGGAGAGTCTACCATTTGAGGTATGTTATTAATCACTTCTATATTTTCTACTACATTTTTTGATAATTGTGCTTCCTATTCCTTTATATTTTCACAAGTTATTGTTGTACTTGAATTAGTAGTTAAGTTTTATTCTAAGTTTATTTTCCATGATAAACCATATGTCATAAAAGTGGACTATATTATGTGATTCCTAGAGTGTCCTATAGTCATTACTAGTTATGGAAATCTATGAGACTTTATGATTCTGAAGATGAAAAACATTGATGTTATTCTTCATATGGACTAGTTAACTATCTTTCAAGACCACATTGATTACTATATAAAATGGGTATCATTTTCATCACATAGGGGAGATAAGTACATGATGATTGGTGAGTGTGAGTTGGGATTAGGTAGATTGGGTCTATACATGATCCAAAATGGGATGATTAAAACATAGATTATAGTCTTGTCTCTTTTAGTAGGATCAGTGGTGGTCCCCTTTTTCTTTTTGTCTAGTTATGGATCCCTATCATGACTTCTTCCTGGATGACATCACAGGTCTTCCCCTTGATAGAGTAGTTGAGTTTGAGATAGAACACGTTCTAGGTGAATAACCAATTTTGATACCCCCTTATCATATATTTCTACTAAAGTTAAATGAGTTCAAATTGAAGCTTGAGGAATTAGAATAGAAGGGCTTTATCAGGCCAAGTAGATCACCATGGGGAACACCTATTTTGTTCTCCAATAATATATATGGCAGTCTTTAACTTTTTTCATATTACTAGAAGTTTAATCTGATGATCATGAAGAATGGTTACCCTTAACTAGGATCAAAGATCTCTTTTACCAGTTATTATGATCTCGATGGTTCTTTAAGATTTATCTTTGATCATTCTATCACTAGTTGTGGGTTCGAGAGGAGGACATTTTGAAGATTTCATTTAGGAGCATGTATGGTCTATATGAATACATGGTGATACCATTTAGATTGAAAAATTCTCCAAAATATTTCATGGATATCATGAATAATATCATCCATCCACACCATGACTAATTCATCATAGTGTTCATTTAATATATCCACATTTACTCACTAACCCCGGAGTAGAATTCCATACATCTAGTAAAAATCCTAAGTATGATTTGATCAAATTAAGTTTATTCAAAGTTATCAAAGTATCACTTTTAGATTTTGGAGGTGAAAATATTGGGGTATGTGGTTTCTCATACTAGTATATTTACAAACCTAGATAATGTAGAGGATGTAATATCCTAGACATTTTCATGAAACATGTTTGAGATCAGGATATTTTTGGGTTTATAGGGGTATTGTCAATGTTTTATCTAGGAAATATCCTATTTATCAACACCCATGTATTCACTATAGAATAAAGGGGTGATGTTTCAGTGTCATACCAATATAAGGAATCATTTCTTGAGCTAAAATGAGGTTGAATTCTACCCCAGTGTTGATTATTCCCTAACATTGAATTGTATATGTTGTATATTGCAATTAATCAAGAGTTAGTTTAGGATGAGTCTTAATAAATAGAGATTGAGTAGTAGCTTATGGATCACATCAACTATAAACCCATGAGTGGATCTATCATACCCATGATTTGGAGGTGGTAGCTTTGGTATACTCTTTGAAGTGTTGGAAATATAATATCTTTTGAGAGAGGTTTGTTGTCTATAAATAACACAAGAGCCTCCACTATATCTTCTCACAATATGATATAAATTTGAGAAAAATGTGATAGGTAGAGTATCTATAGAATTTTAAATTTGGGATGTACTATGCACCGGGTAATGGTAATAATATTGAAGATGACCTTACCTATAAGACATAGATAGCTCAAGATCTTGGTGAAAAAACATTAGAGGAACAATGGTGCCTGATGAGATTGTTGGAAAACTAAATTATGGATCATTTTTATGACCTTGGATCAATGGTATGTGAACCATTAGTGATAAAATATTCTTTAGTAGAATGGGTGAATGATAATATGTAATTTGACCTAGACTATGTTGTGATGCACAAAAACCTAGTAGGTGATGACTTTATACGCAAGTGGTCACTGGATGGTGATGATGCGATACTAGTACATTGAAGAATTGTAGTCCCTTATTACATTAGGGAAGATATGATAAGATTTTTTATTAGTAAAAGTGAGCAGTGTATCCCAGAGATACAAATATGTACCATTAAATTAGTTGTAAGTTATGGTGGTGAGGTATGAAGAGGGAAATTTTTGGATCCGTTTCATGATGCCTTACCTTTTAAAGGATAAAGGCCAAGAACCAACTTCCTGGTGGTTTTTTCTATACACTTACCATAATGATATATAATTAGGATGATTTTATGATGGAATTTGTCATGGGGTTACATAAAACCCTTTGGATTCATGATGTGGTTTGGGTGATATTTGATTAGCTAGAAAAAGTTGCTCATTTCTTAATAATCTGTGAGACTCACTGTAATGTCCTCGGCTTAGAAGCCACTATAATTAGTGCCCTAAGACAAGTAATAACATGAAATTAGGCATACATCCCTATATTCTAGAGGCTATCTAATAGCAACAAAGTTCTAAATAAGAACATGTGGATACTATACCCACTTATCAAAGTAAATCCACAACAGAAGTAACAAAAACAAGTAAAATAACTACTGGAACAATAAATGGACAACATGAAACTAAAACCAATAAGTGACCATGTAAATATGTTATAAAAAAATATACTTAATACATTAAATGTCAAGTATTCATAAAATGTAAACCAATACCAAAAGTATCAAAATACTCTAAAACCAGATTCAAGTCCCAACCGGTCTATTCCTCCATGCTCTAACCTTTCATCCCAAGCACAACCAATACCGGGTTCCCATCCTTAACCTGTAGCTAAAACAAGTAGCATCTTCTCAGGTATCCAAGTGCCATGGAAGTCTGAGCAGGGTGTGAGTAAAACTCTATAGGCCACCACCAATGATGTCTAAAGTAATATCTAGTCTGTAAAAAGGTGTATGTAGGTAATAAGTGAAATAAATAAATAAGTAACAAGGAAAAAATTTAAGAAATTATCTAATATCCATTTACCCATTAAATTAACTATAATATACCAAAAAAAGAAACTAAATCAGGTCACACTGGGAGTCTATGCCAAGGCACAAAGGGTAACACACACATTTAACCATAAGGTATTTAACTACTCACAATCCATCACATAACCGTTAGCTATAATTTTCATTCAATCCATTTTATAATTATTACCATTTCATAACTTATGATAACTTCATTAATAAATTCATCTTCATCTCATGTTTTATGGGTTAGGAATTTTCATTATTTACCTAATGGCCTAATATGGTCATTTATCAAGCATAAGGAGTTACATACACCACTACTCACAAAGAATTCACTAATCATAATTATAAACATACCATGGAGCCTTGGTCCGGTGACCGGGCCATGTCCATGTGTTTTGGGAAGCATAGAGCCTTAGTCTGATATTCCAACCCACACCATGACCTTAAGTTGGGAAGCATAGAGCCTCAGTCTAACATCCCAGACCTTAATTACAAAATACTTACCTTAGAGCCTCAGTCCATGTAGTTTCATCCAATGCAACTATTAGGGGCATAGAGCATCAGTCCGACTCCCTAACCCATGCATTCCTGGGTGGGGTTAGAGAATCAGTCCAAATCAACCCATGGAAGTAGCATCAGTTCTTTATCCCACCACCAAGCCATGTGCACATGCTTCTTTAACCATTTTCCACACATACCATTTCATAATCATAGTTCTGCAATAATATATCATTCACAAATCATAATTCATAAATACATAAATCATTATCATTTCATAACCCATTAGCACATTTCCCATTTATATTTCATATCCATTTTTACCAATTACCATTTCTTATGCCTAAACTCATTAAGAATATTCACTAATCTCCACACATCAACCCATTTAAAATATTCAAAAATTTCCATATATTAACTTACTTAACCCATTCATCATTTACCACATATCAACCGCTTATGAATTTAAAGTAAAAATCAAAATCCACTGGGCACATTCACATTAATCACATTTAACCCATTTTCACATCATTCCAAACACACCTTATGCTATATCATCAACTAGTCATGTTCATCATTTAGTTCATTTCATAATCATGTTAACATGAAAAAACAATTGTTATGGGTTCTATCTCACTATCACTTACATACCTTCAATTAATATGGTTCCATAGGACCTTTATTAACTACATCTTGTCAATAACAAAATTCAAAATACTCTTTGAAATCCTCTTGAAGCCACCCCTTAAAATATGGTCTTCCCCTTTGAAAAAAAACTGAAGCATGACCCAAGGATTTTACTTACATTTTCAACCAATCAATATGACCATTAAATAATTTCCACAAAAAGGTAACCTTGTTACCATTTCAAACACCATTTGAAATATCTTATAAAACCCCTTTTTAATCATTTTGAGGTCAACACCACCATTCAAAACATTTCTCACTTTCAAACATCATTTTACATCAACAAATCTAAAATCGGGTCAAGCCCCAAACATACCACCAAACTCATTCTAAAACCTTTCAATAATTTTCAAGAGCCAAATCATAAATTATTTCAATAAATACATTAACTTTACACAAACATAAATTACACTTTTACTGCCTCTTTATCTCTCATAATTCACCTATCTCAAGGTTTACTAATTTTTTTTCACCACTACAAGGGTCTGACTTACCCCATGGGTAGCCCTAGGTTCAGTCTCACATCATCAATGAAACTAACGAGGTCCATGAAGGTTATTTAACTATAATATAAGATCCAAATACCTTTCCATAACCCAAGAAATCAATACACAACATAGAAGAAAAATAGAACAACTACATACACATATAACACATCAAGACTATGGGAAAAATCTTAATACCACCTACCTCATGTTTGTTGATGAATGCTTGATTAATATCTACCTTTGATAAAAGATAAAACTCCCACAAAAGACCAAACCTAAAATACATTGTAAGTGTTAAATTTTTATGGATTCAGAAGAAGATGAGGGATTATACAAGCCCTAATCTAAGGAATAGAGAAAAGAGGTGTGTTAGACTCACTCGAATCTTTGATTCGCACCCAAACACATTCAAAACGCTCAAGAATAAAAGGAGAATCATCCATGGAGGAGGATGGGGATATTGGTTCATCACCTAGGGTAGAGGGGTTCAAAATGGAGGAAAAATCAGTTGGGGATCTAAAAATACCAAGATGAAAAACCTATACATTTTTAACTTTTAATGGGTCACATGATTTACCCACAATGTTTTCCAAACCATGAACAAGACACTATCTAATAGAATTTGGGTTTCACGGTTACTTAGGAATACCTACAAATTTTGTAAATTTTTTCATTTATCATGTGCTAGAACTCTTTCCAAAATGGTTCCCATATCACACAGTTTCCTAGGCCAGGTGCACAATTTTCACTAATCGTGCGCTATGTGCTATTTGGTCACTTTTCTCTTATTTTTTCATCTATCACCCCCAAAACTCTTACAAAAATCCTCAATTACTAAAGAAAAAATTATTTAACTGTAAAATTGAGTTTAAAAAACAATTTTAATAAGGACATACCTTCAATAAATATCAGGATATTACAACCTTCTTACCTTATAATGGCTCATTCTCGAGCCGCACTTCTAAGCATTTCCAAGTCCTAAAGACCACAAAGGTTAGGCCATAGACCCACCAATCAACCATATACCTCAAAGTTTCTCCCTAAACTTGGACATGCTACAACAATTCTCGAACCAAGGAAACAATCCTACCCTAAGATCACTTCCCTCACTGAGTTCCACAAACACAGCCCGATGCTCCTTGAAGATGGATCCACCCCAACTCACCATTACCTGCACTAAGCACAAGAGAAATTTTGGTCAACATTACCAAACTATCACACAAAGGACACAAAAAAGGAACTATATTACCTTAGAAGAACCAACTAGAAAATTCTCGATTTAAACCACTTCATGATTCATGGCCTAAATCACTTGGCGCCATCTCACCCAGATTCCTTTTAAGCACCAACGATAATCTAGGCCCGTCATCACCTGAAAAAACGTCCCAATTTTAACTAAATTTCACGAACTACCCTAGTATGCAACTCGAGGCCCAACAAACTTAGTTCATTTTGAACATTCAAAGAGCACAACCCAAATATAATCTTCATGCAGAGGTACTCAACTGATCAATATTTGAGCCATATCTCAACCTGATTAACCATTACACCCAAGGCCAACCCAAGAATGCACCTCATAGGTTTCCCATTGGAATCTCGATTCCACCACATCCAATTGACAACTTTCTCTATACATCCATGACTTAACATGACATTCCAAACCTTAGTTATATCATCCTCACTACTTTCTTCAATCCTTTTAAACTGTCATGGATCACGCCTAGATCACAAGATGAACCTTGAACTTGGACATGGTTGTTTATCCTTTCATCGATACAACAAACTAACGTTACAAAATACTCATTATTGGCTTCTGAGAATGACACACATAGTATTTTTTGGAATCCGATCCATTCTGAGGACCTCTCCCATAACTTGCCGATGGTGTAATCCCCCACCATTCAGATCCCACACACATAACAATCCCTGAGAATATCCTCCAAGATGTCCTCAACCAACCAAAACACACTTAATCCACTAGACATAAAACTAGAGCCTTCTCTGTGTAACCGAATGATGTCAAGATATTGGGAATGATCATCACTAGTTAAAAGTATTCCAAGAATTCATCGACAAACACCACCACAACTACCATCGTCACTTCTTACCAAGATGCCACCTCAACCTACCAAAGGTATTAGGCTTATACTTCTATTGATGTCTTATCCACACTAGAACACTACAAATCGAATAAAGTTTCCAACCAAACTCACTACCACCTTATGACCCTCTACCAAGCAGTCATGACCCAACATTCTTTTTGACACCATTATCATCACCCTACTCAATTTCTCCATGCACGATCCCACTGAACATAATAGATACACAAATAATAATTCCACCAGTCTAAAACCAACTGGTTTCTCACACTCTCATATGAACAAACAAAAAAACCATCTCTATCTTGCATGAGACATAAATGCCAACTAGTCTTTCAACTTCATTGGACCCAAGAATTTTTCAACATATTACCCACCAATGACTACTATGACAAACAACCCAACCATGATTTGATCACACTTTCCTTGTCCGACCAAAATCAACATTTCCCTCTACATCTAACTCCAATAAAACCATTGGGATAGGTCTCCGAATGATCCTTACCTTCACAAACACCCTTATAACCAAACACAAGCACCTAAGTGATTCCCCAAGGTGAGTCCAAATCATAACTCTGCACTTTTACCAAAGCCCAATGGCACTCACCATGCATCCATTTCACCTATGAAGCATCCACCCGTGATTTAAATTCTAAGGCACTTACAAACTAGGCTAACCTCCCTCAAGGCTACCCTTGATTCCTCAAGATTGACAACTCATAACTGTAACTCAAGCCACATCTCCCAAATCCATTAACCTCTCCACTTATCCCAATAGGTTAATTTTTTCACTAGGAAACACTCTCTGTGCACCACTTCTAAGGTCTGAAATGTATACCTGTGCCACACATACCCATAAGCACCAACACCTCAACTGACCCATCTCACATGTAATCCTCAAAAGTCTAATGATACTAACTCCGCAAACTAGAGCCACACCAAGCAAAGGTAATTGGATCTCTCTAAGCTACACACACCAAATCAAATAATTGGTTGTTCTCTGTGGCTATCCTACCTTCATTATAAACACACTACATCTAATGCACCAAAAAACCATTTAATCTAGGTCCCACATCAAAGATACTCTAACACGTACATCGATACCACGAACCAAACAACCTCTCTAGGGTCCAAAACATAGCTCAAAAGGTCTCAAATAATAATATTAACCACATTAACATTAACAGATTCATTTAAAAATTCAAGGTCATAGCCTAACCAAGGAAATAATGGACAAAATCCCATTAACGGGCACATTCAACTCAAAAAGATCTCACATCCCACAACCCAAGGTCTCAAAAAAGGGCACTCTCACTACCCAAACCTACCATACATAGGGCCAAAAACCAACAATAGAGATAACCACAACTAGTGTCCCTAAAAGTTCCATTATTATCCCATTTTCCAACTTAATTTAATCCTTACCATTTAAACCCTTGATTTCACTTTTCAAAAATTTTCATTTTCAAAACCCAATCATTTACACTTTTATAAACCCTTTTTGTTAGCCCATAATTTAAAAAATATCAATTTTATTCAAAATCACATTTCAAAACATTTCCTCTTTACAAACACAAGGATTTAGGTTTCTCAAACCCCTTTTCAACCCACTTTTCAACACCCATCATTTCATTCAATTTTACTTTTTATACCCATTTGGTTCATCATCATGTCATTCACAAGTCAATCACAGGAAACATAAGGATGACCTATCTATCCTATGTTCCTAGAATTATGCATGATCTCACAAACCCTCTCCTTACATTTAGATATAAGAGATGAAACCTCATAAATCAATAACATCACATCTAGGTGCACCACTTGAGGTGTAAATAACAATCAACCATAAACGCACAAAACTGAGCATCAATTCCCACCCCTAGAAACCTAGATTTTCCTTTGTATATGGAGATGAAGGAACCTAAGAATGAAATCATTACCAGTCCTCGACAAGATCCTAGTATCTTATCTACCATAAAACAAATAGTAAGATAAAATAACTCTTATGATACCATTTTGTAATGTACCTAACCCAAAAGACACTATAACCGGTACCTGGAGTTGGGTCATCACATGAATTTATGAACACCTCCTTGTATGCCAAAGGATACTAACTAGCATCATAGGTCTAAATAATAACATTGGAAGACTATACCCTCTTATCAGAGTGAGTCCACAATAGAAGTAACCCAAACAGGTAAAATAACCATAGGAATAATAAATGGACAACATAAATATTAAACCGATAAGTGAACATGTACATATGATATAAAAAATATAATGAATACACTAAATTTCAAGAATTCATAAAATATATACCAAGAAAAAAAGTATCAAAAGTCTCTAAAACCAGATCTGAGTCCCAACCTGGTCTGTGCCTCCATTCTCCAACCCGTTATCCCAAGCATAACTAACTCCAGGTTCCCATATTTAACTTGTAGCTAAAACAAGTAGAATCTTCTTAGGTATTCAAGTACCATGTCATCTTGAGTGGGGTGTGAGTACAACTTAGTAGACCACCACCAATAGTGTCTAAATAAATAGCTGGTTTTTAAAAATTTGTATACAAGTAACAAGTGCAATAAATAAAAAATAACAAGGAAAACCTTTAAGTAATTATATAATATCTATTTACCCATTAAATTAACTAGAATTGAACAAATTATGAAACTAACTTAGGTCACAATGGGAGTCTAAGACAAGGTAAAAATGTTCATAATTCATCACATACCCATTAGATATCATTTTCATTCAATCCATTTCGTCATTATTACCATTTAATCACTTATGCTAAATTCATTACCAAATTCTTCTCCATTTCATATTCCATGGGTTAGGAATTTACATAATTTTCTTGATGTCCTAATCTAGTCATTTATCAAGCATAATGGGTTACATACACTACTACTCACCAAAAATTCACCAATTATAATTATCAACATACCCTGGAGTCTCAGTCTAGTGACCAAGCCATGTCCATGTGTTTGGGAAGCATATAGCCTCAGTCTGACATCCCAACCATTCATTAAATAACACTTACCTTGGAGCCTAATTCTAGGTAGTTTCATCCAATGAAACCATTATGGATATAGATCATCATTTTGACTCCCTAACCCATGCATTCTTGGGTAGGGTTAAAGAATTAGTCCAAATCGACCCATGGGAGGAGCATCAGCCCTTTATCCCACCACCAAGTCATGTGCACTTACTTCTTTAACCATTTTCCACATATACCATTTCAAAATAATAGTACGACAATAACATATAATTAACAAATCATAATTCATCAATACATAAATAATTCTCATTCCATAACCCATTAAAACATTTCCATTTATTTTTCATATCCGTTTATCCTAATTCCCATTTAATATGACTAAAATCATTAAGCATATTCACTAATCCCCATACATAGACCCATTTAACATATTCAACAATTTCCATATGTTAATTTACTTAACCCATTCATCATTTTCCATGTATCAACCACTTATTCATTTCAAGTAAAAATCAAAATCCATTGGGTACATTCAAATTAATCACATTTAACCCATTTTCACATGATGCTAAACACCCCCTTATGCTATATCATCAACTAATACCATTCATCATTTAGTTAATTTAATAATCATGTTAACATTCAAAAACAATTGTTATGGGTTCTATATCACTAAGACTTAAATCCCTTAAATTACTATGGTTCTATTAAAAATTCATAAAATACATCTTTCTAATAAACACAATTCGAAATAATCTTTGAAATCCTCTTAAATCCACCCCTTAAAACACGGTCTTCCCCTTTGAAAAAAAGCTGAAACATGCCTCAAGAATTTTCATTGCATTTTAAACCAATAAATACAACAATTAAGCCATTTTATAAAAAATCTAACCTTGTTCCCATTTCAAGAACCATTTGAAGTATCTTATAAAACCCATTTTTAATCACTTTGTGTTCAACAACCCCTTTCAAAGCATTTCTTACTTCTAAAACTGGGTCAAGCCCCAAATATACCATCAAACTCATTTCAAAACCTTTCAAAAATTTACAAGTGACAACTAATAAATTGTCTCACATCATCGATAAATCCAAAAATGTTCGTGAAGGTTATAACACCTCAATATGAGGTCCAAATACCTTTCCATAACCTAAGACATCAAGATACAACATATCAATGAAATAGAACAACTACATACACATATAACACATCAAGACTATGGGAAAAAAATCTTAATACCACCTACCTCATGTCTATTGATGAAAACTTTCTTAATATCCACCTTTTATCCTAGATAAAAACTACATTAAATAACAAACCTAAAATCCATTAGAAAAGTAAAGTTTTTATGGCTTCAGAATAAGATAAGGGATTCTACAGGATCTAATATGGAAATTAGAGAAAAGAGGAGTGTTAGAATCACCTAGATCTTTGATTCACACCCAAACCTACTCCAAACACCAAAGAATCGAAAAATAATAATCCATGAAGGAGGAGAAGGGGGATTATGGTTCATCACCTAGGGTATAAGGGGTCAAATGGGAGGAAAAATCAGGTGGGGATCTAAAAATCTTGAGAGGTAAAAACTATAAATTTTCAACTTTTAATGGGGAGCACGATTTACACCCACAGTTTTCCAAACTGTGTACAAACCATGTGAAAATGACTATCTAAGGTAATTTTGGTCACATGGTTACTTGTGAATACTCGAACATTTTTAAATTTTTTTTGATAACTTTGAACTATCCCTCAATCCAAAATGGTTCCCATACCACACAGTTTTCTGGGCCAGGCACATGGTTTGCACTAATCGTGTTCCAACCTATGCTATGTGCTTTTTGGTCACTTTTCTCCTCTTTTCACGTCCCACACCTCTGTAACACTTCAAAAACTACTCAATCACCTAATAAACACTTATTTAACTATAAAATAGAGTTTAACCAACAATTTTAACAAGGACAAACCTTCACTAAATATCAATATCTTACACTCACTCCATTTATAAGATGTAAAATCTATTTATTTGAGAAATTTTAAACTTATATAGAGTTACCTTGAGAAAAATATTTGATAGAGATTCAAAATTAACATTATGGTTTTTTTCAGTATTATAGAATTATTTGGTTACTTAGTTGAAAATTAGTACAACATATCATTTATAGACCGATAGTTAGTTGTAGAGGATGATTCAGATATTTGAGGATATGCTTTAGGATTATATCATAGATTTTGATAGAGAATGGGATGATAATCTATCCTTGACTTAATTAATATTAAAAAACATCTTTTAGGATTCTATATAATGTATCCTTTTGAGGCTCTATATGGTCATCCTTTCCATTCACTGCTATGTTTGTATGAGGTAGGTGTGACAGCTATTGTGGGGATGATTATGGTTTAGGAAAACTTATAGAGGGTATAACTGATCAATAAATGGGTGATCACTGATTAGATAAGGTAGTGATCATATTTCAAATGAGGAAATTACCATTTTAGTTCATTTTTGGTGATATATTTTACTTATAGAATACTTCTTCATTAGGGAATCAATGTTTCCATAAACAGGGAAAGGTATCTCCAAGATTCATAAAACCATTGAAGATTTATGAGTGTATCAGGACTTTGATATAATGTATGTACATTCCTCCCTAATACTAAGGTATTAAAAATTCATTTCATGTGTCTAAGCTCTAAAGGCACATGGTTTATCCTATGCATGTCATCGACTATGATGATTTTGAGCTAGAACCTGTCATATATTTCATAGAACAACCAATGAATATCATTGACCAAAGAAAATATGTTATGTGGGGAAGGATGGTGATACTCATTTTTGTATTATAGAAACATGGAAAAATATATGTGGAAAAGTGGGAGTATGAGTCTAATGTATGGGATCAATGTATTGAGTTGTTTGAGCATGATTCCTAGAGATTCTTCTTCGGGACAAGAAGTATTTAGAGGGGGATATAGTAGGGAAATCTTATTTTCTAATGAATAACAAGTTAATTTTAGCCTATAATCATATATTTTTTAACTATGAATGGTTTGGGATGTGTTTTAGGAGTTTTGGTGGGGTTTTAAGAGTTTTAAAGTCCTTTTTAAGGTTCCTAGTTTGAGAACAACTTGTCCAAATTTCACTGATTCTCTAGGAAATCATATACCTTGTGATAATAGCGCAAGGGATGGCACATGGTAAAGTTTAAAGTTTTTAAAAACCATGTATCCACTCCTTCCAAACCATGTGAAAACCTTTAGAGTAAAAAAACACATTGGAACAATGTTTGAAAATCTATGATCCCAAACCACGATGGTTCCCATGAGAGGTAGAATGCCATGCAAATTTAGTGCATGATTTGTCAAACTGTGTGACCAAACTATGTGTTCATGAAATTATTATCCAAAAGTATATTTTATTTACCATTTATGATCAATTTTGATGCATACTTTATTATAAATAAAATCCTTTTGAATCTTGATAATTCTCTAGACTTCCTTAACATTCTCCTCTCCTCCCAATCATGATTCCAGAAGATCCAAGAGTGTTGTTGATCGAGAAATGCGGTAGGTTCTCTAAAATCCTAAATTCTTCTAGTTTCTTCTAGATATACACTTATACCCTTGAAAAATATCATATATTTGAAATTTATTTTCCCAATTTAATAATTCTAATTCCATTTAACAATGAATTCCTATATTTTCTCTATAATGGATGTGGTTTTTGATTTGTCAATAACATCCCTTTGACTGAAGATAGATCTCTCATTAATAGTGGATTTTTAGGGTTAAGTTGTCATATATCAATTATCATGAGACTTTATTCTTCTTGAATCACATCTTGGGTCCCTATTCTAATGATGTATTAATGGTTTATTGAAGTTCATTGACTAGACTTGAGGTTTTCTTCTAGTTCTGATTATGAATTCATGATCTGTTATTTAATCAACAATAGATCTGGTGAATTGGAATCCTATTCTTTGAAATATCTTGGAACTAGTTCCAGTAATGGAATCTTTGAGGTTAATGATTCTAGAATTTCCCTTATTTGTATGGAATCACTTTAGGAATCTTTTCTGAACCTCTTCTTTGGTGAATTGGAACCCGGTATAGGCATCCTTAATTTGTGATCTATTTTTCCATGGGTGTGCAACGTGATTCAAGATTTGAAACACTGATGAATATTGGATCATTTAAACAATTATCACAAGGTAGGATTTTTATTACCATTTGGGGCCCTTGTATACTCTTTTTTCATTGATGTAATACTTTTCTTGGCCTATCATTTTTTACCATTCATGATAAAGATTTCTTATGGGTGTGTATAGCCCCTAAGACCAGTATATGATGCTTTATTACATGAGTATTTATAGTTTATATTGTTACTATATTTGATATTGACCACATGATGTTATATGTTTCTACTAAATTATTATGATTACATGATATGCTCTTGCTTATTATACTCTTCCACTATGTGTCTATTTTCCTTGTCTTTGGAAGTATTGTCTTTGGTACTCAGAATAGGTGGACCATAATGGTATGGTAATGAATTAGAGGGGGAGTGTACATGATATGTGGTTATGATGATAATAATGGACCTATACATAGGGTAGGGGCATAACAACCTTGCAGATGACCTAAAACTTGATACCTATCGGATTCCAAGTATCATGTTCACTAGTCATCCTTGGGTCCCAACCCAAAACTTGATACCTTATGGATACTATAATGACCCATAGTTTTCATACATAAATATTACAGATTATTAGATGAATTATCATTAAATAAAATAATTATCCATTCCATAATCATATAGGTATTGTATCTTTGTAAACATAGACACATAATTTTTTTCATAAGATATTGACATCATCTCCCGCTTACTTCTTCATAAATAGAACCCTTCTTAGACATATAATACTTAAAATCTTTCTTCATAACCTAGGGAAATTAAATATAAGAAAGGATGAGATCATATGCTTAGTAATGGTAAATAAGAGAGATATTAATGATAAAAAAACGAGCATAAGGTTATAAGTTCATGAGATTAACATTTTAAAACCATACTCTATATAGAAAAGATCATAATCGTGATTCATGCCATAAATCTTAGTTGTTTAAATGACATATATCATAAATGAATCAACTAACATGATCCATGAGAGCATAAAATTAACATATGAAATAGATTTTTGGTATAAAAATAAGTATAGAAAATCATTTCCTTAGTAGTCAAGGATCACTACCAAGACCATCGTAGTGCATTAGGTTCACTTCCCATTCCATCATAGTAATGGTTTACTTTCAATACTATCATAATTGATATAGTTCCTTACTAAAATGAGTTCACTCCCCATTATAGTCCTATTTATCACATGATATATCTATCTTTAACCAATGCATTGGTGAGATATAAAATTCTAGTCCCACCCATAACATAATGAAAATTAAATATATTCATCTCACAATATCATAAATCATTCATCATATCATAATTTTTTAAAATGAAACAAGTTTCAAAAAAATTTCAATATTTCATCATAGAATAACCCATGTAAAATAAATGGGTTTCATAATAATATCATCATTATAATCATAAAACATCTAGATAAAGAACAAGGATGGAATTTATGGATTATATCCCTATTAAATAATAAGTAAAATTAAATGATGTTGTTATAAATTGAAATTCCTTTAAAATACTACTTGAAATATTTCTTGAGGAAAATAATATTTTCACTTTGAAATCACATATTTAAAATATAAAAATTTCCCAAATATTAAAGAAAATATTTTCATTTAAAATAACCAAGGAAACTTGTAAAAAAATCCTCAAATCATTGAGTAGTTATGAAAATGGGAAATTTTGTTCATGCTATAGTTTAAAATAAAATATTCCTTTCACACTTAAAAATAAAGTCAAAAGTACCTCATTCATAAAATGAAAAGAAGATTATTTTGAAACCATTTTAAAAAAGTCAATCATGGGTAGAAAAGACTTCAAATAATCATAGGATAATATTAAAAACATATTCAAAAACAATTTTAGAAAACATGGATATGGAAGGAAAATGTTTTTTGACCAAAGAAGGAAATAAGTAGGTTTTCCTTAAAACCATTATTTTAGTATTTTGAGTTCTTAAAGAGAGTAAAATTAAACAAAAACATGTAATATCCATAAATAGTCATAGGATAAGGAAATTTATATATTTCTTGAGAGGTAAATCTTGAAATTTCATCATCAGAAATTTGATCATAAACAATCCTAATAAATAATGAGATTGAAACATAAAACCCTTACCACTTTGGTAAATTTTGAATCAAAACATAAATAAAGAGAGAAAAATATATAGATATGTAAATTAACGTAATTTTAATAATAATAACCATAAAAAAAATTTGTGGACAACATATAGACTAGATAAAATAAACAAGTATTGATTATAGAATGTGTCCCATAAAAATAAAAGTGATATTAAACCCCTTACCTTGAGTTTCACTGGATTCAAAATCACTTTAACAAATTTTATAATAGATTTAAATTTATTATAATTATATAAATGAATAATTTACACAATTATAATAACTTATATAAACCTATTATACATTTCAACACCTATTTATTAATAACTTCTTATTAAAATCATCATTTTTTGGGTGTTAACTATTTACTTTTTTATGATAATTTTAGTTTTATAGTTATTTTCCATATACTTTGATCATTTTTCAATCATATTGAGAATTTTTATAATTATATAAGTATCTTATACATTAATTATATACATATTTATTTCAACCATAAAATTTGGAGACAGAAAAATGAACTACGTCATTCATGGAGATGAAAGGTCGTACGTACGCATGAACACTATTTTCACTTTTTGAAGGATGGAATGAAATAAAATAAAATAATAACTATAATTTAAAGAATCATTATTATATCATATAAAACATATATATTCATAAAATCCATCCTTATTACAATATATATAAATAAGAAATTAAAAATGAATCACATTGTTTAGTGGAGGTGGTAATCCATACGTACCCACGAGCAATGTTATCATTTTCCAAAAAATTATAATTTAAGAAGTTAGATATAATATTAGTATTATAGAAGAACAATTATGTCATAAATATTATTTATAAACATTAAACCCATCTATTGACATTACTTTTTAATAAAGGAAGGAAAAATGATTATGAATAAGCACTTTGTATATCTTAAAAGGATCAAATAAATTTAAAGGAAATAAAGAAATATAGTTCAAGGGATCTACGCAACACACCTACACATCAAGTGTCCATCGTAGGTCCTACCTGTGTAACCTAATGTGCATCCCCTATGTCGAGGACCTACGCTGAGGTCATGCGCAACAGTATAATTTCTGCACCCCTGCACGAGGGACCTATGTTTTGGATCTATGCCAAAGAACTATGCAGACAAACTCCTTTTGAACAACCCCCCTCATTGCATATAAATAGGACCCATGGTCTTCCCATTTAAAAAACTTAAAAAGTTGGATGAACTCCCGAAGCTCCCATTGTGTAGTAATTTTTCCCAGGTCCCCCAAATTTTCTCAGATAGCTCTCTAAAAACACAAGATAAGAGATAATTAGATGGGATAGGCAAGATCAATAACCTTTTAGAGTTTTAAATACAAAACATCTAATTAAGGATCCTCCTTCCATAGGAAGAAGTCATCTATATAAGGTCTTTTCATTAAGCAAGGACCTGCATGGGATGCTTCCAAGGACATCAAGGGTGTAACGTCCCGGTTCCGGAAGCCACCCAGAGGCGCCCCGTACCCGGTTGGTCACATGGAATCAAGCGCATTTCCCCAAATGCCAGAGTCTGCTGACTAGTAGCGAGGGCCTTGGGTGTGATAGTGGGGAGACTATGCCCTCATTGGCAGAGCACACATCAGAAGAAAAATAAACATGCAATAGCGGAAGCAGTAATAACCAACAATATAACAGCGGAAGAATAAATCAACAACTGGAGAACATATGTATGTATGAAATGATGCATGATACATAACTAGGAAAGCATCCAAACAATTCACAATGCTGGAAAACACTACAGTACCAAAACAAGTACAAAAGAAAAGTAAACAACTCCTCAGCATCACAAGCCAAAGCATGGTCCCATGCTCTCCTGCTCCAAGCAATCAAGTTCCAGTAGTCGAAGGGTGATTTCCCTTGTCTATAACTGCAACAAAATAGTCTGATTGGGCTCAAATACATAGCCCAAACAGGGTGTGAGATAAAATCTCAGTAGGCATTCACCTGAAGATCTGTGCCTAACAGTCAGTGAGTATATGGCAGGTAAAAGTATAATAAGTAGTAAACAACAAAAAAAGTAGTAAGAAGTAACATTAAGTAGTAAAATAGGATGATACATAGCAGAAATCAATCCACAACAAATCAACAATAGTGAAACAAATAGCTAACAATCCAGAAAACCTCTGGGAAGTACTCGTAGCCATCCCCTCTGGTCCTATCCAAGAAGTACCACAACCCTCTGGGTAGTGCACTCAGCCTAAACCCTCTGGCTTGGTCATACGAATTTATGAGACTCTCCAGGGAAGCTCACTCGGTCAATTCCCCTTATAGTCTAGGGTAGTCAAGGACTCTCTTAAGGAAGATCATGTGGTCTAACCCTCTTAGCCCCAAGGTCTAGAGACTCTCTAAGGAAGCTATCTAGGTCAATTCCTTCTATAGCCTTAGGTATACCACAGACTCTCTAAGGAAGCTCACTCAGTCAATTCCTCCTCTAGCCTAGGAATGTTTTTAAAAAGATTCAAACAAGGTAAGTCTCTCTGAGGAAGCTCACTCGGTTTACCCTCCTGTAGTCTATAAAATCCAAGACTCTCTGGGAGATCACTCGGTCCATCCCCTCTGTAGTCTGTAATATCTAAGACTCTCTGAGAAGCTCACTCGGTCTATCCCTTATAGTCTATAGCACCAGGTTCTCTCATCCCCATGACAGTCAGTTCATAATAATGATATAAGGCTAAAGTACTCCTATAGAGCTACTTGGATAACCAAAGTACACCTACAGAGCTACTTAGCTAAATAGTCTACAAGGCAACAAGCATGTCATGAATTCCACCTAACCTATAACCGCAAGGCATGAAAATAGGTGTAGCAGCCAAAGGAAAATGAGACCCAAAGGTCATAAATAGAACAAAGTAAGGGAAAAATACATCCAAGCACAAAAAATCATCCTCTAACAAGGTCCATTTACCTCTACACAAGCATACAAGCAAGGCAGGAAAACAACGAAGGAAAAAGGGTAGCACGTGATACCCCGTTCACGGGTATCGGTGGAAATTCTCACATAAAACTCAGAGACTTTGAATGGTAAGGAACAAACCACCTACCTCAATCCTAGGAGATCGATATACTTGAACCACGATGGCTAATTCCCCCTAGAATGTCGTAGATCTGAGAAAAAGAAAAAAACGTTCAACCTTAGATAACTTGAGAAGGAGGAATAATTGGAAAACAAGGCTCAAGAAGAAGGAAGAACTCACCGCTGCGCTTCCAACGCAATCGACTGTGCTCGAATCAGAGAACAGACGGAGAGGCGGGGGCTCGAGAAATATCTGGCCATACGGGTTACTCTCGGATGAAGAACCTGGAGAAGGGGTGTGTTCTGTCCGTCAGGCATGACCCCGGTGCGTTTTTTGAAAAAAAGAAAAGTACACGGAGTGTAATTTTAGAGTACACGGCATGTACTAGGTTTTTCCATACTCTGCCAAAAACGGCCTCCACATCACCCCTACACACCGTGTGTGTGGCCCGGGCACGGCCAGCACACAGCTTCGAGCCGGAGAAGAGTACACAACGTGTACTCAGAAAGTACATGGCGTGTACTTCGAAATTTTCCAGAAACTCCATTTTTCTTAAAAACTCCAGAAAAAGGAAAAGCTTACCTGAAACGAAGATCCGGGTTCTTAAAAACTTCCCCCATTAAAGAAATTTGTCCCCGAATTTCCTTAGATGGGTGTAGAAGAAGGATCCTCGAACAGTTCCGACCACTGCGATCGAACCTCGACTTCCCTCTCTCAAGTATCATCCTGTACTTTCCTGTGCTGCTATAACACTCATACCAGAGGAAAAAACTGGACTCATAGAACCTTCTTATTGCGATCGAAAATCTGGATGGGATGATCTTCAAACGATGCATCTGCTTCGAGCTCAACCTCCTCGGGCTGAAAGACATGAGACGGGTCTGAAAAGTAACGTCAGAGCTGAGAGACGTGGAAGATGTCATGCATGGCCTGGTACCTCTGAGGTAGCTACAACCGATAGGAAACCAACCCAACTCTCTCCAATACCTCAAACGGATCAACGTACCACGGTGAAAGCTTACCCTATCTCCGAATCCTCTTTTGTACCAACCTCAGTGCGACACGTAGGAAAACCTAATCTCCGACCTCGAACTCCAGAGGTCGTCTCCACTGATCAGCATAAGACTTCTGCCGAGACTGTGCTATAGCCATCCTATTCCGAATCAACTCTATCTGCTCTAAGGTCTCTTGAACAAGATGAGGTCCTAGAAAAGATGACTCTCCTGCCTCCAGCCAGAATAAGGGTGATCGGCATGGCCTACCGTACAGAGCCTCATATGGTGCCATATGAATGGTTGCCTGAAAACTGTTGTTGTAGGAAAACTCTACAAGAGGTATGCGCTTCTCCCAAGAACCTCTGAAGTCTAGAATGAATGCTCGGAGCATATCCTCAAGCACCTGGATTGTGTGCTCGGACTGACCATCATTCTGGGGATGGTATGCCGTACTCAGAAGTACCTGGGTACCCAAAGCCTTCTGAAGTCCCTGCCATAACCGAGAGGTAAAGCGCACGTCCCTGTCTGAAACAATGGAGTGTGGAACTCCATGTAGACGTACAATCTATCTGATGTACAGTCGTCCCATATCATTAACACTAAAGGTCTCCTTGATCGGAAAGAAGTGTGCAACCTTCGTAAGCCTGTCGACGACAACCCAAATAGCATCACTTACCCGAGGTGACCTTAGTAACCCAGTCACAAAGTCCATTGAGACATCGTTCCACTTCCACTCCGGAATGGGTAACTGCTGTAAAAGCCCTACTGGTCGCTGATGCTCTGCTTTTACCTGCTGACAAATAGAACATCTCATGAAAAAACCAGCAATATACCTCTTCATACCTGACCACCAGTACAGGCGATGTAGATTCCGATACATCTTGGTGACGCCAGGATGAACTGCCCAAACTGAGGAATGGAAATCCCACATATTCTCCTCGTGTACATCTTCTGGCACCCATACGCGTCCCTGGAAATGCAAGATCTCATCCTCGCCCACTATCCATCCAGGAAGAGGGTCCCCTCCTGACACATTCTCCCGCAGGACCAAGGCCTCTGAGTCTGATAGCTGCCTCATTCGTATCCGATCAAGAAGTGTATAGGTAACAACTATAGAAGATAGGAAATCCTGTCCCTGCCTGTCGTGCACCTCCAAATTCATCTTAGAGAACAAATCCATAAGCTTCCACTCACTGCTGGCCTCCTGATCTGCCTACATCTGAGTTCTTCTTCTCAACGCATCTGCCACTACATTGCCATTTCCCGGCGTATAGGTGAGATCGAAGTCAAAGGAATGAAGATACTCGACCCACCTGTGCTATCTCAGATTCAAATCATGCTGAGTGAAGATATACTTGAGACTATTGTGGTCGATGAAAACCACAAAGTACTCTCTCAGAAGATAGTGTCTCCAACAGTGCAAGGCACGAACAACAGCTGCCAACTCCAGATCATGCGTAGGGTAGTTCCTCTCACGTGGACTCAACTGCCGAGACCCATACGCAACAACTCCATCTCCCTGCATGAGCACAACTCCCAAACTGATACCTGAAGCATCATAGTAAACAATGTATCCGTTGCCCGGCTCTGGAATGACTATTATCGGTGCTGACGTCAACCTCCCCTTTATCTCTTGAAAGGCTGAATCGTAATAATCTGACCATAAAAACTTCACCCCTTTCTTGGTCAGAACTTTCAAAGGTGCTTCTAGGTGCGAGAATTCCTGAATGAAGCGTCTGTAGTATCCATCCAGCCCTAGGAAACTCCTCACCTCAAAGATGTTCTTTGGCTACTCCTAGGAAACTACATCTCTCACTTTCTCTGGGTCCACAGACACTCTTGTCTCTGAGATAAAATGACCCAGAAAATGAATCTGATCCATCCAAAAGTGTCACTTAGAGAGTTTAGCATATATCATATGCTCTCTCAGTGTACTAAGAATGATATAAATATGTGTGGCATGGTCATGTCGAGTGTGAGAGTACACCAAGATATCATCCACAAAGACCATGACAAAGGAGTCCAAGTACAGACGGAACACTCGGTTCATCAGTGCCATGAAGACTGCAGGTGCGTTCGTAAGACCGAACGACATGACTGTATACTCATAAAGACCATACCTTCTCCTGAAAGATGTCAGAGGTATATCTGATGGTCTAACATGAAATTGATGATAACTGAACCTCAAGTAGATCTTCGAGAACACCCGGGCTCCTCGAAGCTGATCAAAGAGGTCATCGATCCTCAGAAAGGGATATCGGTTCTTTAACGTCAACTGGTTCAACTACCGATAATCCACACAAAGCCTAAGGGTACCGTCTTCCTTATTCACAAACAGGATAGGCAAACCCCAAGGAGAAGTAATGGGTCAGATGAAACCCTTTGCCTGAAACTCCTCCAACTGCTTCTTGAGCTCCTACAACTCAGGTGTAGCCATCCTATAAGGAGGAATGGACACTGGTGCTACTCCTGGAATGAGATCAATCGAGAAGTCTACCTCATGCTCTGGAGGTAAACCTGAAAAGTCTTCTGGAAAGAAATCCCTGAAACGATCCACCACTGGAGGAAAGTCTAACTGTGAAGTCCCCTAGTCATCCAAATAAAGACTATAAATCTGGGCTGTAACTTCCCCTATCCCATGATGCTCTGGTCCCGCTATACCTACCTGGACATCCCACTCACCTCCATGAAGGAAGGATCCACCCTCTGGTGATATGAAACTCACCCTGAAGCGATAGCAATCGACGACTGCCTGGAAAGGAACTAACCGGTCCATCCTGAGAATAACGTCAAAGCCTGTCATCTCTAGGACATAGAGGTCCCATAATAAATGACACCCCACAACCTCAATAGGGAACTCTATGCACTGACGTATGATAGATGTCCTCGTTCCCAACGGTGTGTCAAGAGTCAACAAGTCGGCAGACAAAAAGATACAGAGCCCAAGTCTCTCCACAACCGCAACAGAGATAAAGCTATGGGAGGCACCAGTATCAAAAAGAGTTGAAGATAAAACCGAGGCTACTAAGATTGTACCTCGCACTGTAGAAGGGCCAAGATCCTGCTCCTAATAGGTCTGATCCACGGCGAAAGACTGGCCTGCACCATGGCCCTGCGCCCCTGGCTGACCGCTCTGAGCTGATCCACTTTGCTGTCACTGATGACCTGGTGACTGACCACCACGACCGCAACCTCCACCTCGACCTGAATGGCCGGAATAACTCCAGTTCCCTGACTGGTGGGAAACTGGTGAAGCATCTCCAGAACACAGGGTCATAGAGGAACCCCTACCACCAGCTGAAGGTGAGAAGATGTGACAGAAATGCTGAAGATGACCCATATTTCACAAGAACGACACTCCATCGGATCCCTCTGACACTGAGGCCTAGTATGATTACTCCTACCACACTGGTATCATACATCCTGGCTGCCAGAAGATGCATCCCACGAACCTAGATCTCCTTGAGAAGACTCTCTGTGACGCTTCCTACTGTCTGTAGGAGGAACACCAGCTCTGGATATCGAACCGCCCTGGCTCACTGATCCAGAATCTCTCATATTGTGCTCAGTGATCTGCTCCTGGTTGACAATGGAGGATATAAAAGTGAACTGGAAGATATTCACCTGGGAACAGATCTCATGCCTGAGACCGTCCTCGAACCTCCTAGCAAGGAACAACTCATCACCTGCTGGGATCGGTTTGAAACACTGCAACTCAGTGAAGTGAGACGAGTACTCCATAACAGAGAGAGTACCCTTATGCAAACTCATAAAATTCCAGGATCAATCGGCCCTCAGGGTATCTGGATAGAAGTAGTCATAGAAGGTGCATCGAAACTCATCCCAAGACATATCCTACCAATGCCCTGACCGTGAGATCACCTCCCACCACCTCTTGATAGTGTCCCAGAGCATATAAGTAGCCAGCTTTACCCTTTCTTCGGAGGGATATCTAGGTGATCAAAGATGGTCAGTGTGGCCTCTATCCACGAATCTGCATCCTGAGGTCCTCCATCCCCTGAAAAAGTAGAAGGATGCTGCTGCTGGAAAACCCGCGTCAACTCAGCCATCGATGGGGCAGGAGGCGGCGCTCCCTGGAAACTCTGCATCATCCTCAGAAAACCTTCCCTAAACTGCGTATCAACACCTGCAACTGGTATGATAGCCGGTGCCAAGGCTGGATCGATTGGAGGATCGGCAGGAAGTCCCTGATCAACCATATCTGGCGTCTGATCACTACCTGACAATAGACATACAACCGGAGGACGTCTTGGAGGCATAGCTCTGAAAGATCAAAAGTATACCTTAGATCAGAAAACAAGGTCAGAGAACACAAGAGTACAAAACAGGAACAGGGGAAGAAAAAAACACAAATTTACAAAACACAACTACATGACGTGTATAAAAACTACACGACATGTCTTCTTAAGCCACTGAAATGGGTGTGTACCCCTTCCCTATAGGTCGTGTAACACCTCAAACTACACAGCGTGTTGACCCAACACACGGCGTGTACTTGAATACTATTCCCCTGCCCGAGTCTCTTTATATGGCTAACTCACACGGTTCAAACTAACCTCAGACTACACGACATGTTCCCTAGGGACACAACATGTATTAGACACTGACTCGGTAGCCCGTGTTGTTAGTTACACGGCCGTCTACACGGCTGGACCTTACACAGTGTGTTCTGAACAAATACAGCATGTATAGAAGAAGGTAATGCTGACCCGTGTTGTTCGTGACATGGTCGGGTACCTGGACAGGACTACACGACGTGTTCCTTTACAACACGGTGTGTTCTACTCGAACTTCCTCAACCCGTTTTGTTGGTGACACGTCCAGGTACACGGATCCAAACTATATGGCGTGCACCTACCATACATGGCGTGTTCCTGAAGTTATTTTCATAACAGCGTGTTCCTGCACACACAGTCAGTAACACGAACTAAAAAATACCCGACGTGTAACCAGAAAGTACACACCGTGTATTTTGGGTTTTTCTGGGCAGTAGCTCAGAAACTTCACAGAATCCCAGAAACATAGAAAAAAAAGCAAAGAGGTTCCAAATTACGATCTGTGAGGGCCCATACTCCCCGAGAATCAAAGCTTGGCATCGCCTACAATCATGTACAAGAGAAAACAGGATCATGATCCAACAATTTCCGATTCAAGAGGGACCATAACACCTCAATAATCAAAACTTGGTGTTCATTCAAACAAAGTACAATAAAAAAATCCTCTAACAAGGCAGCAGAGATTCTATCAAACATCTATCACAACAACATGCATAATCTACACAACGTCTATCACAACAACATGAAATTGCTAATGCACCCTAAATGGAATGACAAGAATGCATGAAATGTTATTTCTACAAGTGCCTATATGATGCATGAGATGGAATACCCTCATATCATCGGGTTGCGATAGAAATAAAACCATAATATCAAACAATAACGGCACAAGCATGTGAATCACTCTAGGTGAAATCATATCAATCGTAAAATCTCAAGACCAGAAAACTGCAATAAACAAGGTAGTATGGATTTTCCCTATACACGGGTTAGCTACTCCCGGGAATAGCTTATTACCAAGTACCAAATCCATCCTATCCCTGGCTAAGTCTCCAAACAGTAACGTAAGAGAAAATAATTCCTCTGATACCACTTTGTAACGTCCCGGTTCCGGAAGCCACCCAGAGGCGCCCCGTACCCGGTTGTTCACATGGCCTCAAGTGCATTTCCCCAAAAGACAAAGGCTTATGACTATTAGTGAGGGCCTTGGGTGTGATAGTGGGGAAACTATTCCCTTATTGGAAAAATACACAATAGAAGAAAAATAAACATGAAATAGCGGAAGCAGTAATAACCAATAATATAACAGCGGAAGACTAAATCAACAACTGGAGCACATATGTATGTATGAAATGACGCATGGTACATAACTAGGAAAGCATCCAAACAAGTCACAATGCTGGAAAACACTACAGTACCAAAACAAGTACAAAAGAAAAGTAAACAACTCCTCAGCATCACAAGTCAAAGCTTGGTCCCATGCTCTCCTGCTCCAAGCAATCAAGTTCCAGAAGTCGAAGGGCATTTTCCCTTGTCTATACCTGCAACAAAATAGTCTTCTTGGGCCCAAAAACATGGCCGAAACAGGGTGTGAGATAAAATCCCAGTAGGCATTCACCCAAAGATCTATGCCTAATAGTCAGTGAGTATATGGAAGGTAAAAGTACAATAAGTAGTAAACTACAACAACAAGAAGTAGGCAGTAACCGTAAGCAGTAAAATTGGATGATACATAGCAACAATCAATCCAAAACAAATCAAAAACAGTGAAACAAACATCCAAAAATCTGGAAACCCTCTGGGAAGTACTCGTAGCCATCCCCTCTGGTCCTATCCAAGAATTACCACAACCCTCTGGGTAGTGCACTCAGCCTAACCCCTCTAGCTTGGTCATATGAATTTATGAGACTCTCTGGGGAAGCTCACTCAGTCAATTCCCATTATAGTCTAGGGTAGTCAGGGACTCTCTTGAGGAAGATCACACAGTCTAACCCTCTTATCCCCAAATTCTAGAGACTCTCTGAGGAAGCTATCTCAGTCAATTCCTCATATAGCCTCAGGTATACCACAGACTCTCTGAGTAAGTTCACTCATTCAATTCCTCCTCTAGCCTGGGAAGGTTCTTAAAAAGATTAAAACAAGGTAAGACTCTCTGAGGAAGCTCACTCGGTCTACCATCCTATAGTCTATAAAATCCAAGACTCTCTGGGAGCTCACTCGGTCCATCCCCTATGTAGTCTGTAATATCTAAGACTCTCTAGGAAGCTCACTCAGTATATCCCTTATAGTCTATAGCACCAGGTTCTCTCAGCCCCATGCCAGTCAGTGCATAATAATGCTATAAGGCCAAAGTACTCCTATAGATCTACTTGGATAACCAAAGTACACCTATATATCTACTTAGCTAAACAGTCTACAAGGCAACAAGCATGTCATGAATTCCACCTTAACCTATAACTGCAAGGCATGAAAACAGGTGTAGCAGCCAAAGGAAAATGAGACCCAAAGGTCATAAACAGAACAAATAAAGGGAAAAATACATCCAATCACAAAAAATTATCCTCTAACAAGGTCCATTTACCTATACACAAGCATACAAGCAAGGAATAAAAACAACGAAGGAAAAAGGGTAACACGCGATACCCCGTTCATGGGTATTGGTGGAAATTCGCACATAAAACTCAGAGACTTTGAACAGTAAGGTACAAACAACCTACCTCAATCCTAGGAGATCGATATACTTGAACCGTGATGGCTAATTACCCCTAGAACGTCGTATATCTGAGAAAACACATAAAACGTTCAACCTTAGATAACTTGAGAAGGAATAAGAATTGGAAAACAAGCAGAAGGAAGAACTCACCACTGTTCTTCCAACACAATCGACCGTGCTCGAATCGGATAACGTACAGAGAGGCGGGGACTCGAGAAAGATCCGACCGTATGGGTCTCTCTTGGACGAAGAACCTAGAGAAGGGGTGTGTTCTGTCCGTCAGGTGTGACCCTGGTGCATTTTATGAAAAAAAGAAAAGTACACGACATGTACTTTTAGAGTACACGACGTGTACTAGGTTTTTCCATACTCCTTCAAAAATGGCCTCCACATCACCCCTACACACCATGTGTGTGGCCTGGGCACGACCAGCACACGGATTCGAGCCAGAGAAGAGTACACGGCATGTACTCAGAAAGTACCTGGTGTGTACTTCGAAATTTTTCAGAAACTCTATTTTTCTTAAAAACTCCAGAAAAAGGAAAAGCGTACCTGAAACAAAGATCCGAGTTCTTACAAAGGGACACCCAGGGTGATTAAGTTAAAACTCACCCAAGTGTTGTTGTACCTATTCCATTGACCAAGGCATATAAATCTCTTATAGTCTTATTCTTATTGTGTTAATCATTTTTCAGTTCCTCCTAGGACCTGCGCAGTATACCTACATGGCATACCTACGTGGAAGACCTACGTGAACAGCCTACGTGAGCCGTCTTTTAAGGAATCTTCTAATCCACCCATGGAGGGGCCTCTCCTTGTCTCCCTTGTATGAAAGGTTCTAAGTTGAAAACTCCACCAAAACCTCCCAACTTACAAAAAATTTGGGAAAGACACATCAACATGTCTCCCATTTCGGTTTTTATTTCTACAGTCAAAGGTTTCCCACATTTTTCTTATAAGGGATTCAGGATCCTTTGGGTGTCTATAGGTCTTCATATCTATATTCACATGGATCCTTACTCCAAATATAGTTTTGGGAAGTTCCCGGTTTGAAGGATTAGGGTTCGGGCCATGTCCCCCCCTTCTCATCTCTAAGATTAGGAACATCGAGTCCCTGGTAGGGAAGGTATATTTCACACTTTCAGTTCCTTTTGACATAAAGAATGATATCCTCATTCAAGGAATCCCTCCTAGAGTAACACCCTAGACTTTTGGGATGGACCTAATGACCTTCACTTTCATTCCACATTGAAAGGTTCATTGCTCTGTGCACTCATCCACCATAGCCCTGAATTCTTTTGCTATAGGCCCAACCTCTTCCATGAATCACATGGTATTATAGATTTGTAATGATCAAAACATCTGCACAATCCACATAATTTATTTAACTAAAAGAAATATGATTCCCACCATAATTGGGATATGTAGGAAGCCTTCACCCAGGGCTCAAGATCAAAGGACATCCTCATCATGAGTCCAACCCTAATTCCATTAATCTGGGTATCCTCTCTAAGAGTAATCCCTGAATTAAGTCCCCCTTGAATCTCCATGAGTTAAGACATCTCTCATGGACCCTGTTATAAGGGAATCCTCTTTAGGAGTAATCCCCAACCTATTTCTCTCAAAGGTACATACTCCCCTATGAGACTTACCGAACTATATGGGCTCTGATTTCCATCCAAGTGGGATACGTAGGAAACCTTACTGAGGTTCAAACCGAACAATCCAAATCAACCCTGTTATTTCTGGGCCACATTCCCAACAGGGTCTAATCCAACTTGGAAACTCATATCCTTTCCAGGTTCCTTGGGATACTTAGGCATAAGTCCTACACCAAGATTTAACTAGGAACCTTCTGCTTAGATGTCCTTACCACATGAAATTAAACTGTATGGTTAGGTCCTTATCAAACAAAATTAAAAGGTATGATGTTTCCCATTAAGAGGCACCAAAATATGAGGTTTATTATTAATTTCATAAGGATATGTAGGTGTCCCATTTATGGTTACAATCCCAATATCAAAACAAACTTCCATCTCCCTGGGTGATGATAAATTCCAGAGTACCCCACTGAGTGGATTAAAAACTAGCATCATCATAAAAATGGATAAATAATTTATATTTAGTATATGAGAGGATACCATTGATGGAGAACCTAAAATACATATGGATGATTCTGAATTTTACACTTGCTAATAATTTATTGAAAATTTCAAGGGAAACCTACATTATACTTGGTAAATTGATAAGGACTCATGAACATATCTTAAATCTATAAGAGAGTCCGAGAGTAGGAAATAATCCCCCCCAAAAGGGTGTGATGATCCCAACCTCCCATCCTCTAGATCAATGTGAGTTCTTAATTATCGTAGGTCAAAAAACCTAATGAACACTTGCCTTTAGAAATAAGGTCCCTTTGGATACATAACTATTGGATGTTTCTGGTTCCATAAATAAATTCAATGTAAACTATCTAAAATTAGTGATTCATAAGAAGAACACATGTTCTGAGGGGAAACAAAAAATAGTGAACTCAAAGTGAAAAATAATATTGTGACTGGACTAGGGGATAATACCCAGGTGTCACTATATATCTTTCTAGGGAAATAATCAAAACATACATAGTTCTTAAATAAAGTTTACCCCACCCTAATTGAATTCATAAGTGAGGAATACTGGGGGTTTCTTTGAATATGGGTTCATACATACAATGACCGGTCTATCAGCCTAAGGAGTCCACTATTTGGCTATAGAGTATATGTACTATCTAGCCCTGTATAACAAAACCCCCATAACGAGTTTTTCAAATAGCAGTAACTTCTTTCTTGGAAGAGACCTCCTCTATTCTCATACTTCAAGTTTTCGATTTGGCGACCATAAAAGTCATGACTCAAGACCCCCTTGGAAATATCTAGGGAATATTGGGACCTTCATAGATATCAATCTTTTTTTTGGGTTCTAATTTCAAAATTCACAGTCAAATCTATTCGACCGTAAACATTAAGCCTTATTAGTCTATTATGTATGACTTTAAACTGTCCCTAAAAAGAGACATGATACTCACCCGATTGAAAACCTTAAAAGGGAATTTTGGATAAAAGTCGATTATAATCTCACTAGATCTATACTCTATATGGTCTAGGAAATATCGATCAATACAAATACAAAATGAAAAATGTTTGTAGGGTTGTCCATATGACCCTAGAAAAAGTCAAACTATGCTTACTAGGCCCCTTGGCTTAAGTAAAAGTTAAAAAGCCTACATCTATTCAGGCTTGACACCTCCTCCAAAACAAAGGTCCCAATATTCCTTCCAGCCATTAGATTGATCTTTTTTTTGGATCATGAAAGGTTGAATCAAATAAATGAGTGCTAAAATCTATAACACGATTTATCATATCTGGAGTACATACACTATGACGTAGGATTCATCCAACATGGGATGTTTCCTTAGGAACAAGCATATTCTTCATAGCAATATTCATACAATAAAGATGATAATCCATACATATTCACAAGTAATACTTTAACTTAACATTTTATAGAAAAGATGGTGGATAATGGTTGTTTCATAATCATAACAAAATTTTAATATATTTATGATACTTAAGTTTTTATTTTATGATAAATACTAGAGATTTATAAGAGATAAAAGAATATGTAAAATGAAAGTGATTAGTTAAGGAAATTACCTATTCATTGAAATAACTCTTTTAGATATCCTCTTATGGATCCTAGGGATAGTCTATTGGGAATAACATAAACTCAATAATGTTGAGAAGATAATTTGGCATTATTTTTTTAATCTATAAGGATCAAATCAGTGTAAGTAAGAGAAAGGAGGGGTTTTCTTTTTTATGTGAGGTGAGGGGCACTCTTGATCACCATCATATAGATATTTATTCAAAGAAAAAACAAGAGAGCGATGGGTTCAGCCCTCGACACCCTTGGAGCCAAGAGACTGAACTAAGGAGGTCTGAAATGATGAAGCCAAAGAGTGACCCCCTAATCAGATTGACCCCCTCAGGCTTCAAGATAACCATATTATGTAAGAAAATATTCTCAGAACTAGGGACATCCAACAAGGCCAAGTAATCAACTACTTTGTTCTCCTCCCACCAAGTGTGCACCACTTGATTGGTGTTATTGAGAAGTCTTTGACACTTTCTAATAATGTAGTTGATTGACCAGGGGGAGACAAAAGAGTCATGTAGGGAGTTGTGAACTAACAATGAATCTGTTTTAACTTCAAAGATGTACAAATTCCTATGGATATTTAAGGTGAGTCCTAGGAGAAGCACTATGGCCTCCGCCTGTAGAGAGGTCCCCTGACCGAGTCTGATAGAGAAATCCATGTAGACAGACCCATTTGCATCCCGCACCACTCCTCCCCCGCGTATGAATCCCAATACACCCAATCAATCTGTATTGAGTTTCAAGCCCTTCGAAGGATGGCACCATCGGACCCAGTTACCCCTAGCGCTGCTGCTGGTCAGATGATAAGCCCGAGGATCAGCTTGAAGCCGGACTAGCGAAGGAGCTTCCTCCTAGTTGCGGACAATCTGAGTGAAGTCGATGAGAAGATTTCTTGTGCCCACTATAATAGCACAAATTGACATGGATCCCCCTTCATAAAGAACTTTATTCCTTGCCTTCCAGATGCACCAGAAAAAAGCATTCAAAATCAGAGTGTGGGCCATTTTTTTGGACCAATTACGCTCGAGCCATGGTACCACCTGTCCATGAAAGAGTGGCTCGACATTGAAGGAATATACATATCAGTGAATTCCCCGAATAATTTCCACACCTCATGTGACCATTAACTTTCAATGAAAAATTGACCCACACTTTCCTTTCTAGGGGCCATACAAAACACACACTTGGAAGCTAGTTTTATCCCACAACATTTGATGTTTTCCTCCATTGGAACATCCCCTTTTCTGATCCTCCAGGTAAGAAAATTGTATTTGGTTGGAATACTGTTAACCCAAAGTGCCTTATACCAAATATCAAAATGGAGCTTCATGTTATTGATGCGTCGAAAGTCTTTCAAGGAGAATAAACCTGATGTAGAAGGGGTAAAAACACATTTATTGGGGGCAATGTTCATCTCAATGAGGTTGAAGTGATCCTTTTGCTCGTTGTTCAGAACTGAATTGATGAAGGGAGGAAAGAAACATGCTTCTTTGAAGGTGATGTGGGTGGTTGGGCATCCAGGAAAACCAAGAACCTCACCACACCAATTTTAGTGCCAGAAGGAGAAATCACCCACCCCGAAAATCCAGCGGGAATGCGGGCGGAGGAGGGTGACCAGGGGACCAACGATCGACCATAAAGAAGAGGTAAATCTCATCTCTGAATTATGTTGGCCTATATAATTGTGCATAAAAATTCCCCAAAGGTTACGACATTCCAAAACACTCCACACGAGGTGATCATGCATATAGGAAAGGGTATCTTCAAGATTGCATACATTCACACATCCTTCGCTAACCGGCCACATCATCTTGTGCCAATTTACCTAGTGTTTTTTCCCTCAGAATGCGGGTACTAGATGAACCACACCAGGATCTAGTCGATGTTTTTAATGACGCCTTTTGGGATACTAAGCGCCGAGAGGGCGTGCACTGGAGTAGCTAGGACTCTGTTGGCCAACGCAATCCTCCTACCAAAAGACAAATATTTATTCTTCCAGTTCAGCACCCAGTTATTAATCCTATTGATAAGGGAGTCGAAGTCCCTGATACACAACCTTCTAGACGAGATGGGTGCACCCAAGTATTCCATAGGAAATGACCCAATCTTAACACCCAAAATATTTCTCACAACTTAGACTCGTATGGAGCTACACCTGCTAGATATATAGAAGGTGATCTTGTTGTAGTTAATAATCTTCCCACTCCAGTTACCGTACTCCTCCAAAACTTTATTTAGGACACGTAAGGAATAGCTGGAGGAATTTAGGAACAAGAAGGTATCATCCACTAACATGAGGTGGGACACATTTGATGATTTCCTCCTCTTTCTAAAAGGCAGTATATCACTATTGTTCAAGTTCCACTAAATGTGGCGACTCAAAACCTCCTAGACAAGGATAAATAGGCTCGAAGAAATTGGGTCCCCTTTCCTTAGGCCACAAATGGATTTGAAGAAGCCATAGTATTTTCCCATGAAAGTCACTGAGAGCCATGCAGAGCTAAAACATCTAAAAATAAGATCGACGTTTCAATAGTTGAGACCCATACCTGCAAGCACACGGTTGATGAAGATCCATTCAACCTGATCAAAAGCCTTGTTCATATCGAGCTTGATGGCCACATTGGAACTATGGGTTTTAACATTAATGTCCCTAAACATTTCTTGGGCCAAAGAAATTTCCTCCTGAATAGAATAACCCTTAACAAAGCCATGTTGTTCCAACGAGACCCACCGCGGGAGATGGGTAGCCAGCCTTGAATTAATGATGGCCGCCATAATTTTATAGTGGACATTGCACATACTCACTGGATGGTAATTCAGAATAGAAGAGGGATTCTTGATTTTCGGGAGAATCACTAACATAGTGGCACATGAAACACATGGTAAGCTACCAGAAGAAGTCTTGGATGGTAGTAATCAAATATTTCTTCACTATGTCCCAATAAGACCTATAGAACGCACCTGGGAAGCCGTTAGGACCTACCGCGCTATCAGGGTTCAGGTGCAACATAACATCCCTAATCTCCTTCTTATCTGGCACAAACCCTAGGAGATCATTATATTCATCAGAGAAAATGGAGGGAAATGAATCAAAGATCCCCGTGCTCTCTGAGGGGTACCCATTAGGAAAGAGAGCATTAGGACTAGCAAGAAGCTCGAAGAAGTTGGAGTTGGCCATGCCTCCTACCGTATCCCTATCCTCTGTGAAAAATCCATCATCCAGTTGAATATTTGGTTTAACCAGCCGCTTATTATCCTTTATTTATGCATGAAAGAATGTAGTGTTACTATCCCCCTCTTTGAGCCATTTTATCCTCACTCTCTCTCTAGCCATGAGCTCCTGCTTCAGGAGCAGATCCACCAAGAGATCCTTTTTCTCAGAGAGATCCTCAAAAACCCCATCCTCCCATCCATCCTCTAGAAGATGCTCAAGACGCTCGATCTTCTGCATGGTGGATTGCAAAGCCCCATCAACTGGAGGTAAGTCTCTAGACCACGATTGGAGCTTCAACTTCATCCGAAGCAACTTATTATGAAGAGCAGACCGCCTAATGCCCTGGGAGGGCTCTCCCTAGGAGGTACTGACTAGGTCCTCGAAACCCAAAAAACCAACCCAAAGCTGGATATATATGAACCAGTCCCGACCCTCTTGTACTGAAGATAGAGAAATAAGGAGGGGGGAGTGGTCAAAGATCCCACAAACCAGATGTTTAACCTTAGAGCTGGAATAGGAGGAAAAGGCATGCATGTTGGCAAGACACCAATCCAAGCGGCTCCATGAGCGATGATGTACCCGTTGATTGTTACACCAAGTAAAATGGTCTCCCATGAAACCAAGGTCTGAGATCCCCTTGGACGCTATGAACTGATTAAAATTGAGGCTGAATTTCCTAGGGAAAAGGCCTCTCCCCTTCCTCTCCACCGGATCTGAAACCACATTGAAATCACCCCCAACAATCCATGGAACCGGGATAGGATCAAACACAATGACCTCCTTCTATAGATACACTCTTTGATGTGTGTCACAGCTCCCATAGACAAAGGACATGAAAAGGAGTGGTGGCCTTGATTCACCTTAACTGTAATGAACTGATCACCCGATTGAAACATAACCACATTGATCTACTTGTGCCAAAAAATATAAATATGATGGTTAAAAGGGTCAGCGTGCATGTAGACATGCATTTTGAGTTTTTTAGAACAATCTCCAATCCTGTTGGGGGGTTTTTTGTGCTCAAGAATGGACACCACAGTATCCTTGTGCTTAGATATTTCTGAAGCAAGGAAGTCTGACATGACCCGGGTGCCTATTCCCCAAGCATTCCAAATGATTAAAGGAATCATTGGTGGAAGAGTGTCCTGATATTGGCTCCAGAACTCATAGCCTTCTCGTAGTGGGAGGGCAACTTGGCCTCTTGGGACCTGGATCTGGATCAGGATCTTGTACACATCCCAGTTTCCTTTGAGAGCAACGATACTAGGGTAGAGGATCTGATCTGGGAGCAAAAGCTCCGCTTTCCTCGTCCACGCGGAGAGATAGACAGAACACCTCCCTTTGGGGAGGGAGTTCCTGTTGTAGACAATAAGGGAGACGAGGTAAAAGGCAGGGAGAGATCACCTAATGGAAAAGCTGAAGGCTAGGGAACCTCCACTATAGACCACTCCTTATCATCCTCATAGGTATAAGAAGATACCAGGATAGGTGGATGATATGTGCTAAGAACCGCGAAGGCGAGGCCATGACTCAACACCTACTTCCCCTCAAGAAAGGATTGTAAGAAATGGAGGAAAAAAGAAGGAGGCGGGATCACCTGTAGGGGAAGGAGCTGGCTTGAAGCAAATGGTGCAAGATCCCGACATGCCGAGAGAACGTCTTCATGACAGATAGGAAGGATCTCCTAATTAAACCCGGGCAAGAACATAGAATCCAGACCAGAGATAGGGGGGAAGTGGCACTCTTGGAATTTCTTAAAAGATTAGTATATATAAAAAAGTCATTATCTAGTAAAATGTTTTCCAATGGATAGATATTTGAAACTATAGTTTTTTCTGGATAAAATACCATAAAATGATAAAATTTTGACTGGTCTAAGTGGTGTTTTAAACCTTATCTTTGGTTTAACAACTTAGTTAACCTATTTTAACCTTCACTATGGTAATGAATTTTTTATTATTAAAGGTTTATAATTTTACATATAATTTAAAAATTGGATAATAAATGGAAAATGAATGAGATTATAGAACATATATTATACACCCTTTTCTATTTAAACATTTTTATGTTTTTTAAATAATTTATGGAAATATTATTTTCATAAAATATCATTAATGTTATTTTTGACAATATTCATTTAATTTGAATTTAATGATAACAAGAAAAATATTAAATACGAATATAATAATTTTATGTATCCATAATATCTAATATTTATAAAAAAATTCTTTTAACACAATAATTTAACCAAATTTTATTACCTTCAATATTTTTGAAATTATTTATCATATTTTTTATTAATTAAATAAATACTCTCTCGGTGTTACGTAAGCATTTAGGGTAATTATTCAATCACTAAAATTTAAAAATAAATTACTATGATAATTAAAAATAATTTATATTAAAAATAAATATTTATAACCGAATGTAAACTCCTTTTAACCTTATGATAAAATATTAAATATATTAAAGTCAAGAGTGATATTTTTTAATTTATCTTTTACATAAATTAATATAAAGGTCATAATTAATGAAATATAGAACCAAGTGGCCATATATTAGAAAAATTGATGTAAATAGTTAAAATACACCCATAAAAATGGATAGAATAAATTTTTATAGAAATTTTAAAGTTGTATCCTAAATTTTTAACCTGATTTTACCCATTTTACTCTTACCAAGGTTATAAAAATTTAATATGGTTACTGTTCATATAGACAAAAAATAAAAGGATCATATCTTAAAAATTTGAATATATTAATTCAAAATATTTTTTAATTTTTTCAACAGTAAATTTATAGAATTTTTAAAATTTAATTTTTGATATCAATGAAAAACGAAATGAAAAATAGATTTTTTTCTCAGAAAAATGCATTCTTAAGTATAAAAATATTTTTATTACAAAATAAACCATAAAATTGATTAAAATTACTATAATTGTATTATTAATAATATAATATAACTAATTATACTTTAAACCCATTTTAAAAAAGTGTAACTTTGTAAATGATTGAAACAAAAGTACAGATTTCAATAAAAATCAATATTTTTTACTATTAATCAAAAAATCAATCTTTTCAAAAAAATATTAAAATTTTACTCTAATATTATTTTGAATTCTTAATTTGAAAAATGAATTTAATTTTATTAAATATATCTTATAAAACTATCATAAATAAAATAAAATATATTCTCATAAATTGATATAAAAATCATTTTGAAGGAAACATATTTTTGAAGCATAATACAAATTTACTACAAAAACATTGAATGCTTATTTACTAAGTGTTAATAATAATATTTTTATTGATTATGACCTTTATATATATATATATATATATATATATATTTCAGAATGCGTTTATTTATATTCATACCCAAAAATTCAATAGTTAGGTTATAATAATCATATTTAAATAATAATTTTTCATGGATTGTTTAATATCAGTGTTGCATGTTGTATACACTATCAAATATAATGTTACTATTTTAAAATATCATGGTGTTATATTATCTCAAATTTAATAAAATTTTTCCTCAAATTTTAACTTTTTTTGGTATTCATGTGTTTGAAATTTGAAAATTCATTTTTAGAAAACCCAAATTATAAAAAGGGTTAATAAAGCTTCCTCAAAAATAGAAGAAAAGAGAAATATAAAGGTAGTATAAAATATCTAAAAACCAGGATTAAAAATAGGAGAAAATTAATTTTAATTTAAAATATGGACATGGAGGAGAAAACTAATTCCTAAGGACTGATAGAGAGTGATATAGAACATGGTTAGGAGAAATTTAACAACCACAAAACCATAAATCTATGATGGGAAAAAAGACCATCGATTCATCAGAAATAAAGGTAAAAGTATAATTTTTTATTTCAAGATCCTTTTCATAAAGTTGATATATTCTTATACTATTATGATAGATAACATGGGAAAATATACTTACTAGATTCATTTCTATATTGTAAGCATAATTTTATCTTTTGGTTGTGCTTCAATCAACTTTCACTGCATCTCTTACACCATGAAAAGGATATTCAAGATGATTTTTTCATGCCTCAATCACTAAAATTAACTTTTAATAGGTTATAATATCCATAATGTTGGTCAGAGTGGTTTACTCAAGAGGGGGGGTGAATTGAGTACCAATTAAAATTTCTGTTTAAAAGAATATTAGTTTTACAAATAATGATTTCCCCAAAAATAGATACCGCCCGGTTAATCAAGTTTATACTGTTATAAGAGTTTGACTGTTTAAAAAACTTCTTAGAATATTGATTAATTCTCAGTAATATTAATTGGTATTATTAAAATTACTTTTGAAGTTATCCTACTAAGACAAATTAGATATAAATTCTTTCCAAGATTAACTATCAAAGTGAAATTAGTATTTTTATGGATTATGCAGGAAGCATTAAGACAGAGTAAACTAAATTAAAATATCACAACGGATATAAAACAAGTGGTTCAGTCTCAAGCCGAGACCTAATCCACTCTACTTGCTGATCACCTACCACGAAGCAGTTTATATAAATAAAATTTGATCCACACCCTGGATCGGGGTTAACAATAGTTCATAGACTGTCCGGGCCACGCAGGGACCTCTTCCACAGTTTTCATGGGTAAAAAATGTAATGACCAGGCCACATAGGGACCTCTTCCATAGTTGTTGTGGGTAAACAAGAGTAAAGAGTTTGGTTTAAGGATTTTGAAATGCTTCAGTTCAGTACAGGAGTTAGTGTGTGTGTAAAATATACAGAGTACACACACTTCTCTAAAGTAAACAAAAAAATAACTAAGAGAGAGTAGATGTGAGTTTAGAATGCTCTAGTGATTAGCAGTGCAGCTCTGGACTCATAGGATAACATAGAAAAGCTTCTGATTCCTTCTCTTGTTTTTCTGTTGAAAAACATAGTGTTGTGGTTCAACTTGTGTTCTTTACGAGTAAAAATATTTTCTTGATCCCAGTGTACTTCATGTGTTCTTAAGTAGAGTTGTATTGCATGCATGAGACAATTATTTCTTTGAAGATATTGCAATCTCTTCTTCGTGGTCATGCTTGTCAGCTTGTTTTTCTGTTTAGTACAGTACACTCGCATTTCTTGGGTTATCGCGTGTCTTCTTACTCTTGGGAACACTTCTCTTTATCATTGAATGCATGAGTGTTAGCCGACAGGTTCCATGTATTTCGTACCTCGTACCTCGTACTATGGATACAAATAAACATTAAATATGTCAGTGCATTAAAGGTGTCAAATATGACCGTTAAAAAGTTAAATAGAAAAACAACAAAATAGTTTAGGAAATGGTGTCACAGTAGTTATGCAAACGGTGTATCCTTCACGGTATCTCCTTCATGGTGTCTCCTTCACCGTGTCTTCACTATGTCTCCTTAACGGTATCTCCTTCACGATGTCTGAGTCATGGTGTCTGACTTACAGTTTCTGGCTTCCAGTGCCTTGCTCATAGTTTCTGGATTCACAGTGTCTGGATTATTGTGTCATGGTGTCTCATGGTCACGATGTCTCGTGGTCACGATGTCTCATTGGTCACGATGTCTATGTCTTTCTCACAGTGTCTGACTTACTGTGTCAAGCTTCACGGTGTCTTGTACTTAGGAAAATAACTGTATTCATACTTAAACAGTAATATGCATAAAAAGAATTGAGCTTAACCATTATAGAGTATGAGATAACTTGAAACATAAATACACATGATTAATAAGATTTGTGAGATTTGTGATCATTAATAATATTTGTAATTATTATTGAGATTTTTGATAATTAAAACATGATTAATACATGAGGAGTCCAACAATCTTTCCCTTTTTGATGATAAAAAATAATGTACAGTTAAAGGATAAATTGAATGCAGCTATAGAGAAAATAACATATAGAATAACAGATAACTTCTCACTTTTTCTCCCCCTTTTGGGATTATCAAAAAGTAGAGAGAATAGAGGGAAAATAGTTCATATGGAATTAAAAGTGATCAGAATACATCATAAAGTAGAAATACAAAAAATCAAGGACATTCCCATCAAAAAATATAGCAGTCACTGGTCTTCTTCAGGGATTGGCCTTCTCTTTGCCTTTATCAGCAGCAGCAGAAGAAGAATCCATAGGGGCAGTTTCTGATGTAGAAGAAGGCATAGAAGTGGTAGATAGAGAAGGTAAAGGGAGACCTTCAAAGACTTATGGAGCCAATGTTGGAGTAGCAGAAGTTCTTGGTCATTGCTGGTCAAGAATGACAGGCCTGATTTGACTAAGAGCCTGGACAACAGACATGGTTGTTGATGGTAAGGTAGAGGTAAAAGTAGGTAGTCTAGGTCTGAGAGGAGCATTCGCTAGAGAAAAAATTGTTGTACTTTGAACATGAAGATAAGGTCTCAGAAGTTTAATGAAGTCGGCAATAATCTCCCCTCCATACTGCATGGCCTTTTCAAAATCATCTTTGTTTTCCATGAACTTGTCCAACAATCTAGTAAACTCAGTGAGCTTTTGGACTTGGTTTTTGAAGGCCTAAGTCACAGGAGGTATTCTTAGATTCTCTACAAGATATTTAAAGTGATTGGTCATATCAGTCTTGGAGAAAATACATTTGAAATAAAAAACTACTTTCTTAGTGATCTCCTACTGAGCATTATTAGCAATATTTGAGTGAATCTGAATAAGGTCCAAGACTCTATCACTGTTCTTAAAAACTTCAGATAAAGGAGCCATATCAAAGACACTGAAGGCATTATGAATCTCTTCCTTGACTATAGATCTGAGAAAAGTACTGTCCAAGGAAGGAGTAGAAGTCTGACCAGAAGAATGAGAAGCTTTGACAGCAGTGGTCAGGGATTTAAGCTGGTTCAGTACCTTTTGAAGACAGCCTGTGTACTCATCTGTGAGTTTATTACAATTCACCGCAATTTATCTCATGTTCTACAACAACTATTTTTGCCTTTCAGTAATATTCTCATCAAAGGATAGTAGATAGGGGTGAATTTGAGACACAATGTCTCCATATAAGTTTGAAACAGTAGGTTCAGGAGAAATAGGAGCAGGTGCAGGAGCAGGCTCTGATCTTGAATGCAGTTCTTTAAGTAGGTTTTTAACCATGATTTTCAGAGTTTCAACTTCAATACTGAGAAACTTATTCTCAACTCTTACTTCCTGAATTTCATTGATCATCTTGGGTTGAATGTGCCAAATAATCTTTTCTAAAAGTAGTGAGGCATCTTTCTGACTCAGTGTGGTCACAAGACGAAGTTGAGAGGAAATAATTTTCTCAACTCCAGCTATGATAGTGTCTCCAAAGACTTTCAAACAATCCTTACTGACAAAAGATTGCTATTCAGGTAAAGGTGCAGGTGCAGGAAGTGGTATAGGTGCAGGCTCAGGTTGAGGTTCAGGTTGAGGTTCAGGTTGAGGTTCAGGTTGAGGTTCAGGTTCAGGTGCAAAGTATGTGGTAGATTTTAGTTGAAACAAAGAAGAAATATCATTTCCAGTTATAGTAACCTACTGAGATTCACTTACATCATAGAATCTAGGGAATACATACTGAGTGTATACATAATATGACTCAGTAGGTTGATATGATTCATCAGACTTAGCCTCATCAGCCTCATCTTCATTAGTCTCAAGATTTTGAGGTTCCTACCCCTCAAAAAGTTCTTCCTTTTCAGGACCTTGAGGCTTAGAAGCTTGTTCTAGATCCACTGGTTCATATCTAATTTCATCAGCCATTTCTATCCTAGCCAACTGAAAGGCTATCTCCATCCTCTCTTTAGCAGTGGGTATTATCTCAGGAACAGATTTTTCCACAGGAAGGTCTTCCAGATTAGCTTCTTGGATAGCAGGGAGTTCTTTTTAAGTTGCTTCTTGTACAGTAGGGAGTTATCCTACTACAACCTCTTCCATGGCGTGCTGCTCAAATTCTTGGATAACTAATTCTCTTGTAGCCTCAGGTTGGGTTTCTAGATTAACATCATCTCTAGGGATATGAGGTTCTTCTCCAAGAACAAAAGGAGGAACAACAATCCTTGTTTTCTCAATAACAATTTCTTCCCTATGAGGCATATCATGCTCTTCTCTATGTGGTACTTCAAATGCCTCTTCCTCTTGTTATTCATCTTTTGGATAATCAAAAACTTCATTTTGTTCCAAACTAGGATCATAAAATCCCTTCGGCCTTGTTGGATAATCTACAGGATTGAACTTATCATAGAGATTATCATTATCTTCAACCCACTCCTTCTTCCAGGGGTTCCGGTTTATTTTCATCCTCCTAATGGTAGGTTTAGATAAACAATATTCACAGTCCATAAGTACTTCTTAATTGGGTCCAACTACTCCTTTTTCAACAATCATTACTGAAATCAGCCTAGATTAGAACAGAGATGTGGATTTGGATGTGACCTTAATCAATTCACACATATGGTGAATGATATATTTGCACAGATTGATTTTGTGGCTATTCTTCATTAGATGGATCAAGAACACATCTTAGTACTTCAAGACAAAAAAGTAAAATTTCCTCAGGCTAATCAGTTTTTGAACAAATATAAAAAACAGCCTTGTCTCCCCATCAAGTTTAGTAGCTATGACCCTTCTCTTGGTGCCATTTCCAGTTAGGGTTTCCAGTGCATTTTCCAGGTCAAAGAAATTAGTTGTAGGTGGTGATCTCTCTGATAATCATCACAAATCCCTTCATGAGGAATCCTAAGGCATGTAGCCCATAACCTCGATGAGATGGAGCATCTTTGGCCATTAATCTAGCTTCTCACAAAAAAACTTTCACCAGAATCAAAAGACAACTATACATACTGATAGAACTGAGCTACCAACCTCAGGTAAATGGGTCTATCCTTCCTAGAGAACCATCCGAGCCAGCCTTGTTCTCTTAAAACTTTTAAAACCAGAGATTTTCTAGACAACAACCACTTAGGGAAAATTTTCTTTTCAGGTACAACACTATGGTTTACCAGGTTTGGATTTAGGGGTCCTTCGGGTGCCAGCTTTGGTGATATTTTCTTCTTCTTTGAGCTATGATTTTCAGGAGTAGATGAAGACGGATGCTTCATCCTTGGCATCCATTGGAGGTTTGAGAAAGATAGAAGGAGAAAGATTGCAAGGTTGAGAGGGTTCAAGAGGAGGTCCGAGTGAAGAACCAAGTTAAACCCTTTTTTTATCATTTGGGAATGTCAAACGTCACAAAAGTAAAAATGTGGGAAAGTAAAAAGCGATGAAATAATAATTACCATGATATGGATTAAAAGAAAACCAAAAATAATTTTCACAGTGAGACCGTGAATAGTCGTTACAGTGTGATGGTAAGTGGTCGTCATGGAGAGACAATCAATGGTCGTCACGGTGAGACAATGAATGATCTGTTTAGTCATGGTGAGACAGTAAATGATCTGTTCAGTCACGGTGAGATAGTCAGTGAAAGACCGTGAACACAAGGTGATAACTGTAAGACCACAAACATGAGATAGTAACCAAGAAACCATGAAAATGAAACGATAAAGTAAAATATAGTAAAATATTAAACAGTAAGACTAGTAAGATATCTATTTGTGATTGATCATGCCAAGATTATGTATGATGTAATATATTCTCTCAGAATTTAATGGTTTAGTGAATATATCAGCAAGTTGATATTCAGTACCAATGAATTCTAAGGTGATATCACCTTTTTGATAATGATACCTCAAAAAGTGATGTCTTACATCAATATGTTTTGTCCTAGAATGTGAAATAGGATTTTTTGAGATGTTGATGGCATTTGTGTTATCACAATTTATTGTTACATTTCTGAATTGATATCCATAATCTAGTAAAGTGTGTTTCATACACAAAATTTGTGCACAATAACTACCAGCATCTATGTATTCATCTTCTGCAGTAGATAATGCAACCGAATTCTATTTCTTACTACACCATGATACTAGTGACTTGCCTAAAAAGTGACATGTTACAGAGGTGCTCTTTATATTTAACTTACAACCACCAAAGTCAGCATCATAATAACTAACTGGTTCAAATGATTGTCCTTTAGGATAGAGCAGTCCTAGATTGGGTGTATGATTGAGATATTTAAAAATTCTCTTTACAACATTTAAATGAGATCTTTAGGGTTTTCTTGAAAGCGAGCACACATACACACACTAAACATAATATCAGGATGACTAGCAGTTAAGTAGAGTATACTTCCAATCATTCCTCTATAAGTGGTTTGATCAACAGATTTTCCATCTTTATCAAGATACAACTTACAGGTGGTACTCATGGGAGTGTCACTACTTTTAGTGCTATCCAATCCAAAACGTTTTAGAAGATCTCTATTATATTTACTTTGAGTCAAAACAATTCCATCATTATTTTTAAAGATTTGAAATTCATGAAAGAATTTTAGTTCACCCATTAAAATCATTTAAAATTCATTTTTCATCATTTTAGAAAAATCAATACATAATGAATTTTTTGAAGATCCAAAAATAATATAATCTACATAGATTTTAACAACTAAAAAATCATTAGAAATATGTTTTATAAAGAGGGTAGGATCAACTATTCCTTTTGTAAAACCTTTGGAAATTAGAAAAGTACTTAATCTTTCATACGAAGCTCTTGGAGATTTTTTTAAACCATATAAAGCTTTTGAAAGTTTGAAAATATGATTTGGAAAATGAGGGTTTGTAAATCCAGGGGGTTGTTCAACAAAAACATCATAAGCTATATACCCATTTAAGAATGCACTCTTGACATCAATTTGATATATTTTGAAATTCATATATGCAGCATAAGAAAGTAGGATTCTGATGGCTTCAAGTATGGCTACTGGAGAAAAAGTCTCCTCATAGTCAATTCATTATTATTGACTATAGCCTTGTGCAACTAATCTAGCCTTGTTCCTAACTATGTTTCTATATTCATCTACCTTATTTCTGAACACCCATTTAGTGCCTATGACAAAAGTGTCCTTGGGTCTTTCAACAAGTTTCCAAACTTTATTTATTTCAAACTAATTGAGTTCTTATTGCATATCCATTACCCAAAATTCATCTTTGATGGAATCATCAATGTTTTTAGGTTCAAGATATGATAAAAAGGCTTGATGTTCAACCAGATTTCTAAGAGAAGCTCTAGTTTGTGTTCCTTTCTCTAAGTCTCCTACAACAACAACTAAGGGATGGTTTCTAGGGGTTTTAACCTTTCTAGAAAAATAGGAACTAGAGATTTCAGGTTCATCAACAGATTCAGGTTCATTATGACTTGATTGCGCAGAATTTCTAGAATTGGAATTTTTTAAAGATTCTTTCATAGAGGTATTTGAGGATTTTGAGTTGATGTTCAGATTTGATACATCATCCTATAGATTTTCTAGGATGGTAATAGGCTCATGTGGATATGTTTCATCAAACTTGATATGGACAAATACTTCCACACATTTAGTTCTCTTATTGAATAATCTATAATCTTTAATTGATATTGAATAACCTAGGAAAATTCCTTCATCACTTTTGAATAAAAATTTGTCAAGATTATCCTTAGTGTTGTGAATAAAGATTTTGAAGCCAAAAAATCTAAAGTAATTAACCTTAAGATTCCTATTATTCCAGAGTTCATATGGGGTATTTTTGAGAATTGATCTAATAAATACTCTATTGATTATGTAGCATGCTGTATTAACAGCTTCAACCCAAACGTAAATAGGTAGTTAATATTCACTAAGCATTGTTCTAGCAATTTCTTACAAGGTTCTATTTCTTCTTTCTACAACACCATTCTGCTGAGGTGTTCTAGGGGCAGAGAAATTGTGATTATAACCATTTTTTGAGAAAAAGGATTTAAACTCTTGTTTTTAAAACTCACAGCCACGATCACTTCTTAAAGATTTAATATTAAGTTCACTAAGATTTTATAAAGACTTGGAATACTTAGTAAAATAAGAGAAAGATTCACTTTTATGAGCCATGAAGAAGGTCCGGGTATATCTAGAAAAATCATCTACCAGAACATAAACATAGTGCTTCCCATTTAAACTAGAAACTCTAGATGGTCTAAAAAAATCCATGTGAACCAATTTGAGAGGTTGAGAAGTAGAAACTTATTTCTTTGTTTTGAAAGAGATTTTGTGTTGTTTTCCCTTTTGATAGGGATTACACACTTTTTCATTTGGAAACTCAAGTTTGGGTAAGTCTCTAACTAGTCATTTTCTAAGGGAGTGAACATTATAGTGTCCTATTCTCCTATGCCAAAGCCAAGATTCTTTATGAAAAGCATTTAAACAAGTAACATTTTGTTCAGATAAATAATTCAAATCAACTGTATAAACATTTTCATTTAACAAGGCAGAAAATACTAAAGCATTTTTAGAATTAAAAACATTACAAGAATCATTTTCAAACTTAACATTAAATACATCATCACATAACTGATAAATACTTAACAAGTTGTATTTTAATTCATCAATAAATAAAACTTTGGAAATTAAAACTAAGTTAGTGTTACCAATTTTTCCTAGGCTGATGATTTTTCCTTTAGAATTGTCACCAAAGGTTACATAGCCTCCATCAACTTTGATTAAACTTTTAAAACATGAGAAGTCTCCTATCATGTGTCTTGAACATCCACTTTCCAAGTACCATGTCTTCCTACATGAACTTTTTAAGCAGGCCTCCTACAAAACAGGTTTAGATGGAAAATGATTTTGGTACCCAAATTTTCTTGGGTCCAAACAGGTTAGAAAGCAATACTTTAGGTACCCAGATTTTTCTTATGGGTCTCATATAATTCACAGAATCAATGGATTTTGAAATATAGACTTTATTTGGTCTATAAAAATGTAAATAACTAGTTGAAGCATATGAATTTCCAGAACTAGAACTAGCAGTATTTTGTCCAGATTTAGGAAAAAATTTAGTTTTAGTGATCTGTCTCTTTCCAGGCTGATAGCCTATTCCAGTGGTATATTTTGGTGCCACTTCTTTACCTAACATTTGAGTTAGTGTGTATTTTCCATTTGTGAACTTTTCTAATTCCTTTATCAGTTTCTCATTAGACATTTTCAGTTCAGTATTTTCCTTAAGTAATTGAGCATTGTTTTCTTTTTCTACATCAAGGGCAGATTTAACAGAACTGGTCAAAGAATGCTGTTTCTTCAAGGTCTTATATTTGTCCTTAATCTCATTAAAATTTTCTTCCAGCATGTTACAGTATTCAAATAGTTACTCACTAGACATATTTTCATATTCAGAATCAGATTCAACTCCAGAATAATATGAATTTAAAGCAGGAGTATCCAATGTTACCTCATATGTGTTTGTCATGAAACACATGTTAGATTTACGAGAGTCTTCATCCTTAGTAGAATTAGAATAACTTGAAGTGTCTTCTGAATCACTCCAAGTTTCTTTCATTGCCTTCTTGTACTTATTATCCTTGTAGTCATTTTTCGTCTTGAACTTTAATTTTGGACAATCAGCTTTTATGTGACCTTTTCTTTTGCATTCATAGTAGACAAATTCATCATTCTTATCATCTTTCTTCCAATATTTCTTCTAGTGTCCTTTGTTGTCATATTTACCTTTGTATTTTGATTTTCTAAAAAATTTATTCTTCCTATAGAACTTCTTAAATATCCTAGCTAACTGAGCCATCTCTGCATCACTATCAGATGTAGTCTCATCACTACTCGAGCTTTCAGTAGGTATTTGAACTTTCTCCTTGTCCTTGCTCTTTGAGGCAGTAGATTTAAATGCCACTAACTTCCTCTTTGGTTCATCATCTTCTTCCTTGTTTACCTTCAGTTCCTCTTCATACATCATTAACTTACCAATTAATTCCTTAACAGGTAAAGTACCAATATCACAAGATTCTATAATCGAGACAGATGTGCCTCTCCATCGGTCTGGAAGACATCTTAGTATTCTCATGATTTATTCCTTTGCTGGAACAACCTTTCCAAGGGAGATCATAGTGTTGACAATTTCATTGAACCTGAGATACATGTCAGAGATAGGTTCATCAGGCTTCATTTTAAAATTATAATATTTAATAGTATAAGTGTTAAATCTCATTTATTTAACATTGGTTGTTCCTTCATGAGAAACACCCAAGGTATCCCAAATTTTATAGGCCGTTTTACAAGAAAATATGCGATTAGATTCCTCATCTCTTAATGCACAATACATGGCATTCATAGATTTACAATTATTATTGTAATCTATTTTAGTAGGTTCATACCAAGTTGTTCTTTCAGTTTATGGAATCTTATATTGAGTCTCAATAGCAGTCCATATGTCAAATCCCATACTCTCTAAGTGAATTTTCATCTTAAGTTTCCACTGGGAATAATTTGTACCATTACGTAGCACCTTCCAGTCTATTGTCCATACTAACAAATTACTTTAAAAGAGCTAGAAATTTATAATTAACAAAAATTTACCTATCTTTAAAGTACAACTACAATCACAGTTGAATAAATTTACATAGAGTCCTAAAAAAGAAAACCTCTGATACCAAATGTTGGTCAGAGTGGTTTACTCAAGAGGGGGGTGAATTGAGTACCAATTAAAATTTCTATTTAAAAGAATATTAGTTTTACAAATAACGATTTCCCCAAAAATAGATATAGCCCAGTTAGTCAAGGTTATACTATTATAATAGTTTTACTATTTAAACAACTTCTTAGAATATTGATTAATTCTTAGTAATCTTAATTGGTATTATTAAAATTACTTTTGAAGTTATCCTACTAAGACAAATCAGATATAACTTCTTTCTAAGACTAACTATCAAAGTGAAATTAGTGTTTTTTTGGATTATGCAGTAAGCAGTAAGACAGAGTAGACTAAATTAAAATAGCACAACGGATATAAAACAAGTGGTTCGGTCTCAAGCTGATACCTAATCCACTCCACTTAGTGATCACCTGCCACCAAGAAGTTTATATAAATAAACTTTGACCCACACCCTGGATCAGGGTTAACAACAGTTCATAGACTATCCAAGCCACACAAGGACCTCTTCCACAGTTTTCGTGGGTAAACAAAAGTAATGACCAGGCCACACAGTGACCTATTCCATAGTTATCGTGGGTAAACAAGAGTAAAGAGTTTGGTGTAAGGATTTTGAAATCCTTCAGTTCAATGCAGGAGTTAGTGTGTGTGTAAAATATACAGAGTACACACACTGCTCGAAATTAAACAAAAAAATCACTAAGAGAGAGTAGATGTGAGTTTAGAATGCTCTAGTGATTAGCAGTGTAGCTCTGGACTCGTTGGATAACACAGAAAAGCTTCTGAGTTATTATCTTGTTTTTCTGTTGAAAAATAGAGTGTCGTGGTTCAGCTTGTGTTCTTCACGAGTAAAGATGTTCTCTTGATCCCAGTGTACTTCGTGTGTTCTTTAGTAGAGTTGGATTGCATGAATGAGACAATTCTTTCTTTGAAGATCTTGAAATATGTTCTTCGTGGTCATGCTTGTTATCTTTTTTTTTTCTGTTTAGTACAGTACACTCGCGTTTCTTGGGTTGTCGCGTTTCTTCTTCCTCTTGGGAACACTTCTATTTATCTTATAATTCATGAGTGTTAGCTGATAGGTTCCATGTATTTCATAACTTGTACCTCGTACTATGGCTACAAATAAACATTAAATATGTCAATGCATTAAAGGCGTCAAATATGACCATTAATAAGTTAAATAGAAAAATGAAAAAATAGTTTAGGAAACAGTGTCACAGTAATTATGCAAATAGTGTCTCCTTCACGGTATCTCCTTCACAGTGTCTCCTTTACTGTTTCTTCACTGTGTCTCCTTCACGGTATCTCCTTCACGGTGTCTGAGTCACGGTGTCTGATTTACTATTTCTGGATTCTGGTGCCTTGCTTATAGTTTCTGGATTCACGGTATCAGGATTACTGTGTCACGGTGTCTCATGGTCATAGTGTCTTGTGGTCATAGTGTCTCATTATTCACGGTGTCCGTGTCTTGCTCACAGTTTCTGACTTACTGTGTCAAGCTTCATGGTGTCTTGTACTTAGGAAAATAACTGTATTTAGACTTAAACAGTAATATGCATAAAAATAATTGATCTTAACCATTATAAAGTATGAGATAACTTGAAACATAAATACACATGATTAATAAGATTTGTGAGATTTGTGATCATTAATAAGATCTGTAATTATTATTGATATTTGTGATCATTAAAACATGATTAATATATGAGGAGTCCAACTCATAACATTATTACAATTCATTCCTCTTATATCAATATATTTATCAAAACCAAAATTATTATCATAGGTTATACAACACAATAAATCATATTTTAACCTCATACAACAATACCCAAAGTTCAATATAAACCATTCCAAAAATAGTTAACCTTAAAATCCTTTGAAAATATGTCAAACCAAATTCAAAATAAAATATTTGGAAATAATATCACCAAGTTTACAAAATAAAATTAACATTAATCTCCTAAAAAATAAAAATTAGATATAAATATCACATACCAAATATGTGAATACCTTGATCATATATTCTCTTGAAATATAGTAATAACCTAAATTAATATAAATACTCAATAAAAACATAAAATCTTAAAAATATTATCTCTCCCCTCATTCTTTAAATAAAATAATATATTATCCAATATATTACATAAATCCAAAAATGCTATAAACTCCATCAAAGATAACATAAACCACTTCATAATCAAATCAGTAATTAGTTATATGGTCATCAATACCATCCCACTTAATTTATCAATAATCTCGTTATCTTAACTAAATATTATTATTTCAACATTATGGACATAATAAGGGTTATATTTTCCTCAACCATGTGGTTTTACATAAAATATCACTTTACCATTAAATCACTTTTCTAAGTCATCAGTACCATTAAACATATTATTTAAAATCCTTAAAGAAAAACTACTAAAAAATCCTTAAATGTTTCATGATTATTATGGCTAGAATATCATTGATAAAAAAAATTAGACAAAATAATTCTTATATTCCAATAAATAACACTTAAATCATTCCCCTTCCTTTTAAAACCATTAACCAAGCTTCTTAATCTTATTCCTTAATACCTCCATCCTTTTATGTGTCATGTGTATTATATTCATCATAAATATTAAAGTCTTTAATCTTACAACATTCTTTATCCTTTTATGTTTTTTACATTAGGACATTTATTTATATAATCCTCATATTTTACACATTTAAAACATTAAACCATTAATGATACCATTGAAAAAAAATATTATCATCCATTTCATTTAATAAACTTTTCCTTTTTCCTTAAAAATAATTTCTCTATGTTCTTCTTTTCAACACCCAAAACATATTCCCATTACTTTGAGACATTTACCTAGGTTATTCTTCAAACATAATTTACATGTAGTATTCTGAATCTTCTTCCCTTTATATTATTCATGAAACTCTTTTTTATCTTATTTGGTGTGTCAAGAATCTCACCCAAGATGAGATTGTTAGTCGTATGATGAGATAACTGGTTATTAATAATCATATGGTTTATTATTATAATTATTATTTCAATTGGTTTATCATAAGTATAATCATTCCATTGTCTATCATATTCAGTGTTAACACAATTCCTCTTAGATTCAACCATTGACTAAAACAAAAAATCATAGTGTGAACAACAATAATCATAGTAGGAAACCAAATAATCTTAAAAAATCAATTATCATATGTCTAAATAAAGAAAAATTGTCTTAAATAAATGATATATTAGGTTTAAACTAGGTTATATATAATCATTACCAAAACATTAGGATGGTATCCTATACCTACACCTATCCCTAGGGTTCTCACTAAAGTTTTCATATCCCAATTTCCAAAGGTAACTAAACCTTGATCTAATACCAACTATAACAACCCATAATTTTCGTGCATATATATTAAATATTATTAAAAGAATATTCATTACATAACATAACGATCCATGCTAGAATAATATACGTCTAATATCTTTGGAAACTTATACACATAAGAAACTTGTTCATAATATATATACAATATCTCCCAATTAGTTCTTCATTACTAGAACAATTTTTAGAAACATAATAACCAAAAATTTTATCTATAACATAGGTAAAGGAAACATGATAAAGAGTGAGCTTAGATTCACAATAAGGGTAAATAGGGGAGACATCAATTATCACTTAAATATATCATGAGAATAAGGCTATGATAACATGATATTAACATTTAAAAACCATACCATGCATATCAAAGATCAAAATATTAAGTCATGGTATAAATCATGGAATTTGATAAGTCATATATCATAAATAAATCAAAGTATAATATCCAAGAGAACATAAAATTAGCATAATACATAGATTTTTGGTATAAACATAAGCATAGAAATTCATTTCCTTAGTAGTCAAGGATCACTACCAAGACTATCATTGTGGATTAGGTTCACTCCCCATTCCATTTTAGTATTAAATTTTCAATTTCAATACTATCATATTGGAAAGATTCACTTATTGAACTGGGTACACTCTCCATTCCAGTTCATTTATCTCATGAGATATCCATCATTGCCTAATTTATTGGAGGGATATATAATTATAGTCCCACACATCACATAATGAAAATCATAAATATTTTTTCTTTAATATCATAAAATATTCATCATATCATAACCCTTTAAAATTAAATATATCATAACTAGAATAAAATGTTGTTATAAAAAATAAAGTGTTTTGTTAAAATATCATTGAGAATATTTCATGAGTAAAATAACTTTTTCATTTTGAAATCAAATCTTTAAAATATAAAAAATTTCCCAAATAGTAAAGAAATAATTTTCATAAAAAATAAAATTGAAATATTTTAAATAAATATTTAAATTATTGAGAATTCCTAAAAGTAGGAAATCCCATTCATTTTTTATGTTAAAATAAAACATTTATTTTAAACTTTTGTAAAAAAAAATCAAAAGTAAATCATTTTCAAAACAACAAGAAGGTTAATTTTAATTTTTTTTGCAAAACATAAATTATGGGTAAAAATTACATTAAAAAACAACATGATTATATTAAAATAATTTTTTAATTTTTTATAAAACATGGATATTAAATAAGAAGGATTTTCGACCAAAGAGAGAAATAAAGTCAATTTTACATTAAAACAATATTTCTATCTCATAAGTTCTTAAAGATAAGAAAATGATATTAAAACATATAATATATATAAATAAACATAGTAGAAAAAAATTCACGAGTTTATTGAGAGGTATATCAAGAAATTTCGTCATCATAAATTTAATCATAAATAATCCTGATAAACAATGAGATTATAACATAAAACCCTTACCACTTTGGTAACATTCGAATCAGAACTTCATGAAAGAGATAATATTACATGTACATGTAAAATACAATAATTTATTTGATAATAATCATAAAATTCATTCATGTTAAGTATATACACCACATAAAATAAATAAGTGGTGAATATGAAATCTATCTAACAGAAAATAATATGAGACCCAAATCCCTTACATGGAGTTCCACTTTATTCAAAAGCACTCTAAAATAATATTTAATATATTTAAATTTATTATAAATATATATAAAAATCATTTATGCACTTATAATATCATATATTATCCTTTTATAAAATTTTAACACCCATTTATAAACAACTCCTTATTAAAAATTTCATTTTCGGGTGTTAAATGTTTCATTTTTATTAGAATTTTTGTTGAGTAATTTCGATACATATACATTGATCATGGTTACATCATATAAATAATTTTAATCATTATATAAATATCATATATGTTAATTATATACATATTTATATTCTACCATAAAATGTGGATATAGAAAAATGAATTACACCGCTCATTAAGACATTAGGCTGTATGTACGCATTAATGTTGTTTTCACTTTTTGATGGATGTAAAAAAAGATAGGTAAATAATAAATAACATTTAAAAAATTATTATTATATATTATATATCTTATATATCATATATATTCATCAAATTAATCCTCATTACCATCCTTATAATTCAGAAATTAAAAATAAATCACATCGCTTCGTAGAGGTGGTAGTCCGCACGTATGCACGATTGACATTATTGTTTTCCAAAGGATTGGAGGGTAAGAAGGTAGATATGATATAATAATAATAACAATAATAAGTATATCCTAAAAATAATATATAAACATTAAACCCATCATAATAACCATGAAAATAAATTGTTATAAAAATGGATTTTATTGCTACGTGGAGACGGTATGCCTTACGTACGCATGAGGGATACTTTCACTTCCCATTTTATGGAAAAGTGGGTGGATAATGGTGGTTTCATAATAATAATAAAATTTAAGTATATTGAGAATAATTAATTTAATATTTTATGATAAATACCACATATTTAGAGGAGGTATATGAACAAATAAAAAACAAAGTGATTGGTTAAGGAAATTACCTATTATTTTAAAGAACCTTTTAAATATCCTATTAAGGATCACAAGGTTAGTATTTTGGGAATCAAAAAGACTCTATAATGTGATTATAAATGTTTATAATATAAATTTTTAGGTTTTTTTCAATATATAAATCTCAAATTGGCGTAATGAATATAAAGGAAGGGTTCCCTTTTATAAGTGAGGGGAGGAGCACTCTTAGAATTTATTAAATGATTAATATATTTCAAAAAGTAAATAGAAAGATAAATGATTAAAAACGAACATAGATTATAATATAATATATTTTTGGTTGAAATTTCATTGATCAATAAAATTTGGATAGTTTAATGTTCTATTTTAAACTTTATATTTTGGTTTACCACTTAGTTAACCTATTTTAACCATAATCGCGTTAAAGATTTTTTCACACTCGAAGGGTAATAATTTTATTTATAAGTTGAAAATTAGCTCATAAAGTTAAAATGTATTTTTTTGACCTTATATTATCCAAATTGTCCTCTTTAAATATTTTTATAATTTTTAATTAATTTAATAAAATATTTTTTTTCATAAAATACCATTAATTTTATTTTTGTCATTATTCATTTAATTTGACTTTAAAGGCATTAAGAAAAATATTAAATTGAAATATAATTTTTTTAAACATTCATAATATGTTATATTTTTATAAAAAATAACTTAACATAATAATTCATCAAAATTGTGTTAATTTTAATATTTTTGAAATCATTTATTTTAATTTTCAATTAATTGAATAAATTCTTTGTCAAATTTTCATGAGAATTTAGGGTAATTATTCAATAACTAAAAATGAATAATAAATTAATATGATAAATAAAAATAATTTATCTTTAAAATAACAATTTATAACTGACTATAACCCTTTTTTACCCTTATGAAAAATATTTGAGATATTAAATTCAAGAGCGTGGCATTTTTGACTTTATCTTTTACCTAAAATTAATTTAAATGTAATAATAAAAAAAATATGGAACTAAGTGAAACATTTATAGGTTTGGATGAGAATAGACCAAATACACCCATAAAATATTATAGTGGTAAGTTTTAGATAAATTTTAAATCCTTATCTCAAAGTTTTAACCAAATTTAACTTGTTTTACCCTTATCGAGGTGATACAAATTTACTATGGTAACTGTTTATTTTGAAAAACATGAAAGGGTAATATATAGAAAATTTGAAATTACTTATTCCAAATATGGAATCCATTTTTCAATATTCAATTTATAGATGTGGAAGAAATTAATTTAAAATAGAAACACATAATGTAATGAAAAAAGATTTTTTAGAAAAATGAATTTTTAAGTATATAAATATTTTTATACCAAATTCAAACATAAAATTTATTAAAATGAACTTAATTGGATTCTTAATAATATAAGAGAACTAATTTTACTTTAAAACCATTTTTAAACAAATTTTAACCTTTTAAGTTCTTGAAACGAAAATACAATTTTCAATAAAAAACAACATTTTTTTAATATTCATCAAAATACCAATCTTTCTAGAAATTTTCTAAAAATTAACTATAAGAATATTTTAAAATGTTAATTCAAAAAATTAATTTAATTTTACAAAGTTTCAATAATTAAATATAATATTTTATCCCAAAAAACAATAAAAATCATATTTAAAGGAAATGTATTTTTGAAGTAAAATATGACTTTACTAAAAAAAATTAATGCTTATTTCCTAAATGTTAATAATTTTTTTATAAGTAGTAAATTTATATATATTTAATAATGTTGTTATTAATATTCATACCCACTAATTAAACAACTAGGTTATAATGGTCATATTTTAATAATAATATTTCATGGTTTATTTAATCTTTGGGTTGTGTTTCATATATACTATCAAACATAATGTTCTTATTTTAAAATATTGAGGTTTTATAGATATTGAGTAACATGTTTACAAGATATTATTGTGCCCCAACCCAAAATTAAATTCCTTAAGGATGATGATTAATATTTGTACCAACATTATGGATCATTATTAATAACTTCCAACATCTTTTGATTTTCCTTATGGAATTGAGATGAAGTGGGTATGGTTGGGGATCATGGTGTCTTAGTTAGTACATGGATAATGGGTACATTTTTTAATAATTTCTTATGAATTTACAATTATCATGGAATAGACATGTTATAATTGTGCACACATTTTAAGAATGAATTGGTGGTGTCCTACTAGGTTTTATTACTTACAACCTGTATGGGAATATAGATGTGTGTAAAAAGTTCATGATTAAGGATCTAGGTAAGGTAAAGGGACCCATAATAGATAGATGAGTGAGAAGAATAGAGCTAGTAGCAGTACCGAGTTTGGATTCATAGGATTTCTCCAGCATTTTCTTATTTATCTATAGGAACCTTTATTCTTTAGTATGGTTTTCCACATTGGGAGCCTAATTTATTTATATGTGCGACATGGGTGATTTTTTTTCATTACAATAATTTATCTTCCACCTTGATACTCATATTTGTTTATATTTATTTATTTTTATGGTTTATAGATATGATTATAGAGCATATTGTCTCCCCAATAAGGGAATTCAGACCCTCATCACTAGTAAGTAGCCTCTTGGATACTGGGAGGCACACATGAGGTTTTTGGCTCTCTAGCTTAGACTTAGTGGTTTTGATTAGGGTGTCAAAAGATTCATTATTATCTCCTGCTAGAAAGGCATCATCACCAATGTCCCTTTCTCATGGCATGAATTAAACTTGGGAATTCTTTATCAACCTCAATATCATTGGGAATCCTTTATCTACATATTGATAACAAATATTTTTACACTCACTATCAAATATATAATTTCTATGTTTTAATATATCTTTAATGAAATATTCTGATGATACCATCAAGAAAAATTCCAACCACAAAAATTTATCAATATTACACTAAATCTCATCAGGTTCCCAATCCACCATAATTCAAGCAATTTTTTAAACCATTGATATTATGATAATTTTTTAGACTCAGAACCCAACAATACACCCACCAAACTAAAGCAATTTAAAACCACAACCTCCTAAGAAAAAGCTACTCCCCACTACATAGTTTGAGTTTCCATGGGATGGGAACATCCACAAAGGTCCACTGAACTCACCACACTAATTTAATCACACCACTAGGTTATTCCACACATGATATATCCACCAAAATATTAAATAAAAACACCATTGGAAAACCACTTCTACTTGGGGGTGTGGATGACATACTTTTCCACCCATAGGAAAACCCATCATGTCCATTACCTAGGATCATCTAGTTATATGAGACCATCAGATTGATATCACTATCATGGGACTCCCATACATAATCAAAAAGTGTAGGGATACCACTATCGATGGAAGGTGGGAAGCATCACCCACAATAATAAAAAATCAACTTCTTTTAATCCATTTTCTCAAACACCACCTAAATCAACAAAAAATAGATTACTCTACTAATATATTCATATATCATGTAATTATTTCACTAATATAACCTAATCAATCATTAAGATTTCAACTTCATGAATTTTAATCACTACTTCATAAATCCATATCTTACACAATGAGAGTTTATTGCACAGTTGGTACTATCATAGTAAGACTAGGAAAAATTCTTTAATCACCTAAAAAGATCCACTACAAACTAATAAAAGAGAGTATTCAATACCATATCTCTATAAAATCGACAATTTTGTTCTTCATTCCACTCGAAAAAAATTTAACACCATCTTCTAAATGTAATATAATGAATGTTCCAGTCTCCCAATTAGCGACAAATTCCCATTAGAATCATTTATTCATTCCTACACACTAAAATAAAGTGGATTCCCATCCATTAAAATAGAATATAAAGAAATATTTATAGTCCAAAGGGTTGTTAACTAAAACTATTTGAGGGTGGGGTCTAATCACCTCACCTGAGGTTATCCCACTAATTGGGGGGGGGGGTGTACCTACACTCATTTACTCAACTATGTATCACTACCTGATACTAGTGTTTCTCTCATATACATGTAGAGATAGATACCACTCTCTATCACCTATTTCATTAAGTAATATTGAAAAAACTTTAGTTTCTAATAATGAAAAACTCAATTTAGCAAAAGGGATGAGTGAAAGATGGTAACCATCAGTGGAAAATATCTAGATGATAACAGTCTAGAATGGGGTTATTTTGAAATATACAACTTATAAATATACAACTTATAAATAAAAAATGTTCATACTCTATCCAGTATGAGGTTCCATGAAGAGGGGGCCATGAACCATACTTTGTTTTGAATTTGTTAATTCCTGACCAAACAATCCATCATGAACCTCTTCTCTTAGCTCTATTTTTAATCTCTCTATACATGAAAGGATATAACCAAAGGTGGTTCTAATGGGATTAGATCATAATTTTGTTCATATATATCTACTCCCATACCACCATCTTCTAATACATTATAGATTTTTTGGTAGGAAACTAGGCCTATAACATGAGGACTTATTATTTCAAAACCATATCCAATGTGGGGCTCTTCCCATGGAAATAATCTATCTATATTCGAGAAAACTCTAACATGATCCCATGGATAGGGTGTAGCTCAACTAATAACAAACGTAATCCAATATCTTCTTAGGGGACTCTGTCATAGGTTCTGTTACATGAAAACACAAACTCAACCTGAAAAATATTTCTTCTAAGTATCTACCTGAACCACTAAGCTTGAAAAATTACACCATGAAACATGTTATTGGAACACCTCATGAGGTTTGTGGACCATGAAACATACTAAGACATGGTCATTCCCAATAGAGGTATAAAAATACATGAAAAAATATACATTATAAACAAGGGATTAAACTCAAACCATGGTAGAGAAATCTCATCATGAGTTATAGGAAAACATCATTCACTAACATATCACTATGTATTATAGGGAGATCAATGTATGAATATTTATCTAGTTGGTGAGGGTCTAAACTAGACAAAAATTTGTGTTATAAACTCCATTCAAAACTCAATTGAATAATGATCAGATATCCCTACAAACCCATGCGGCCCCTATTGTTGTAACAAAAATATTATATCTAGTATATGGGTAGCCTCATCCAACTCAGGACTGTGCAACTTTTCATAGGACAGTTAGCCGACTAGCCCTACGAACATGGAGTGCTGATATCATGACATATGCTAGGGAGGAGCAGTTCCAAGTTGTCTTGTCTGGGTGATTCCCTCTAAGACCTATGTGTCATGTAATTGTCTCTAAGACTTCGGGCCTTGTAAGGCTTCCACCTCACCCCTTGAAAGGTTGATCATAAAAAATAATAAAAAATGAAGTCCTTCGGTCCATTTCGAACAATAATCAATGGGATATGAACTAACTTAGATCATGGGGGAAGGATATCTCTCAATTGATTCATGAAAAAAATGCATCACTTCCCAATAATTTATGGAGAGTTCCCTAGCTATAAAAATGAGCATGTCATGACCCTATATCTTTAGATAAGCTAGATATTAGCGGTATCACCGTTCATTTAAGAGTAAGAACCCATAATATTTATATGGGATGATGTAATAAGGACAATGAAGATCATAATTGAGAACTATATGATGAATATAGAAACTTTTATATTACCTAAAATAATATCCTAGATAACTAGGTTGACTAATAGGTTAGAAGAGTCTTAGAAAAAGTAACATAGACCACCACAGTTATTCTCATATCCCTAGTTTGATAGCTGAACTCAAAACCCCCTTAACAAGGTTTCCCTAAATTCTCAAAATTTTCCTCACATGAATGCCAACTCAAAAGTTTATCTATTGGGATTCACTAATTTGATACCATTATAACATGACCCAACCCATTAGGGGCCCACCCAGATTGTAGTAAGTAGAGTATTTCACCTTAATCCTTCCTCCAATAGGCCAGGGACTGGTGACTAGAATTTATTAGGAATATCATTAATATAGGAGCCCTTATCCTATATTAGCCTATAACATGTACATATCTTCAATATATAAATAATCAATAACAATATATATATATATAGATAAATTATCTATATAAAAAAATTTCATGAGACATCAAATAAAAGTACACTGCCACATAAGGAAATACTAATGGAATTTTACATCCAACAATCCTCTAAATCTGATAGACTGAAGACTCTAGAAATATCATCCTCTCTATTTATACCTCTGAATTAATTTCTAGTTATAATAGTCACAACCACCATCATGAACCAACTTTATCCATTATAAATCTCCAATAATAACCAATAACAACACCAAATAAGCCACACCAACTCCACATCCACCAAGACCATCTTCCAACCTTGTGTCACCTTTATAAACACAATACATGTTGGCACAAGGCCCATAAAGGGGGTGAGTATAAACATACTTAGTAGGGTACCCAAAAACTACAAAGAAAATACAAGAAACAAGTTAGATAAAAAATATGTACCAGAAGGTTCCCAGAATTATGTCAAGAAAATATTTAGATATGCTCTTAACCACTAGAATCCTCTGTGATGCAAATAAGTCCTAGTCACATCAACTCCAATTCTTGAAAGTCACACCTCATGAGAAACTAAGGATTCTAAAAAAAACTAAAATCCCCAAAATTATAAAGTTTATATATTAACTCATTATAACATATCAAAGGTAACCAATGGGTTATTTAGGAGTTATAAATATTGAAGGATATTATTTTTTTCAACCTCTCCAAATTCCATATCACCACTAGAAACTATAAAAGAGGATACAATCCTTATTGTATTATGTACATCTGTCAAAGGGGTAACTTACCCTATCATCCAAAACTATTGATATCGTGTCACAATTTTATAAATCCATAGGGGAACCTACACCTTGACTAATGATAGATTTCAGTTAGGGGAGTACTAACAACCACTACCATGATTAGATGAGTTATGAGAAATCCCACATCACCTCACAGAAAACATATTATGTGGCCCATTCCTAATCATGGGTAAATGATCATTCACGGGAGAAACTAACCCCAATGAATGATCCACACATAAAGTGTTACAAAAAAATAGGGGAGGATCAAACATCATAGTTAAAGAACCCATGTCTCATCTAGTGACACATAAAATATGATAATAGCATATAGCTGGTGGATGTAGCACATATAAGATGATAGAGAGAATCTAAATCCATAAGTAACATGGGGGAACCCAAACCTCACCATGTAGTGATAAAATAATGGTGTTAAGTTCCTAAACATAGTTGAATTTTGTGATCATCATGCATGAACCCCATCATTGAACCTACAGAGCTATATTCTAAAACTAACTATGTTTCCTCACAAATGGTTTCAGATGGCCCCATGGACTACACCATTAAGATATATATGAGAATACACTCAATATATAACCTTTATTTTCATGAAATTGAAATATGGTGGAGACATAGAAATAAAAACCCAATAAAGGTAAATGAGGGCCATGTGGATGCCTTCGGGTGCCCCATGTGGCACCCTGGGTGGGGGTGAACTATTTTAGATGAATCATGCCCTGAATAAGGGGTAGTGCATGGGTGTTTTATACCCATTAATTATTTTCATCTAGACCCCCCCTTGAGTTAGTTCGAATGGAACTAACCCAGTATGATTACCCACCCAAACACATAGTGGGGCCTCATAGGTCATGAATGTTGTGTCAACCTATCTAGCTAGTTCCGGTTACCTATCCAAATAGGGTGGTTGGACCCACTAGTGGATTTAGTCTCATGGAACATTACATGGAGGGATTTTTATACCACAATTAAGTGTCACAACCACCTCATATGTTTCTATTGGATTCAGTTTTAGCCGACCTAACTTCCTCCATGCCATGACCACTTGACACAATAGTGCTATCACTGCCTTTTCAATCCATAATCTGATTTTTCTCCCTCAAGCTATCCCAAAAAACTCTTTTAAGGAACCCCATTTTAGTCTATCAAGCTACCCATATCTAATGCTACCACCGTGGACCCTATGTCTTTATGGTCCTCCTTATACCACTATACTATAGCCACCTCTGCCCTAAAACCACTCTAGACATAAATAAACTTATATTATCTCATTGATCTACCATACAAAATGTGCATATACATAAATAAAGTTTTTGGATAAGAATCCACTCTAGGGATTTTGAAACAGTGGATAAAAACTCAAGAATAGGTTTTCAAATCATAATTTAAGAACAAAAATTCATTTTCTAGAGAACCCAAATAATGGAAAATGAATAAAATAGTGTTCCCTACCTATGGTTTAGAACAACTGATGAATAGGTTCACATATACCATGAGATATTCTAGTGATTCCAATGTAGAATTAATTAATTATCCTTGTAGACTACCACATACCTCCTGATCTTCTTTGATCCCAATATCTCTTCCATTATTCAGTTATAGTGTTTCTATTTATTACTATATAATTAAACAAAAATATGTTTAAATAGGTAAACCATAATCTTATCAGTGATTAATTAAAACATGTGACACCAAGGTCAGTCCTCGAAACTGTTGAAGCGAATTATAATAATAGTCCTATTATGGTAAAACCCTCATTCTGAACAAAACCATGGTATCCAAATTTCCATATGAGATCATATTTTTGATATATCACCATACAATATAATTAGATGAATATTTATTTAATTAATTAATATAAAAAATCCCTTATAATTCAATGATCTCAAAAATTCACAAAAAATATGCATGATCATAAAAAATGCATTCTAAGATCAATGGAACCACCAGAAAAGTTTTCACTGGTCTTATTTAAGAGTAAATTTTCTATTTTACCCTTGGGGAGGTCCTAAGACTCAAAACACTCAAAATTTGGTTTTTTCCCGATTGGGAAAAATCTGGTTCACCATATGTGTGGCTATAGGAAAATTAGTAGTTTTCAAATCCATATATTGGATGATCTATAATTTCTTATGATTAACCATGTTCTTAGATGAGGGGAATGGATTTATAGACCTTCCATGGCTATCCAATCATAGATCTAATTACCTTTCTCCTTCCACTGGGTAATTTCTAAGCCTCCATCACCACCAGTAATACACTCTTATCTACATTAGTTTTTTATAGAGAGAAATTTCCAAATTTCAACAAAATTTTTATACTTTTTTGTATCATAGCATGAGATACTAAAATGGAATTTTTATTAATATAATAAATCATTAACCACCTAAAATAATAGTGAAAGTTTTCAATTCAATGAAAATTATCTCATGAATAACTTTTAATCCTTTTATTAGTTATTTATGTTCTCAGTATCATTATATTTATTTCATAATTATTTAAATAATGACACATGATTTCCAATGTGAGTCATGAAAGATTTAGTTAATCCATAATTTTATCAAAATAATGATATAAAATATATCTCTAGATTATCTCAAAATCCATAATTCAAATATTAAACATCTTCATATTATTATAATCATCTCAAGTCAATGAATTGATATATATATACCAATTATCATTAATTTAATGTTTATTCATTCAAATATTTGATATAGGTTTATAAGAACCCAACTTATCTCTATAAATAACATTAATATATAACTAAAATCAGTGCCATTTCAATAATATTATCATAATTACCAATTATTCATTTTAATATATAATGAAGAAGAGATTGTATTTGAAGCCCAATATTTATCTAATAAAAAAACTCAAACTTAAAGGATTAAACCTCAATATGATAATTTAAAGTTTTCTAATGGTTCCCATTTCCTGATAGTTATCTCCCTATAGATAGAAAAAATAATATAGGGTTTATATAAATAGATTATCTTAAAGGATTATAACATAGATATAAATTAAGGTTAAGAGAAATTTTAAATTAATATATTTTATTTTTATTAAAATATCTAAAAATCCCAAAAAGTTATAATGATGATGGGAAAATTTCAAAATTTAAAACAAATAAAAATTCCCCATTCAAGACATAATGGAAAATTTTAAAGGAACAAATTATGATATTCCTAACACTAAGAGGGGGTGAATCTATGTTGAGGAATTTTATTCAAATTCAAAATTTTATTCCTTTTCCTCTTTGACCAGTTAGGATCTAAATTATCTTATTCTATTTTCTCTATCACATGAAATAGTATTAAAACAATAAATAATAACACACAATATTTTTACAAGTTCCACTACTCAATAAGAGTATCTAGTCCTTGATTTGGTCTCAAAATTATTCTGACCATAAAACCACTAGAAAGTAATCCTTTGATTGTGGTTATATAAAATAGAAAATACCCTTTCACTTTAAATTCATTACATTCAATTGACAGTGCATGTTTTAAAACACTTGGATGAATATTTATATTTCCCTTAAATACAATCTTCTTTTTGTTAAAGGTTTGTAACACCAATAAAGTCTTCCAACTGTTGAGACCTATTGAACGCCACAATACTACTTTGATCTTCCACTTCTTCACTTGTTACTTTCTTAGCCATATGCAAGTAACTCTTATTACCTCTTCCTTGTAGAAAACTAAAATCTTCACAATATTCCTTTTTTGTCAGTCATAATAATATGAATATATTAGGTTGATGAACACAAAATTCTTCATGACCAAATAATAATCATCTGAATATGAATTGACCAATCACTTATTCTTCTTATATCTTTATTATTTAGTGAAAAACCGTACTATACTAAATCAATATTCTTTTTTTAATATAATCATAAACCTTATCTATGATTATTAAAACATTAAAGATCATCTCACCACATCATCACCATAATTAATTTTTCATCGATACACAATATTAACAATGAATGTAGTATCGTTTCTATGATATTTCACACAATCAATATGAATAATGTTCAATATCAGCTTCTTAGTACATAAAGTGGTCATGTAAATTATTCTTCTTTATTTTGATGAAATATCATCTTAATTAATTAACATGAACTCACTGTTTCATGTGATATAACCTTCATGTAATTATTGCATGAAACTTCTCATGAAAACCCTTAGCACACATATATATTTATATATATTATTTCATGTTCTATATATATTTTGTTTATATTTTTTTCTCTTTTATCTTCACAATTCATTTCAAAAAATTATTTTGGGTACTTAAATATGTTGTACATGTTTCCATGTTCTTACATGTGTTTTTCTATATGCATGAACTACTCCTTGCATTGTGCACTCTTGTTCATCACACAAACCATAACAAATGTGGATCAATATTCTTGATCATGAAAAAAAAGATCATTATTAACTCATGTGTTCTTCACATAAGTCTTGGTATGTAGGTTCACTATATTTCCATTTGTGAAACACAGGTTAATTGTATGCAAGTGTCTTATTCTTTGTGAACTCAAACTATATGGATATACGGGACCCTGTTTTCGTGAAACAAAATAGAAGTAAGAACTCCCTGGTTCATGAAATATTTTATTCACACAAGCAGATAGCTTTGTAGAACTAGTTCTTTATAAAGCACAATGAGAGTAATAAACTCAATAACTAACTCACAACATTAAATGTATTTGTGAAGCACGATGAGGGTGTGAACACTAGTCATGTGTCCACAGTGCTTATTATTCTATGCATAGTGTGCTATGATTCTCTCTTCTTGAAATAATTGAGTGTGTGAGTTGCATATTAGTGGTCACATATATTATTAGAGGAGGAAAAAGCTTCACTGGAATACTCTTATTCATGAAGCCTCAAAGTATTATAGATCTGTTTCTCCTTTACGTAATAATAATATCCCATAAGTGCTCTATTTTTACAGAGCACTTTGGATTTTTTACGAGTAGCGCACATGCTTCATCTCGGGTGCCTCTCCTTTTATAAGAGAGGATAAATACCTCTGGTTCATGTATCCACTAACTTGAATCCCTAAAAAATATGTCATTTGAAGACCGATATTAATATCTTTAAATATCTTGGTGTTTTAAAACTTCAACCATTTGTTTAAAGATGTTGAAAATCATGGAATTTTTATTTTGTGAAATGCATCTACTTTGCGGTGTACATATCAAATGCATGTGTTTATAAATGAATTAAACTAATTTTTATTAATCCTATATGGAATCCTAAAAACATGTTTGTAGTTTATTAGAATCTTATTTCTTGAATTATTTATATGAATAATAAAGATAAAGTTTCATGATATTTCAATCGTTTTCATCTCATTATTTCGATATCAGATTGTTCATGGTGGAATTGAGTTAAAATGATCGTAGTTTGGAATTATTATCCAATGAGATAGATATTTATTTAAGATCTTGGAGGAGGAAGATAATGGAACATTTAAAAAATGCATGACTTAATTAGAATCAACGATTTGGGATATCGAATGGGTGAGATCGAATTGATCAAATGACTCCTATTTTATTTGTAATTTCTAACAGATGTGTTGGGCGAAGAAAGAAAGGAAGTGATGGCAAGAGGGGGGGTGAATTGCCTTTTAAAAATTAATTAACAAATTAAAAACAAAGTGAAAGTGCATCGGAAATAAAAGAGGAAAGACACAAAATTGATAACGGAGTTCGGCCTAAAACCCGGCCTACGTCTCCGCTCCCAACTCAACCGTTGAGAGATTTACTACTGCTTGCTTTTCAATGGTTGTAGCAAGAAACCCACTAGCCTTTTTACAGGTGAAGGCTAGCTCACCTATTACAACTTGCTTTTTAATGGTTTGAGCAAGAAACCCACTAGCCTTTTTACGGGTGAAGGCTAGCTCACCTTTGACTCAAGCCTTTTAAAAGGAAAGGCTTGACTAACATCTTCACACCTTAAAGGTGGTGTGAAAACCCAAATGAAGAGAGGAATGAAAGAGATGGGGGTTTGTAGGCACAAACCCAATTTGATGCTCAAAATGAATAAAACAAGAAAAACCGTAATTGGGGAGAAGCCTTGGGCGCCAATGGATGATTGGAGTTGAAGACGTGCACTCCCAAGCTTCTATGGTGGTGCTCCTTGGATGTGGAATTGGATTGGAGCAGTTGGGGTTCCTTGGAGGAAGTCCGCCGAAGGTTCGCCAAATGATGTTAAATATGTCCCGTGGTCTTCCGTACATATGTCTATTGTTCCGGGGCTTCAAGGTCCTTTATTTATAGAGGGGGAACCCTCATATGGCTGTTGGAGTCCTTTGGAGCCGTTGGAGAGGCTTTCGGAGCCGTTGGAGGCCAAGTGGACAGGCTGGTCAAAAGCCCAACGGCTAGTTTGACTGGCTCCACTGGCTGACCGGTACAGGGCCACCGGTTGGCCGGTGTGTGCAAAATGGAGGAGGGCTCGGGCTCAGGCTCCACCGGCTGGCCGGTGAGGAGGCCACCGGTTGGCCGGTGCTGAGGCAGTAGCAAACACTGTGCTGGCTGGGTGCCACCGGCTGGCCGGTGCTGAGGCCACCGGTTGACCGGTGTGGAGGCAGTAGCAACCTCTTCTGTCTGGGCTCCACCGGCTGGCCGGTGGTGAAACCACCGGTTGGCCGGTGGTCTGGACAGAGGGATGCCTTCTGTCCAGGCCTCTATCGGCTGGCCAGTGGTCTTCCACCGGTTGGCCGGTGGACTGATTTTTAGTCCACTTCTGCTTTCAGCCTTCTTGCCCCAATTCCTTGGCAATCTGAAATCATGCCTATTATCCAAAAACACTTAAAACAATATTAGTAAAATAAGAGAGTGATTGTGATCATGAAAATTAAACCACGAGGGGTATGAGAGGTACAACAATCTCCCCCTATTTTGATGATCACAATCACCAAAACAAACAATGTAGAAAATGAAATGAAAAGGCATGCTTTAAAAGATTTTTCCCCCAATCAACCAAGAATTTCTCCCCCTTTGTGATTATCAAAATAGCACGGGGCATAAAACTTGATTGAGGGAAAAAAAGATTTTAAACCAATTGAAATTTTTGAAATTTGAATTGAAAGTTTTGAATCAAAAATTTGAAATGAAAGTTTTGAATGAAAAATTGAATAACAGTTTGAATTGAAAGTTTTTGAATGAAAAATTGAATAACAGTTTGAATTGAAAGTTTTGAGTGAAAAATTGAATAACAATTTAGAATTAAAAAATTTGATACCAAGTGTTGAAATTGAAAGTTTGAATTGAAAATTTTGAAATTGAAATCAAAAGGGCTTAAACGATCCTAACTCTCCCTAAATAAAAAAAAATCACCGGGGAGAGGTTTTTTTTTTTAAAACGAGACAAATTTTGGCCCGGTGAGACTCGCTAAGAGGGATTTTTCAATCCATACTTGTCTAGTGGCGGGTATTCTCCTATAAAATTCATCATTAAAGGAAATAGTTTTGGGCCTACCATACCGGACATTTTTGCAATCACATTCATAAATCATGTGCCCGGGTTTTTTACAATAATTGCAAAATTTAAATTGGGAGCTCCCCCTTACAAAAATAGCTGGAGCATGGGAAGAGGAAGCTTTCTTGGAATAGCCAAGCCCTTCGGTGGTTCTAGATACACGTTGGGAACCAAGAAGTTTGGTCAAATTTTGTTCACCTTGGGTGAACTTAGCTAAGGATTCCCTTAGATCTTTGATTGTTGATTCCATGGAATCAACATCGGGAAGGTTTTGGATTTTGAGGGTCAACTCTTCCTTCTCTTTGAGAAGTTGTTCCTTTTCAGAAGATAATTTTTTGAAATTCTTTTTTAAAGCAACAAATTTGGAAGAAAGTTCGTGAAAACCTTCCTCCAATTGATCTCTTGCATGTTGGAGATCCTCATATGACATGTGATTGAAAGAATTTGAAGAGCTAGAGGATGAGGAGTCGGAAGATGTTACCTCATGAAATGCCATTAGGCATTTGTTACCGTTGTCACTCGAGGAGGAGGAGGAGGATGAGGAGCTGTCACTCCATGTGGCCTTGAATGCCTTCTTCTTCTCCTTTTGCTTGGCCTTTTTCTTGTTGAGTGGACAATCGGGCTTGTAATGGCCTTTCTTGCCACACCCGTAGCATGTTACCTCGGGCTCGGATTTTTCGTTGGGTTGAGCCTTGCAAGCCTTCTTTTTCTTGTGCTTCTTCATGAACTTGTGCATTTTGCGGGCAAGATTCTCCATTTCTGAATCGGCGCTTGAAGAGGAAGATGATGACGAGGAGGAGCTTTCTTCTTGTTGAACTTTGAAGGCGATGTTCTTTGGAACTTTGATCGGTTTGCCTTCCTTTTCAGCTTGCCTCCTCATGGTGATCTCATAAGTTATGAGGGATCCGATGAGCTCTTCGACCGGCATGTTCTTGATGTCTTTGGCTTCTTGGATTGCCGTTACCTTTGGAGCCCATGAGCTTGGTAGGATCCATAGGATCTTCTTGACCATTGTTTCTGTAGAAACATCATCACCAAGGGACTTTCTCCCATTACAAACATCAGTAAAGCGAGTAAACATTTCAGAAATAGATTCGGATGGATGCATGAAAAAAGACTCAAAATATTGACGAAACATATCCAATCGAGTGTCCTTGACTTTGTTGGTCCCCTCATGGGTAACCTCCAAAAGTTTCCAGATTTCATGTGATGTAGTGCATGTGGAAACTCGATTGAACTCATTACGATCAAGGCCGCAATGAAGAGCGTTCATGGCTTTGCCATCAAGCTCGAAATTTTTAATATCGGCTTGAGTCCATTTGGATTCATCGGGAGAGGATAAAGAATAACCATGCATGACAATTTTATAAATGGGATAACCTATACTTCTAAGAAAAGTAGTCATGTGGGTTTTCTCAATAGTTATAGTCGATTCCATCAAAAAATGGAGCACGACCCAAAGAATAGCCTTCGGGGGCGAAAGATGTTGAAGCCATCACAATGGATCTTAAATTTGAAACCGGTGAAGGTATTACTCAAATTGTCCTCTGATACCAATTGTTGGGCGGAGAAAGAAAGGAAGTGATGGCAAGAGGGGGGTGAATTGCCTTTTAAAAATTAATTAACAAATTAAAAACAAAGTGAAAGTGCAGCGGAAATAAAAGAGGCAAGACACAAAATTGATAACGGAGTTCGGCCTAAAACCCGGACTACGTCTCCGCTCCCAACTCAACCGTTGAGAGATTTACTACCGCTTGCTTTTCAATGGTTGTAGCAAGAAACCCACTAGCCTTTTTACAAGTGAAGGCTAGCTCACCTATTACAGCTTGCTTTTTAATGGTTTGAGCAAGAAACCCAGTAGCCTTTTTACGGGTGAAGGCTAGCTCACCTTTGACTCAAGCCTTTTAAAAGGAAAGGCTTGACTAACCTCTTCACACCTTAAAGGTGGTGTGAAAACCCAAATGAAGAGAGGAATGAAAGAGATGGGGGTTTGTAGGCACAAACCCAATTTGATGCTCAAAATGAATAAAACAAGAAAAACTGTAATTGGGGAGAAGCCTTGGGCACCAATGGATGATTGGAGTTGAAGACGTGCACTCCCAAGCTTCTATGGTGGTGCTCCTTGGATGTGGAATTGAATTGGAGCAGTTGGGGTTCCTTGGAGGAAGTCTGCCGGAGGTTCGCCAAATGATGTTAAATATGTCCCGTGGGCTTCCGTACATATGTCTATTGTTCCGGGGCTTCAAGGTCCTTTATTTATAGAGGGGGAACCCTCATATGGCTGTTGGAGGCCTTTGGAGCCGTTGGAGAGGCTTTCGGAGCCGTTGGAGGCCAAGTGGACAAGCTGGTCAAAAGCCCAACGGCTAGTTTGACTGGCTCCACCGGCTGACCAGTACAGGGCCACCGGTTGGCCGGTGTGTGCAAAATGGAGGAGGGCTCGGGCTCAGGCTCCACCGGCTGGCCGGTGAGGAGGCCACCGGTTGGCCGGTGCTGAGGCAGTAACAAACACTGTGCTGGCTGGGTGCCACCGGCTGGCCGGTGCTGAGGCCACCAGTTGGCCGGTGTGGAGGCAGTAGCAACCTCTTCTGTCTGGGCTCCACCGGCTGGCCGGTGGTCTGGACAGAGGGATGCCTTCTGTCCAGGCCTCTATCGGCTGGCCGGTGGTCTTCCACCGGTTGGCCGGTGGACTGATTTTCAGTCCACTTCTGCTTTCAGCCTTCTTGCCCCAATTCCTTGGCAATATGAAATCATGCCTATTATCCAAAAACACTTAAAACAATATTAGTAAAATAAGAGAGTGATTGTGATCATGAAAATTAAACCACGAGGGGTACGAGAGGTACAACAAGATGAACATTGAGAACTCCAAATACATCCCACATCATAAAATACACTACATTCCCCTCCACTTTATAATCCAATTCATGAAACTTTATCATTTGAGCTATCATCCAGGGTTTATCACCGGTACACCATCCATACACACAGGGGCTTCAGCCCTATAGGCTTTTGGCCCACCCTATGCAGGGACATGACTATGCACTCCAACAAATTATACACAATAATAAAATAAGATAACCTATACATGTCCCACATAATCCTATGCTACCATTATAGGTGGCTAAGCTGACCTCCAAGGTCATAGTTGACTCATGGGTCCCACATATTCTATGGCTGAAGTTGGCTTGGCTGCCAAGTGTGGTAGGTCATACTTTTTAATAAAAGCCTACAAATAAATACTTATAAAAATACAAGTAAAGAATGGAATACAACTTCAAATGTAAATCCATCCAAAAACTTCTTCATCTTCAAACCCTCATGCACTAATTATATTTCATGGTTATCCTTTATGAAAACTAAAATCTCAATATTCTTCAAGTGAACACTTGTTTGGATCTCATGAAATAGTAAAATATTTCATGACCTTAAATTCCTCTTCTTCTAAACGTTTTGGAATATAAATTACAAATAAATTATTCATCATCCAAACTTCTCTTCATCCAAAAATGCATATTACTTTAAAAATATTCATTGTTGTAGACAATGTGTCACCTTTGACACATGTATTTTGAACTTAGAACCAATTCAAAAATCATTTGAGTTTACTAAGAGAATTGTTAAAGCTTGTAATCTAATTCCATTCATTGAATCCATAAAAAATCTCCAGGAATCACCTATGAAACTCAAAGTCTTCAATAGTTATTTCTTGAAATATCAAGACATGAGGATTTCATCCCTTCTCCATCAACTTTGGAACTTCATCATTATATTGAAATCAATGAAATATTTCTATCTCATTGATCACCACTGTCATACAATGAAAATCATTGAAAAAAAGTACAACTCATATAAAAAAGTGAGATCCTTAATCTCCTCCTTTTAATTTCTTGGAAATAACTTCAATGTTATTTCCAAATGAATGTGTCAATATGTGGAATCATTCTCTTTTCTCTTCCCTTTAATTTTCCAAATTTAGTCTCACTTTCTCTCACCCTTATTAACAAGAAATAAAAATTTCATAGTAAATTGGTATAAATCAATACTTAATCAATGTTTCATCCATAATTTAACACTAAGTCTACTTGGTCCATGCTTAGTTTAGAAAACAAGAGGATTTGACTTAGACAAAAAATATTTCCATTACCAACTGATCATGATACCTCATGAAATGAGAACTCATAAAATTTTCTTTAATTATTTCCAACTTCCATTCTAGGATTAATATACTTGAATGAGATATGTAACTTTTTTTATAAATATCAACTTTATACTCCTGTACTCACTTCAAAAAATAGATAAAAAAAATTCAAGTGAAATAAGCAAGATAATTGACTTTGGGACACTTCCATTACTTCCACATTTCTTATGTCATTGATTAAATTAATTACTCCCCCCTTTATAAAATGATATTTATTTTGAGTAACCAAGGATGATAGATTTAATAAAATACATAACTTTTCCAATGACATGATATTTAATAAATTTCCAAACTAATCATGTTTTGATACTAATTGAAATGATAATTCTAGAAGATTCTTCATTTTTCTACTCCTAAATGGAAACACTTCTCATAATCTTCCTATTGATGGATCTTATAAAAATATAGTTTTCAAGATGATTTATTTGGATAAAAAAAAGGATCTTTAACTTGTAATTTTCCAAATTATACAAATTCAAAAACTTCACTAAGGATGATATTCTTGAACACTTGTTATTCAAGATACCAAAAATTAGATCAGGCCAAGATGATATCTTCTTTACCCTTGATATCCAAAATAGGAAATCACATTATTAATCTTCATCAAAGATGATTATCCGTCTTATTTTTATTTGAATATCAATTTAGGTATCATTCAAGGATGGTTGCTTTTTTATCTTGGCTATCAATAATTGACAACCCTCATTGATTTTCAGGATCTCCCCTTGAGAACTTTCTTCACCTTTTGTTCCTTAAATTATAAGAACAAATAAAATACATAAAGGTTTAAGGGAATATGGTGGATCCTCCTCGATTAAAAAATATAAACATTAAGTTTTGTATGTTTTTTCTCAACCAAGTCTCTCCATTTACTCCAGTATTCATACTTGCACATCTAAACATCTATTCTGATTTATGTTGAGGCAATATGTATCTCTTAATATACTCTTCTAATTTGTGTGGAGACATTTTCTTCTTAATAGAATTCATAGATGATACATTATTACTCTTCTCAATAATGGATTATTTCTCTAGTATAAAGGTTAAACAACCTTTAGCAATATGGACAACTTTCTTACATCTATCACAAAAAACATATTTAACATAAGATTTGACTTTTCTTGAAAAAATATCATGCACTTTGTCTTCATCATGTAGTATTTTTTTTCTTTTTAACTAAACTTATATTGTATATATTACAATTACCTCATTATTTCCAAATCTTCTATCCAAATAAAATACATGTCATTAGGAACTGTGGAAGAAAGTTTGGATGTTCTAAATAGATTCATCTGAGTTCCACACCCTTTTTCAGTAGTTCTTTTGGATGATTCACTTTTGTTTAAATTCTTGGATTTAGAATCCAAGGTCTTATCAACTTTCTTACTTGAAATATTATTTGTATAATTTTTGTTCACAACATTATTATTATTTCTTCCCAAGGATGATTATTCATTCTTAGCTAGATTATGTGGCCTGCTTTTCTTATCAACTTTGGATACATGTTTAGATGATCATATACCAACCTTGTAACCAATTCCATTGAATACATCACATATGTTATCAATATTTATACGTATTTTTTAGTATATATATATTTTTTGGACCTATAGATATTTCTTATTCATATCTATCTATCCCCCATTGAAATTGGATTCATTTATGCTTTTAAATTTAGAAGATTGTACCAAAAATCTGATACACAATGCCCAAATCTGTTGTAGCACCAACATTTAAAAACAAACCTTGATATATTTATATCTTCTATATAAGGTGGTTGGATATTATTCACGAATTGTTTTATTCTTTATGGGGAAACAACTTCCACATTCTTTTTTATTTCCACCATAGTCATAGTGGTAGGTTTCTTATCACCTTTATTCATCCATACTTATTCAGAATTTTTTCCCTAACCTGCATTATTCATTGAAACAAATTTAGAAACATTTTTACATGATTGTATGGATGGTTCCTTATTCATCTCAACTATTTGTGATAGATCATTGAATGAAGTCATAACAGTTTTGTCACATGTTGGAGGTATTTTAACACTAGAATCCTTCAGTGATCATTGAATACTAGTAGTCACTATCTTCTTATTCTGTGAAGTCTCAATATGTGTATTATTGATATTGGCCAACAAAAATTCCAAATATATACATTTCACATTGAGAATGATTTTATAATCTTCAATCATTACCATATTCTCTTCACAATCCTTCTAAATTCTAACAACTTCATCTTCATGTAGCTTAAATTTGTTATCATTAAAATATTCACATTCCTTGATCTTCTTGGATATTTCTTATAATTTTAAATCCTTGACATCTCTGATATTTTTTAATTTATCTTCATGAACATTGATATTTTATTCTAGAGTCTTTTTGAATAATTCTTTGTCTTCAACTTTTTGTTTCATTTTGAGGAACTTATTTTGAGTTCCCACTTTTTCAATTCAAATGTTCTAACCTGTACGGAGAGGTTTAAACATTATATAATTTTTTTATTGAAATATTTTCCCCAAAACATCAATTTCTCCTTATAATTGGGTGATCTCTTCCTGCATAAATTTAAATACTCCAAAAATAAGGGATTATATTTCTTCAGGTATAACATGTAGAAAAACTCTTAATATATTAAATGATAATTCTTAAGAAGTTGTAGATTGATCATGATTACCACTTGTTCTATAATATTCATCTCGAGGAATGTTTTTAAATTTATTAACACATACCTCCTGATTATTATAGGTAAGAAGGTTATCAATATTCTTGGTGGAAACTTCATCCACCTTATCATTACTTTAAAATATTGATATGTCTTAATTGTCAGAAAGGAATAGAGAAATAGACACTTCATATTCTTTAAATAAGAGGGACTAATTCTTCAAATTTTTCTTATTCATCATAGTCTTAGTATATATAGACTTCTGGTCAGAGATATATAAATCTTCACCAAAATTTCACTTCATTATTGAATCAAGAAAGAAACCCAAATCTTCAAAAGAGAATAAATTCAATTTATAGAATCCAATATAGGTGAACCTTAGCTCTAATTCCACTTGAAAGGACCATATTGGGATACGCCTAACACTGAGTGGGGGGGGGGGGTGATTTAGTGTTGGGGAAATTTTAATCCAATTCAAAATTTTATCCCTTTACCACTTTGACCTTTTAGGATCTCGATTCTCTTATTATATTTTCCTTGTCACATGTAATAATATTAAAGTATTAAAGAACAAAACATGATATTTTTATAAGGTTTACTACTCAGTAAGAATATCTAGTCCTTGTCATGGTATAAAAATGATCCTGACCACACAACCAAAATAAAATAATCCTTCTAATTTGGTTACACTAAGTAGGAAATACCCTTTAACTTTCAATTAACTATAGTCAATCAACAGTTCATGTTTTGTAACACTTGGATGAATATTTATACTACTTATGAAGAGAGTCTCCTTCTTGTTAAAGGTTTGTAACACCAATAAAGTCTCCCAAATGTTGAGACTTATTAGATGCCACAATATTACTTTGATCTTAAACTTATTCACTTGTTACTTACTTAGAATCATACAAGTATATCTTCTTACATCTTCCCAGTAGCAAAATAAAAGCTGCACAATCTTCTTTTTATATCAGTCACAATAATATGAATATAGTAGACTGATTAACATAAAATTATTCTTGACCAAATAATAATTTACAAAATATTAATTAGTCAGTCACTTCTTCATCTTCTATCTTTCTTCTTTAGTGAAAAACTTGACTACAAAGAATTAATATTTTACTTTTTTTATAGAATCACAAACCTTCTTTGTGATTATCGAAACACTAAAGATCATCTCAACACAACATCATCATAATTAATTCTTCTTTAATATACAATATCAATAACAAGTGTAGTATCAGTTCTCTGATATTTCACACAATCCATATAAATAATTTTCAATATCATATACTTATTAAATCAAGTTCTCAATAATATTATTCATATTTATTCTGATGAAATATCAACTTTACTTAATTAACATGAACTCACTATTTCATGTGATATAACCTTAATGTAATTATTTCATGAAACTTCTCATGAAAATTCATATCATATATATATATATATATTATTTCATGTTCTATATCTATTTTTTTAATATTTTATTCTCTTTTATCTCCAAACTTCATTGCAAAAAATGAGTTTAGGCAATTAATTATGTTTAAAAAAATTTCATGTGATTGAATGTATTCTTATACATGTATGCACTAAACCTAACTTTCCCAGTCTTCCTCTTCACACAAACCATAAAAAATGTGGATCACTATTCTTGATCGTATATAGAAGAACACTATTAACTCACGTGTTCTTAACATAAGTCTTGGTTCATAGGTAAACTGTATTTCCATTCACACAACACAAGCACATTTTATGGTAGTGTCTTCTTATTTGTGAACTCAAACTAGATGGCTACACAGGACCATGTTTTCACAAAACACAGTGAGAGTAAGAAATATCTGGTTTTTGAAATATCTTCTTCATGTAAGTAGAGTGATTCGTGGAACTAGTTATTTGTGAAGAACAATGGTATTATTAAACTCAAGAACTAGCTCGTGGTATCATATGTCTTCACGAAGCATGAAGAAGGTGTGAACACCAGTCATGTGAATGTGGTGTATATTATTCTCCACACAATTCCCGATGCTTCTCTCTTTGTGAAACACTTGAGTGTGTGAGTCACATATCAAGTGGCCTTGGATCTTATTCATGGGAGAAAATGATTCATGGTACTTCCCTTCTTTATGAATAATATAAGGCTCATATATTTTTTCTCCTTCTCATAATAGTAATGTCCCAAAGGTGCTCTATTTTTTGAGAGCACTACAGATTTTTCACGAGCAGTGAACATGATTTATATCGGTGCCTCTACTTTTATAGGTGAGGATAACTGCCTCTGGTTAATGTATCTAATGAATTGAATCCTAAAAAAATCTACCATTCAAATAACGATATTAATATCTCCTACGATTTTAGTGGTTGGATACTTCAACCACAGGTTTAGAGATTTTACAAATGATGATGTTTTTATTTTATGATCAACATAACCTTTATAATGTACATATCATGTGCATGCATTTATAAATGAATGAAAATATTTTTTCTAAATCCCTAATTTCCTCCTGAAACTATGTTTTCATTTTGGAAAAATATTATCTATGTAATTATTCATTTGAATCATGAAAATGAAGTTTCATGATATTTCGATTGTGTTCATATCATTATTTTGACCTCAGACTATTCATGGTGGCCTTAGGTTTGATCAATGGTGGTTCTGTTGGATCTGAATCTACAGATTATACACAAGAGGGGGGTGAATTGTGTCTTTTGAAATTTTTCGATAACTCTTTTCTTGAACAAGTTCTATCCTTTATACTTTATCAGATTTTATCGTGCAACAGAATAAGTAAAAATAAGAACACAAAGATGTATAGTGGTTCGGGGAACAAAATTCCCCTAGTCCACTCCACCAACGCTCAACTCCACGAGCTTGACGATTTTCACTATCTGGTCCTCTTTTCCACAGACCAGTTCACAAATGAGTACAGGCAGTTGACACCTTTACAATCCAAGGCAAAACAAAGACTTATGGTTCAAACACGAACCTACACAGCTTAGAATAAGAATATGGTTACTCAAGAATAAAAATAATATCAGAAAGAAATTTTCTAGTTGATCTTCACAATTGCAACAGAATGCAATTGACAACAGATGGATCGAAGTCTCTAGAAATATTGATCTTCAAGACAAAGCAGTTATGAGTAGATCCAGTTGCAGTAGATATAGAGATATAGTTCACAACTTCAGCAGTTGAATATCCATAGTAGATATTTGATGTAGAATAGGTGAATCTTCTATCAAGTTCCTTCTTCTTGAAAGAACAGAGCTTTGATGCTCCTTTTTGAATCAGTAGATCAATAGTGAATTTCCGCAGTCTCTGTTTTCTATTATTTAATAATAATAGATTGATCACACATATATATTCCTATACCTGGTGTTTCAGAGAGAACATATATAATAAAGCTGACCATATCTCCTGCACATTTAGATCCATAAAAGTCGCCTTCTGATTCGCGATATTCAAAAATTTGAATTTACAGAGAGGTCGTAACTTCCCTTAAGTCTCGTCATAAAATGCTCATTTTAATTCAATATTAAATCCATTAATAAAATGGATTTTAATCAGTCAAAGTCGTACTTTAAAAACGACTTTAAATCCGGCTTGAAATCCGCCCAAAAATCAGCTTACTGATCGCTGCACATAAATATCGTCTGTCAAAATTTCCGACGCCAAACGTAAGGTTGATGACAGGGACTCAAAACGTAGGGTTAATAACATAGTCTTCAAACGTAAGGTTAACAATGTAAGGTTGACAACGTAAGGTTGAACACAAACGTAGGGTTGATCATCCATAATTTTTCTTCAACACTCAAACATTCGATAGAAGATCCATACTTTTACTTGATATATACTTTTCAAGAATGTATGGTTGTTTACAAAAGTAATGTTGATGAACCATACTTTTGAGAAACAAACGTAATGTTTAGAATTTACGTACAGTTCTCCTTCCATACTTTTCTGATAAACAAAACATAGGGTTCCTTCATAACGTAAGGTTCTTCTTCCATACTTTGCTGAAAACATATGGTTGTTTAACCATACTTTTCTATTATCTCAAAAAGTATACATGCTTTTCATCCTTACACTATGTTTATCCACGTAGGGTATGAACAATGATTCTAGAACGCGCTAAAGAAGATTCCGTGCTATATTTATCTACGTAAGATGTGAACAGTGATTCCAGAACGCGCTAAAGCAGATTCCGAATCAGTAATAAATTCTCATTTTTTCAAGAGTAAAATAAATTAATAAATTCCTGCACAATACTAAATAAAATCATTAGAAAATAACTAAGGGTATTTGTGAGCATCAAAATTATCATAAAGAGATAGAGTATTATTTTCAATACTCCCCCCCTTTAAATAACATTAGCATGTATTATTGAAAAAAAATACTTTGCTCAACAATCTCCCCCTTTTTGATGATCACAAAACCCATAAAATAATTAAAATTATTTAAACAAAATTAACTTTCAAAATTCGTTATAAAGTTAAAAAAAAACTTCTCCACCAAAAATATAATTATAAATTCAAATTTCTCATTTAATTCTTCCCCTAAATAAAATGTTGATGTTGTGTTTATCCAAATTCTCCCCCTTTTTGTGATATCAAAAAGAATGAAAAATCATGGATTTTAACACTTTTAATATTGCACTGAACTGTTAGTAAATGCTATTATGAACTGTTATCAATAATTAAATCTGGAGTAATGGAATATTAAAAATAAAGTTAGGAAAACAAATAAATAAAGAAAAAAATAAACAATGAAGTAAATTTTCATTGAAAAAACAGCAGTATATACATGACAATGATATACACATGAATCAAGGTTTGGGTAAGATAAGCAAGAGGGTCTATCTCCTCTTGATTACAGACTTGATTTCTGTAAACTTTTCCCGAAGTCTCTTCATCATCCCATCTACAAGCTTGATAATGAGCTCCCTGTTCTCTTGAGTCATATAAATATCCTCAATTAAATTGACTCTGAAAAACTCATGCATCCTTTCCTCTTTTTCAACAAATACTGATAGATTCTCTGATAACTGATCTAACAGAATTCTGATCGATGGCTCACTAGATTTCAGTTGATCCATTAAGAACTTATGATTGTCCTGCAATGCTGACAAAGGAGCACTGTTACATTGAATATCTTTCATCCTATCATTCATGTTTCTCAATGCAGCTGTGATAGCCTAAAACCTTCTGATTAAATCAGGTGAAGTACCTGATCCACTAATAGCATTATTTGCAACTGATGAAAATTGGTTCTCCATAAACAACTTCAGATCTGATAAATCTGACTTCATAACCATTTCATATTTTAATTGTGTAACAGCAGTCAACATATACTTTTTAAAAATTTCAAATTCTTGCCTTGAAAATGTACACTCCTTCAGTTTTTGAAACTTCAAATGTTCTAAGTCTAAGGTATTTCTCAGAGAAACGTTCTCAGATTCCAACTGAGATACCTTTCTGAACAGTTCTTCAACTTCTTCTTTCCTTGAATCAGATGCACCCTGTTCTTGATTCACATTCTCAGGTTTATGCAGCAGTACCAAAGGCAATGATTCAACATCAGATTTTTCTTTTTTCTTTGTTCGGAGAAGGTTGATCCACAGATTTTTCCTTAGAGTTTTCAAACTCCTCCACAGAAAAATCCTCTTGAAGTACCTTTGTTTGGGATTCAGAAGCATGCTCATAACATTCATCTGCATCTTTGTCTTCCACTGGAATTTCAAGAACAATATTTTCAGAAGTTTCCTGAGGTCTGGCCACTTCTTCACCAGACATTGCCTCCATCTCTTTTTCCTGTTGAAGTGAAAATTCAACATCAGCTACAATCTATTCCTGATTCTCCCTTTGAACTTCTTCTAGAACTCCTGATTCCTCTACTGGTGTTGTTATTTCAATAACATCTTCCATGGGATTATCAACAACAGCTTCCCTTACAAAATAATAAGAAAGTAAAGCTTCTGTGGTTGTTTCCAAAGTAGGGGAAGTGACTTCCTCATTTACTGGTCTCTTTCTTTTTGATTAAAGTACCTCCTGACTTCTGTCTTCCTCAACATCTTACACTACAAAGAGAATCCTTCTTGCTACATTGCTGACTCTAGATTCATCTTGTCCCTCTTTGGACTTAGCAGGTTGAGCCTGAGCACTCTCTGAGTCTTCCTCATATCCTACTGGAAAAAGTTTTCCTTTAATTGTTCTCCAAAAATATCCAAATTTCCTCAAAGTTCTAGCATTAAACATATTACTGTGATGATAGTTAAATCGAGCATCCACTAATCTCACCATGTCTTTCTTAAACAATAGTTTAGAAATAAATCGACCAAAAGGGTAGAAATTCATCCGGGCCTCACTTTGACAGCAGTATCTGAGATACCTTATCAAGTATCTTGGAAAGTTTAACTTAATATCGCTTAACAAAAGAAACATTATATACATATCTGGGTACAAAATCTTTTCCATTTCTGCCATCCATGGAGCTATTCCAGTCTGAATAAATTTGACCAAAATCTTCTGATCAGGCTCCAAATCCTTGAAAGACATTTTATTTATTATCTTAGTACCAAAAAGAAAAGACATGATGTCTTTGGATTTATGCACAAAATCTAAAATATTTTTCAAATCGAAATGAAAAACTCCCTCATGAGGGCAGTTGAGAATCTGACTAATCTCTACTAATGAGATTGATAAATCCCTATCCTCTATTTTAGCCATCATACTATCCTCGGTATCTCCCAGACTAAACTGTACAGATTTGAAGAAGTATCTAAGTTCTACTTCATACAGAAATTCCGTATTTTCACTGTTGAACATCTGTTCAAGATTCTGAAACGACAACGCTTGCTTCAACAACAGATTTGTCTGAAATAACCAGTCGAGATCGATTACCTTGCCATGTAATATTTTTCTACCCTTGGTGTGTTGTCTCTTGGAATTGCTTGGCTCGGCTTCACTGGACATTTTAGTCCTTAACATTTCTGTGAGAGTCTCTGAAGGTTTTAAGGTTAGGGTTTAGGAGAGAAAGTGCGATTTTCAGATTTCGAAAGGGTTTCTATAGAAGTGAAAATTTTTAGAAGTCGAAAAGGCTATGACAGGCTTGATTCCCGTGTAATCACTAATCATTACATATATTTAAAACAAATAAAGTTTGCATATGGAAAAAGAAAGAAAATCTTAAACAGTATTCAATAAACAAAATAAAATTTACATAAATAAATAAAAGTAAATAAAAATAAAAATTATTTAAAATTAAATAAACCTAGCTCCCCCTTAATAAAATCAAACCTTGCAGTGGAAAGTGGTTTAGTAAAAATATCTTCTAATTGAATTTCAGTATTTATAAATTCTAAAAATATATCCTTTTTAATAACATGATCTCTTCAAAAGTGATTTCTTATATCAATGTGCTTAGTTCTAGAATGACTAATAGGATTTTTTGAAATATTAATTGCACTTGTATTATCACATAAAATAGGTGTATTATTAAAATTCAATCCAAAGTCCATAAGATTGTTTTTCATCCACAACACTTGTGAACAACAACTTCCAGCAGAAACATATTCTGCCTTAGCTGTTGACAGGGAAACTAAATGTTGTTTCTTACTAGACCATGATACTAAATATTTTCCTAAAAAGTGACATGTACATGATGTACTTTTTCTATCTAATCTACAACTTCCAAAGTCAGAATCTGAATATGAAATCAAATTGAAATCAGAAGTTTTAGGATAAAGAAGAGATTGACAAACAGTTCCTTTTAAATATCTAAAAATTCTTTTAACAACAGTTAGATGGGATTCTTTAGGATTTGATTGAAATCTAGCACAAAGACATACTGAATACATTATATCCGGTCTGCTAGCAATAAGATATAAAAAGCTACCAATCATACCTCTATATAACTTGTTGTCAACTGATTTCCCAGTTTCATCCAAATCAAGTTTTATATTAGTACACATAGGAGTTGTAAATGGCTTGCTGTTTTCAAGACAAAATTTATTAAGTAAATCAGTAATGTATTTTCTTTGATTTAAAACATTTCCAAAATCTTTTTGAAATATTTGAAGACCCAAAAAGAAATTTAATTCTCCCATCATACTCATTTCAAATTATTCTTACATTAATTTTGAAAATTCATGACAAAGAGTTTTATTAGTTGATCCAAATATTACATAATCAACATAAATTTGAACCAATAAAACATTATTTTTCACAATTTTCTTAAAGAGTGTTGGGTCTGCCATTCCAATAGTAAAATTATTTTTCAAAAGAAAAGAACTTAATCTTTTATACAAAGCTCTAGGTGCTTGTTTAAGGCCATAAAGAGATTTAGTAAGTTTAAAAAAAGAATCAGGTTTTTGAGAGTTTTCAAAACTAGGAGGTTGCTCAACATAAACTTCCTCCATTAAATAACCATTTAAAAAGGCAGATTTAACATCCATCTGAAATAATTTAAAATTAATATAAGATGCATAGGCTAAAAGGATTATAATGGATTCTAACCTAGCTACAGGTGAAAAAGTCTCATCATAGTCTATTCCTTCTTCTTGATTATATCCTTTAGCTACTAATCTTGCATTATTTCTAGTTATTGTGCCTTGGTCATCCTGTTTATTTCTAAAGACCTATTTGGTTCCTATTACAGGATAATTCTTAGGTCTTTCCACTAATTCCCAAACTTCATTTCTTTTAAACTGGTTTAATTCATCTTTCATTTCTATTATCCAGCTTTCATCATCTAAAGATTCTTCTATAGTCTTGGGTTCTTGTTGAGATTGGAAGATAGAGAATTCCACTAGGTTTCCTAAGTTTCTTCTAGTTTGAACACCAGTTTCTAGGTTACCTATTACAGTTTCTAAAGGATGATTCTTTAGGGTTCTAGACTGTCTAGGTAATGCATTTAAAGGTTATTCAGTATCATGTTCCTCTGAACTAGACTGAATTTCTTTTATATCATTTTCAAAAACATTCTTTAAATTCTCAAGTCTCATGTTATCATTAGAGGCAAGTTCATCCATTTGTTCTTTCCTTTTCTCAAAGGGATCAGATTCATCAAATTTCACATGAACTGATTCTTAAACAATCCTTGAATTCTTATTATAAACTCTATAAGCTCTGGAGGTAGTAGAATATCCTAAGAAAATACCTTCATCAGATTTTGGATTGAACTTACCAAGATTATTCTTGGTGTTTAATATGTAAACCTTGCATCGAAAAACTTTAAAGTAATTTACTTTAGGTTTTCTGTTATTCCATAGTTCATAGGGTGTCTTTTTCAAAATAGTTCTAATTAAAACTCTATTAATTATATAACAAGCTGTATTCACAACTTCTACCCAGAAATATATAGGTAGGCTATATTCATTTAACATAGTTCTAGCCATTTCTTGAATAGTTCTATTTCTTCTTTCTATAATCCCATTTTGTTGAGGCGTTATTGGTGCAGAGAAGGTGTGTTTAATACCCATATTTGAGGAAAAGGAATTAAATTCCAGATTCTCAAATTCTCCACCATGATCACTTCTCAATGAGATTATATTGAACCCTTTTTCATTTTGAACAGATTTGCAGAAACTTTCAAATAAAGTAAAAGCTTCATTTTTAAATTTCAAGAATAAAATCCATGTAAATCTTGAATAGTGATCAACTAAAACATATAAATATAATTTACCAGCTAAGCTTTCTACTCTTGAAGGTCCAAACAAATCCATATAAATAATTTCTAGAGGTTTAGATGTAGCAACCTTATTCATAGATTTTAAGGATGATTTGTGTTTCTTGCCAAGTTGACATCCATCACAAAATCTGTCACTTTCAAATTTGAGACTAGGTAAATCAGAAACTAAATATTTCTTAGATAACTTATATAAAACATATACATTGTAATGATCAAGTCTTCTATGCCAGATCCAAGATTCACTTAATTTAGCATTCAAGCAGTTTACTTGTTGTTTACACAAGGAATTTAAATCCAAAGTATAGAAATTTTCAGTTCTTGGTGCTTTAAATTTAAACAGTTTATCTTTAGAAACAATACAACAATTGTTAGTAAAATCAATAGTATATCCATCATCACAAATTTGAGAGATACTTATCAGATTGTGTTTTAGTCCTTGTATATAAAGTACTTTGTTGATTGAGACTTATTTTGGATCTCCAATAGTTCCAATGCTAATGATTTTTTCCTTTGGCATTGTCACCAAATGTGACATGTCCTCCTTCCTTTTGAGTGAGTGAAGAAAAATTCAATGAGTTTCCACTCATATGTCTTGAGTAGCCACTACCCATGTACCATATATCTTTTCTTCTCTGGTGACCTGCTAACTGCAAAGACATTCAAACAAATTGCTTTGGTACCCATATTTTGTTGGGTCCAGGGGTGTTATCTAGCAATGATCTGGGTATCCAGATTTGCTTTGTTCTTTTAAAATTAGCTGAATCATACAAGTCTTTTGAAACATAGGCTTTCTTAATACCACAAATTTGAGGTTTTCTTAAGAAATAGTTTTTAGCTACATGTCCCTTTGTCCCACAAAAATTACAGTTAACCTTTTTAGAGCTAGGAACAAAATAATTTTTATATAGCTTTGGTTTTTCTCCTTTACTGCCAATTCCAAATCTATCCTTTTTAATGACAGTTTTTCCAAGAATTTTATTTAATGAATTCTCTCCTTTTGTAAAAACCAATGCAGCCTATTTGTAAGATTCTACTTCATCCTGTAGTGTTTTTATTCTTGATTCAAAATTAATATAGTTAGTGTTAATCTAATTGTATTTATTAGTTAATTCCTTATGTTGTTTTATCATTGTATCTCTTTAATCTGAAATGGATTTATGTATATTTTTTAGTGACTTATGTTTCTTAAATAGTGAGTCATATCTTTCTTCAAGCATATTGTAGTAAGCTGCAAGTTTTTCATTTGTGTAGCTTGATTCGGAATTTGATTCAGAGGAGTAATATGAGTGTACCTCATCAATTTCTTCCATAAAGCACATGTTTGCTTTTAGATTGGCTTCTTATTTCTCTGAGATTGATTCAGAAGAGCTACTAGAGTCTTCAGATACACTCCAAGTGGCTTTCATAGATTTCTTGTCTTTCTGATCAAAGTCATTTCTTTTGAAGAATTTCTTCTTATTTGCATCCTTCAATTGTGGGCAACCTGGTCTGATATGTCCCATCTTTTTGCATTCATAACATCTTACTTCCTTATTATCTCCCTTAAAGGATTTTTTGAAGCCTCTTTTCTTGCTGTAGAATTTTCTAAATTTTCTGGCTAACTGAGCCAGTTCTTCATCTGAGTTGGATGAGTCAGAGCTTTCTGATTTAGCTTTGACTTCTTTGTTCTTCATATTTCTATTCTTTTGTTGTGAAGTTACCTTCAAGGCAATATCTTCTCTTTTGATAAGCACTTTATGTTCATTAGCCTCATCTGGAATTTCAGCTTCATACATCATCAATGCCCCAATTAGCTCTCTCATAGTTAGATCTTTGACAGGTGTTGATTGTATGATTGCAGCAGGAATACCATTCTATCGAGTAGGATGTACTATCTGTACTTTTACTGCTTGATCAGCTTGCTTGATAGGTTCTCTTAGAGCTATTATGTTATTGAAAATTTCTGTCAACCTCCCATTCATTTGGGTAATGCTCTCACCTTCAACCATTCTGAAAGTATCAAATTTTAATTTGGTAGTTGCATATCTCATTTGTCTCACATTGTCTGTTCCTTCATATGCCACAACTATTGTTTGCCACATCTCATATGCCGTCGGGCACTGAGATACTCTATTAAATTCATCTGGTCCTAGACCGTAGATAATTGCATTCATACCCTTCGAGTTCATATCGTACTCTGCCTCTATAGCAACACTCCATGTCTCATGATTTTCAGGAAATTCATAAGGAGTCAGAATCTTTGAATAGAATCTATATCCGAGGTTTTTCAGATATATTATCATGCAAGATTTACAGCAACCATAGTTGTCTCCATTAAAATATGGTACTCTGACCATCGACACCCCTTCTCTGGTATCAGTCATGATTTTCTGTTTTATAATACTTAAATGCTTCTAGCTTGATAAGGCTCTATCAGAAGCTCCACTCCTCTGATACCAATTGTTTGATCTGAATCTACAGATTATACACAAGAGGGGGGTGAATTGTGTCTTTTGCAATTTTTCGATAACTCTTTTCTTGAACAAGTTCTATCATTTATACTTTATCAGATTTTATCGTGTAGTGGAATAAGTAAAAACAGGAACACAAAGATGTATAGTGGTTCGGGGAACAGAAGTCCCCTAGTCCACTCCACCAACGCTCAACTCCACGAGCTTGATGATTTTCAATATCTAGTCCTATTTTCCACAGACCAGTTCACAACTGAGTACAGGCAGTTGACACCTTTACAATCCAAGGAAAAACAAGGCCTTCTAGTTCAAACACGAACCTACACAGTTTAGAACGAGAAGCTGGTTACTCAAGAATAAAAACAATTTCAGAAAGAAATTTTCCAATTGATCTTCACAATTGCAACAGAATGCAATTGACAGCAGATGGATCGAAGTCTCTAGAAATATTGATCTTCAAGATGAAGCAGTTATGAGTAGATCCAGTTGCAGTAGATATAGAGATATAGTTCACAACTTCAGCAGTAGTAGATCCACAGTAGATATTTGATGTAGAACAGGTGAATCTTCTATCAAGTTCCTTCTTCTTGAAAGAACAGAGCTTTGACACTCTTTTTTGAATCATCAGATCAATAGTGAATTTCCACAGTCGCTGTTTTCTATTATTTAATAATAATAGATTGATCACACATATATATTCCTGTACCTGGTGTTTCAGAGAGAACATATATAATAAAGCTGAACATATCTCCTGCACATTTAGATCCATAAAAGTCGCCTTCTGATTCACGATATTCAAAAATTTGAATTTACAGAGATGTCGTAACTTCCCTTAAGACTCGGAATAAAAAGCTCCTTTTAATTCGATCTTAAATCCATTAATAAAATGGATTTGAATCAGTCAAAGTTGTACTTTAAAAACGACTTTAAATCCGGCTTCAAATCCGCCTAGAAATCAGCTTACTGATCGCTGCACATAAATATCGTCTGTCAAAATTTCCAATGCCAAATGTAAGGTTGATGACATGGCCTCAAAACGTAGGGTTAATAACATAGTCTTGAAACGTAAGGTTAACAACGTAAGGTTGACAACGTAAGGTTGAACACAAACGTAGGGTTGATCATCCATACATTTTCTTCAACACTCAAACGTTCGGTAGAAGATCCATACTTTTACTTGACCCATACTTTTCAAGAACGTATGGTTGTTTACAAAAGTAATGTTGATGAACCATACTTTTGAGAAACAAACATAACGTTTAGAATTTACGTACGATTCTCCTTGCATACTTTGCTGATAACCAAAACGTAGGGTTCCTTCCTAACGTAAGGTTCTTCTTCCATACTTTTCTGAAAACGTATGGTTGTTTAACCGTACTTTTCTCTTATCTCAAAAAGTATACATGATTTTCATCCTTACACTACGTTTATCCACATAGGGTATGAACAATGATTCCAGAATGCACTAAAGAAAATTCCGCGCTATATTTATCTACGTAAGATGTGAACAGTGATTCCAGAACGCGCTAAAGCAGATTCCGAATAAGTAATAAATTCTCGTTTTTTCAAGATTAAAATAAATTAATAAATTCCTGCACAATACTAAATAAAATCATTAGAAAATAACTAAGGTTATTTGTGAGCATCAAAAGTATCATAAAGAGATAGAGTATTATTTTCAATACTCTCCCCCTTTAAATAACATTAACATGTATTGTTGAAAAAAATACTTTGCTCAACAGGTTCTACCTTATTCTCTATAAAGATAGTGACTTTATCGAGAGATGGGAGGTGGAAGATGATGGTGCATTTAAAAAATGAACATATTAATTTGAATCAGTGGCATGAGAGATCAGAGGGATGCGATTGAACTGATCGAACAACTTCTATTTTATCTGTATATTTTTAATGGGTGAACACTGTGTGATCCAAATGTGTCCCACAACGAAATATATATTGTTATCCCATACATTTATAAGCTAAGTCATGTGGATTGTTTGTAAGATATTTTAGCTGGGGTTCAATACCAGTACAATTTTCACACACACATGGGCTTTGGCCCTACATGCTTTTGGACCACGCTATGCGCAGCCACGAACATGCGCTCTATAGTCCTGTCCATACTCAGTGGGATTATAAATGGATCTCATCATCCTATTCCAAAATGATAGGTGGATTAGATAATCTCATAGTTCATGGTTGAACCATGGGTCCCACATATTCCCTAATTGATGTTGGCTTGGATGGAGAGTGTGTTAGGATATACTTTTAATAAAAGACTCAAAATAAATACTTATTAAACATCTATGTAAATAATTGAATCCAACTTCAAATGTAAATACATATGAAAACTTCTTCATCTTTTACCCATTATGAACTAATTATATTACATGGTTCTCCTTCATGAAAACTAGAATCTCAATGTTCATCAAGTTAACACTTTCATAGTTCTCTTGCAATTGTAAAATATTGCATGTCCTTAAATTCCTCTTATTCTAAATTTTTTGATATATAAATTCCAAAGAACTTCTCCATAATCCAAACTTCTCTTCATCCAAAAATGGATATTAATTTAAATATATTAATTATTATAGACAATGTTTCACCTTTGACACATGTATTTTGAACTTAGAACCAGTTTAAGAATTGTCAAATTTTACTAATACAATTATTCAAGCATGACATATAATGTAATTAATTTAATCCATACAAATTATCTAGGCATCACCTATGAAACTCAAAGTCTTCAACATATGTTTCTTAAAATATCAAGTATTTGGGACTTCATCCAAGCTTCATCAAATTTGGAACTTCTTCATCATATTGGCATAAATAAAATCTTCCAATCTCATTGATCACCATTATAATAAAATGGAAATCATTGAAAAAAATACAAATCATACACAAAGTGGGATATTTAAAATTATATTTTAAAATGTGACATTTCTATAATGAAAATAGTTACCATTTCACCCATTAAAATTTTAAAATCCAAAGGTCATTCAATGATTTTAATGCATAATGTGGTGCTTGTTTTAATCACATAAAAATAAATTTTACTATAAAAGGATGGTTGTTAACCAAATAAAACCAATCTAAATCCCTAAAAAATTAATTTTTATTAAATTAATTCGCAATTAAAACTAATGATGCTACATACCCTTAGAAATTGTGCTAGACTATGGAAATCAGAAATTCACTACAGGCTTTGTGACATATTCACATAGAAATCATTGGATGATATTTTTTTAAGACATTACAATATAATATTAAATGAAGTTTTGGAAAGAGGTTTTTAGTAAGTTAAGAGATAGGTACATTGAAACTAAAGAGTTATATTAATAAATATGTACGAAAAATATCTCTAGTAATGATACTTGAGTTACAAGAGAAATATAACACTGTGTATGGTAAATAAACCCATGATTTTGTTATTTTATTTTTTATTTTGTATTTTTATATTAATTTAGTATCTTGTACATTATATTTTAAGACAGGTTTAGGATCTTAGAACACACTGAGAGGGGATGGGTGAATCAGGGTATCAATTTTTTCTTTCAATGATATGGATCTTGTCCCCATGTTGGTAAGAACTTGTTAAACCTTTCTGATAGAATTGTACAGACATTAAACACCCATATATAGAAATAAAATCACAACATAATAGTTTTACTTGGTTAAACACTAAGGGATAGTCCAAGGAGCAAACACCAAAAGTGTTTTGGTCATACCTGAATCCACTAATATTCAATAGATACTATGGATTAAAAAATATCAGACACTATCAATACATACCAATCTCACTTCTTTTATTAGAAATTTTGGGATAGAATACTGCCTCCCTCAGATCACTTCCATTGACTACCCCTTACTCACTGACTTAGGTGAAATATTACTCAGTTTATTAAATTGAAGTTCACATCAATATATTGGGAAAATAAGTATTTGTCCCTGATTATCACGAGACTATTCTTTCACTATAGTACTGAATTGATGCACTTGAATGAAATTTTTACTCAAACCAGATGTTCAACACTACTATTCGCGAAGCTCCCAGACTTTGTGAGGCTCTTAGACTTCACAGAACTCCAAACCTTCTTGAAGATCCCAACCTTTATGGAACCCCAAACTATATCAAAACTCTAAATCTATGTAAAACTCCCTCTTTTAAAATACCTAAGTGTCAATTAGTTATTAACCATTTCTTTTGAGATTCTTATACTCATGAAGAGTTTCTAATTCATAATGAAATACCTTCTCATAAGACCTTTGTGAAATCAATGCACTTCAACATTTATTCAAATTCTCATCATGCATCAAATGACGTGCATTCACATATTTATATAAAAAACTATTCATGATGCTTTCAATCTCACCATGTCCTTTTCATGAAACTCTTATTTTATGTTTGTGAATCTTCTTTTCTTCACAAATATCTAGTGAAATTTTTCTATTCTCAAAGCTTCTCGTAGTCGCATACCTTACCATATTTTCATTGTGCCTCATCCTTTCCTCACAAAACCTATTTCACAAACCTTAAAACCTTTAAGAAAACATATTCCTTATTGAATCTACATATCTTCATGAAACTTCAATATTAATGAAATCTATTCCTTTTCCATATTTGTAAAGTGTCAGTCCCATAAAACCACCTTTCACAAAGCTAACTTCTTCCTCCTGGTTAAAAGATACAAAAATTTGGAAAAAACTAGGAAATGATTCCACCCTTAACACTGAATCTACCCACAATTTAAGATCACTTATCTTTCATAGTCTTTGATCAACCTGGAGTGGATTATAAAAAACAAAAAACAATTTTTTTCCAACTATAAAAAACATTAGTTCCAATAATATCCCCCCTTGGGTTTGTTTTCAATTTGTAGATAAATTCACTAAATAACCAGTCTTAAAAAAACCTGATAGGCAATAAATAACTCATCCATCAATGTAAGTATACACAATAAATAATCAATATAGAAAATAAGAGTGGAAAAATATAATTTCATGCTTTGAGTGACCACTAACTTATCCTGAATAACTCTACATTGATATATCCTACACACCTGTACAAACATATAATTCATTGAATTTAATTCTCAACTTTTGGAAATATACACAAAGAACTTTTATTGTGAACTTAGTATAAAAAAACACCCCTTAGATTATATCTTCCCTATATACCTATATCCAAATCATAATAAGATTAAAATAATTAACAAAAATGGAGAGTGGGGATAAACCATAACTTCCTTATGAAATGAGAGGTGTTTGAAAATCGAGGTTTAACTGATGTTTCTAAAACATTGGTGTAACCAAAGGCTTAGTCAGGATGTCAGTCACTTGATCATTATTACAACATTCTTCATTTTAATCACACATTCTTCAACTTTTTATTTGATAAAATGATATATGATCTCAATATGTTTGGTATGAGAGTGTTGAACTAGATTTTTCATAAGATCGATCACATTATTGTTTTCAAAGTGAATCACCATTGTCTATTCACCTCATCACTAATATCAGTAAGTTATTGAATTATCCAATATAGTTAATTTTAGGCTTTTTTCATAGAGGTATACTATGGTTCATCGATACTAAGTGAAATTATTTTTTGTTTCTTTCTCAACCAGTTCACAAAGTTGTTTCCAATAAAGAGTGCACCCCCACTTGTAAAATTTTTATACACCACATCTACAAACCATTTAGCATTAGAAAATTCAAATAATTTATTAAATATTCCTACTGAAAAGTATAATCCAAAGTTGATATTACCTTGAATATATCTCATGATTCTTTTAACTATTGTAAAATAATCATCCTTCATATTAATTTGGAATAAATTTGATAAACATATTTCATAGATGATATATGTCCATGTTTTAGTCATGTATAATAAGCTTCTAAAGATCCTCCTATACAAGGTGGGATCCAAAAATTTCCCATCCCCGTGATTTCCAAATTTTTTTCCAATCACAATCAAAGTTGAAATTAGTTTGGATTCATGCATGTTTAATTTATTTAGAAGATATATTGCATAATTTACCTGATAAATGAATGTGCATTCCTTATTTTGAATCATTTTAAGACCTAAAAAGAATATGAGTTCACCAATCATGGACATTAAAAATTTTAATTTCGTGTGATTAGAAAATTATTCCACTGATCTATGCTAGCTTCCACAAATATAATACCATTCACATAAAAAATCACTATAAATTGATCTCCTTGAGAATTATTCACATAGAGTCTATTTAAAATTCTAGATTTTTCATATAGGAATCCATTCAATAAAATTATTTAAAAATTTCTTTTTGACATCTATTTGATAATTTTTTTACCCTATTTGATTTTTTACTATTAATAGGAACTTAATTAACTCTAATAGAGCTTATAGAGAAATTTTTTATTCAAAATAAATGTCTTAAATATGTGAATATACTTTACACACCAAGTTTTACTTGTTTCTGATCACATTTCCTAGCACATCTATTTTTTTAAAGATCCACTTTGTTCCAATCACGTTGTGATTTTTTGGTCTCTTAACAAGATCCTACGTCTGGATTTTATCAATATGATATAGTTATTCATTCATGTCCTTAACCCATGATTCATTCTTCACCACTTATTCAAATGAGGTTGATTCCATAATTGATAAGAGATAAAAATTTTCCTCATTCATCATTCTCCTTTACATTGTTGGTGTGGTCCGATCCCTAATGATGTTGAATTGATCAATTTCCACTCTTTTATTTCTCTTATGTGGTTATGATAGAGTTTCTTCAGAAACGGTCTCCTATTATGATTCTAATTATGAATAATCATAATTTGAGAGCCCTAAATGTTGGGAATTCATTACAAAATTTATTTATTTGAATCTATCCCTCTTCCACTTTCTTATTCATTTTCAATCATATTGACATATGACATCCTTGAGTTATTTATAGTTTTATCCTGAATGATCTTGAAATAATTACTTTACACCATCTTTCTAAGATGATTATTATAGCATTGGCATGATTTAATATTCATTTAGTATCCAAGGAACATTCCCTATTAAACATCACCACACTTTCCTTAATTTCATTCTTTGTTTCAGATGAAAAATTTACTTTAAAAACACAAAAATACTTTAGTGAGGGATTTATTCCATTCTATATCTCATACGGGGTCCTTCACTCCCCTATAAATATCCTTGTTTGATTTTGAGTGTACACTGAAAATTGAACAACCTATTTCTAATAATGATGATAAACACAACTATTAATCATCAAAATTCTGGAAATATTATTCACATGTCAATTTATTCATTTAACAAATCCATTTTGTTGATTTGTTCTCATTAAAGACACCTCATGCTTGATCCCTTGTTTTTTGAGGTAATAGTCAAATTCAATGGATGTGAATTCCATTCCATTATCATATTATATTATCTTGATTGTGCATCCAATTTCATTCTCAAATATTTAGAGACATTTCTTCATTCAGTGAATCACTTGTCCTTTATGATGTATAAACATCACACATGGTATTATACTATAATAATAAATAAAAATAATAAAGTACCACTCTCCATATATTCCAACCACATTTATTAGACCACACACATATGTGTGGATGAGATCAAGTAGATTCAATGCCCTTTTATTCCTCAGAAGATAGGAATTTCAGACTATCATTCCTCATATTAAAGAATCACATGTCTATTCTTATTCTCTATTCAGATTGGGAATATCGATATTAGCCTTTAGATTGGATAAAATTTCCTTGCTCTATTGATTAATTTGAACGAAACTACAGTTTCATAAGTTTTTTTACTTAATTGTTAATAAAAAAGTGTTTTCTTTACTTTCTACTAGGTATAAGTTATTGTTTTCTTACAACATTTCATGATAGAATTACCCATATTCCCTTGGATGGTTCACCCATTCTGATTAAATTCCAAAACTAGCCTCGAGTCATAGAGTTAACTCACACTAAGGAGATTGTGACACAATCCATCCATGTAGAGTACTTTTGTTTTTATTATCTAATTATTTTATAATTATGTATTTATACTTCCTTTAATATTTAAGGCATCATCATTTATGAATTGCACTATTACGTCAACAATTTTCATAGCATTCTTTAGAAAATTTTCATTTCATGCCATGTGGGATGAGCATACATTGTCAAGAATCTAGGTGCTACTATTCTTTATAGCTTTGAGAGTAATTTCTTCTAGATTTTCTTTCTCAATATTCTTCTTTTCCTTCCATGAGATACCTGATTGAGTGGAGGAAAAAGATGGAGTTTCCAATATATTTTCAACATGTATGGCTGAATCATACTTATAATCTTCTTCTAGAGAATAATACTTATTTTCAAGGGTTATTCTACTCAGTTAAATGGTATTGAATTTTCTCAAAGTTCTGTCATTATTGTTCCAACCATTATACTTCCTGGAAGGAATAACTTTATGAAAAAATTTAAAATAGTGAAAACAATATTCATATAAATTATTTTTTCTATATGATGAAGTATATGGTATCATTCTCTTTTATTGACTTAGAGGTACTTCCCTATCCAAATAGATCCTTTCCTCTTCACAGTATGATATAGTATGGATTAGAAAACCACAAAATTGAAATTTCATAAGAGGAAATATCTTCTCACTTACAGTCCTCCTCATGCACCATTACTTTGTTTAGGTATTTGATCAATGATACACTCTGTATAATTGAGGATTATTTTCATCTCTCTTCTCTATTTGGTTCAAAGATGTCTCTTTTAGGACATTAAGTTACCTTGTGATATGTCTAACTTTCTCCTTCTCTATAAATCGACTCATCCCATTTCTAGAATTTGATGTTTCTATATAGAATCCAATTCCACATTTTCCCATAAATTTAAATCTTTGATCAATAAAGGCCTTATCTACCTAGTCAGAACCACATTTAATCCTTTATAGAAGCTCTATGTCTGAAAACATTCCAAAATATAATTTCTTCTTCATTTATCTTGATTTTGATCCAGTTTCCAGTTTACTTCTTAAAGAAATGAATTCTTATTCAAGGCCCCCAACCATCTTATCCTTTTCCTTCGATCTCGATGTTAGGTCCTTGATGAATTTTTTATACTCTTTGATCCTAAGTTTAAACTCCAAAACCTCTTCCAAGATTTCAACAGTTATCAAATGTTCTTTTACCTCTACTTGTATTCGACCAATCTCTACTTCAATATGATCTTCACACTCAAATGACTCTTTTAACACAACTCCCATCATTCTATTTTTCTTTCATTTAATGTCAATATCATAAAAAGCACCCTCAAGTTATACCTTGATATCTACAACACCATTAGACTAATTTTATTCATCTTTTATAGGTTCTAACTTTTCAACTATATCCATCATGGACTCTTCAATATCAAATTTAATCTCTGGTTCTACATTCACCAAAAATTCATTATCTTTTTTCTATTTTAAAATGAATCTCTTTCTCTATAAATTATTTTCTAATTTAAAGTATACCTTTGGTGGGAACTTCCTTTGAGTCCTTTAAATGGTTTATTATTCAATTTCAACATCATAAAATATCCTTGAGAAATGGGTGGTAATTTTTCCTACTTTACCACACAAAAAACAATACAAAGGAAGATTTCCTTCAAATACCCCTTTTCACCTCTTGAACTTTTTGGAAAAAAGAGATAGAAGTTCGTGATCCAAAACATCTATATCGTTACTAAATTTGAAAATTTCAAGTTTTTATATGGATTTCAATTCCATTTCCATGCTTACTCGAATTTTTTTATCTTCTATTTTAACTCTCATTTCATAACCCACCAGACTTCTTAAAAAATCATCAAGAGAAATCTTAGACATATCTATTTCCTCAATGGTGGATACTTTTGGATTGTATAGAGGTGGGAGCCTTATAAGTATTTTCTTCACAATTTCAATATCCTTGATTTATTCCATAAGTCCTTGAATAGATCCAATAATTTTAGTAATAAAATTAAAGAAAATATCTACATCTTCATCTAGATTCATTTTTAGATAATTTAATTGATTATGAAAAACTTGATGTTTATCCTCCTTTACTTTGTAGTCACCTTTGTATATATTTTCTAGTTTCTCCCACATGAACTTGGATATAATCAAACTCATAAACATAAAATATATTTGATCATATAGTGTTGTAATAAGATCATTTTGATCTTTAGAATCTATATCAATAATTTTCCTATCTGCTTCAGTCATAAAAAGACCAATCACATCATTGACATGATTCCCTTGAATTTTGGAAAATAGAACTTCAATATCAAGAGATTATAGATGAGATATTATTCTATTCTTCAAAATATAAAATTTTATTCCATAAAAAAGCATAAATACCCCAAAATTCAATAAATTATCCCTAAAAAAACAATAGATGACATATTTAACACATATAAACTATACCTAGTGATACCACTTGTAGGACCCTAGAACACCTTGAGAGGGGAGGGGAGAATCAAGGTGTTAACTATTTATTTCAATGAGATGGATCTTGTCCCCACATTGGTAGGAACTTGTTAAACCTATCTGATGGAATCCTAAAAATATTAAACACCTATATACAAAAATATAAACACAACACAATAGTTTTAGTTGGTTCTCCACTAAGAGATAGTATAAATAAAATACACTAAAAGTGTTTCGATTATACCTAAATCCACTAAGATTAACTATATATTTTGGATTAAAAAAGACCCAACACACTCACTCCATTCCGGGCTCAATGACTCTACAAGATTTTTAGGTATTTCACACCACCTCCCTTGGATCACTAATATCAACTCCCCCTTTATCCCTACCCTGGGTGATGTATTACTCAATTTAATGACTTAAAGGACACCTATATATATTAGGTATATCAATATTTATCCCTAATTATCATGATTATATTCTTACATCATAGTAATTAATTGATTTACTTGATTTCACTTTTCACATAAACTAGATGTTCAACACTTCTTTTCGTGAAGCTCCCATCATTTGTGAAGATCTCTGCCTTTATTGAACTCCAAACCTCCATGAATCTCTTAGCCTTTGTGGAGCCCCAAACTATCATGAAATTATAAGTATTTTCAAAACCAAATTTTCTAAAACATATAAGTGTCAATTAGTACTTAACCATTATTTTCACAATGCTTTTGCTTGCAAAGAGTTCCTGATTCACAAAGGATCTCCTTCTCATAATACCTTCACAAAATTAGAGCATTTCACCTTTTTTTCCCAAATTCTCACCATGACTCAAATAACGTGCGATCACCTATTTATAGGCAACAAATTTTTATGAATCATTCAACATCACCACATCATTTTTGTGATCCTCTTATTTTATATTCATGAAGATCCCTTTATTCACAAATATGTAGTGAAATGTTTTTGTTCACAAATCTTCTCGTAGTCGTGTACCTTACTATTTTTTCATCATGCCTTAGATTTTCCTCACAAAACTTATTTTACAAACTTTTAAACCTTTATGACACCATATTCCTTCGTGAATCTCCACATCTTTATGAAACTTTAATATTATATAAATCCATTCCTTTTCTATATTTTTAAAGAAAAAATCCTAGAAATCCACCTTTCTTGAATTTTTCTTCTTCCTCTTGATTTTGAGATCCAAAAATTTGGAAAAAACTAGTAAATGACTCCACCTTCAACACTGAATCCATCTACAACATAAAATCACTTAGCTTGCACACTCCTTGATCAACCTAATTTTGATTGAAAATAAACACAAAATAATATATTTTTCATCTGTGAAAAACCTTAGTCCCAACAACATGATATGTTGTTCTAACTCTTATGCAACATTATAAGCATATAAGTACATAAATAATAACTTAATTTTGTTAGTTAATTATATAAAAATGAATATGAATTTGGTGTCTTATAATATAGTTATTATTTTTCATATAATTAACTTAAATATATAACTATTTCATCTGGATGTGTTCCCATTGTATGCATGTTTATGTTTCTTTAACGATTTATTAATAAATAGATTAATTGATGTGTAATTGATTTAAATGTGTGTTTTGTATATAATATTTTCATAAATAAATAATCATGATATATTATGATTATTTTGTATTTTAGAATTATTTTATCATAATGTTTTGAAATATTTATCTTTTAGAATTTATCAAATGTTTTTAGGAAGATAAAAATGGAAATTATTGAATTGAATTTCAATATTTTAAATAAAATGATTAATTTTTATCATGTTTTCCAAAGATTTGTAATTAAGAATATTTTTTTGAAAAAATTTAAGGAAAATTTAGAGGTTTGGGGATTACATTTTAATAGTACTAATGTGATTTATGTTATAAAATATTATAATTTAATATATCAATTTTTTGTTTTCTTGGAAATATTTTGAAACTAATGAGTTTTTGTAACACCCCTTGTTTTTATGAACCTTTTTTTGATTAAATTAAATTTATTTTAGAAATTTCATTACATGATACACCAAGTTAATTTTTTTATACTCTAAACCAAGTTAATATGGTGCTATACACAACATGATCTTAGATTTCACTATACGCAACACTAATTTTCTACAAACAACATTTTATTATAATAATTATTTAAACAAGATAGTTATAACATGTGCATTAAAATTAGTAATATTAATAGTAATAAATAATTTTTAAATATTATTTATAATGTTTTCACATAAATAAAACATATTTATAATAAAATATATAATTTTCAGTAAATTCTATTTGTTTTAAAAAATAATTTTTTTCTCAAAAGAACTACTTTTTATATCATTCAGTGAACAATAATAAAATTAATTTTAGACCCTTTTAGAAATTTAATTTTATAAAATAAACATAATTTTTGAAATCATAATATCAAAATTATCTAAGGAATAATTTTTGGGATTTTTTTTGAAATATTTCTTTTTTGGATGAATAGTGAAAAATACTAAATTTTAATTGAAAGCTGATTTTTATCTAATTTATTAATATAGTTAAATTATATTTTAATTTATTTTTAATGTATAATGAGTTAAATTTTACATAAATTATTCCAATTTATGTCATTTTAACCAATTTCACAATGATATTGAATATAAAAACATTTCAAAATTTTAAACATTTTCTCTTTAAAAACCAACTTTCTAGACACATCTGTGGGATAAATTTTAAATTAATTTCTACCAATTCTATGATTAGAGTTTGAAAAAATAGATTAAATATTTTTAATAATAATAATTTATAATTTATAATAAGTTCAACTTAGTTTTTGATCAAAGAGATTAATGAAAGTAATTAAAATTATTTACATCGATTAAGGTAAAAATGAGTTTACTTATTAGTTAAACATTAATTTAATAGGCCAAATAACCTAGAAACATGTCCAATTTTTTTTATAGAAATATTTAGACCAATTAACCTAATTTATAAAAAATTTAAAATTATTGGGGCACATTATGTAAGGAAGACCTCTTAATAGTTCTTACCTTTTTATATTTACAAGAATTCCACTCCTCCTCCAATATACAAAGGTCAATCAAATCTCACTTATTCACACCACTCAAAACATTTTAATTTGAAAAAAACTAACCAAATATCCTCCAAAATTCTCTATATTAATCCTATAATCCTCCCTTTGGACATAAATCCAACCAATAAATCCCTTTGGTGCAAACCAAAAGGAGTTACCCAAAGAAGAGGTAACATCCTTCAACAAGAACTTTTGTTTTATTTATTTCTAAAAACCATCTATTATTATTATTAAATGATTATGTAATAACCTAAGTATCATAAATATTATGACATTTTTTTATGATATAGGTACAAAATACACTCACAAAAACTTTTATAAAATGGAATATGAAATCATATTTCATGTGTATGATGGAATATCACCTCGCGAACCGATGTTGTTCATTCTTCCATTACCACATTTAAAAGTTGGAAATAATGATGTAATTTATGTTTTTATATTATATATATGATATTTATGATTTATTTATGATTCTATAATTAATATATAACACATAAATTCATGTTTTCCATTTTGTGGGAATACAGTAACTTCATCTGTGGACGTGTGGACTATCACCTTCTCAAAGCAATGTGATTCATTAACTCTTTACATAGAATGTATTAAGAAAAAGTTTAGTAAAAATATTCTTTATATATAAAATAATAATAATTCTGAAATGATAATATATATATATATATAGTATTTACTTCTCTTATTTCTTTCAATACAACAAGGAAATGGAAACAATGTTCATGAGCACGTACGACCAACCATCCCCATGAATAGTGTATTTCATTTATTTTTTATATATTTTATATATTATTATAAATAAAAATATAATGAATATATATGATATTAATTCCATTTTTATCATTGTGGTGATTATTAAATCATGATCTATGTAATATGACCAAAATATAACAAATCAAAACACATGAGAAAAACAAAGTGGTTATTACCTAAAACATAACTTTAACATGGAAATATTAATAAAATGATAAAAAAAGGTATTAATAAAATAATATATGGTATGATATAATTGAATATGGTTTTATAATAGATGTATAATAAACTTATATTTATTATATAGGAGGTTTGAATGAGTACGATGAGAGTTAAGATATAAGGTTAGGGGATTTCTAGTCTAACTTTTATTTTTGCGATACTTATGGATTATTCACCACTCATTTATTTTGTGTGGTGTATATACTGACCATGAATTAATTATATGATAATTACTATTAAATTTAGTTTTATTTACATATACATTTTATTATCTCTATTTCATGGGTTTTTACGGTTCAAAAGTTACCAAATCGATAAGGTAATTTTATCTCAATTTGTCTTCTTTGAGACACATGTTTTGTTATGACCCTATATTCTTTTACGAGCTGTATATACTGACATTTGAAATTTTATATAATGAATATCATTATTTTCATGATATTTTAATCTTCATGTAATTTTATTCTTTCATGGTGATTTTGATTCAAAGTTACCAAAGCTTTAAGATTTTATTGTTATAATATCACAGTTTATTAGGATTATTTATGATTATGCTTACATTAATGAAATATTATAATCCATATCTCAAGAATTATCATAAATTTTCCTCTCTACTTTTTATTCATGATATCCTCATATAATGTTACCATTTTCTTTTCTTTGGTACTAAATTCAATTAAAAAAATGTTTTTAGGAAAATCTAACTTCATTCCTCTCTTCAGCCAAAAATACATTTTCTTCCAAAACCATGTTTTCTAAAAATGTTTTAAAAAATGTTTTAAATTATATTTTAATATTATTTTTAAAGAAAATTATTTCAATGATTTTCAAATATACCTTTATAATTTTTCAAATCCATTTTCAATTAATTTTTTTAAATGTTTTATGTATTAAAAAATGTTTTTCAAAGAGAAAATGATATTTTACTAATGAAATGTTTTGAATTACATTTTAAAATTATTTTATATCTAATATAACATAATTTTTTGTTAGTAATTCCTTTTTGTGGATATGATCCAAGGGTACCTTTCATATTTTTTCTCCAAATGTTTTATATTTTCATGGAATGATGTTTATGAAATCCATTTCTCTTCCACATGTTATATACTTATGAAACCCACTTCTTTTCACAAGTTATGATTTGAAGAAATTATTTTGAAACCTGTATATCTTCCAAAGGTTGTGATATGATGACATGTTTATGACACAAATTTCATTTCATTTTTATGATATGATTGTTTATGATCTTATTGCGCACGTATGTATGATTTCATTATGATACGGGTGGGACCTATATCTCCTTTCAATGCATTGAGTAAAGATTTATGTCTCATGAGATAAACATGGATGGAACAGTGAGTGAACTTGGTTTATTAAAGGACTTTGTATGCTAAGATGGTCTTGTGAGTTAACCTTTACTACTAATATGGTTAAGATAGTGAACCGTGAATACCAATATGGTTTGGGAAGAAAACCCATTCCAATAATATGGACTTATCATTAAACCTTGAATACTATGGAAATCATTTTATATGCTTATGTGTCTGCCATAATTTCATGTCTTATTCCTATGTTATGGTTTCATGGATTATGATCTTTATTCCATTATGATTCATGTCTTATGAACCACCAATATTTATGCCATTATTCATGTATATGATCTTTGATATCAAGGGTATGATATTCTAATGTTATGATCATGTTCTCATACCCTTGTGATCATGATTATGCTTATATATTGCCTTTTTTTACCCTTACTATGCATATGATCTCACCCATTTTTATGTTTCCTTTCATTAGGTTATGAATATATGTATTATGTATTATGTGTCTAAGAATGGTTCTAGTCATGAAGAACCTAGTGGGAGATGATGTAGCTCACTTATGTACTGGTGTTTATGTTTTCGTGTTTCCAAAGGCAGTAAACTAATATGGTATTTAGGTTTTTGTTTGTGTAATGTATTAATTTTTACAAAAAAATTATGTAATGTCTTTGTATCAGAAGTGAGGGCCACTATATTTTTCATTAGAGTGAAAGTTTATTTAACATTTGGGAACTAGGATGTGAAAAACTTAGTGAGACCCCTAAGAACATTTCTCTAAGGATAAGCCTAAGGACGAGTGAAAGTATAGGAAAATACCCTTGAATTTTGCTAAAGGATGGGGTAAGTGGTTTCCTATAAATACATCCCTTTATGGATACTACAAATGGATGTGGATCTGGAACAGATGTACATAGGCGTAATAACCCCAAAAAAACCCATATTGATCTAGACTCTATCAGGAACTGGTGCTTGACAATGGGACCTACCATATAATTGTTTTGAAACTCATGGGGGATATGATTTGGAAACTCACAAACTCTTCACAAAACATTATAAAATATTTAAATGGATGTTTTCAATGAATAACCTAGGATAAAACTAAAGTGTCATAGATTAAATAATGTGTCATAATTTAGACATATTATAAGCGGTTTTTAATGATTATATGGTTCCACACTATGATAATTATTTCTTGCACCATGATTTTTAGTTTTAGTAAATGGATGGAACCCTAAGGAACCACATTAATGTTGATTGTGATGAAAATTAAAATGATTGTTCACATGAGAATCTGAATGATATTAGAGATGGAATAAAAAATATAATTATTATTCTCACCCAACTTTATAATTTAATGAATCATACTAGACTTCCAAATGAGAAAATGAGGGAACAAAATTTTGTTCAGTTATTTATGAGGAAACATCCACCTTCTTTGATTGGGTATTATGATCTACTATTTACTGAAAAATGGATCAATAACATTAAAAAAAATTCTTTATTCTCCATTGTTTGGAACATGATAAATTCATTCTAGCTATTTATCTATTAGAATGCGAAGATAACTAGTGCTGGAATCTAATCAATAATATAAGGAAATATGATGAAATTGAATAAATGGATTGGGACAAGTTTAAGAACTTATTTTTCAATAAATACTTTCCTCATATTATTTGTATGAAAATGGATAAGGAGTTTCTTGAGATAAATAAAAGGGATGATAAATCTGTTGGCACCTATGAGGATAATTTTACAAGACTTGAGAGGTATGCTTCTGGTATTATCATCCAACCCGAAAGTAAAATTTATTGGTTATTCAGTGTATTAAATCCAAGTCTCATAAGGGAGTTATCCATAAGATATTTTAGTAACTACGAAGATATTGTGCATTGTAAAATCATATTTGAAATAGAGGTTGGAGTTACGTATCAATATCATAGTTTTGACAAGAAAAGGAAGATGGAGTTTAGAAGAAAATCTTAAAACCATCGAGAAAAGAAGATGATATTTACTTTAGGATCTAAGTGTGGGAAGAAGAAAAGAGGAAATTTTCTTAATGGGTCTAATAAATGTTTTATGCGTGGAAGGGAAGTCCATCGAGCATTTTATTGATGAAGTGATGGGAAGAAGTTAGCTAACAATGCGAATGGAGAGAAATCTGTACAGAATGAACCGCCCCCACTTCAGTGAAACAAGTGTAAAGAAAATGAGAATTATGATAACTAGTTCCCAAACCAGAAGTTTGATGATGATGATCGATGTCAGAAACCTATTAATCCAAGGTAGATGGGTAATCTTATACAATCACTATTTCTGATGATGGGTACGATAAAAAAACGGTGAAAGGTACACTTACCATCCACTATAGAACTAATAATATCTAATTTTATTCTTGATATACCCACTATTTTATATATAAATAAATTTCTAAGGGTATTTAGATTCCACCCAAACAACTAGATGTTGAATTAGTAGTGAAAACCCTTAATGGTATGATGATTGCATCTCAAGTATATGATTCCTCTATAGTTGATGTTTGTGGGAATGTTCTTCTTTAAAATCTTTTCATTCTTCCTCTGGATGAATTTGATGTCATCGTAGGCATGGATTGAATTTATCTACATAAATCCCACATCAATTTTCAAGGAAGGGAAGTTATGTTTGATATTTCAAACCAAAATATTATTATTTATCAAGGTGACGATAAGTATGAATTTCCTATGGAGATTACATCCTGTGTATGGGTATTAATTCCCATTCAGAAGGCATGTTTATCTCAAATAATTGGGTAGAAAATCAACATCAATGATATGCCTGTTGTTTGGGAATTTGTGGATGTCTTTCCAGATGAGTTTCCTATCATTCCACCAAAACTTAAAGTTAAGCTCCAAATATAACTCATACCTATTTCCACACCAATTTGAAAGACTCCCTATAGAATGACCCCAATTGAGTTGTATAAATTGAATAAAAAACTACAATAAAAACTTGATAAGGGATTCATTAAGCCAAGTGTGTCTTCTTGGGGTGCACATATTATTTTTGTTAAAAATAAATATAGACCAATATGACTCTATATTGATTATCTGGAGTTGAACAATATCATGATCAATAACAAGTATCCTCTTCCTCATATTTATGACTTGTTTGATAAATTTCATGGAGCTCAATACTTTTATAAGATTGACATTAATTCTAGATATCATCAGTTGAGGGTTAAGAAGAAGGATATACCCAATATGGAATTCCATACAAGGAATGGAAACTATGAATATATATGATGACTTTTAGTCTTACTAATTACCCTAATATCTTCATATATTTGATGAATAGAGTATTTATAGATTACCTAGATCAGTTTTTGTTAGTCTTTATAGATGATATTATTATATATTCAAAGATAAAGGAAGACCATGAAGACCACTTGAGAATTATTCTAAAGACCCTAAAGAAGGAGAAACTATATGAAAAATTTACAAAGTATGAATTTTGGATGAAAAAGGATTCATTTTTGGGTCATATAATCTCAAGAGAGGGTATAATAGTAGATCTATCAAAGACAGAGGATATTGAATATTGTCTTAGACCAACTATAGTGATAAAGATACATAGTTTTCTTGTTTTAGCTAAATATTATCACTAGTTTGTTGATAATTTATCAGAATTATCCAATCCTATGACTAAGATAACTTTAAATGGTAGCAATTTCCTTTATATAGATGAGTGTGAATAAAATTTCAAGGAAATGAAGAGAGGTTTAGTTAGCGCACCTGTACTTATAGTTCTCTATAGTAGAGAAGGGTTTGTAATCTATAGTGATGTATCCAAGAAGGGATTGGTATGTGTTATTATGCAGAATAACATGGTTATAGCCTATTCCTCATGAAAATTTAAGATTCATGAGCAAAATTACCCATCTCATGATTTGGTGTTAGCCGCGGTAATTTTTGCATTAATGATATGGAGGAATTATCTTTATGGAAAAAAGTGTGATATATATACCGATCATAAAAGTTATAAATATATATTCACATAGAATGAGTTGAACATGTTCTAGAGAAGAAGGTTGGATCTAATAAAGTATGATGGTTTCTCAATACATTACCACCACGGGAAAGCGAACAAGGTGGCTGATTCTTTGAGTTGGAAGGATCATGCTAGTTTTTCCATGATGAGGATCACAAAAGATCCAATATTTCTAGTTTTACAAAGGATGGATATGGAAATACTAAAGATGGTGTAAAATTATAATATTTATCAATTTAATGTTCAACCATCCATCCAAGTGAAGATTAAATAGGCACACATTGAAGATGTAGAAATGTATAAGAAGGTTCAAAATATTTCTGAGTTTAACCTTGATCAGGATAAAATGATAAGGTTCAGGAACCATGTATGTGTTCATTCCATAATATATTTATATAATGAGCTATTAGAGGATAATAATATCTCTTAATTCTCTATTCATCCTGAAAGTATGAAGATTTATAGATATTTGAAAGAATACTTCTGGAAGGATGACATAAAGAGAGATATTGCAGAGTTTGTATCTCAGGGCTTGGTATGCCTGAAAGTTAAGGATGGAAGAAAAAAATATAAGGGGATGTTGCATCTAATATTCATACCAGAATGGAAATAGAAGAAAATAACTATAGATTTTATCATTTAAATCTCCAAAAACTCTAAAGGGAGTAATTCTATATGGATGATAATTGATCACCTTACTAAGTCAGAACACTTCATCGCTAGCAAAGAAGACTTCTCTATAGATAATATTATTAGGATATATATTAAGGAAGTGGTAAGGTCACATAGAGTACCACATTACATTATATCTAATCAGGATCCAAGGTTTACCTCAAAGTTCTGGTGGAGTATTTTGTAATCCCTTGATATAGAATTTAGTTTCAACACTTCTTGTCATCCTTATATGGATGGTAAATCTGAAAGAAAAATTCAAAACCTAGAGAATATGTTGAGATCTTATTCCATATATTTCAAAGGTGTTTGGGATAAACCCCTTCCTCTAGTTTAGTTTTCTTACAAAATTAACTTTAACTTAAGCATTCAGATGGCTCATTATGAAACCCTCTATGGAAAAAAATGTAGAGATCCAATGTTATGGATTGAAGTTGGGGAAAAAAGATATTGGGACTTGATATCATTGAATAAATGGTATAGAAGGTTTGAACCATTCCAAAAAATATCAAATAAACACAGAGTCATTGGAAATTTTATGCTAATAATCATGAATGTGATCTAGAATTTTAATTTAGTGAAAATGTGTTTCTATGAATCTCTCCTTGGAATAAGGTTATGATATTTGGGAAGAAATGGAAACTAGGCCCTAGGTATATCAGTCCCTTTGTAATTCTTGATCATATTAGGATGGTAGCCTATTGCTTGGAACTTAATCTAAATCTATCTCAAGCCCATGATGTGTTCCATTTATCTCTAATGAGGAACATACCAGACCCTTCACATGTATTGAGCTCAAAGGTCATACTGCTAGAGTGGGATATTTCTTATGAGGAACAACTAGTTGAAATTTTGGATCGAACATAGAATTTTCTTTGAAATAAGACCACTCACCTAGTCAATTTTTTTCCCGAAAAATAACCAGTTAGAGGAAGATACATGGGAACTTTAGGATATGATGAGGCATAATTAACCTCATTTTTTTGTATCATAATGATGAATTTCAAGGAAGAAATTCATTTTATGGGGGGTAGAATATAACACCCCGTGTTTTTATGAACCTTTTTTAATTAAATTAAACTTATTTGATGTATTTTAATGAATGATACAATAATTTAAAATTTAATTATTTGTTACACCAAGTTAATCTTGTGCTACTTGAAATATTAGCTTAGCTTTCATTACATGCAACACTAAAATTCTATGAAACAAAATTTTATTATTATAATTATTTAAATAAGATAGTTATAACCTATCCATTAAAATTTTAATATTAATAGTAATAACTAAAATTTAAATATTATTTATAATGTTTTCACATAAATAAAACATATTTATAATGAAATATATAATTTTTGATAAAGTTTATATCTTTTGAAAATACTTTTTTCTCAAAAGATCTGCTTTTATGTCCTTTGGTGTACAATAATAAAATTAATTTTAGAAACTTGTAGAAATTTAATTTGATAAAATAAATTTATTTTTTTAATTCAAAATGTCAAAATTATCTTACAAATATTTTTTTTTGATTTTTCTTAAATATTTCAATTTAGGATTAATAGTGAAAAATACCAAATATTAATTGAAAACTTTTTTTCGTCTAATTTATTAATGTTTTTAAATTATATTTTAATTTTTTTAAATTATAATTATTTAAATTTTTAAAAAATTAATCTAATTTAGTTCATTGGAACAAATTTCACACTTAAATTATATATAAAAACATTTGAAACTTTTAAACATTTTCGCTTTTAAAAACCAACTTTCGTGACAATTATGCAGAATTAATTTTAAATTAATTTCTAGCACTTATGTGATAAAGTTTTTTAAAAATGGATCCCATATTTATAATCAGAATAATTTATAACTTTTAATAAGTTCAACTTAGTTTTTTACAAAAAATATTAGTGAAATTAATTAAAATTAATTACAATGATTAAGGTAAAAACGAGTTTACTCATTGGTTAAAATTTAATTTAAGGGTCCAAATAACATATAAACAAGTCCAAATTCCAATTTATGGATATATTTAGACCATTTTACCTCTTTTATAAAAAATAGACAATTATTGGAGCCACATTTTGTAAGGGATACCTCTAAATAGCGTTTACCTTTTTATATATATAAGAATGTCACTTCTCTAGTATAAAAAAAACTCACCCTCACTTATTCACACCTCTCAATCCCTTAGTATCAAGATAAACCTACATAAATCTCCTTTAAACTTCCATAACTTTATCCTATAATCCTCCATTTTTGCATAAATCTAACCAAGTAAGCACTTTTGTGCAAACCAAAAGGAGTTACCCAAAGAATAGGTAACATCCTTAAACAAGAACTTTTGTTTTATTTCTTTCTCCACCCCATAAATTCTTATTATTTTATGATTATATAATAAAATAAATATCATAAATATATTTACATGTTTTTATTATATGTTTATTTCTTTAAATCACACACACTTCCATGAAATGGGATATGCAATCATTGTTCGTGTGTATGAAAGACTACCACCTTGCGAACCAATGCCGTTCGTTCTGCAATTTACACATTTAAAGGTTAATAATATTGATGTAATTTATATTTTATATGATATATATGTTTTATTTATGATTTTTGAATTATTATATAACACATAACTTCAAAATTTCTATTTTTTGGGAATACGATAACTTTATTTGTGGATGTGTGGACTACCGCCTCCTCAAAGCGATGTGATTTGTTCATGCTTTACATGAAATTTATTAAGGATGAGTTTAATAATAATATGTGTTATATATGAAATAATAATTCTAATGGAATTATAATATATATATATATATATATCATTTACTTCTCTTCTTTCTTTGAATACAATAGGGAAATGGAAACATCGTTCATGCATACTTACAACCTACAGTCTACATGAACGATGTATTTTATTTCATTTTTCTATATTTTATAGATTATTATAAATACATTTATAATGAATATATATTATATTTGTGTCATGTTTATCATTTATGATATGATTAAATCATGATCTAAGTAAAATGAAAAAAATATAACAAATCAAAAGCACATGCGAAAAACAAAGTGGTTATTACCCAAAGCGTAACTTGAACATGAAAGTGTTAATAAATAGGAAATAAAAGGTCATAAAAAATAATATATGGTATGATATAATTGAATATATTTCTTTAATATATTTATAATAAACTTATATTAATTATACATTAGGTTTTAATGAGTACGATGAGAGTTAAGACATAAGGTAAGAGGATTTCTAGTTTTACGTTTATTTCTGTAACACTTATGACTTAATAACCACTAGTTTCTTTTGTGTGTTATATATAATAAACATGAATGAATTATATTATCCTTATAATTAAATTTAGGTTTATTTACATATCTATTTTATTATCTCTATTTCATGGGGTTTTACAGTTCAAAATTTACCAAATCTGTCAGGCAATTTTGCCTCAATTTTTCTTCTTTGAGACACATTTTTTGTTATAAACTTATATTATTTTACGAGGTGTATATAATGAAATTTGAAATGTTATATCATGAATATAATTCTTTTCATGATATTTTAATCTTTATTTATTGTTATTATATCATCGGGATTTTGATTCAAAGCTACCAAAGTGGTAAGAGTTTATTGTTACAATCTCATTGTTTATCGGGATTTCTTATGATTATGCTTACCTTGATGAAATATAATGATACATATCTCAATAATTCTAATTAATTTTATTATAATTTGGTTATTCATGATATAATAATGTAATGGTGACATTGTTCTACTCATTGGTACTTAATATTATTAATAAAACCTTTTCAAGAAAATCTGACTTCATTTCTTTCTTCGATCAGAAATCTATTTTCTTTCAAAACCTTGTTTTTTAAAAGTATTTCAAAAAATATATTAAATTATATTTTAATATTATTTTCAAAGAAATATTATTTAAATTATTTTAAAATCTTATTTTTATGTTTTAAAATATATTTTTAGAGAAAAGTGTTTTCAAAATGTTTTATGTATTAAAATTGTTTTTCAAATAAAAAATAATACTTTTCTAAAAAAATGTTTTAAATGGACTTTCAAAAATATTTTACATCTAAGATAAAATCCTTTGGTGTTACTATTTACTTTCTAGGGATATGATCGAAGGGTACCATTCATATTCTTTTATAGAATTGTTTATGTTTTAATGACACATTGTTTATGAAACCTATTTCACTTCTATGAGATATATAGTTATGAAACCCACTTATTTTAACGAGTTATTATTTGATGAAATAATTATGAAACCTACTTATTTTCTATAGGTTATGATATGATGTCATGTTTATGATACCCATTTAATTTCATGGGTTATGATATGGTTGTTTATGATCTTATGGGCAAAGTATATATGATTTCATTATGAGACGGGTGGGACCTATATCTACCTCTAATGAATTGGGTAAAGATTTATATATGATGAGATAGAAATGAATGTAACAATCATTAAACTCAATTTAATAAAGTATTTTTTCTATTAAAATGGTCTTGGGAGTGAAACTTGACTACTAATATGGTCATGGGAGTGAACCATGAATACCAATATGGTTTCAAGAGTGAACCCATTCCACTAAGATGGCCTTGTCATTATGACTTGACTACTATGTAAATTATTTTATACGATTATGTGTATTCCACAATTCCATATCTTATTCCTAGGTTATCCTTTAATGGATTATGATCTTGATTCCCTTATGATTAATGTCTTATGAACTTTCAATATTTATTCCATGAATCATGTTTATGATCTTTGATACACAGAGTATGATCTTCTAATGTTATGGTTCTATTATCATAACATTATGATCATGCTTATTCTTACTTATCACCCTTGTTTACCGTTAATGAGCATCAAGAAATAACCACTTTTTATGTTTCCTTTCCCCAGGTTATGAAGATATGTATTATGTATGATGTTTCTAAGAAGGGTTATAGTCATGAAGAACCTAGTGGGAAATAATTTATGTGATTCCCCAAAAAGATAAAGTAAGAACCTTATATTCGATAGCATGAATGACACACAACACCAAGTGTTTAAGGTAATATAATATCTAGATACTTTATAATATATTTATGATTTAAAATATATTCTATATATTTTAATACATGAAACATAGAGTTAGTTTACGGTACATGCAAGAGTGACCTTCCTTGATGTATTACATTACACACAAGACCAAGTTTTATCGAACAATAATATATTATTAAAATATAATGAGATATAAACTAGTCGTTCAATTAGTAGTTATGAATAGTAATAAATAAATTATAAAAATTATGGTTTATAAAAATATATAATTAATTAATTGGTTACAAATTAATTATAGATGAATATAATAAGCAATTGAATATAAAGTGAATATTTTTATAGAAAACCATTTTATGCTAAAAAGGTTGTTTTACACTAATAGATTAAATTAATTAAAATTAGTGAGTAATATATATATATATATATATATTCAAACAAATAGTTTTTATATCCATCCATTAGGTTTGATAGACATAAGATAAGAAAAAGCTCTATTTTACACATAAAAAACAATATTTTAATAAAGGTAATTTTACCGCCTTTTAATGGAGAACACATTTTAAATCTTAATATTGATACTTTAATTTATTTAATATGTAAAAATAAACTTAATATTTGAAATAGAAACATAATAATTTGGTTAGGGTGATTTTTTTATATTTTTCTGAAATATTTTATTTTTTAATGAATAGTTAAAAATACTGAATTTTAGTTCAAAACTACTTTTCATCTAATTTATTTATAAGGTTAAATTATATTTTTAATTGATTTTAAATTTATAATTAGATAATATTTTTACCAATTAATACAATGTATTTTATTAGAATTAATTTCAGTTTTAAATTTATTATAAAAGCATAGAATTATTTTGGACGTTTTTATTTTAAAAACCGACATTATTGTCCCTCATATGGGATGAATTTTAAATTAATTTTAACCACTTATATGATTGGAATTTGGAAAAATGGATTAAATATTTTTAATCATCATAATTTATAATTAAAATAAAACCAAATTTGTTTTTGACCAAAAATATTAGTGGTAGTGATTAAAATTAATTACAACAATTAAGGTTAAATTAAGCTTAATAAGAGACGAAACCTTAACCATAAGACCCAAAAAGACCTATAAAATTTTACAAAAACTATTTTATGATAATATATAAACCCTGTACTATCTTTTATCTAATTGGGTCCATCATTGGATCCACTTGCAACATGAAAAACGTAATAATAATTCCTTTGTTAAAATATTACAAGAGTGCCACTACTCCTCAACTATAAAAACCACCATTTCTCCCCATTACTCACACCTATCAAACCACTTAGGTTAAAAAAAATCTACCCAAATATCTTCTCAACACAACTCTCCTAGACCTTGAGTCCTCAATTTTGGCAGAAATCCTTCCAAGGAAGCCTTTTGGTATAAACCAAAAGGAGTTACCCACTTTTAAGGCAATTATTTCCAACAATCACTTTTCCTTAAATTACTTCTACACAACTTAAAATATTCTTCTACCATGTTAATATAACAAAAAAATTATCCTCAATATACTATGGTGTTTTTATGATAAGTGTTTTACCTAAACATACACACACATCTATCTAATGGGTAACAAACATACTGTTTATGTGATTGACGAACTACTGCCTCACAAAACGATGATTGTTCACTTTTATTTTACCACATCTCATAGTGGTCATTATGATAGAAACTATGTTTATATATGATATATATGATATTTCATATTTCTTTATACATTTTTAATCCTTTTATTACACATACCATTAATACTTTCCATTTTACGTTAATATGATATCATCATTTGAGGAAGTGTGGACTACCACCCCCTCGAAGCGACGTGATTCATTCACACTATACATGGAATGTATAAAAGATGATTTCAATTAAAAATATGTGACATAAAAAACCTATATATTATATTCATGAAATATTTACCTTTATGGAAATATACTATATATATATATATCATTTTCATTATTACCCTTTCACACACTTAAAAAGTGATAACGTCGTTCATGGATGTGTAGACTACCGCCTCCTCGATGCAATGTGATTATTTTTACATAAAAATAATTATATATATAAGTATATATTATTAAATAAATTTTTATTTATGATATAATGATCTGTAATGATATGGTGTTAATTACCTTATTTCCATAACAGTCATTGAAAAATGGAAACATTAATCGAGTGTATGTATGACCTACCATCTCCATGATTGTAACGTTGATTAATTTCTCATAAAAATATTTAATTATTTATTTTCAAAATATAATTGATGTATAAATATAATAATTAAGTCATTATTATTATTTTATAGATATTATATAATGACCCCTTTGAACATAATTGACCCACCAAAAATGTTTTTTTCACATAAATCAAATTTGGTCAAAACACTTGAAGTAAACTTTATTGTTTAATTATTTGTATAAAAAATATTAAAAATTGAAATAAAATTAATGATAAAAATGATAAATGTTCTCAATAAAGTATAATATTAAAATAAGTTTATTATACTGGAATTTAAAGGAAATTCCTTTGAAAGAAAACACAAGGAAATGTATTCTTGTCTTACTTTTCTTTCCATAAGGCATACACCATATACACCACTTACTTCTTTTGTGTAGTGTATATACTGCCCCTTTTGATAAATTATATCATCAATCATTTTTCATCATGGTATAAAAAACTTTACTTAATGTGAATTATGATTTAAATGTTTCAAGTGGTATGGGACACTTTGGGATGTTTAAAGATTATTTTCCTTAAAAATGTTCCTAATGATTATCTTTGAAATATCACTTCATTTTGTGATTGTTAACTTTATATTGGAAAAATCACATTATTGGAATAAATTTTCATTGTAAATTACCTTTAATATCTATATTCTTGCACAATGGATATTATTATTTCCTAAACTGTATATCATTTTTCATACGATGTTCACTTTGACCTTTATTTAATTAACTGGGGAATTATTGTTAAATATATATCTTCTATTCAATATGGTTAAAATTTTGATAAGGTACATTGTTTATTATTTATATGAGGAATGTTTTGGACTAGTATTACATGGATGGGCCCTGATTATAGATAGCCCCTCAATGCATTGGTAGTCTCATGGGATGAGTCATTTTGATAGCCACTTTATATGGGGTTTTACCTAATATATTGTAAACCATATTGTAAAAGGTCTTGAAAGTAAAGGTACCATGTACTTAGAAAATATAGATTCTAATAATCAGTAATTCCCTTTATTTATTTTTAGTTATTATTCATCCATTATATTTTTCATCGACATATCTATGGATACATTTAATTTTCATTTCATTGATTAAATGGCATTAATTTTTATTTTATAAATTTCCATATTTATTTTTAATTATCTAGTTATTTGAATGGAATTTGTTTCCAGTTATTACCTTGATATATTGTTTATTCACTCTATTCAATTTATTGATTACATGGTATGTGTGTTCATTTATTCACCATTCCATGATTATTATTCTCATTGATTCATTATTAATTACACTATAATTTAACCTTACTGATAATTTGATCTCACCCTTATAATGTTTCCTTTACCTAGGAATCCAAGAAAAATACTATGAAAGATATATAGGGATATACTATATGGAATAAATTTATCCTCTAAGTATTTATTTAGTTAGAAAAAAATTATGTTGTAATTATCATATTAATTTGTAATGCAAGACTCATGTATGTATCTGGTTTACTAATACTACTAAACTCTTAGTCCTTAGGGATTTTATTTTTTGTAATTTTTGCCAATGTAATTGATATAAGACACTAAATTTTGGATATCTATGGTCAGGTCACTACAATATAGCTCACATATGTACTAGTGTTTTTGTTTCCATGTTTCCAAAGGCACCAAAATACTATGGTCTTTGGGTGTTTGTGTAATTTATTAAGTATTCCACAAAAAATAATGTAATGTCTATGTATGAGAAGTGATATTTGCTATAGTTTTCAATAAAATTAATCATAACATATTCATTTTTTATTTTTCTTATGTTCTTGGGATGTATTTATATTATATTATTTTATTTATTCCATTTGAATCATATTTATGAATGTTTTATACTTAGTAATGTGAGATATAGTTTAATGAATAGTTTTATATGAAGGTTTTTGTGGGATATATCTCTTCCCATAAGTAGAAATAGGGAAAAGAAATCCACAAACAAGGTCTACTAATTTAGGAATGGAAAAAATGAAATATAAAACATTAAATAATTGTACCTCACTGTCTATTATTTATCTATTCTAACACTGATCTTGATCGATTTACCCTAGCATCAACCAATTAATTTATAAATCCGAAGGTTTCTAACATGAATTGGAATCACCAAACTATTTGGTAAGAAAAAATTGAATACCTAAATACATAATTTTCGTGTAAAGTGTTTCTCTAGTAGTTAAAAGTATTAATATGATAATATTTAGAAAATAATTTTTTTAGATTCACAAAGTGATTTGAAATTTGTCATAAAGTCCTTGAGGATTTAGTGAAAGTATGAGATTTTTAGAAATATGAACTAAATAATAAGACATTATTTGGAGAGGGGAACCACACTTTGGTTTGTGTATTCTCATGGTTTTTAAAACCACATCACAATATTTATTTTGGAATGATATAGGATATCATTTAGATAACATTATAGTGAACTTATAAATCTATAATTTTGGACCATATCTCTATAGGCCTTGATATCATTGAAAAAATGATGAATTCTTCAATCCATAATTATAATTACAAAAGTTACCTTTAGAAAAATTTCATTTTTACGTATGTTACAAAGGGGTTTGGTATGATCTAGATCAAGGCCGCTCATATATACTTATGAATATACCCACCACAATTTTTATCTCTATACAAGGTATTAATCCTTATATAATCCCTTTTCTAAGATAATAAATAACTAATAGACATGGATAATTTCAAATATAGTATAATACATCCCATACGTTGATGATCATTCAAAATAGACTAACCAACATGAGTGATAACATAAAATTTTATTAATCCAAGTAGTTAAGCACATCACATACCACCAAACTATGGATGAATATGAATTTACACATTCTAATTCAATAAAGGGAGAAAATTTCATATTTTTTATACAATAGGATAAATCCTATATTAGTTAAACTCAACTAATGACATGATTTGAAATATATCCATCCACCACCAAATAAATTCAAGCGTAAGGATAGTGTAAGAAAGTTATCAAAGTGTGAATTATCACATATTATGTATTTTATTAAAATTTATTAATGTGGATTAAATGAATCATGCAACCTTAAATATATAAACGATTGAATGAAATTATATGTGATAAACTTATGTTGGTATACCCAGATAATAAGTCTATACTTATTTTTTTCATGATTTCATTCTGTGTCATATACAACATTCTACTCATGAGAATATTAACATTAAATAAAAACCCTTAATACTTCATGATTATCAATGATTAAGGAAAAATAAATGGAATGCTCTAAGAAGATTTATTCACTCAAATATTCATGTAATATAGGTAGAACACATGAACTAATTATATATAATGATCATTTTTATTATAAAACCAAGATATATTACTATTGACTATTATTATTACATATATTCTCCCATGTACCTAACCTAGAGACATCACATAACCCTTTTACCTCCAACATGTTAATTTATTTTCTAATGTATCCAGTACATTCTTCTTTTTATCCACCTAATAAATAATTACATAACCCCACTTAATTATTTATTGAATGGGATAGTATTTTATAAGGACATGTTTGGTTCTTTAATGAGACCAAGGTTCCTTAGATTGAAAACAACACAATTATCTTCACAGTGAAGCTTAATTCTTCCAAAATTATAGGAACCACCCTATTTTTAATGAAAAATTCCTTTATCCAATCATATTATTTTACAACATCTAATAAAATAATGTACCCTACTTTTGTTTTTGAGTCATCCATGTTGTATTTTTCAAAACTCTTCAAACTGATTACTTTAGTGTTGAGGTAAAATATGAAACTAATTTGAGATCACATATAATCATTGTTATTTTGGAAAATAACATCAATGTAACCCCTTTTAATAATCTCACCCTCAAATCCAAAGATACACAACATATACTTACTTATTATCAACTACTTAAGGATATTATTTGCATAAATATATCAAATCTCCCCAGATTTAAATTGGTATATAATTTTTCTACTTGGATCATAGAAGAAAATGGTCTATGTACGAAAATTTTTATACCTAATATATCCTATTATAAATGTATATGAAATTTGATCCATGTTCCTATTTATAATTTTTAGGACATTGAGATTTCATAATACTCATTCCATAAAATATTAGTAAAAAATCCTTCATGGAATTCACCATTATAAAAAATTATATCAATTTACTAATACATGTGTTCTAAATTTGTAATTGAGAACATAGAAAATTCAGTGATGGATATATATTATACAACCTAAATTATTCTATCCCACATTATTCTACCTATTATTTATAGGGTTTCCTTGATCACTTCCAAGATTTTATGGATCCTACTTAGATGGTATATTATTTTTGATCAGTGTTCAGTGGGTCTCCCCTCAATATACTTTTATTTTATCTTTTTTCTTCATATATATTTAGTGTTGTTTTTTATTTTACTATTTTTTGGTGGTGGAAATGTTTCTCTTCATTTTTTATTCTTTGAAACCCAAAACTCTCTGATGATCATTCATTTCCTCTATCTCCCCTGAGATATAAGGTTCCTAGGTTTTTGTTTCTGGTTTTGGCCCCCTTAGTGTGAGTTCTTCCAAGGACTTTGTTTATTTAGCATCTATCCTAGAGTAGATCTTTCGATTCAGATCTCTGTGGTTCCCCTCACTGGTGAGGTTTCTTAGTATCATTTATTATGTCTTCCATCTAGGTGTGTTGACTTTACTTCATGCCCCTAAGACATATGGATCACTAGAAGTATACTTTTCAGGGTGAAGTGATCATGGTTGAGGTGTGTGGAGAAATTTTCAGTTTTTAAAGGTATGGGTGGTCACTATTTTTTTTATATTCTAATTATATATAATCTGTCAATGTCTTTGGTTTTTTAGTTTATGTATTTTGTTCATGAGTTTTGTTTGGTTCCTATTTATGGTCATATAGACTTATGGTGGTGGATCTATTTCTTCATGCCTCTCATATAGTTCATTGGTACTCTTTTATGATCTATTTTTATAGTAGTTGTTATTTTATTTCACCGATGTTGTCTTATTTAGTGAAGGAAACATGAGTTCTCTAGGGGAGTCTTTCTGAGTTTTATGAAACTATGAAGTGAAATATGGTTGTAGCAATGAAGAATAATTTGTGTTATTATAGGTTCAGGTGGATTGGATCACGACTTAGTGGTGAAGTTTCTTCTTATGATGTTCTAGTTTTTTCCATTTCTAATAGAATTTCATTATTATGATGATGCTATGGTAGTGATGTCAATTTTTCTATGGAATATCTCTCATGGTGGGAGGCTCAATGGTTTTTTATGGTCATTTATTTCTATATCATGATAGTGATTTGGTGGTGATGGTGGGGCTCTGGTGGATGGTGTTGCTTTAAGTTTTAGATGGTGTTGATTTAGGTTCCTGAGAACAAGGGGAAAAAGCATGTGTGATGTGATTCCAAATCCCCCATGGACACCAACATGATTTACTTATATACTTACCTTGATTCACCTAACCTGACTTGCATGAGTTCTTTCAAATTTGTCATTACCTTTTGGGTTTGGATCCTATATATGTGGGTTTATAGTTTATTTTTAGGTTGGACCACCCAAGAAAGATATATATGTTTGGTTCCCACTCATCCTTAAAGTATGTATTTTAAAATAGAAACAAAATTAGTGGATTAGATAGTGTTATAAATAATTACAAGAAACCTATTTGACCTGTCTCTATATATCATCATACCCTATATGCAGGCTTCTTCACTCATGTATTTCATCAAGAAACAATTTTACAACCATACCATTATAGAATATAAAGTCGAGAAATAATTTCTACTAAGTAGCATGTTATCCACACACAACACCTAAAATTTCATGAATTATCCCAAAAATAATCCCCCCTAAGTTAGTAGGGATGACACATGAAACCCAAAAATCATTCCTCTAATAATCCATGAGTTTTTTACTATCACCAAGGGTATAACACACACATATGAGAGGAATTTACCTCATAAATTATTAGGAAAATAATAAGTAGAACACTAATAAACTCCTTATAATATAACACAAAACCAATACCATAATGAATGTATTATCATATATGAAACCTAGTCTCTAAATGAATACATAAAATAAGAAACTCATACGGTAGTAGCTCCATAAACACCAACTATCTTCATGATGGACTTCAACCTCATTCCCTCCTCCTCCCATATACATTGCCACTACACATCCATCTCAAACCACGTAACCTTATACTCTAACCTCATGAAATTATAGAATATATATATATATATATCACAAGATTAGGACATCCCAGCTTATTCTACACATATAAGGAGAGTGAAAAATGAGGAGTATTTGGTCATCTATATCACATTATTCCTGGATATTGGATAAAACACAAGAAATAAAAAACCTCCTATGGGAATATTTCGAGCTATCCAACTAAATTATTGATTCATAAGAAATAAAATAAACTAAAATATATAATAGTACAATTACCCAACCTAAGGGTATTGTACCCAACATGATGATACTATTCCTGCAACTATCACCACCACACATCATAATCTCTTCCACCATTAGCCAAAACATGATTCAACTCCATAAAAACCAACATAACTTCTCATTCCTATTCTTATAATCAATCTCATATTAATAAAATACTAACTGTGTTAGTAAATATATATTATTTAGTTTCACTTAATTAATTAACCACATTAACAATCAACATGATTAATAAGAATTGTAGTAGAAAAAAATATCAATCAACAACATCTACTCATTCTTCAATACTTATTGAATAATTCATGCATAAACAACACAAAACATTAATTCCATATTTCCTCATTTTATTTTATTAAAATATTTTTGTTACTTAAGTAATTATAAATATAAAATATAATATTAATATGAACAATAATAAAAATCATAGTAGCATAATTATCATACAAACAAAGGAAATAATACATGAGAAATAACATAAAAATCATAAAAATCATATGTGATTTAATTATTCACTTCCAATTCCCTTAATCAATCTCATTAAATTCATTATGTTGAGTCTAAATACTTACTAATAGAAAAAAAATAAAGAAATTTTTTCATTCGAAACATAATAAAGAGAAGATTTATTTCAAATACCATACCTTAAATATATCTTCAATGATCATATCATAAGTATGAGAAAATAACGATGAAAAAATACCACTATGTTCTCAAGAGTAACCCTAAAAAACCTATGACATATCAATATCTATTAAAAATTTGACCAAAAAATAGTAAAACTAAATCCATATCCCCTTCCATGACCACATGAGAGGGAAAATAGAATAGTAATGAAGAAAAAAAGAAAATACTATAATACATAGAATAAAAGAGTACCTCAGATCAAGAAATAATAATTCATGTATAGAAGCAGGCTTAAGATCTAGCATAGGAGTCCAAAATAATCTAAAATCAAACCCAGTGATATCTAGTTTTCATGGAAGACCAAGAAAATATATTTAAAGAAATTTTAGGGTCAATTTTATTTTAAATATCCAAATGGTCTCACCACAATGTGGGGAAGGATTCACCACGACATAATAATGTTTTTCAAAATGAGATCTAAGGTTTAAAGACTTCAAAAAAGAAAAATCCCTATAAATATAATTAGTTATTTTTCTATAGAATGTTCCTTTGACCACCACCACTATGTAAAAAAATCATGTTATAGTTCTTTTATCCCATAACTTAAATCATTAAACAACCAAAATATAGTCCCTTTGACTATATATATTTCTATATTATCTCCATGAAACCACAAAGTCATATAAAACAATTTTTTCAACCATCTCATGGCTCACAAGGACTCTACTAAGGAACTACACCAACCAAAATGACCACCTCAACCCAAAAAATAACCATCACATCATAAAAAATCCCAAAATAGTTGTTTCACAACTCAAATTCACAAAACTATCAAATCATAAAACCAACCATGGAAATAGTTATAGCCCGACTACACCTAGAAATAATCATGGAAAAGGAGAGAACCACCACACAAGTGGTACCCCTATAAATCGTAAAACACCACTTTCCACCACTAAACCACACTCGAGCTATACTCTAACATTCTTAGCACTCTAAAAAACAATATGGAGGACTAGGAAAATATGTACCTCTACTTTAAATAACTACTAAATGATTCTCATCCTTGATAATCAAATAGATAAAGAAAGAAAGAAAATGAAATAACCTCAAAACCAAACAACCTATATGATATCTCAAAATTAGGAACCTTTATATCATGATAATAATAAACATGATAGAAAGGAGAGAAAAACTTCAATCATAGAATAATTAAACAATAAAAACATTTAAATATGAATAAAAATATCAAAAAAATATTTGGATACTGATCAAACATCTATGAATCATGTTCCCATGTACACATCTTTAAGACATTAGTTCACTATAAGATATGAACTAATGGAATGACATGACCATGAAACATATTCTCATGATGATCCTAGATCTCAACAAGACACTCCATGAATGTCTCATCCTCCTCAACATCTAACTAACCCTAATCAATATAATGATATTAATCACGATGATACTAAAGAATCTATGACACATGGAATATGTAATGAATTTGATATATTTGTAGAGGATGAACTAACTAATATACCACTTAACTAATAATATATTACACCTTGAAAGGATCAATGAATCAAGGATAATCCTTAACACCTCAACCAAAACTCTAATACAAAAAATTAAAATACACCTTTAATAACATAGGATCACCAAACTAAAACTCCATATGTCTCATACTATGATAAATATAAGAATTTTAATAGTCTTGATCTATCATCATTTTCTCACAACTCACTTGAACCTTATCTATTATGATATGCACCAAATATAGTACTTGAATGGCTGAACCAGAAACCCATGTCTAGCATAATAAATATCTTCAAGGATTATGTTAAAAAAACTCTAATTGAGTTATGCCAATGGAATAGTGATACACATTATTATAGGAAAAATCAACCAAGATAAATGATTCACCTACAAAACTAAAAAATATGGAACACATTTTGCAAAAAATTCCATCTTGAATCCGGATCATCTGCTCAATATAATCAACAATCTAAGAATCAAAATTAGTTCTAAGGAATAGCTAAGTTCCAAAAGCACACAATTATTTCTTCTATTATCACATGCTAAAGTGATGATCATGAATAGATATGATAATCCTTAGAACACCATGGAGCTTTAAAATATTTTATAAATACAACTACACTAAAAAATAAATTTTCATTAACTCCATGATCACATATAAATGAAATGAATTAATAAACTAATCTCAAATCACCAAAATATTATCACATACTCCCTAAGCACAAGGAAAAATAGTGAAAAAATTCATTGAAATATCCTCCCATTTAAACTATGGAGAATCTAAAGTCTGTAGGAAACTAATAAAAAATATGATGTATAGAATTCACATACTAATAAAAAAATCATCTAGACATAAACAAAAACATCTACCTCTTCATCCCCAACTAGTAGAATTGAACTATCAAATCTTGAAACATCTTGTATATCTAGGATGTGATACTAAATATTATTTATCATATACAAAGAGAACCACCACACACACTAATAATAGAGAAAAGTGATTCCCCTGAAACAATATCAAATGTTGACCATACACTAACCATCCCTCGAGAGAATCTACATGGAAATCATGATCTCTCCAAACCTCCACCTCAAGATCTCTGAACTGAGACAACTCTAATTTTTATAACAATGAATATTTCACTATCATTTCATATAGGAAAACATTACAACCCACTATATCCATATAAATATTTAAATTTAAATGATACTCCATCATCTTTTACAAACCTTTGAAATTTTAAAAAACATTTGTATATGAAATCCTTATCAACACATTAGCTACTAAATTCTATTTACCCAGTGTATAATAGATCTAAAAATCATCATCTTACAAGATCTCCATCCACAAATGCTGACACATATTAAAATTGAGATATAAGAAACTATATATTAGGAAATTGTGATTTGTGAAGACTATAAAGTTCTCACTAATGAGGTAATGGCATGATTATTTAGGGAAAACAACACCGCCACAAGCTTAAAATCATGGGTAACATAGTTACACTAATAAAGATATAACTTCCAATACTATTATAAGATCACTAATTTATATTTAATAAAAAAACAACCCAAATCATGATTATAGGAATCATATAATACATTGAATATGGATTTTTTATTTTAGAAAATTAAGAATAGAAACACTAATTAACTTCTTCTTCAGATACAAAAACACAAAAAACACTAATTTATCTATATAAAGTCCTGATCCTTTCTAGCCCAATAATTTAAAGGAACAAAAATCTGAGAGAAATTAGAATCAAACCTTAGGTAATAATCTATAAGACCAAGGAAACTATGAACCAATATAATATTTTTGGTAGACACCCAAGAAACAACTTCCTCAATATTTGAAGAATATACTATCATGACTTTCTAAGACATGAAATTCTGAAGGAAGTTTACTTCACACATTCAAAACATTCACTTAGATAGATTTCCATATGACAGATGACATTACTTAACTATCTGAACATACCTAAAATTATCAAATCAATCCTCATCCAACCATGAATACAAATTAATGACACCAATGAATACAACAAAAAATATATCTAGGAACACATGAAACACTAAATTCATTAGCCCCATGAAATCAGCTAAGGAATCTATGACCTGAAAGGGAATTATAATGAACTCAAAGTATTCATAATGATATCTAAAGGAAATATACAAGATATATACTTATTTCACCCATATATGATGATAATAGAGTAATAGATTTATCTTTAAGAACTGATTAGCTCCCTCTAAATATTTAATAATATAATCAATATTTCAAAGGGAAACATGATTTTTACCTATCAACTAATCCAACCAATAAAAATAAATGCACAATTAAAAATTTCTATTTTACTTTTTTTGTGAACAATAATGAATCACCCTAATTATAAACACTATATTGGATAAAACCCTTCGGAAACAGATATTCTATTTGAATCCACAACCATCATAACTCAAAAAGAACAATCTAATAAGGAGGAAACCAAATTATAGAGACACCATATTATAACTATATCCTAGACTCAATATCACATCGATGAGGTAGTGTCACAACCTATTTAATAAATAAATCAATTAACTCCTACACAACTCCCAAAAACACCACTTTCTAAACACTTATAAATCCTAACTTAAACATTTATAGAAAATAAGAATGTGACTGTTGATTCTTATGACCTATATGATTCTTTCAATTTCCAATGAGCACTCCATTATTTCCTTCCACATCGTATAAAATAATTACCCATAAAAAATATTAAATAACATCCTATATTAAATCCAAAAAATCTATTATATGGATTGAATTTATAGATGTATCTATAATAAGGAAAGAAATTTTTTCAATTGATGACACCTCATCATCAACTAGAAACTTAAAACCATCTCAAATATTATATACTAACCTCTAAATAGAATAGTCAACACCAATTAAACCGGATGTCTCTATATCATGATACATAGATCATGAATGAAGGTTGGTGAAATAAAGGACTACAAACCTCATGAATCAAAAAACCATATATCAGGGTAAAATATGAATATATAAAATCTCAACTAACATATTCTATTCATAGTGTTGGAAAGTATATAAAATATATCTAACAAATCCATAATCGTTGGATCACTAAACCTAATGATAAAATCCACCATGACCTCACTCAACCCTGTTTACCTATGGATGAGGGGAATAATAAGGTTGGAATATAATTTCTATATGTCCTCTCTTTACAAAACAACATATGGACTTTTTATACTAATAAGTCATTTGAGGAAACTTCTATAAGGGTTGTGCATAAAGCGAGAAACCAAATCTAGTATAACCACTAATAAAGGCCAGACACTGAAACTGTCAATGCTTGTGGCCTCCACACAAAAAAAATAATTTTAGAAATTTAGGTAGAGATAAATAAGATTTTATTAATTATGAAATTAGAATAAAAAATTCTAATAAATACTCTTTATTGGATGAGACATAGAATGAAATGATAAATGATAACTTCCAAATATAGTTTTTCTCTTTAATAAGTTATGAAGACTTATATACCGAGATGATCTGGTATACACTAGAATCTTCTCTATTACCCCATAATTCTCCATCATCTCAAGATAAATATTCACAATAAATGGAGTACCTAGCATTGTATATCTAGATCCAATGCATGATAAAAAATTTCACCTCAGCTTCCTCATCAGGAAGAAGGTCAAAAGCCCAATAAAGAATATTCTTGAATTGAATTCCCAACCCTTGTACGTTAATCTCCCCTAATAGAGATAAAGTTACTCATGTTATCACACTACCTTCAATGTCTATGAAATGAAATCATTTGAAAACTAGTTGTTAAAATTCTCTAATAATATCTTTGAATCCTCACAATCACCAAGAAATAAGATCAACTACAAACCATAAGTTACCCTTAATAATCTAATAACCATTAGAATATAATACTACTTCCTAGTATGGATAAAATTTAAATTAATCACAAGATTTTTCAATAATTTCTATATATCTTAGTCAAGTATTTTCCATTATAATTTAACAAGATCTAATAATAAAAATCATGTAGTGTTTCCATAAAGAATCATCATCTTCAAGGTCAAACCTTTTTTGGCCAACTGAAGTATCCTATTGTTCCTCCACCACATGAACCACACATGAATATCTTGTACTAGGTATCTCTAGAAAAGAAAAAATAACTTATAAGAGAAATAATATTAAATTTATTAATATTAGGTAATTTAATTCATTTTAATTGCCCAATAGTTTCCCCAATTCAAACATAGGCACAAACAATATAATGTATGTACTACACATATCTCTCTACCTCAAAATCATTTAAATAACATTTTATTATTATAATTAGGATTAAGGTCCTTCCATTAGATCTCAATCTCCATAATTATTTGTATCTTGAAATTTATCCCTTTATTATGTCATGTACTTTGTTTAATAAATACTATTACCCTACCAAATCCCTATTTTCCTCATCAATTCCAAACTACAAACTCCATAATAACTCTCATCCATGGATCTAATATCATTTGTCCACAACTTATATTCACTAAAAGACTTCTTAGGCTAGTATAAAAGATAATTTTGACCCAAAAACCCACCTAAAATAGGCCAAGGGATGAATATTATCACTAAGGGAATAAAACATGCATATAGAATCCATTACAATTATAATTTCCAAATAACATAAGAATGAAACCACTGATATACTCTATATAATATAAAAAAACAATAACATAATGCATGTAATTTTATACATTAGATAATGTCTCCAAATGAATACCCAAAATAAGAAACTCTTATGGAAGTGCCTCCATGAACAACAACTAAGTTTACATTATGAGAAAGTAATGTCCAAACCGATGACCAAATACCTATGATAAATCTAAAAAAATAGATATATAATATAAGGGTGATTATAGATTTATACATAGTGGGATAATCCCCATAATACTGCATGAAAATAAAGAATTATCATACTAGTTCCTTAGTGAATAAATCAAAAAACTAACTTATTACCTAACCATGTCAACTACAATCCTAACCTCATTGAGGATCACTCACCCAAAAACACACAAAATTATAGTAGTATAATGTCAATAATATATAAATATGTTGGTACCCCATATCCACTTACCCACTAAACTAGTCATCTTTGTGCCCCAATGTCGTACATCCTAGTGCTCCCACCCCCTTTATATCCTTATAACCATATAATCAAAATTTGTATAACCATATATTCTCATCAAATCCATAAATTTATACCACAACCATATACCATATATCCATATATATATATATATCAAATAAATGGAGATAATATATCATAAATAACATCAATCCCATGATCCCTCCTATAATATACATCTATACCATGCACCTATATCAAAACTGCATCACCTTATGATATAATCTCAGATAATCACAATGTTTCATCTAAGGAATTAGTTAATGGATTTATTGACAATTAATTGAGTTGATATAGGATAAAAATAAAATAATAGTAGAAAATAAGGTGTACATGGAAATACATGAACATGTATTTGATATTATAAAGATGATAATGTAGATGGATGAGATGGGTAACCAACTTAGAGCATTAATTTGTGATATTTTCATAATATTATCTCATTTGGTGAAAATTGATGAAATGGGAATATTTGGTTATATATAGATATGCTCATGTGTGTATCTATAGAGATGTTAGATGATGTAATATATGTTTATTCAAACATAGTATATCCTTAGAATAGGTTTTATGATTCTTGAATACATTTGGAAATGTTTGGAAAAAAATATGGGAAAGTATGGAATTGTATAAGACATGAGGTGATATAGAGATTTTTATGAGGTAATATATGTCTATTTTGACATATTATTATAGTAAAGGGGGTTTTATCATTTTTAATAGAATTTAGAGAAGGTTGGACAGAAATTTGGTAGTTTTTAGAACCATGTAATACTAAACAGGTTCTTACCAAGGCCATGTAATATTAAATGTAGTATAGGGAAGCTATGTAAAAGTAAATATAAATGTATATTTTTTTTAAAAATTATCTAAATAATACTCCATATTATTAAGTGTAAATCTAAAAAAATAAATATATAATATTAAATCATCCATGCATAATTATAACTCAGATGGTATGTAAGAGCAACATAGGATTTTGAAGGTTACATAAGAATAAATTGAAGTTGTTTAAGATTAATCCGTGAAATTTTAAGGTGGTATAATAATAATAAATAGAATAAACTAGCCATATATGAGTGAAATAAAACATACATAAGAATATATTTATGGATTTTTATGAGGTTCTATGTTATGAAGGAATATAACCTGCTACAATCAGACATTCATAATTATAAACCAAGTCTCTAAAAGAGTAAATAATTATTTAATGGTTAGGTCATGATTATTAAGATTACTTATATTTGGATAAAGAAAAGAAAATCCAACTTGGAAAAGGATTTTAATTCCATAACAAGTCTAGAAGTTTTTGGAAACCATTTTAGAAACTAACTTTTCATGTTGTGATGAATGTTTCCACATAATGATTGGAAAATAAATATATAATTCAAGGATACTTTTTGAGATGGATTTATTAGGTATTATTGGTGGTTATGAAATATAATTTATCAAATAAAATTAAATTTATTAGTAAATATTTATTGTCAAATAATAAAATATATTATTTTAAAGTATAAGAACTTGAAATTTGGTTTGATGTTTGAATTTTTAATTATGAATTTCAAAATTTTTGTCATATAAAAGAGGTTTTACTATGTAGTTGAAAAATAGAGGATAGAGAGATATATTGGTTTAAGGTAAAATAGAGAAGAAGAATGAATTTGGATATAAAAGTGGGATTCATTGAATATATAAATTTAAAAATGGATTGATTTGTTATTAAAAAAATTTATATTTAATATTAGTTTTGTGGGGAATTTTCTTGCACAAAAGATGAAAAAAAGTGAATAGATTCCTTGATGTTCTACTATTTAAATTAGATGATTATTAAAGAAGATGGAATAAAGTAACAGAATTTATATTATATAATTATCTTTATATATATTCTTATTATTGTTTATAATTTTTGGATGTTAATAACACAACACTTCTAACATAGGGTTGATCATATATGGCTTAGAGCAAGAGAGAAGTAGATGATATAAATTGGATCATCACATCTAGACATTATAATACATATTACAATATGTCTACATGTTGATCATGAATTTGAACATCATATCAATAAAGTGATAAGATACTTAAAAGTATCTAAACTGATATCTTTTAGATTAGTGTGTAATATATGATAAGGGAGAGAACCTTGGGTGGAAGTTCACTATCTTAAACTTTGAAAATGTAGTGTTCCTTGGTGTGGAGTAACCATGAACAAATTTTTATCCATGTGGATTGTGAGACAATATATTTTTAGTAAATTGGTTAATTACCAATTCATTCTCCTTAGATATAGACCAATTTAGGCAAGACATGTAAATATTCAATGTACATTTCTTCACTAACTTTTATTATCTTTTTTAAGGATGGGAGTGGTTCGGATGATCAATAGTTTGGACACAAGTTCCTACTAATTTGGGAAGAATATCTGGTAACGTAATGATTATGTGAAAAATATTTGAGTTATTAAACATCCTAATTCACCCCCTCTTATGGTTACACTTGGTTATAATTTTTTTTATAAGATCCCCTAGGATCTTTAGAGTTCAACCATAAATATTATTTATTCAATTTATATGTATTCTATATCTCTAAAGGATAGGATAATGGTTCAAGACAAGAGAAAAATATATGTATTTTTTGATATGAAAGTGTAGCTTGAGGGTTCTATTTAATAATTATATTTTAAAATAACGATGAACTAGAATATTGAAAGATTTTTGAAACATTCCCATGAATATGTCAAAGAAATTAAGGCAGAAATTTCCTAACTTGAACATGTAATTTATGAATATATTTCTAGATATTATAAATATTAATATGATATTTATTTAATAATAAGGTTAATGAAAAATAAAAGATGATAAAAAATTTGCGATCGTATATTTAATAATGAATAAATAAAATTTAATCTCTCATTGAAAAAGTTATTTTTTTAATCAGAGGCCATCTATGGATCCCTAAAAAGATAATTTTTTTAAATTAAAAATTATTCAAGGATTCAGTAAATAAAAATTCATATATATTTAATTAGAGTAATATAGTAGAATATATGAAAAAGTATTAAATTAAGGGAAGTAAATAAGGGATTTATAGAAATAATGAATTCTTATAGAAACTATTAAAGGATTATGATGATACTATATTAAATCTCTCAAATGTTTTTATTAAAAAATAAGTTCAAATAATATATATTCTTAAATAGGTAATATAAGGCCCCAGCCTTAAACCTTACTTAATCTTGAGTTATCACAAGATTACACGTTGAGGATCTTTTCGGGTTTAGAGTTTTAGAGAATTAGATCATAAAACTTGCATTACATTCCACATTAAAACAAAGTGGTTACATAAAGATAGTATTCTTCATTCCCATCAATGGAAACATATTTAAAATAAACATGGATTCTTTCTTGACACTTCCTTGACACTATCATCATATCATGTACCTTTCCCTTGACCTGTGAAAAACATTTCAAAAAAACTTGGGATGAGCATAAAAAGCTCAGTAAGGGATATAAAAACATGGAAAGGAAACATGGGTACATATACATAAGAGTGAAATCATACTTTACCCATAAAACATAACCACTTTAACATACCTCATAAAATCATGAACAAATCATAGAAATCATAAGACATAAAGGTAACTTGAGGCATTCATAACATTCTTACGTAGGGAGTAACCCTCTTGGTTACGTTTGGAATACCCATCACAGTATATTCCCTAAAATATCTTCAGAGAAACCTTAAAGTTTCAATCCTTCGCATTACCCAATGCATTGGAGAGCTATATCGGGCTCACCCGCCCTTAGTTTATCACGGAACCACCCGTCTTCATAATAATGCCCAAGAACCATAACATAATCGTATCACATAAAACATGCATAAAGGAAACATAAAATTTCCACATTTCAATCACAAGATATCAATACAACACAAAAAACATTGTGAAAACCATTTTCAATACCAAAATAAAAGAAAAGTAAAACATGGTATTTATTTTTCTTTTAAAAAGAAGGTATGGCTTGTAGAGGAAGCCGAAACTCAAATAACGGTCACGACGGAGGAGAAGTCGTTGTCGCCGCATACGTACGACAAAAACATTCCCTTTTGTCGTTTAGTAAACGCTTCGTATAAAAAAGATTCCTTTTGAATAAACGTAAAAGTCAAAGGGGTTTATACACCGTATAAAAGAAAGTTGTGTATAAAATAAAATATGCCTCAATGAAAGGAGATTGAGACGAAGTCCCATACCTCGTATCCGACTTGACGCGACCATTCTTTAATCTCCTTAATAATAAACTTGAGTTAATCTCTACTTGCTTATGAACCTTTTTCAAGTTCATTATTCCTTTTATACCATGTTATGAACATCATGTAATCATTTAAGTTAATAATGTTCATTTTGTCGGTATTTGGTTCTTAAGTCAAAAATAGACTTCTTACACTTACATGTTGTTAATTTGGTCAAAGGTTCATTATATCCAGAATGATATTAATGATTTGGATAACATATATATCATATATATTCAGCATATATATGTATTTATAATATTACATCCCATTTAGAGGTAAGAAATGAAATGCACCGTTCATGGAGACGGTAAGCCGTACGTACGCATGAACGCTACTTCCATTTCTATTTCGTATTTTCCAGAATGGATTCATAATGATATAAGAGTATATTATAATTACAGTATAATAGCATATATAATATCATTAACTTTATCCTTTACACATCCCACATATGGTATTAACGAATCAAATCACTTTCAGGGGCGGTAGTCCGCACTTCCTAAAATGAAGATATCGTGTTTACCCATAATGGAAACAATAAAGGTATGCCCAAAATGAAAAAAACAGAAGATTAAGGAAAACATAAACATATTATATATCATATATAAAAATAGTGACATCATAATGGTCACCTTTGAAGGTGTTAAATGAGTATTGAACAATCATCGTTTCGGGAGGCAGAATTTCACCATCCACGGAAACCGTATGTTCTTTAACCATTTGATGTAGTTGTGTAAGAGTGTAGCTCAAATAAATCTTATAACAACATACTAGTATATTAAAGATTCTGGTGTTGTTACAAAAGAAGTAAATAAAAAGAGTTTAGGGGGTTGGAGAAGCAAAATAAAACAAATGAACATGAGAGAATGAATTACCTTTAAAAGTGTAAGTCCTTTTGATTTGAGACTAAAGGCTTCCTTTGAAAGGATTCTGCCCAAAGGGAATCCTATAGTATGAGGAGAGGGATGTGGAGAGAGTAAATGGGCAGGGTTTGGCCGAGCCAAAGGCTTGAGGAGTGTGTGAAATGAGGTAGAGGTGGGGACCTTTTATAAGAGGAGAGGAGGGGCACTTTTGGAAAGTAAGGATAAGTTACTTTATTTTAAAAAGAGTTTCAGATTCAAAAGGTCCCACATTGCTATAATTCGAGGATAAGGTGATAAGGCTTCTAAATACACTCATCCAATTGGTTTTGGCCATGTGTAGATTTTATATTTTTCATTATCTTTCCATTTTACTTAAATCGTTAAATAATGAGGTCATCGCTGCATCATCATGATGTCATAAATAATTTAATTTATTTAAAGTCTAAAAATTATAAAAAAATACTATGATGTATGAAATCTTTTTAGCTTTCCAATGACTATTTATAATAAAAAATCTGATCTTTATAACCCCATGTAAAAATTGTTTTTGTAAAACATATTATGTTTGTGTCATTTTTACTTTTACATTCAATAAAAAGTTATTTATGTCATTTCCCAACCAAAGTGGATCCTTGGGGTCCCCAAGTTGACCCATGGATTGTCTTGGTCGGCCATGACACAACCAATGAGGGTAGGACATGTGTCTAGGTCATTTCATATTATTAAAGCATTATTTATACCTTAAACTACCCTAATTACCACTAATCGCGATTAAAACTTAATAAGTTACTATTCACCAAAAAATTATTTTAATCCCATTGAACCACATTTTACTTCTTAATGACAACCATGTATGTCGGATTTTTGAAATTCAAAACACAATGATGGCAAAATTTCATTTAAACGGAAAAATCAGTTTTTATAAGTACCACTTAGTGGTTTCACTATTCATCAAAAATTGAAGTTTTTCAGAAAATTACCAAAAATTCACCCGAAGCTATATTTGATATTAAGAATTCAAAAATGAAGTCTATTTTAAAAAATTCAAAACATATAAGTCACATTAATTAATTTAATAATTAATTCCCGCTGTCAGAGCAAATAGCGTGTTTTTATGAAACAATAAGTATCAAAAGATTGACACCAGTTTAAGTCCAATTTCAAAGTGAAATTGATTCCAATGACCACCATTGGATTAAATGGTAAAAATATATTCTAATTTCACTTCAAAACAAATTCAAAAGATAATATAATCATATAAATAAATTAGATTAAAAAGCAGTTTTGATGTAGAATGCAATATTTTTCACTATTCATTAAAAAATGAACATTGTCAGAAAAATACCAAAAAATCACAAAAAGTAAATTTTGATGTCCCAATCATAAAGAATAAGTTTATTTTGACAAACATAGCTTATAAAATTGTCAAAAGATAGATTTAAAAATGTTTTTCCATCCAAAGGCAGTAAAACAATCTTTTAAAAATATTAGTGTATTCCATGCTTAAGATGGGATTTATTTTCATTTTAAGCCTCTAAAACACTATCTTAATAATTAATAGACATAGATAAAAATATCTATTATTCATTACTTACTTGGGATGTTACATCCTTCCCCCCTTTAGAAAATTGCGTCCCCGCAATTTATTTACTTATCGAATAAATGGGGGTACTTATCCCTCATTGAATTTTCAGATTCCCATGTTGCCTCTTCAATCATGTGGTTTTTCCACAAAACCTTTACCTGGTGAATCACCTTATTCCGTAACACTTGCTCCCTATGGTCAAGAATCTGGACCGGTTGTTCCTCATAAGATAGGTTCTCTTCCAGCTGAACTACCTCTGGACTCAAAACATGAGATGGATCTGGCATATACTTTCTCAACATCGAAACGTGAAAAACATTGTGTACCTGAGATAAAATCGGAGGTAAAGCCACTCGGTATGAAACTGATCCAACTCTCTCCAGAATTTCGTATGGTCCAATGAACCTTGGACTCAACTTTCCTTTCTTACCAAATCTCATCACACTTTTCCAAGGAGAAACCTTGAGAAAAACATGATCACCTACCTCGAAAGATAGATCCTTCCTCCGGTTATCCACATAACTCTTCTGCCTGCTCTGAGCTGTTCTCATGTGTTTCTGAATCAGCTGAACTTTTTCTGCCATCTCTTCTACCAATTCTTGTCCCATCAAATTCCTTTCACCCACTTCATCCAGAAAGCTGGAGTTCGACACCGCTTCCCATATAATGCCTGAAATGGTGCCATCTACATACTGGAATGTAAACTGTTATTATATGAAAATTCAACCAAAGAAAGATGTTGGTCCCAAATTCCCTGATAATCTATAGAACAAGCTCGTAGCATATCCTCCAATGTCTGAATTGTTCGTTCTGACTGCCCATCTGATTGAGGATGAAAAGCTGTACTAAAATTTAATTCAGTACCCAATGACTTCTGAAGGCCTTTCCAAAAGTTAGAAGTAAACCTGGGATCACGATATGATACAATGGAGAGAGGAACTCCATGTAACCTGACTATCTCTTTAAGATACAGACGGGAAAGTTGATCTAGGGAAAAAGTATCTCGTATAGCAAGGAAATGAGCAGACTTGGTCAAGCGATCAACAATAACCCAGATTGCATTATTACCTCGAGATGTCTTCGGTAATCCAACAACAAAGTCCATGGATATATTCTACCATTTCCACTCTGGAACTGGTAAAGGCTGAAGCATCCCTTTCGGTAACTGCCGCTCTGCTTTAACCTGCTGACAAGTCAAACACTTCACAGTAAAATTAGCTATATCTTTTTTCATTCCATCCCACCAGTAATACTCTCGTAGATCTCTATACATCTTAGTACTGCCCCGATGAACTGAAAACAGAGAACTATGAGCTTCACATAACAACTCTCTCTTCAACTGTGAATCACAAGGCACACACAATCTCTTCCCAAATCTCAAAACACAATCATTATCAATGTTGAATTCAGGCAACTTACCTTTCGGAACCAGCTCTACCTTTTTCTGCAACTCACTGTCTTGCTTCTGTGCTTGCTTGATTCTATCTGATAGAGAAGATCTCACTGATACCTAAAACAAAACAGAAGGACTTCCTGCACCAACAACTTCTATGCCAAAGTTCATCAAATCCTTAACTAAAGGATGACATTCCAAACGCAACATTGTTAATGAAGCATTACTTTTTCGACTCAAAGCATCAGCCACTTTATTTTCTTTTACCGGATGGTAATAAATTGTACAATCATAATCCTTGATTAATTCTAGCCATCTCCTCTGTCTCATGTTTAACTCTTTCTGAGTGAATATATACTTTAAACTTTTGTGATCGGTATATATTTCAAACTTTACTCCATACAAATGATGCCTCCAAATTTTTAAAGCAAAAACAACAGCAGTTAATTCCAAATCATGTGTAGGGTAATTTACCTCATGAGTTTTCAACTGTCATGAAGCATAAGCAATTACCTGATCATTCTGCATTAGGACGCAACCAATTCCTTTCAATGAAGCATCACTGTATATAACAAACTCACCATTCCTGGAAGGTAGTGCCAAAACTGGAGCATTCACCAATCTTCTTTTCAATTCCTAAAAACAATCATCACATTCTTTTGTCCAGATAAACTTAACACCCTTCCGAGTTAGCTTAGTCATTGGACTAGATAACCGTGAAAAATTTCTAACAAACCTTCGGTAAAATCCCTCCAAACCAAGGAAGCTACGAATCTCGGTTACATTTGTGGGTCTTGGCCATTCTTCCACAACTTTTGTTTTTTCAGGATCAACAATTATTCCATCTTTAGAAACAATGTGACCAAGGAAAGAAATTTGTTGCAACCAAAACTCACACTTGTTGAATTTCCCATACAATTTTTTTTCTTTTAAGGTTTGCAAGATAACCCTTAAATGTCTTTCATGCTCCTCTTTACTTTTAGAAAACACCAAAATATCATCAATGAAAACCACCACAAACTTATCCAAGAACTCATGGAAAATTATATTCATTAAGTCCATGAATACAGCAGGTGCATTGGTTAGACCAAAAGGCATTACTACAAATTCATAATGGCCATATCTCGTACGGAACGCGGTCTTCGGAATATCTGCCCCCTTTACCTTCAGCTGATGGTACCCCGATCTCAGGTCAATCTTTGAAAAAAACTGAGCTCCCTGGAGCTGATCAAACAAATCATCGATATGAGGCAAAGGATATTTGTTCTTAACAGTGATGTTATTCAAGGCTCTATAATCAATGCAAAGTCTCATAGAACCATCTTTCTTTTTAACAAATAAAACAGGAGCACCCCATGGTGATGTGCTAGGTCTAATGAAACCTTTCTCTAATAAATCTTGCAATTGATCCTTCAACTCTAAAAGTTCAATTTGTTCCATTAGATAAGGGGGTTTTGAAATTGGCTTAGCATCATGAACTAATTCAACAGTAAACTCAACTTCCCGATCTGGTATTATTCCAAGCAACTCATCAGGAAAAACATCAGGATACTCATTTAACACTGGCACATCATTAATCTGAACAGTTCCTTTATTTTCAACAACGTGTGAAAGGTAACATTCATTTCCATCTTTTACAAGTTTCTCGGCCTCTTGATATGTTATCAAAAGTAAGGGTTCATTCTTGTAAACAAACTGAAAGTCTTTCTGAAAAGAAACTTCTTTAGATCTATAGTCAATCTTAGCATGGTAAATAGAGAGCCAATCCATACCCAGGATAACATCAAACTCTACTAGAGGTAGAACAATAAGGTTTGCAAGTAGGTTCTTTCCACAGATAAGGATAGGAAGATTCTTATAAATTTTTTTTGCCTCAACATTTCCCCCAGGTGTTTTTACCAAAAGTACAAGAGTCATTTCTTGAGATGGTATTACCATTTTACTAGAAAAGGATTCAAAGATGAAAGAATGTGTAGACCCCGAATCAAACAACACACTGGCATAATCTGAAAAAATAAACAAAGTACCTGATACAACTTCATTTGATGGCCCGACATCTGCTGAAGTAGTTGCAAAAGATTTCACCACCCCTTTATACTTGTAGTCTAACTGCTTCCCATCACTCAAGCTCTTTGTTGGACACTCGTTTTCATAGTGACCCATCTCATTGCACTTATAACATTTCACTAACAGTAAATCAAATTTGTTCTTACCTTCACCTTGATCCTTTTCAGTGCAATCATGAGCCTTATGTCCCATCTTACCACATCAGTAGCACTTTCCAGAATTCAGAAGACATTCCCCAGCATGCCTTTTGCCACATTTATCACAAACTGGAAACTTAGTTCTCTTACCATCAGATTTTTTTGAAGAATTCTTACCTTTCTCCTGCCACCTCGGTCTCTTATTCTGCTAGTTGTTATAGACCACTTGGTCATCGGAAAACTCCATTTCCACCTTCTCAGCACATCAAACAAGATTTTCATAACTTTTAAACTCACGAGAAGCTAATGCCCTTCGATATTTTGGCTTTAATCCTGAGTAAAAATGATTGATTTTACTATCAAGGTCTTGGATAAAATTTGGAGCATACCTTTCCAATCGAGTGAACCTTTCTTCATAGGCAGCCACTGAGTCTTCCTCTTGCCTCAATTCCAAGAATTGTTTTCCCATCCTAAGTCGAACAGCCTTAGGAAAATACTTCTCAAGAAACATACCTTTGAATTCATCCCAGTCAAGAGCATCAATCTCATCAGCGTCCCTGATATTTTTAACCATAGACCACCACTGATCTGCTTCACCCTCCAAACGGTAAATAGAAAGACTAACCTTTTGATTGCCTGAACACCCCATGAAATCAAAAATCTTCTCCAGTGCTTTAATCCACCCTTCAGCTAGCACAGGGTCAGATGATCCTCTGAATGATGGTGGATGTTGCCTCATGAAATGTTCCACCACTGACATGTTCCTCTGCGGTTGATCTGGCTAATCTCGTGCATGGATACCACCACCATTTATCGCTTGAGTCAACTGCACCATTACTGCAACAAACTGTTCAGTTCCAATTCCGACCATTTCTGGATGCTAATTCGGAAGGTTATTTCCTTCTGTATGCCTTCCTAGCACTGCTTCCCTGTTTCCTCTGCGGAAAACCATTCTGAACAAACATGTCTTAGATGAAGCAACATGGTAATCTTCAAATGCTATATCATTTCAATTTTTTTTTGATAATCATTTAATAGAATTCTAACTCCTAAAGTTATCTAAACCGACCTCTGATACCAACTATAAGGCCCCAGCCTTAAACCTTACTTAATCTTGAGTTATCACAAGATTACACGTTGAGGATCTTTTCGGGTTTAGATTTTTAGAGAATTAGATCATAAAACTTGCATTACATTCCACATTAAAACAAAGTGGTTACATAAAGATAGTATTCTTCATTCCCATCAATGGAAACATATTTAAAATAAACATGGATTCTTTCTTGACACTTCCTTGACACTATCATCATATCATGTACCTTTCCCTTGACCTGTGAAAAACATTTCAAAAAAACTTGGGATGAGGATAAAAAGCTCAGTAAGGGATATAAAAACATGGAAAGGAAACATGGGTACATATATACATAAGAGTGAAATCATACTTTACCCATAAAACATAGGCACTTTAACATACCTCATAAAATCATGAACAAATCATAGAAATCATAAGACATAAAGGTAACTTGAGGCATTCATAACATTCTTACGTAGGGAGTAACCCTCTTGGTTACGTTTGGAATACCCATCACAGTATATTCCCTAAAATATCTTCGGAGAAACCTTAACGTTTCACTCCTTCGCATTACCCAATGCATTGGAGAGCTATATCGGGCTCACCCGCCCTTAGTTTATCATGGAACCACCCGTCTTCATAATAATTCCCAAGAACCATAACATAATCGTATCACATAAAACATGCATAAAGGAAACATAAAATTTCCACATTTCAATCACAAGATATCAATACAACACAAAAAACTTTGTGAAAACCATTTTCAATACCAAAATAAAAGAAAAGTAAAACATGGTATTTATTTTTCTTTTAAAAAGAAGGTATGACTTGTAGAGGAAGCCGAAACTCAAATAACGGTCACGACGGCGGAGAAGTCGTTGTTGCCGCATACGTATGACAAAAACATTCCCTTTTGTCATTTAGTAAACTCTTCGTATAAAAAAGATTCCTTTCGAATAAACGTAAAAGTCAAAGGGGTTTATACACCGTATAAAAGAAAGTTGTGTATAAAATAAAATATGCCTCAATGAAAGGAGATTGAGACGAAGTCCCATACCTCGTATCCGACTTGACCCGACCATTCTTTAATCTCCTTAATAATAAACTTGAGTTAATCTCTACTTGCTTATGAACCTTTTTCAAGTTCATTATTCCTTTTATACCATGTTATGAACATCATGTAATCATTTAAGTTAATAATGTTCATTTTGTCGGTATTTGGTTCTTAAGTCAAAAATAGACTTCTTACACTTACATGTTGTTAATTTGGTCAAAGGTTCGTTATATCCAGAATGATATTAATGATTTGGATAACATATATATCATATATATTCAGAATATATATGTATTTATAATATTACATCCCGTTTAGAGGTAAAAAATGAAATGCACCGTTCATGGAGACGGTAAACCGTACGTACGCATGAATGCTACTTCCATTTCTATTTCGTATTTTCTGGAATGGATTCATAATGATATAAGAGTATATTATAATTCTAGTATAATAACATATATAATATCATTAACTTTATCCTTTACACATCCCACATATGGTATTAACGAATCAAATCACTTTCAGGGGGCGGTAGTCCGCACTTCCTAAAATGAAGATATCGTGTTTACCCATAATGGAAACCATAAAGGTATGCCCAAAATGAAAAAACAGAAGCTTAAGGAAAACATAAACATATTATATATCATATATAAAAATAGTGACATCATAATGGTCACCTTTTAAGGTGTTAAATGAGTATTGAACAATCATCGTTTCGGGAGGTAGAATTTCGCCATCCACGGAAACCGTATGTTCTTTAACCATTTGATGTAGTTGTGTGAGCGTTTAGCTCAAATAAATCTTATAACAACATCCTAGTATATTGAAGATACTGGAGTTGTTACAAAAGAAGTAAATAAAAAGAGTTTAGGGGGTTGGAGAAGCAAAATAAAACAAATGAACATGAGAGAATGAATTACCTTTAAAAGTGTAAGTCCTTTTGATTTGAGCTTAAAGGCTTCCTTTGAAAGGATTCTTCCCAAAGGGAATCTTCTAGGATGAGGAGAGGGATGTGGAGAGAGTAAATGGGCAGGGGTTGGCCGAGCCAAAGTCTTGAGGAGTGTGTGAAATGAGGTAGAGGTGGGGGCCTTTTATAAGAGGAGAGGAGGAGCACTTTTGGAAAGTAAGGATAAGTTACTTTATTTTAAAAAGAGTTTCGGATTCAAAAGGTCCCAAATTTCTATAATTAGAGGATAAGGTGATAAGTCTTAGAAATCCACTCATCCTATTGGTTTTGGCCATGTGTAGGTTTTAGATTTTTCATTATCTTTCCATTTTATTTAAATCGCTAAATAATGAGGTCATCGCTGCATCATCATGATGTCATAAATAATTTAATTTATTTAAAGTCTAAAAATTATAAAAAAAATACTATGATGTAGGAAATAATTTTATCTTTCCAATTAATATTTATAATAAAAAATCTGATCTTTATAACCCCATGTAAAAATTGTTTTTGTAAAACATATTATGTTTGTGTCATTTTTACTTTTAAATTAAATAAAAAGTTATTTATGTCATTTCCCAACCAAAGTGGATACATGGGGTCCCCAAGTTGACCCATGGCTTGTCTTGGTCGGCCATGACACAACCAATGAGGGTAGGACATGTTTCTAGGTCATTTAATATTATTAAAGCATTATTTATACCTTAAACTACCCTAATTACCACTAATCGCGATTAAAACTTAATAAGTTACTATTCACCAAAAAATTATTTTAATCCCATTGAACCAAATTTTACTTCTTAATGACAACCATGTATGTCGGATTTTTTAAATTCAAAACACAATGATGGAAAATTTTCATTTAAACGGAAAAATCAGTTTTTATAAGTACCACTTAGTGGTTTCACTATTCATCAAAAATTGAAGTTTTTCAGAAAATTACCAAAAATTCACCCTAAGCTATATTTGATATTCCAATTTAAAAAATGAAGTCTATTTTACAAAATTTTAAACATATAAGTCACATTAATTAATTTAATAATTAATTCCCACTGTCAGAGCAAATAGCGTGTTTTTATGAAACAATAAGTATCAAAAGATTGACACCAGTTTAAGTCCAATTTCAAAGTGAAATTGATTCCAATGACCACCATTGGATTAAATGGTAAAAATATATTCTAATTTCACTTCAAAACCAATTCAAAAGATAATCTAATCATATAAATAAATTAGATTAAAAATCAGTTTTGATGTAGAATGCAGTATTTTTCACTATTCATTAAAAAATGAACAATGTCAGAAAAATACCAAAAATTCACACAAAGTAAATTTTGATGTCCCAATCATAAAGAATAAGTTTATTTTGACAAACATAGCTTATAAAATTGTCAAAAGATAGATTAAAAAATGGTTTTCCATCAAAAGGCAGTAAAACAATCTTTTAAAAATATTAGTGTATTCCATGCTTAAGATGGGATTTATTTTCATTTTAAGCCTCTAAAACACTATGTTAATCATTAATAGACATAGATAAAAATATCTATTATTCATTACTTACTTGGGATGTTACAGGTAATGACTTAGGTGTATAAATATGGAGATAAATTATTGATAACGACCCTTGAAGAAAGATTGAAAACCATGGATGGAGCATTAAAATTAGGCATTGAAGTTAATAATGTTCTGTAAGATGTAAAGGGAAAATGATCTAACTACTTGGAAGAACATTAGTATCTTTAAATGAGTAAAATTTAGTTTAAGTGAAGATACTCAAAAGGTAATATAAATAAAAAATATATATTTATTATGAAAATAAGGACTCAACTTTAAGTTCCATAAATTAGAGTTATAAGAAAAATATTAAATACTTAGTTACAAAAAATAAGATAATACAGTTTAGATTTAATGAGTAATAAAGAAGGCCTGAGTAGTGTCTTAAATCCCATTTTCCAAATCTTATGGAAAAAATAGTCTTAGGTTTTAATAAAACATTATCCAAATAAATAAATAAACCAATAGTGAATTAAAAAGGGGATATAAAATGAGTTCATGTAGATAAATCATAGAATAAAAATTATAAATTTAAGAAAGTGTTTGAATCTACTAGGCATAACTAAAGAGTAAAATATTGGAAAATTTAATTTTGTTGTGGGATTCCTTGAAATACTTTTAGTTTCTTTAAGAATATACTAGATCAATTTATTATTTCAAAATAAATATAATATTAAATTCTTTTATTCCATAAAAAATAAGTTACAAATCTGGTTGAAATGATATTCTCATATAGAGGAATACAAATTATATATTTAGAGGAATTTTTTTTATTATGCACATCAAGGAAACATGATGAATGAGTGTAGAATATATTTTTTGGTTTAAAATAAAATATTTATTAGAATAAGTGGTGATATCTATAGAATAAGATATTATTAATGTGCCTATAAAGGACATATCAGAATGTATTATCGTATGAGAAGGATAAAAGGAATGGTAGGGAATACCAATATTAAGGTGACCTATAGAATATAAGCTGGTAAGGGAATAAAATCTACTAAATTAAATAACATATTCATCCCACTATTTTATGATGCAATAAACTATCAAAGGGATATGTCTCAAACATATAATGATGTTAAATTATAGCAGACTTCATGGGAGTAAAAGAGGAAAACGATGAAAGATAAGAAGAAAGTGTAATATGTCCTTATATACATCAAATATAATGTAAATAGAAATAAATTGTGTTAAAAATAAAATATTAATTAATTTAAATAGACGTTTAGCGTTGGTTAAGGATGTCTTTTCTTGAAAAGAAAGAAAGATTACACAAGTGGTCTCATAAAAAAAGTCACCATTTAGGAAATTAACATGAAACCAAAGGATAATGTAACCCACCAATATTTTAAAATAACATCACTATTTTCAATATCATATGTGACATGTAACACTAAGATTAAACAACCCATGAAATATATTTCTTTAAATTTAATCGCTTTGATAGCTTACAAAACACGAAATCCCAAGTCTAAATGAACCATAATATAGTATATTTTTATAAACTAGCTGTTAAATTAGAAGGTATAAATAGTAATAACTAAATTATGAAAATTATTTTTATCTATTTATTAAAAATAAAATAAGAATCATTTAAAATAAAAATAAATGTTTTCTAAAAAACTATCTTTTTCTAGAAGAAGGATTAGTCACTCTTTGTGCACATAATGAAAAATTCATCTTTACCAATTTAATAAAATTTATTTGAAAAAATTAAATTCATTTTTTCAGTTAGAATATAAAAACTATATTAAGGTGATTTATTACGATTTTTATGAGAATTTTCCATTTCTGATTAATAGTAAAAATATTAAATTTTAATTGAAATCTGCATTTTTTTAAATTATTTATAAAGTTAAATAATGTTTTAAATTTGTTTAAAAGAGAAATTATTAAAATTATATATAAATTAATACAATTTAAGTCATCATAATTATTTTAATATTTAATTTTAATATAAAAACATTATAAACTTTTAGATATTTTCTCTTTTAAAACCCATTTTCTCATTACCTCTGTAGGATTAATTTTAAATTAAAATTTTCCACTTATGTGAATTTAATTTGAAAAAATAAACCCATATTTGTAATAATTATTATTTATAATGTCAAATGACATCAAATTAATTTTTTACGACAATTAATAGTAAAAATCGTAAAAAATTTACTATAATTAAGGTTAAAATGGATTTATTGAGGGTTAAACTAAAAATATAAGGGTTAAAATATCCTAAAATATTGTATAAAGTATATTTATAGACATATTTTGAGCTTATTATGTCTTATTATTTATAACAATCCATTTTTTCCCTTGTAACATGACAAATTGTTTGTGGAATTAATTCTTTTCAAAAACATATAAGAGTGGCACTCATCTCACTTATAAAAGGCTATCCACTCTTCTCTCTTGTTCACTCCTCAAAAACTATTTTTTAGGCCAATAACTAACAAAATACCTTAATAAATTCTATAATACTATCCTAGAGGACTTATTTTTGGATGAAATATATCCTAGTAAGGCTTTTGGTGCAAACCTAAGGAGGATAACAAAAGAAGATGCAACATTTTTCAACTAGAATTTTTATTTTATTTTTTTCTCCACTTCCATAATTTTTTGAAACCATAATAATATGATAATATATATATATATATTAAATATAATATTAAGTTTTTATATTAGTTTTATGACCTGGAACCATCTCCACTTACATCAAATGGGTTATGAAATCATCATTCGCATGTACGGCGGATTACCACCTCATGAACCGATGCCATTTTTTTCGATTACCACCTCTCAAAGTTGGTTATAGATAATGGATATAAATATATATATGAAATTTATAAAATAATTAAACATATTTAGTAATTATTTAATATATACCTTATTTATGATCTATTCTGTAGGGTATACGATAACGTCGCTCGTCTGTATGGCGAACTACCACCTCACGAAGTGATGTAATTAATTTTTGACTAACTATTTACATGGAGGGTAATAAGGATAATATTTATGAAAATATGTAATTAAAATCAAATAATTATGATATTAATTTCATATTTATCATTTCTAAAGGATAACAAATCATTTTCATTCTTATGCTGAAAAATGATAACATCGTTCGTGTACGAGTGGACTACCACCTTTACAAAGTGATGCAACTACCTTTTCATTATCACACCACATGGATGATATATATAAGTATATTTTAATAAATAATAATTTAGACAAGATGTTATGATAATTATTTAAAGAAAAAATATTACTTACCTTCTTTCCATAATGATCATTGAAAAATTGAAATGTCATTCATGCATACGTATGACCTACCGTATCCATGATTATAATTTAGTTCATTATTCATAACCATATTTCATGAATAGTTTTAAAAGTATAATTTATGTATTAATATGATAATTATGTCATTATTATTATTCTATATATGTTTAAATAATATCCTCTTAGACCACATTCAACCTACCAAAGTCATTTTGAAACATAATCCAAATATCAATGAAACATACGATGTAAACTTAATTAAATAAGTAATCATATATAACATGGTAATAATTGAAATAAAAATAATTTGAAAACCAAATAGTTTCTCAATAAAGTAAAAAATTAACATAAGTTTATTATTCAGTAAGATAAATAATTCCTGTGACAAGTCAAACTCAAGGTAAGGGTTTCTTATCTCACTTTTACTTCTATGATATATACACAATATTCAAAAATTTTTGTGTTTTGTGCATATACTACCATTTTTTATGTTATATCATAAATTAAATTATATTAATTATATTTAATGTTTTAGTTAAAGTAATTTCTTTCATGGGAATTATGATTCAAAATTTACCAATGTCGTAATGGTTTATTTTAAAACCTCATCATTATTATGGATTGTTTTTGTTTAAGTATAACTTGGGGGAATAGTTTGATATTTATATCATAAAATCAATATATTTTCTTCTACTTTGTTTATTCATGAAATTTTTCATGTAATATTACTATTTTACTCTATTTGGTACTTTAAATTATTAAGAAAATGTTTTTAAGAAAACCCAACATTATTTTTCTCTTTGGTCGAAAATCCTTTTTCCTATAAAACTATGTTTTCTAAAAATGTTTTAAAAAATGTTTTATCATTTTTCAATTAATTTATTAAATAAATTTTTACCCATAATTTAATTTTAAATTTTTGTTGAAAGGAATCTTCATGTATTTTTCTGAACGAGGCAGTTTTCTAACCTTTTTACAGTGCAAAGGGAATGTTATTTTTAACTTATACGACATGTAAATAATTTTCCACCATAATTATTTGAAGCTTAAATTTAAAGTTTTCAAAGTTATTTTAAAATAAGTTTTTCCAAATATTTTGAAAATTATTAGTTTTTAAATGTTATTTTCAAAGAAACACATTTATATTTTTTTATGAATTTTCTAGTTTTAAAATAAAAAGGGTGACTTTCAATGGAGGTTATTTTCATCAATAAATTTTCAAAGTGATATTTAAAAATAATTTTACATATAATAATAAATTATTTTATATTAATTTTCCTTTAATGGGGATATACTCCAATGATTCCGTCCTTATTATTTCTCCAAATGGTTTATGATCAGTTTTAATGGGGCTGTACTATGTTGATACCATTCATTTTACACTGGATGGTTTATGATCATGTCTATTAATTGGGAAAAGTATTTAAATTTCATATAATAGTTTAAATATCAATGTTTATGTTGATAATATTTCTACCCTTTTATATAAATAATACATTGAAATTTATAAGTACTAGGTAGAGCCTGATATGCCCCCTCGATGCATCGGTAGGTCTCATGAGACAAAATAGAAATGGTTTTGGCCAAGGAATTACTAATTTATATAGATTTATTAGTGAAAGGCCTTGGAGGTATTAGATATATTGGCAAAAGGCCTCGACTGTAATTTTTAGATGTCCACAATTATAAATTTCATCATTATGAATTCAATTATTGATATTCCATGTGATTATTCAATTAGTTAAAATATACATGGTTAAGTTTCATGATCATGTGATCATTTATATGGAATTATTTGATCATCATTTATTCCTTGCATATTATTCTCAAATATTTTATTAAAGGTCATGTGTTTTAGTTAGTTATCTTTCCATATTGATTACGCCTTATTTATTCATATCTTCCATTTTACACTTACCCTTACTAAGTATCTGAGATCACCCATTTCTTTTGTTTTATTTTACCCAAGATACCATGAATAATTTTTTAATTGATATTAAGGGATACATTAAGGGTAATAATAGAGTTCTCAAATAAAATTTTATGTATTTTATGTTTAAAAAATGTAATTTGAATTTCAAGAATGTATATAGTTTACTAAGATAACTAAACTCTTTAGTACTTTGGGATATGATTCCATGTATCTTATGCTAAGATAATAAAGAAAAAACCAAATCTGGGATACTAAGGTTGGAGTTTCTAAAGTTGGTATCTGAGCAAGTTTAGAAAAAACCTTGGAAACTAGATTTTGGAGAACATAGATTAGGGAACATAACCCTATGATAGAATTTTAGGATAAGTATAAAATAAGATCCAAATGTTTTGGTAAGGAAGAGATTATATTATTTTTAAAAGAAAATACATCACTGTATAGATACTATAAATGGGCATGGTTATAGAATAGAGGCACCTTGGGGTAATAACTTTGAAAAAGGGTGCATTGGGCTTTACCCGATCATCACCTGGTGAATGACAACAAGACTTACTTTCCACATGGTTTGACATTCCCAGGGTATATGATTAGGATAATTCACATTTTCTTTACAAACCATTATGAAGGATTTTAATAAATAAATATCCCCAAAGAAACCATGTTTATGATTATGATATTAGATATGCATAAATGTATCAATTTATAGTAAGATTTTCAGTAGTTTTGGGATTATACATTTTATTTCCTAATGTTATGATCTAATATAGTGTATTCCATTATTTATAAATATCACCTAATATAAGAAATGTGAACCATATCAATGAACATAATCTATTTATATATTTAACTCCTAGGAAATATAATGAATCTAGAGATAGAGCTTCATCTGGAACTGATCAATTTATAACCATATTGGGGAAGCCGACTTAGGTTATGAGTAATAACATTTCCCATATGGAGTATCTTGTTTATCCACCACACAATGTATCAATTTTTGACTGCTTTATACATTATAAATATCCATAATTAAATGGGACCACAAATATATTTTTAGAATATAAATGTATAAGTTCCAAAGATAATATATTTATCTCTCTAGGAAGTAGTGAAAGGGAGAAAGTTTTTATGGTAGTTTATCATCTCTCAAGAGATGCAGATCAATGGTTCTCATTGATTCAAAACACTAAGGTTTAAGAGGAAATATAAATCATAGAGTAGAAGGATTTCAAGGTAATATTCTTGGAAAAATATTTTTCTAGCTATAAATGAGAGTATATGGAAATATAGGTCTTAAATCTAAGACATAAATAGTATTAAAATTTTGTTAAGTAAAAATCCAACTTTACAAGGTTTGAAAGGAATGGTATGGACTAAAAGAAAAATCTAAAGAGAAATATTGACTATTTATTTGATGGGATAAAGATAATCCTTTTAAGGGGACTAGTATCCCAAACTTTATCATCATACAAGGATATAATATCATGTTCTATTAAGATAGAGAAATAATACTCAAAGACTTCTGGATTCAAAGGGAAATAAGAGAAGAAGAGGATGTTAGAGAAAAAATAGATAAAGGTAATAAGGGAAAAGTATTTTCCAACATGTGATACTTTTTTAAGGAACCCCCTTAGTACATGCTTAAATGGAAAAGGTGTTTTCTTCAATTATAGAGAAAAAGGCCACTATTCCCTTGGTTTTAAGGGCATTAAAGAATATTACAATGTGAAATGATTCCACTATAAGGAGATGGGGAACTATAAAAATGAGTTCCCCAAGTATCAAGGTAATAGACCTCAAAATAAGGTAAGGGATAAAGGTAAATCATATTATATTAATACAATTGAAGTGGAATGATTAAAGTGTTTATGTGTTTAGATTAAATAATAATGTTGTAGAAGTATTTTTACCAATGGTATTCTAGTTACTAGAATTATGAAATGTATTAGGATTGTAATACAACAATTTTTATTTAAGGATTTGAGAGAATATTTTTAATTTTATATATGACCAAAAAAAATGATTCAGTGAAAAGTTGAACCACCTAGAAATCACATGATTGAGGGATAGTAACACTTAATATGCGCCATATGTTTAAATAATAATGATAAAGATATTTTTATGAATGTATTGGTAACCTTTATAGTTTATCTAATATTTATGTTAAATTAGTTATGTGATATTAAAAATTGGTGACATTATAGGAATTATATTAATATAGTTTTAGAAAAGGAAAACCCACATTCTAGGTGACAACTCGTCATATCTGGAAAGTCTGTGAGGCTTGAACCCACAACCGAAGGGCGATAAGGTTTTAGTACCTACCACTAAACTATGTGATTTACTGGTTAATATGTCACTGTTTTTAGTTAAAATAATTAGTGTATAAATATTAATGTTAAACCAGTGGTGTCATAGTCAAGGCTTAAGAATTAATGTATTATATTTAATAACTTGTGCTAATCATATTATTTTTGGAAAATATTTAGATATAGACAAAAAGCATTGTCACTCTTTTATGGATCTTTCAATCTTTTAAAAGTGAATTGTAGTGCTTAAGTCATAAAAAATACATGTTCAAATATTCATTTCTTAGAGTAAGTGATGAATTGGAAATTGATCAATACACAATAAAATAATGATTTTTTTTTAAATAGAAACATATCAAGTAAATATATTTCCTCATATTCTTGGATAGTAAAATAATTCTTCATATTTTTGATTAGTATCATAAAAAAATTTATCCTATTACCTTCATGTTCTATGAATAAAATGGTCCTCTAAATCATCAAATATTTATGGTTTTGAGGCCCTTAACTTTCCATTGATCATTTCCTTTCTTGTGATAAATAACCTCTATAATTATCTATAAATATTTATAATTTTGTTTCACGTCCATATCTTCACTTTCCACTAATGTTATCTAACTTATAAACCTAGTTATGTGTTATTCCATATAACCTTTTTTACTTCCCTTTCTCTCTTATTAAGATGATATTTTATTAAATCTTTTTAAAATGTGGGCTTTCAACAAAATAATTATCAAATATAAAACCCTTGATTACTGAGATCAAGTTTAAATTATGAGGATACAATTTATTTATGGTGGAGATAATGTAATAATCTAAGATTATAAAATAATAACATTGTTTTCTGTAGCATATACGACATACAACACTAAGATTAAACAACCAATGAAATATATTTCTTTAAATCTAATCTCTTCGATATCTTACAGAACATAAAACACTAAGTCGAAATGAACCATAATATATTATACTATTATAACCTAGCCATTAAATTTGTGGGTAAAAATAGTAATAATTAAATTATGAAAATTATGGTTATATATTGATTACATATAAAATAAGAACCATCTAAAATAAAATAAATGTTTTCTAAAAACTTGTATTTTTCTAAAAGATGGACCAGCCTCAGTTTGCACACATAATTTAAAATTAATTATTATACTTTTAGTAAAATTATATGAAAAAATTTACTTCATTTTTAATTCACCATGTCAAAATTATCTAAGGGTTAATTTTTAGGATTTTTTGATATGTTTCATTTCTTGATGAATAAAGAAAAATACTGAATTTTAATTGCAAACTAACTTTTAGTTTAAATTATTTATAAAGTTAAATTATTTTTTAATTTAGTTTCAAAGTAAAATTAGTTCAATTTTATATCAATTAATACAATTTAGGTTATTTGAATCATTTCAATATTGAGTTTTCATATAAAAACATTTTAAACTTCTGAACATTTTCTCTTTAAAAACCTGTTTTTTCATCACATCTTTGAGATTAATTTTAAATTAAATTTTGAAACTTATATGAATTGAATTTAGAAAAATGGATTTCATATTTTTAATAATTTTTTTTATAATTTATAATAAGTTAAAATTAAATTTTTACCATAATGAATAATAAAAATAGTAAAAATTATTTAACACTGTTAAGGTAAAAATGGATTTACCAGGGGTTAAACTAAAAGGATAAGGTTTAAAATAACCTAAAAACTTATTTAAAATATATTTTATAGACATATATTGATATTATAATGTTTATTTATTTATAATGTTCTATTTTGGACCCTTTTAACATTAAAAACATGGGTGGAATTCATTCTTTTCAAACAATTACTAGTGTACCACTCACCACACTTATGAAAGGCCACCACTCCCCTATATTATTTACACCTTCAGACCTATTTGCTTCAGAAACTAATTTCCCAAATTCCTTCTAGAATTCCCTTATAACATTATATAAGCCTTATTTGTGTCATAAATCCATCCTATGAATGATTTTGGTGCAAACTTATGGAGGATACCTTAAGAAGAGGCTATGTTCTTCAAATAGAATTTTAATTTTATTTATTTCTACACCTACTTAAATTATTATTTAGTATTAATAATATAATAAAATTAGTATCTTCCATATAATGAGAATTTTTTATGTTATTTTCATTACCTACAACCATATCCACTTCGATAAAATGAGTTATGAAATCATCATTCGTGTTTATGATGGACAACCGCCTCACAAATCGATGTCATTCATTTTTACATTACCATATCTCACAGTTGGGTATATAGATGGATATAAATTATATATATTATATTTATAACAATAATTATCTCTATGGATTTATTATATAATATATATATATATATTAATTCCATTCCATAATGGATATGATAACGTTGCTCATGTGTACAACAGACTACCACTTAGCGGAGCGATGTGATTTTTTCCACTAACACTTTACATGGATTCTAATAAGGATAAAGTTAATGAATATGTGTGATATAAATGAAAAAATTATAATATTAATGATATATTTAACATTTTTAAAATATAAAATATAATTTTATTTCTTACATTGAAAAATGATTACATCATCCGTGTACGTGTGGACAACTTTCTTCACGAAGCGATGTGGATATATTTTCATCACCATACCACATGTATGTTATATATAAGTATATTTTAAGAAGTAATATTTTATAAATTATATTATGATCATTTTTTAATGTTACAATATTACTTATATTCTTTCTATAATTATCATTGAAAAATGGAAACGTTACTCATGTGTACGTACAACCTACCGTCTCCATGATCGTAACATAATTCATCATTCATAACCATATTTCATGGATAGTTTTTAAATTATAATTTAGGTATAAATATTATAATTATTTCATGATTATTATTCTGATTATGTTTAAATAATAACCTCTTTGACTATATTCAACCTACCAAAGTAATTTTTAACATACAAACTAAATATCATTAAAACACATGACATACCCTTAATTAAATAAGTAATCATATATAAAATAGTAATAAGTAAAAAAAGAAGAATAATAAACTTTAAAAATTTCTCAATAAGGTTAATAATTAACATAAGTTTGTTATTTATGAAGATAAATAATGCACATGACGATTTAGACTCAATGTAAGTGTTTCTTATCTCACTTTTACTTCCATGAGACATATTACATATTTAATAATTATTTATTTTGTGTGATGTACATACTTACATTTTTTATATTATATCATGAATTAATTTATCTTCATCATATTTAAATTTTCATTTAAATTTATTTATCTCATGAGACTTATGATTCAAAAGTTATCAAAGTTGAAAAAGTTTATTTTACAATCTCATCATTTTTTGGGATTGTTTTTGTTTAAGTATCCCATGGGGGAATTATTTTATATTTATATTTTAAAATCAATATATTTTATTCCCCACTAGTTATTCATGAAAATTTTCAAGTAACAATAAAAATTTTCTTTTCTCTGGTACATAAAATGATTAATAAAATGATTTTAATAAAATCTGATTTTATTTCTCTCTTTGGTCAAAAATATTTTTTCCACTAAAACCATGTTTTATAAAAATGTTTTCAAAAATATTTTAAGATTTTTAAAATGATTTATTAAATATATTTTTACGCATGTTTTAATTTTAATTTTTTTTGAAAGGAATATTCTTATCATGTTTTGAATTAGGTAGTTTTCTAACATTTTTGCAGTGCAAATGGAATGTTATTTTTAACTTATACAACATGTACAGAATTACCCACCACCATTTATTTGAAGATTACTTTGAAATTTCAAAAAATTATTTAAAAAAAATAGTTTTCCTAATATTCTGGAAATTTGTATTCTTTAAAAGTGATTTTTAATAAAAATTATTTTGATAATATTTTACGAATTTTATAGTTTTAAAATAAAAAACATGATTTTCAAATAAAGGTTAGTTTCCTTAATAAATGTTCCAAGTGTTATTTAAAAATATTTTTTCATATAAGAGGACATTATTTGATTTTACTTATGATTTAATGGTTATATACTCTAATGATACCATCCTTATTATTTATTTAGATAGTTTATGACCAGTTTCATTGGGGATGTACTACGTTGATAACCTTAATTTCACTCTTGATGGTTTATGATTATGTTTATTGATTGGGGAAAGTATTTACACTTCATATTATAGTATAAATATGAATTATTATATTGATTATGTTTCATCCCTTTCACATGAGAAATGCATTGGACTTTATAAGTGATGGGTAGGGCCCACTATAGCCCCTCGATTCATCAGTAAGTCTCATAAGACAAAATAGATATGATTTTGGACAAGGATTTACCCATTTATATATATGTCTTGGAACAAGGACTTGATGGTATTATATGTATGGGAACAAGGTCTTGATGTTATGTTTTAGATGTCCAACATTATGCATTCCATCATTATGAATTTAGTTATTAATATTCCATGTGATTATTTGATTAGTTAGAATATCCATTATTAAGATTCAAGCTCACATTATTATTTATATTGAATTATTTGATCATCATTTATTCATATTATATTATTCTCAAGTTATTGATTAAATGACATGTGTTTTAGTTATTTACCTTTCCATATTGATTATTCGTTATTTACTCATAGCTTCCGTTATACTCTTACCCTTAATGATCATCTGAGCTCACCAATTTTTTTTGTTTTATTTTACCCAAGATCCTTAGAAGTATTTTTTGATTGATCTCCAAGGATATGATAAATATAATAATGGTTTTCATGAAGAAAATTCTTGGTGTATTTTATGTTCAAAAAATGTAACGTGAATTTCAAGTATGTATCTATCTTACCAAGACTAATGGACTATTCTATACTTATGGATGTGATTCTTTATATCTTATGACAATATAATAAAGAAGAAATTGACTTTGGGATATTGTTATTGGGGTAAATACAAATAATAAGAGTTATAATTCAAAAAAATGTGAGGAATAATTTATTGATGGTGTCATTGAATGAAATACCACCAATAATGTTTGAAATAAAGATGGAAGAAATTAGTTGGTTCAAAAAATATAACCATAGTACCCCAATTTATGGTCAATGGTTTATTCCCCTCTCCTCATGAATTTTATTATCATAACAATTATTGGATTAATGTAGTTATAAGTATGGATATGATCGATTGGGAGATTAAAATTCAAGGAAATTTTGATTTTTAAATTCTTTTTAAATATAAGAAAGTTGATATTATAGAATCTGTAATTTCAAGTGGTATCATGAATAACATGGAATCTAAATGGTAGAACCAAACAATATAATTTGATATATGAAATTGAATATTGTATAATAAAAAATTATGAAGCATCATTGACATTCATAATGGGGTTCTTAATTTATTTATTCATTTTACCAAGTGATATCATCTGTGATTTCATGATACCAAATATTCCTAAAAAGATACTCCCTTAATGAATATTTTTTAATTAATTTATATTAATAGTTGAAGGAATTTAGTCGATATTATTTATATGATTTTAAGGATACTTTACACATATTTAATAGGTTAAATTTCATTCATATGATGGAATTTCATGGGTAACATGTCATATCACATGTTCATTCCAACAATTATTATAACACACACATATTGCGGTTTAATGTTTATATGATGATGATTTTGTGTGAGATTTTGATTAGGTAATGAACTGACTATAATACCCTCTAAAACTGGTACCCAACTCAATACACCATATAACTAAAGGGATTTCTTAATCCTCATGGGTTGGCGACTAGCACCTGGGAATCAAAAAATAAACAAAGGGAATGATTTATCCCAACATAAAGAAATAACATGGAACATATATAAAATAAAAAAAATAGAGGAAAAGATAAATATATATCATAAAATAAATTAAATAGTGTAAACCAAACAACTCAAGAGCAGAACAAATATCCAAGTATAAGTCCAACCACAAAGGACTTACAAAACAAAAAAAAGACTACTCCACGTGATAGCGTGGAAACAATTGCACTATCAAACCATCTAGCTACCCAAACCCAAATAATAGAAAACTTCTTAACCCCATTTAGTGCCTTTCTTTTCCTACATTGAAATACATACGATGGTCTACACACCACTGAATAAGTGTGCATGGTGTGAGCTAACATGCACAATAGGATCCCACCCAAGTGTTCCATAAAAAGTCTATGTACAATGATCCATGTATGATTATTTTAAACAAAACATGGAATGATTTGTAGTAAAGTAGTTATATCAATGCATGATAAATATTTTCCTCTTTACAACAATTCAAAATAAATGTTAGGTATATCAATTTCAAGCACAATATTTCATTTATCATTTTGAAAAAACCAAAGCATTCATATCATATCCAAAACATTATAAATCCAAGAATAGGAAAACCATTCAAAAGAACTCAACAAGTCAGGCTAGTAGACTACTCATACAAAAAAATGACTAGTGAACAACAATTACCTAGAATACAAGACTAATGAGCAGAGAAATACCCCACAAGTGAAACCACAAAAATGTCAAGAATAAGTCCCTAGAATGATAGACACAGAAAAGTTCCATGAGATAACCTCCCAATAGTAATATGAATGATGGACCTAATCTAAACCATCCACCTACTTACCCAAGGCTCTCCATATGCCATATTTAATAAATCATTTCAATGATATGAAAATACCCTTTTTTCATTTACCAAAAACTAAGGAAAAACAAAATTTCATCATAAATTAGTTTACTCACCGAAAAAAATATTGAAAAATTTATTTATAAATAAATTTATAAAAACATGAGCAATACAGTTCATTACACAAGCTAGAAATGGAACCACATTCCTCAAAACCCAAGGTCACACACTCCCATGAAGGGTCCACCAATAATAGAACACAACAATGACAAAGGAGGCCCTAAAATCAATATAAAAATCTTCAAATTTATGTGACTTCTAAAAATGGTTGGTGGAGAAGAGGAAATGACACATACCTCAAGAGAGCACACCCAACGCACCACAATCAACAATGAAAAAAACCCCTAGAAAAAGATCACATGATGCATCTATAAAGAAACAAGAGAAAATAAAACCATGGGTCAATAGATTTGATAACACAATTACACATCACTACTGTGACCAAAGAAATAAAGAAGTAGAATGACCTACTCACCTAAGGAGATGAAGACCAACTACAATGGAAATCAAACTCTGAACATATCATTCTAGATCAAATGGATAATCCCAAAAATCACCAGATAAGCCTTCGAGGTTGCGAGACAAAAGATCAACAGAAGAATGAATGAAGTTATTTCCCATAAATTTCCCTAAAATCTGACCTCCTGATAGTTACATGATATTAAACCCCTTTACACATCATGTAATCCATGATGCTTAAGTACACTGAAAAACCGATCACATTTTTATTAAAAACCATCATTTAATTATTACATGTTGTGTAGCCATTACACATAATGTACCACTTTTACATTGTGTAAACAGTCCATGAATTTGGTCTAGTGACCGAGTACACATCGCATAAACACCTTAAATACTGTAAAATTTCCTAACACATTGTAGAAAAACCTAAGTTCTTACAAAAAAACTTAAAAACACCTAGGGAATTCTCCAAACTTAAAAATAACCCGGAAAATTCATTAACACATTTATACCTATATTTAATTAATTCAAACAAACATCCATCCCCAAAATTTATGTCATTTTCCCCAAAAAATTCTCTCCATCCTCATGAGTCCCAAGACACACCCAATTAAAGATTAAAAATAATAAATAGAAGGTAATTACCTAAAAGTGGGTAATAGGATGTTACAAACTCCCCAACATAAGACTTTTTATCCCTAGGAATTCATGAAGAAGAACGAAGTTTGGTAAAGAGGTGAGGCCACTGATCCCTCATGAATAGATCATGTTGCTAAGTCCCATGAGCATATGATCCATGCCTCTATAACACTGTGAACAATGAAATAAACTTCCCCAGCAAGACTTTCACTTAAGAGTCAATGATATCAATTGAATCGAAACAGATGGATCTAATTCAATATATTCTCAAATCATAATGTTAGAGGGGTCGATATGATAATTCATAAGCTATGATATGTGGAAAAAACCTGAATGACTATTAACTAAATTGAAATTTCTAACCAATATGTAACCCATCTAAGCCACTCAGTGACCTCAAATAGTCCCACATATATTGGATCCAACTTTACCTATTTTCCAAGCTGATGGTGACCCAAACAAAGATAAGATTCCATGAAAACCTGGTCACCATTAGAAAACTCCAAAGGACTATGTCATTGATCCACATAAGACTTCTACTGACTCTGCATTATAACCATATGCCAATGTATATCCTGAATCCTTATGGATGTTTCTTAAACCATACTTGGTACCACAAAATAACCTTCTCCCATCTCTTCCCAACAAATAGGTAACTTACACGCGTGACCATAAAAAGCATCAAAGGGAGCCACTATGATTGATGACTGATGACTATTGCTATAAGAAAACTCAAACAGTTTCAAATGGATATCCTATGATCCACTGGAGTCCAAGAAACAAGACCAATGAAAATCCTCTTGAATATGAATAAAATGCTCCATCTGACCATCTATATTTGGATGATAAGTTGTAGTCAATCTAACCCGAGTCCCCATCACCTCTTGGAGAATTCTCCAGAACCTCAAGGTAAACCTAGGATCCCTTTCCAAAAAAACATTTAAAGGAACACCATATAACCTCACAAATTTCTGCGTATACATCTTACCCAGATCTTCAACTTTTGTGGTTTCTTTGATCATAATGAAATGGGATAACTTTTTTAACCAATCAATCACCACCCTGGTAGAATTTTCCCCTCAAGGAGTCCATGTAAATTCAACAACAAAGTCCATGGATACCTCATCCCATTTCCAAATAGGCACTGGAAGAGGTTAGAGAAGACTAGAAGGTTTCGAATTCTCTACCTTTACATGTTAGAAGGTGTAACAATGGGACACATAATCACCAATATCATGCTTCATAACAGGACACAAGAATATTTTTCTCGTTTCATAATAAATATTTGTAGTTACTGGATGAATGAACCATGAATAAATACAAAAATCAAACAAAAATGATCTTCTCTCTAATTTTGGGTCAAAAAACTGATCCCAAAATTTGATAATACCATATAAAGAGTGATACTAACCTGAAACAGTCTCCCCACCATATAGGATTTCTCTAATTCCTATGAACTTGTCATCATAATGCTGAATCTATAGAATAGACTCAAGGAGAGATGATGTTAACTGAACATTGGTCAAAACCACATTTGAAACATCCTCCAGAGCATCCATATGAAATTGAACAAAAATCCCCATAAGGTTCCACTCTTTAATTCCAAAATATCGTGCAATGGTACTTTCCTACTCATAAAATTTTAAACATCATTCCCCTTCCCTGTAGTGTAGGTGATATCAAAGTAAAACGTATGAAGGTATTCCACCAACCACTTTTGTCTTAGATTCAAGTATTTATGAGAAAATATATAACTCATACACTTATGGTCAAAAAATATTGTGAACCTTTCCCCAAAAAGATAATGCCACCACCACTTGAGTTCATGCATAATTGAAACATGCTCTAAGTCATGAGTGGGTTAACTCTTCTCATGTAGTATTAGCTGATGAGATATGTAAGACACCACATGATTATTCTATAAGAGAACACAACCAAAACAACTCCATAAGCATCACACAAAACTACATACCCCTTACCATGATCCAGTAATATCTGAATAGGACATGATGTCAGAAGTCATTTCAGATCATCAAAAGGAGACTGAAACTTCACATCCTATGTGAATCTCAACCCTTTTCTAGTAAGAGAAGTCAAATGTGATTCCATCTTTGATAAATTATTGACAAACTATTCATAGTATCTAGGAATACCAAGAAATATTTTAATTTAAAATACATTCTATAGATCTTCCCATTAAAAAGAATCCTTTACCTTATCAGGATCAAATGATAATCCATGATTCGAAATCATATTCCCCAATAATTTCACTTCTTGAATCCATAAGTTTCATTTCGAAATATTTCCATATAAACAATGACTCGTTAGGATTTCCAAAACCAAACTCAGATTATGTATGTTGTAACATCTCATTTTTTCCATGTATTGTTTTTAAATATTATATATATTATTTTTGAGACCAGGCACTGAGGAAACATGTGATTCCAGGACCTGGTGTACCCAAAATAAATGTTTAAAATATATTAAATATATTTAATAGCACACAAGCATGATTTTCCTGAAAAAGTGGAATAACTCATAAAATATTGATCAGATTAAAAATATGTGGGAATCATTTAGTTTATAATAGAGTTTTTACCCTATGAGTGACTTAACATTAGTCGACATAGGTTATTTTTGAAAAAGTTATCACAGGCATAAAACAAATAAAATAATTTAATAAAATTGATTTTTATGAATTTTTTTGATTCAACGATGGATTTTTTCTTTAAATATACAATTATGTTGGTAATCTAGGGTTATTTTTATAACCCTAGAGATGCCAAAATACCACTAATAAGACCTTTGGAGAATCCTCTTGAGTGAATGAAGAAATATTGTGGATCATTCAATCGGCACAACCTCAGATTCGATGGATCTCACCAATGAATGCAACATGATAACCATTATTTATCAGTGATCAAACTGAATCAAGGTAAAGTGTCTGTTCAATTTTTATTTTCCCTATTCTTAATTTCATTAATGAACACAAATCAATCTAAAAACAGATTAATCTTTAGATTGGTCACCTTGTGGGATGGGTTTATTATGAGGTGATTTGAGATAATTATTTTAAATATCTAAGTTATTTATCTTATGAAAACAATTCTATATTGACATGAACATCGATCGAGGTTCATTCATCTCATTTGTTTTTGTTCTTTTCTCCCTGATTCATCATTATTCATGGGAATTCTTTTTTTGGTCCATGAATCAACTATTCTGGATCAATTGACAATTACGCACCCATTTCTTGGTGAAATTGTCTGATATCATAGATCTAGGATTGGAACGACATGATGGAGATGTGACGATAGAGATAGAATGAATCAGATGATGTATGATTATCAATTTCACATTCTTGATAATTCTTCTGTGAATGATGAAGAATGATGATTTGATCCATTTTTCAAGCAGACCTGACAATGAGATGTGTTGTTCGGAAATGACAAAGCATGTAAAAACATGAATCTTTGATTTCATGTCGAACTTATCATTGGATCAAAGGAATATCATTGTATGGGATGAAAAAAGTAAGAATGATGATTATGGAGAATCACAATCCACACAGTGTTTAATCTAGGATTACACGGCATGTGGGGCCCCTGACTGCGGTGCTAGGGTTTGGATTGAGTTAAGTACCACACGGAATGTGACCCCTATCACATGACATGTGATCCTCCTTAGTTGACTCAGTGTGAACTTCAATAGTACACAAACATAGGTTGTAGTACATTGTCACAAACATGCCGTGTACTCTCACATAGACACATCTTGGTGAATATGGACCGGTTCACAAACACGAATTTAGTACGTGGAAAATGCCAAGTGACACGGGCATGATACCATGTGTCTCTACACACTGTATATATCCTTCTACATGTCATATATATAGAGACTATATTCCATGTGAGTCTCTTATACATGGGTAGGACTTGGGATAACTGGAAACGTCGTATACCCCTTGGGACACACCATGTAGTCCCTTAGAGATTTCTTGAGGCTCATAATTTTCTTATTATGGACCAGTATAATATGAGTGCATTCCTTTGTACTTTCCATTGAGGGTACAATGTGGCATTACATCCACATCATTGGATTGTGATCCCCTCTAGAGGCTAAGTCTCATATAGAGTTGTGGTGTACCTCTGTGAGACTGGAGTGTGACCTTATATCATCCCTAGTTGGGATTTGAGGAATTGACATGAACTCCCTGATCAGGGAATTTATCCTCCATCCAATAGGCCATATCAATAGGGTTTGTGGAATAGTTAACATATGATCCTCTATGTGGTGGGTTGATCCAGACTGGTTTCATTATGTCCCCCAACGGTTTTAGGTGTGACCCCCTATCTGTGTATCATGGTCCCCTTAGACCAGTGAGCTTCCTTAGCTGGGTCCCAATAACCCAAACCTCTTTGTTGAGTGCTTCTAATGGTAGCATGGATCATGAAGTGAGATATCTCAGAAATTTTTTTGCTTCAAGTAGAATTTTGCAGCTAGCAGTTGGTTATGAAAGAATTATGGAGTGGTGTCTTTATTGATTATACAAGGGTTCTTTGTTTATGTTATACCTCAATTGTTATATCTTTTATCGACCGGGATATACTTGGTGCTTCATATTTAGTGTTTTAAGGGTGTCCTATTGAGTATTTTTATACTCACCCCTGCATGGAATTTTCCTACACGTGTCATATACTATGTAGAAAAAAACCATTTTGATGGTGTCCTAGGAGGAAATATAGGCGGTAGAGGGTAAAAAAATCTTGATAGACCAAGGTGTTTACTGAGATCATGATTTTGACTTAGTCCTCACCCTTAGAATAGGTTATACTCTTTACAATTTTGGGTTGGGCTTGTTTTTGGACTCTTTTCTATTTTTAGCACTTCACTTTCATAGTCTGTTGTGGGATCATAGATGCATGCATGCATTCTTTTGGTTGTTTTACATTTCAGTATTGTGTGAGTATGGAGATGTGTGCATGTACACATATACTTTAGGCTAATGTCTCCCATTTCTGGGATATTCCTACTAGGTTCTAGTCCATATCCCATGGCCTATTGGAGGAGGGCTTGGGGTAGTCATGGGTTGGACCTCAGTGGGTTGGGTCACAACAAAGTGGTATCAAAGGTGATCGGTTCTACTCTTGGACCTGATTCGGTGATATTGGTTTGGGGAAACATTGTTTAGTGTTTTGAGTTTGACTTTTAGGCTAGGGATTCCAGTGTTGATGTGGTGGTCGATGTATCCATACAACATGACTCTAATCACCTACTTTTCGACTCAGTGCATGAGAACACTGGTTGTAAGGAAAAAATGGTACATACATCATATATGAATGGATTAGGGTTTTCATGTCCTTCTTGAGTCAGCTCCACAAATATAATTGTTGAACATTGTAAATATTGTTTAATTATAGGATGCCTCCATGTAGATAGCCGGATAATATTCAACTATGTGATCATGAGAATGATCTACCTAGTGACAAGGCATTAGTACAAGGACTTGTACTAGAGATAGCACATCTAGGCGGTATGCCAACTATAACACCAACCGTTGTGTAGAATTTAGCACTAGCACTACCAGATGAGGATGCACATAGGATGTGTGAATTGCATGAGTTTTAGTGGAAGAGACCTCCTAGGTTTTAGGGTGAGTCATATCCCCAGGTAGATGAGGGCTGGCTATAGGCAGTCACTCAGGTTTTCTTCCCTTGGAGGATGCCTACCGATCAGATGGAAGTCCTTGTAGTGAGTATTATTTAGGGATGATCAAGGTGATGGTGGATATTGATGACTCAGTCACATGATGATAAAACTCTCTCCTAGATAGACTTTGATAATATTTTCAAAGTGGAATTCTATCTGGACACATTGTGATCAGTATGCATACATGAGCTTCTACGTCTGCAGTAAGGAAATATGACCATGGAGGAGTATTCAGTGAGGTTTACTGATCTCTCACATTACACTTTAGATATGGTATGAGAATAGTTATTTAGGGATCAAAATTTTAAGTAGGGATTGCGCCGGGACATCAGGGTGTCAGTTGTATCTCATAACATTTCCACCTATGTTGGAGTAATTGGGCGAACCTTGCTAGTAGAAAGTTTTCTGGTAGAAAAGATTATTGTAGTGGGAGATAACAATGGAAAATCAGTATATGATACCTTGAATCAAGAAGACTATGTCAGTCATAGGGATCCAAGCGGTTTAGATGCTTCAGGAGGTGATCCCAGGACTGAGGTTTAGTGGTGTAGGGCTCACAGGTTAGATCGAATCAACCAAGATAATGTTGGTTTTTCTCCTACGATGGTCAAGGACATATGGAATGATATTGTATGACTTGTTGTACAAATGACTGGGAGACGGTTGAGGGAACACTAAGATAAAGACAATGGTAGGAGCACGGTGGTCTGTAGGGATACTGATGCGGTGGAGGGGCTAGTAGGGCAACCTGAGGTGGTTGGAGGTTTGACCTATTTGCACCACCACTCCTAGGCGGTCCATGCCAGACTCAGGGAGATGGTGGGTAGGGACGATGTTAGCTATAGGCTATAGAGGCCTACGACCCCAAGGCTTATGAAATGATACAAGGTACGATCAATGTATTTATAATTTAGCTGCAGTATTGATAGACACAAGTGCTATCCATTACTTCCTAGACACTTGTTTGGTTGAAGACTGAGAGATTTGAGTTGATATTTTGGATTGCACCATACAGTTATAGACTCTAATGGGTGGTGACTTAGCAATTTTTCACTTGTGATGAAGGTGCGACCTGACGCTTGGAGGTGAGAGTTTTTATGGGATCTCTTTATTACTATAATGAGGCCTTATAATGTCATTCTTGGTATCAACTAGTTATCTATATTTCATACCCATATTGACTATTTTTGGAAGAGGATGTGGTGTGTCTGTAGTGACAAAACTATTTTTTCCTTTGTTGGTGAAAAGGAAACCTAGGTAGTGAAGGTTGAGCTTGTGCATTGGAGTGTACAGCTGATTACTCATCAGTTGGATAGCTTAACCCTTGGTACAATGGATTTTGTGAGTTCCAAATTTCCTTCAGTGGTGGAAGAGTATGAGGACATCTTTCTTGAGTACGTATTAGGTTTAGCTCACTGTTGAGAGGTAGATTTATGCATCAAGTTGTATCCTAGAGAAACACCAAGAGTGTAGATCTAGTGAAGGTTGTTGCAGTGATTTCTTGGGATCCACCCAAGAGTTTCACAGAGGTATGGAGTTTCCTTAAATTAACTAGGTACTATCAGAGGTTTGTACCAAACTTATCTGGTGTTTAATCACTGTTTAAAGTTTTGACTAGGAAGTGTAAACCATTCTTGTGGATGGGAAAGTGCCAACATAGCTTTCAAGAGCTTAGATAGAGGTTGAAAAGTGCTCCCATCTTGAGGTTACCGGAGGAGGGTGTCGAGTACATAGTGTTTTAGGATGCATCAGGGTCCAAACTTGGTTGTCTTATAATATATATGCCAAACTTTATTGCATATGGTTCACACTAGTTCATACCACATTAGAGGAACTATTCAAACCATGGCCTTGAGTTAGCAGAAGAAGTTTTTTCATTGAAGATGTGGAAACACTACCTGATGGGTGAGAGATTTATCATATACTCAGACCAAAATAGCCTCAAGTATATATTATCTCAAAATTATATTAACTTTAAATAGAGGCGATGGCTAGAGTTCCTCTAGGACCATGACTTTGAAATTTTTTGTACTTCTAGGAAGGTGAACATAGTAATAGATGCTCTCAATAGGGGATCTAGTTTGAAGTTACTGAACGAGGCCTTAGAAAAATTAGCCTCATTGTAATTATCCTTTATGAATGGTGATAAAGCAACTTACCTCCAATAAATTATTATCACCCCCATACTCTTAAAACAAGTCATGGAGGCACAAGTTGGGGACAACATTTATGAGACCCTACATGCTTAGATATCCATATGACAAGCTCTTGATGGATTTTCTAAGGATGGTAAGAATTTTTTTCTTTTCATAGGATGCATGATGGTACCAATGATGTTATAGAAGGAGGTTCTAAGATAGTTCATACATCTCTTTTGGTGGTTCATCAAGGTGTGGAAAAGATGTACTAAGACCTCTGTTGTTAGTTTTGGTGACTAGGAATGAAGAAAGGAGTTGAATTTTTTTTCTCTCTATGCCTTACTTGTTAGAAAGTGAAGGATGAGCACCAGTTTCATCAGGTTTATCTCCACCCCTTTAAGTTCTAGAATAAAAGTTGGATGAGATCTATATAGAAATCATGAAAGTCTTACCACGTATGTCCAGGGGACATCACACCATCTGGCTGATCATAGAATGACTCACCAAGTTGGCCCACTTCCTAGCTATTCAAAAGTATATTTTAGAAGATATATTAAGACACCTCTACATGTAGGAGATAATTCTAATACATGGAGTTCCACTGATGATAATTTCATATCATGAGGGTCATTTCACATCTTGGGTGTGTAAGGGATTGTAGGATGTCTTTGAGACTCAATTATGCTTGAGAACAAGATTTCACCCCCTAAAATGATGGTCGAACATAGCAGACCATTTAGGTTATAGAGGACATGCTGCGATCTTGCATGTTGGACATTGGTCATAGTTGGGAGTATCACCTAACACTAGTGGATTTTTCATACAACAATAGATACCATTCCACCATTGGTATGGAACTATTCAAGGCGTTGTATGAGAGAACCTATAGGACACCACTTTGATAGACTAATCTAGGAGATTCAACACTCATGGGACCAAAATTGGTGTAAGCTACAATAGGGAAGGTGCATATTATCCAGGAGTGGATGAAGATTGCATAGAGATTTCATAAGTCTTATGCTGACAGGTGACAAAGGCCTTTTGAGTTTGAGGAAAGAGACCATGTGTTCATGAGGGTCTCACCTCGATGTGGATTGAGGAGATTTTTCCACGGAAACAAGTTATCTCTGAGATTCATAGGTCCCTTTTCAGATACTTTTTAGAGTTAGTGAGGTGACATACCACTTAACTTTAACATCGCCGTGGGACTGGGTATACGACGTCTTCCACGTGTCGTAACCGAGGAGGTATATGCATGAACCATCACACGTTATCAACTTGGGTGATTTGAACATCGAGGATGGAGAAACTTTTGTTGAGTACCCAATAGAGATCAAGGATCAGTCAAATATGATCCTTTATGGTCAATTTATTCCCCTTATTCATGTTTGGTGATAGTACGAGAATATCTAGGAGAGAACATGGGAGTGGGAAGCTCAAATTCATTATCAGTACCCACATCTCTTTGTGTATCCATTATTTTGAATTTCTAGTGATGTAAAGCCTAAAGTTGAGGAGAATGTAACATATAGGATTTTCTGTTTATTATTATTAAATAATATATGGATTATTTTTTAGACCATCTGCTGAGGAAACGTGTGATTCTGGGGTTCGATGTTCCCAAAATAATTGTTTGAAATATATTAAATATATTTAATAGCACACACACATGGTTTTCCTAAAAAAGTGGAATAACTCCTAAACAGGTACCCAGATCATAAATTTAAGGGAACTGATGAGTTCAAAATGATGATTCTACCTTAGGCGCGATTTAACATTAGTCATCATGGTTCATTTGTGAAAATTTTGTCATGAGCATTAAACAAATAAAATTTTCTAATAATTTTTTTATTCATTTAATTGACAAAAAATCAGTTTTTGTATTTAAATATACAATTATGTTGAAAATTCAGGGATATATGCATAAACCTGTAGACTCTGGAGGACCTCTAGGGAGAGATTTGAAGAATCCTCTCAAGAGAACAATGACAGATCATGGATCGATTGATCAAAGAAACCTCATATTCGATAGATCTCTGTAAAGAACTTGGCACGACAACTATTATTTATTAGTGATCAAACCAAATCGATGTAGGGTGTGTGTTCAATTGTTCTTTTCTCCATTCTTAATCTCTACGATGAATGAAAATCAACTGATGAACAAATAGATTTTTGGATCAGTCTTCTTGTGGGATGGGTTTGTTATGGGATGATTTGGGAGAATTATTTTAAATATCTACATTTTTTATCTTACAGAAATGAATAAATATTGAAACGAACATTGATTGAGATTTATTCATCTCATCTTTTTTATGATTTTCTCCCCTAATTCATCATTCATCATGGTCATTATTCGTTTGGTGCGTGAATCAACTATTCTCGATCAATCAATCATTTCTCACCCATTTATTGGTGCAACGATCCAATATCATAGATCTAGGATATTCCCAACTTGACGGAGGTGTGATGACGAAGAAAGAATGAATCGAATGATGGATGATTCCCAATTTCATGGTCTTCATCATTATTTGGCACATGATGAAGAATGATGATTTTATCCATTTTTCGAGTAGATCTAACAGTGGGAAACATTGTTCAGGGATGAAAAGGAATTTACGACCTTGGATCAATTATTTTGTGGAGAATTGATCACTAGATCAATGATGGATCATCAAACGAGGTTCATGGATAAATAACGATGATTCTAGAAAATTGTGATCCACACAGCATGTAATCTAGGATTACACGATGTGTGGGCCCCAGAGATGTGGTGATAAGGTTTAGCCAAAGTTAAGAACAACACAGTGTGTGACCCATGTCACACAATGTGTGATCCTCCCTAGTTAACTTGGCATGTACTTTGGAATTACATAGACATGAGTTGGAGTACATTGTCATGGATACATTATGTAATCCCACACAGACACGACTTGGTAAACACAAAATGGTATAAAAAAACATATTTGGTACAAAAACATAGACAAGTGACATAGGTAGGATACCGTGTGTCTCTACATACCGTGTATATCCTTCTACATACTATGTATATGGACACTACATGCTGTGTGAGGATCTTCCACACAGGCAGGACTTGGGATAGCTGGACACACTGTGTACCCCTTGGGACACAGCATGTAGTCCCTTCAAGAGTGCTTAGGGCTATTTGTTTTCTTAGTTTGGACCAATATAGGTTGAGTGCATTCCCTTAATCCTTTCCCTTGAGGTTAAAGTACAACATTACATTCACATCACTGGATTATACTCCCCTATAGAGGCTGAGTCTTAGATATAGTTGTGATGTCCCTTAGTGAGACTGGTGCGCAATCCTCTATCATCCCTAGTTGGGGTTTGTGAAATGGATGTGACCTATTTGATTAGGGCTTTGATCCTCCATCTATTTGGCCATATTGGTAGGGTTTTTGGAATCATTAATATATGATCCCCAATGTAGCGGGTTGATCTAGACTGGGTTTGTGGTGTCCCCAAGCGGTTCTGGACATGGACCTCTATCTGTACATCATGGTCTCCTTAGACTAGTGATCTTTTTTGGATGGGTCCCAATAACCCAGACCTCTTTGTTGAGTGTCTCTGATGGTATCATGGCCCATGGAGATAGATCTTCTAGAAAAAGTGTTGCTTCGAACATAATCATATTTCATGCAGTTGGTTATGACTTCTTTATGGCATGGTATCTTTTCTAAGTATGTCTGGGTTATTTGATTATGTTATACATTAATTGTTATATCTTGTATTGATCTGACTATACTTGGTTCTTTATGTGTAGTGTTTTATGTGTGTCCTACTGATTATTTTTATACTCACCCCTTTACGGGGTTTTCCCGTACGTGTCATGTCTTGTGCAGACGACGACCCTTTTGACAGTGTCCTAGGAGGATAGGGAGTGGGTGGATCATAGCTATATATTGATAGACATATGTGTTTACTGGGGGTGTGATTTTGACTTATTCCTTTCCATTGGAGCAGGTTGGAATCTTTACAGTTTTTCATTGGGCTTTTTTTTGGACCCTTTTCTATTTTCATCACTTTACAATAATACTCTTTTGTGGGATCTTAGTTGTATTCATGAATTATTTAATTTGTTTTACATTTGAGCATTATGTGGTCTTGGAGATGTGTGCCTACGTATAGGTACTTTAGGCTAATACCTCCTATTTTGGGATATGCCTACTTGGTGCTGGTTTCCAACCACTGGCTTATTGGTGGTGGGTTTGGGGTAGTCATGGGTCAGACTCATCGGGTTGGGTCATGACACACATTCTCATGCTAGGATCTCGAGTAAAAAAAAATTCATCTGTGAACACTACCATAAAAGTGTTGAGATACTAATTATATATCCCATTAATCAAATCTATGAAAACTATATGAGAATTAGTTAGACCAAAAATCATTACATTATATTTTAATGGTTATACCTGCTCCTGAAATCCATATTTAGTATATTGAACTCCTGAAATCTGATTTGATAATAAACCAACAAGAGATAAATCTTTGAGAATTTTTTTACCCTTTAACTGATCAAACAAATCATCCACATGAGGGAAAAGATACTTGTTCTTAACTATTATATAGTTCAAATTCTGGTAGTCCACAAAAAACCAAATTTATCTTTCTACCTTCTTAGCAAAGAGAACCAAGTATTAAAAAGGTAAAAAACCAAGTCAAACAAAACCCTTTCTTACCAGGTATTCTAACTGAACCTTGATCTCTTTCATCTCCAATGGTACCATACAATAGGAAGGTATCAATATCAATTGCGTAACTTAAACCAAGTTAATCATAAACTTTACATATTTCTCTGGAGTAATCCTAGAGAAATAATCTGGAAAAAATTCAGGAAAATCCTAAACAAAAGTAGGAAAATCAACAAAAAAGGAAACATCATTGGGTTTTATTTCAATACCAAAAAACAAAATCCTGAGCTCTGGGAAGAAAGGTCTTGCATGGACAAAAATTAGATCCTATTCTCCTTGAAACACCCGTGAGCTCCCATCAACTTCTAGAAAGGAGGCATGATGATAATAACTATCAACCTCAGCTTGATAATAAACCATCCAATACATCCCGATAATGACTTAAAAAATATATATCAAGAATAATAAAATCCAATACTAGCTCCATATCAGCTATCGATGGCGCACAAGAAGGAAACTGGAAACCCTGTTCCTTCCTCTTTCCAAGAGGTGTCTCTAAATCCATAAAAAAGGATATAAGTTCCATTGTAAGGTTAAGAATATCAAAAAAATGGTGAGATATGAACAAGTGAGAAGCACCAATATCAAATAAAGAAATCAATACTAAGGATGCAATAAAGATGGTACCTCTCATTGTTACTAGACCCACGTCTACCTCTACTGGAAAATCATCTACTACATGAAGGTGATTAACACCTAAGTCTTATGGATAGATCCCTATAGTTTTGAATCATTTTACTGTTCTATAGTATCCTTTGGACCTGATGATATCTGAACATATAGAGATGTATACATAGCTTGACATTAACATTGCAGATGACCATAACGTCCACAATTGTTACACATATTAGCTGGTGAAGGAAAAGAACACCATGTGTGTTTAAACCTTCAACACAGATAGTAATTTATAATCACACCACTAGCTAAAACTGTAGGTACTGAAGAGGCCTACTACCGATAACCACCTCCACTACTCCTGCAATGAACCTTTCACTTCATCTTTTCTCCTAGCGTTCCACTGAAGCTTCCACTCGGTAGAAGATAATGGGAATAATATCAAACCTTGCCTTAAATATTAATCTATTATATCATATACCTATCTACTATCACTATATAGGTTGAAATCTTTACCATAAATACTTGTGATCTGATATCTGGTCACAAACCCTATAAGTACTTCTGAGCCTGCAGCTGGCCATTCTTTACAACTTCTGGTGCAAAAATAACCAGCTTAGCAAAATGATTAGTGTATGCTAACACCACACACTCTCTCACATGAAAAGAGAGGAATTATATATATTTCTCCATCATTAGTGACTCTATAAAAAAACTTCTATATGAGTAGAGTCTTAAAACCCTTCCAATCTAAGTCCACCTACTTATCAGCCTGTACCATGGAATCCCAGCAATTCTTGTTAGGGCCCTCAAGTCTAAATGTTGCACACTTCACCTTGATATTCTTATGTATTTCTAGGATTTCAGATATATGATTATTCTTGTTGATTTATTAATCCACCTATTAAGGTTCATTATTACCTTTAAAGGATAGTGGAATCTCATGAAAACACTATCTTGATTGATCTCTATCTCCCCCAACTTCTAAATTCACCTAAAAAACTACGTATGAACTTGTGGCAAATTATGGTTGATAACAAAAATTGCCCGCATTATAGCCTCAAAAAAGTTCTGATCAATTAACAAATTCCCTTGAAGATAATCAGCTACACCCTCTAGAGAAACTTGAAAAACACATCTCAAATACATATTTCTGCACACCAAAACCAAATAGATGACCATAAAATCAAAAAATATCAGTTCAAACTAGAAAAACCATAAGAAAAAACTATGATTAATGTTATGAACTCAAAACATGAGATACACATCCCAATATCCCATGGTAACTTGAGTCTCATCTTGGTAAGAAATGGCCATTCACTTCCCATAATCTACCTACCAAGTCCCAACAATTTTATCTAGTCTAAAAAACATCTCTTGACAAAGGATCTTGACAAAAAACCACATTTGATACAAAAATATGATGAACTGACCTGAATACCCTCTCAAACTGGTACCTGACTTGATACACCACATACCTGAAGGGTATTCTTGATCCCCATGGGCTAGAGACTAGCACCCGAGAATCAAACAATAACCATAGAGAAGGATTTCACCCAAACTGAATTAAAAACATGGCACATATATACAATAGAGAGAACAATAAAAAAGATAAATATATTTCATAACATAAAGAAAACAATTAAAACCAAACAACTCAAGGGTAAATAAAATCTCCAAGTACAATTCCAACCATAAAGGACTACCAAAACTAGAAAAATGACTTCTCTATATGATAGCATGGGAAAAACCACACCATCTCACTATCTAGCTACCCAAAACTAGCTAACAAAAAACCTCGCTTCCTTACTATAGAACCTTGACTTTACCTACATTGAAAGACATAAAAAGGTATATATACTTTCAAATAAGTGAATAGGGTGTGATATAATAGGATTAATAGGATCCCCACTAAGGTTTTTATAAAAATTATATGTAAAATAACTCAATTATGGAAATTTAAATAAACACATGGCATGATAATAATTAAAGTAGTTATATCCAATCATGGTAAATATTTCCCTCTTTCCAAAAATTCCAAAATAAAGGTAGGTATATCAATTTCAAGAATAATCTTACTTATAACATTTAGAAAAAACCAAATAATGCATATCATATCAAAAACAGTATAAATCCAAGCATAGGTAAATCATTCCAAGTAACTCAAAAGGTGAGCCTCGTAGACTACTCATACCACAACAATGACTAGTTTACAAAAAATTCCCTAGAAAAAAGTCCTAAGGAGTAGAGAAACACCACATGAGTGAACCCCCCAAAAATGTTAAGAATAATTCTATAGAATGACAGACCTAGAGAGTATAGAAAATACCCATTATCTGACCTCCAAGTGGTAATATAGAAGATGGACCTAAGCTAAAACTTCCACCTAAGAACCCATGTCTTCCCATGTGTTGTATTTTATAAATATTTTTAATGATTTGAAAGTTTCCTTTTATCCATTTACCAAAAACCAGGGAAAAACCAATTTTCATAAAAAATTAATATAAACACACAAACCAATCATGAATTTTTTTGTTATAAATCAATTTAATAAATTATTATCAATACAGTTCATCAACATAGGCTAGAGATGGAACCACCTACCAAAAAACTTAGTACTACAAACTCCCATGAAGGATCCACCAAAAATAGAACAGAACTACCAAAAAGAAGGACCTAGAATCAATATAAAAATACTAGAATTTAATATATTTACAAAAATGGTTGGAGGATAAGAGGAAATGACACATACCTCAAGAGAACACACCCACCACACCATAACCAACAATGGAAACAACCCCCGGAACAAGATCACATGATACATCTATATGAAAATAATAGGAAACAAAAACGAAGGTCAAAAGATACAATAATTCAATGAAAAAACATACTCAAGACCAAATAAATGAATAATAAGAAAGACATACTTACCATGAGATATTAGGACTAACCACAATATTGATCAAACATCAAATGGATAAATTCAGATAGAATAGAGACTCCCAAAAATCACTAGAGAAGCCTTCTAGGTCAATATCCAAAATTAATACAAGAGAATGAATTAATTTATTTTACATATGGTGCCCTAAAATATGACCTCATGATATTTACATGATGTGAAACCCTTTTAAATATTGTGTAATACAAAACGCTTAAGTATGCTAAAAAACCCATCACCTTTTTATTAAAAAATGTCCTTTAATTATTACACATTATGTAACCATTACATGATGTATACCACTTTCATGCTAGGTAAAAGGTTCATGAATTGTGTCTAGTTACCAATTACACATAGTTTAAACTCCTTACACACAATGGAATTTTAAAAAATAGAAAACCCTAGGTTCTTACAAAAAAAATATAAAAACACCTCGGGCATTCTATGAACTCGAAAAGAACCCCAAAAATCTATTTACAAATTTATAACCATATTTTATTAATTAATAAAATACATCCCCAAAACGTAAGTAATTTTATCTAAAAAATTATCTCTATCCTCAAGAGTCCCAAGACACACCTAATTATAGAGGAAAATAAGCAAAGAGAAAGAAATTACCTAAAAGAGGGTAACAAGATGTTATAGATTTAGATAATAAAATTGTTACGTAAAGATTTAAAAGCCTAAATTTTTATAATACTAAGTAATAAAATGATTTTAATGGAAAAAAATTTAGTTATTGATATATTTTAATGTTTCCTACACTTTAAATTGACTCTCATAGGTTTTTGGGTTATGTTAATGGCTTTTTCCTAACTCGTTTTTCAATCTATGAAAATTTCTTATAAATTGTATTCTACTGTGTAATAATTATTATCTTAGTGAAATATAAAACTTTTACTGATAAAATTATGATAAGAATAAATATTTATATGAACGATATCATTTTTTAAGATACAAAGTTCAATAATACTTAGAGAAAAGGGGAGAAGAGTTTTTTTCATTTAGATACATGTGCTAATGTTTTATAGTTCCTGAAAAATGAGACTATATTAGAAATAAAAAAATTGATCAAGTGAAATTAGCTGTATATTTTTTCAATATAGGTGGATAAATGGTTTAGTGAAGATATATCTATAAATATACTAGTGATATCAATTACTTTGATAAATAGGTTAAGAAGATGAATCTAATACAGCGATGGTGTCTTCTATAAAAAAAGTGAAGATAACCATTGTATTTTTTTAAAAAGGGGAGAATATAAGTATATGAATCTAAATGGTTTAAATATAAATAAAAGAACATAAATGTAGTTGATTATGATATATATATTTATGGAGTATTGTAAAAAAATACAAACATGAAGAATGTTTGACCCAAGGAATTGGTTATTGCATATATTAATAATTGATAGTGATGATATAGGAGTTTTTTGAAGGCATAAGTAATAAATAAGGATATGGTGATAAATTAATATTTGATTCACCTTATATATAGGAAAATAGATATTTTTAAATTTTTTACCCTACTTGGAGTCTTAATTCATGATAGTTGTGTAACACTATCTTATTTTATGAAAATGGATGACATAGACTTATTTGGTTTTAAAAGTATATATTCATGTGTGGATCTTTAGAGATGTTTTATGAGGTAATATATCTCTATTATTACATATTATGGTAGTGGAATGAGTTTTAGGATGATTTAATAGATTTAGAGAAGGATTAAGATAAATTTTTAAAAGTCAAGAACTTTATATGATGTATGGAAATATGCGGATACTTGATGAGGTAATTTATGTCTATTATAGAATATTATGGTAGTAGAAGAGGTTTAACCATGATTGATTTCATTTGGAGAAGGTTGAAAATAATTTTGGAAACATTTAGAATAATATAATATTAAATATCTAATTTTGAAGGAAACAAAATTCTAAATTTTAAATTGAGAATCTATTTAAGAGTAACTATGAATTTTTGATTTTAAGAAAGAATAATATAAAGATTATTCTTTGTAAAAAATATTAATGTTATAGAAAAAACTATATAATATTAACTTATCTATGTGTAATAATAACTAAACTAGTATATAAGAGTAACTTAGGTTTCTGAAGCCTATGTAAGATTAAACTATACCTATGTAATATTAATCTATGAAATATAATGGTTTTATAATAAAAAAATGGAGAATAAACTGGCCATGTATGAATAAAACATGGAATATATAATAATAATAAAATTGAGTAGTATGAAGTGTTGTTATATGAAGAAACATATTACTCTGTAATTATTTATGCATAAGAATAAACCAAGGCTATGGATGACTAAATCACTCCACAATGGTTAGGTTGCAAATATTAGGGTTATTATTTTTGGATACACAAATAGAAACTACACTGTGAAAAAGATTTAGAATCCAAAACCTATCAAGAAGTGGGTTGAAAATATTTTAAAAACCATCCTTTCATGGAACAATGAATATGGTTACACCATGATTGGTGAAGAAAGGAAAAACTTCAGGAAAATTAACAAGACATATTTATTTTTTATGTTTATTGATTATGGAATGTACTTAATTAGTTAAAATGAAGTTCAATCATGGATATTTACCTAGATAAAAAAAATAGAAGAGGTTGAAGTAAAATACGTTGGATGTTGGTTTCAATTTTTAATTATAAATTTCAATTTAAAAATTCTCATTATATAGAAAAGTTTTTACTACGAATATGAAAAATAATGGATAATTAGATATAATATTTTTTAGAGAAAATAACAAGGAAGAAGAATGAAAATAGAAAATAACATGGGATTTGTAAAATATTTTAATTAAAAAAGGGATTAATTTTTTTTGAATAGATTTATATTTAAGATCAATTTTGAGAACAAGGGTCATATATAAAATAATATATGAATTTTAAGTGAAGAAATGGATTTATGTTGTTCACATATATTGACTGGTTAAAGAAGAAATAATATAATATTGAAATTTTTAATCCATATTTTATGAATTCATAATATGAAATTATCTTCATTGGGAGTTTTATGTTGTTTAATTTTTTTTCAGATATTGGATGCCTGAATTTTCTAAAAAAATATTTGATCATATATAGAATGGTGTAAGAGATAACCACATATAAAAATTATGATATATATTAAAATATATCAACATAATGATCATGAGGTGACCCTCATGTTGATAAACTTAGAAAATACCAACAAGAATACAATGTGATATATTTTAAATAATTGAACAAAGGAGAAGAAGAGAGTAACCCTTTGGTGATATTATGTTACCCTAAATATTTCAAAGGTAGTAATAATTAGATTAAAGTGACCAAAACTAATTTTTTTTTTCACACAATTAAGGTGATATTGTAATTTTGGTACATTGGTTAATTGATGGTGTATGACAATTAGATGGATTCGAGTTTGGGTAAACCAAGTAAATCATCTATTTATCTTGATGATATAATTTACTTATATTCTTCATGATTTTGAGAAATTAGGATAATCAGTAGGTTGAATACAAAGTTACTTATTACCTGGTAAAAAGATATGGTAAAGAGATGATCACACAAATAAAAATTTGTGTTTGGAAATATCCTCATTCACCATAACTTAGGGGGTCACTCAGGTTATAACACACATCATATATATATATATATATATATATATATATATATGTCATAGCATCATAATATCTTAGAAAATTATTATTATATATGATAGAGTGGGTGAGGGGAAGTAATCATTCATTCATATCACCTTTATCCTAGATATTGAGGAAAACACTCTTAACCCAAAGACTCATATGGTTCTCGACCTTGTTACCCAACTTGGGTAGTAGTTCCTAATAAATAAAATAAATTAAAATTGATATATAATATAAAAAATACCTATCCTAAGTGTCATCCACCAAAAAAATTAAACTTTGACCACAACTATCACCACTGCACATCAATATCATTTCCACCCATAGCCATAACATGTACCAACTCCACTAAAAACCATAAAAATTCCCATTATTCTTCTCATAGTCAATTTTAAATTAATCAATTAACAAGAAATTTAATAACTATAAATTAATTAGGTCTAATTAATTTATTAAAAACATTGATAAACAACTTCTATATTAACTTCTTACCACTAAGATCTCATATAACCATCTAATATAATATTATTTATATTTCCATATACTAAAATTTAATCATTCACCACATCATTTATTATTTCTAGAAAAACATTATCCCATCATAACCAATTATACTTTAAATTAATCAATCATTCCATTATTTATTAATTTATTTAATTAATCCAACACCATTTTATATTATCAAAACCCATCCCCATTAATAATTTTATTAATTTGAATGCCAATAAATTTTCCATGAAACTATGATACAAACAAAATTAATAATCAAAATAATTGCATCAATAACCACACTATATTATTCCACTAACCAAAAAATTAATTCCCCCACTTTCACAACATTATCCACTTTATTCTATATCAATCATGTCAATCGATCACTATAATAAGACATATAATCAGCCCATTATTTTATAGAAAAACCATATATTCCATAACTAATCTAACGATAAAAATATTAACAATAATTACATTGGAAAACAATATCAAAATACATTATTTACTCATGTTTCAATACTTATTGAATAATTATAATATGAAAATATAAATCACTATTTCTAAATTTACACCTTTAATTTCATTAACATATTTATGTTACCTAAATAATTATGAAAAATATAAAGCATATCAATAATAAAAATAAAAAACCATCATAGTTTCATAGATATAAAATATACATAAGAAATCATATAAAAGAAATAACATAGAAATAATATAAAGCATTTTCAATTCTAAATTTCCCTTATATTTACATTAATCCATTACATATCTTTACTAGGTTAATAAAAACTATTTACTCTTTTAAAACAAAATAAATATAATTCCTCATTCAATAGATAATAAATAAAAGAGTTATTTAGAATCCCCTACGTCAAATGCAGATTCAATAATCACTATATAAGAATGAAAAGAGAAAAACTATCAAATACCAAAAACTTCCCAAGATAAACCCTCAACAACCTATAACACCTCATTACCCATAAATTCTTTGACCATAAACCATAAAACTAAATTTAAAGCCCCTTACATGGAATCACAAGAGGTAGGAACAAAAGTATAATTAAGGAAATTATAAATGATAAAAATATAGAGAGGGGAAGATAATATTAGATCAAAAAGGAATTATTCACATGAAAAAGAAATAAAATTTACCATTGCTGCTAATGTCCATCAAAACTGATACCCAAGTATCTCTGGGGTTTGAGAAAGACCAAGAAAAATGATCCAAATAAAAAGAAGGAATAAATTTAGATTAAAAAATTGGAATACCCCCCACATCATAGTAAAGGATTCAATATAGTGTAATGAATTTTGGTTAAACAATATATTAGGTTCTCATCTGTCTAATTGAATTGATCCCTTTAAATCTTGTTGCTCTTTTTTTACAGGATACAACTTTGACTGCTAGCATGGAACAAAGAAATCCAAAATATCACTGAGCCTTTTAACCCAATAAAGAATCCTCAAAACAACACAACATAGTACTTTAGAGTATTTTAATTTCGAACCTATATCTAAAAAACAACCACAATATATAAAACATTAATTTAAACATTACTATGTCTCATAGAGATTCCAAAGAATCACCACACCCACCAAAATGACCACCTTCACACTGCAGACAACCACCATGAATAAAAAAACCCTAAAAGACCATTTTACACCTTAGATATAAAACCGCATAAAACATACAACCAACCTCACCCATAGACATACCATAGCCAAACTTAAAAATTACCACATTATAGGAGAGAACCAATCTTCCCATGGTTCCCCTCAAAATATCAACACCATTTTCCACAATTTAATCACCCCTAAGATCTACTTAAACACCTTAAACACTAAAAAAACACAATTTATTGGAATAATAAAATTTTACCCTCTATAATAAATATCAAATAACCCCCACTAATCTACTTTTATATACAATAATTACCAATGTTCTTGATGAAACCCAACTCTATGATTTCATTATAAAATAAAAAACTCTAACTCTGAGAAGATTTCTTCAAACCATAATATAACCAACGTAACTTGAAAACCATGGTAGAATCATTTGGAAAATCTAAATCTTTGGGGTGTAACATCTACAACTCATTTACTAAATTATAACTAAGGAAAGTTAATTTTATTACCCATTTTACATATCTCGTAATCATAATGAGATCTTATAGAAAGAAATATCATAATATAAATTATCATAATTACTAGATAAATAGTTTATTCATTGTAAATACCATGAATATATTAATAATCCATTTACGCCAAGTTAGATTCATTGGTAGGTACTCTACCATCCATGTTATTTTTCTTGTGAATACTCCTCTTTCACCTTATGGGTCTCACCCCTTTCAAGTGGATACATCAAGAACCAAATTTGGTCAGTGTAAATGAATCCCATCTCAAATCACATGGAATATAACCATTTATTAAAATCATAAATCTCAATGGACTCTCTATAGGTTATAGGTTAATCACCTATTAATAGTACCTCATCTTTATTTGACTCAAAAATTACATATCTCTCGAGATCCTAAAAAATTCCACCATATCTTTGAGGTTATTTTATAACCTATATCGATTAAATTTTTAGAATCTCATGTAGAACTAGTTGTTTTTGAATTATCTAAGTTCAACTTTACTTTTATTTACTCCCTAAATGATACATTACTTCTCAATAAAAATAAGTTTTCGTCACAATCAATTTGTTTTCAATAAAATTATAGAAATAATATCCCTTAGTTTACTTTATATAATAAAAATTAAGAATCATTATAATTTGGGTTTATTATTATCTAATGAAAAATTTCATATTTATGATTAACAACCCCAAATACTCATAGAGGAAAAAATGGGACACCTACCAATATTTATCTCATAAACTTTATTAATGCCTGTATTAGATGTAATGTTATTAAGTAGGAATGTAAAATATTTCTAGATTATATTAGTAAAATGGTATAAAAAGGCCATTCCAACTCATAATCGATCAAATAATGTCCAAAAATTTAGTTTTCCTCCATTAAAACACATTATTTGACTATAGTGTTCAAATTAATGTGATTTATGAAACAATTCCATAATCTCTTAGATGACCAGTAAACTCATGTCCCAAGTATACACTACACTGATGTAATCAATGAATCCTAATAATTTTACCCATTTGATTGTATACTTAATTCATAAACTTGTTTAAATTTTCAATGTTTCCAAATGGTTATCTTATAATAAACACATAACCATACTAAATGAAGTCATTGTAATTTCTGGGCGTAGCGGAAGCGCGTTGGTGGGTTTACCCAACTTTAATTTTAGCGTTGAACGACGTTTAATCTGAGATCTGTCATGATATAAAACGCCAGATCTTCGGAATAAAACGAAAAATGAAAAAGAAAAGAAGAGTCTCAGAACCATTTATATATGATCGTCATATGTTGGTTATAATTAATTTAATTAATTCATAAGAATTACCTCAGTGGAATTCTTTCTTCTTTGGAGTCTCCGGTCACGATCCTGTGATCCGTCGTTGTGTCATAGAATCCAAGTATAGGATTTCTCTAGTAGTGATCCACACATGATCCACGTATCTATGGATGTTGCCAAAGGTATCTCTGGGTGCTAGCGTGGAAGAACCTTCGCTTGCGATATCTGCCTTCGACCGCCTTGATCCGATGGAGGATCTTGCTTTCCTAACTTGAAAGCATTCTTGGTGGAAAGGGAATTCTCTCTTGGCTTGAGAGTATTTCCAATCCATTGTGCACAACCAAAATGGATAACCTTTTTGAGAATAATGTAATTGGGATTTATAATACTTAGAATAATAAAATGAATTAATTACCCAAAAGAATTTAATTATTTCATTTAATTCTTAGTAATACCCCATGTCTTAATAATGAAAGTTGACCATCATTATTACTTGACTTGCATCCAATGTATCATATTTAATATCATTTAATTAAATAAACAATATTTTCTCACGAATCCCGAAAAAACAAACTCCACGACATGTATGTATAAACATACACAACATGTACTTTTATTTTTCTAGTTTTATTTATTTTCCCCCACCTCATTTATTAGACCTTGAGTAATGGCTATTTATTTCTTAAATAAATGTAACTGCATTACTCGCTAATAAATACATATTATTTCGCCCATAATATATTCTCTCTAATAACTAGTGTCGAAATAAATGTGATCAGACATCCTTAAATAATTACTAAACCACAGTCGGGAATAATATTTATTTAACTTGTTAAATTAATATTTAACTGAGATACATGGATACACTTAGTGTGTGACCCTCTAGGCCTCTTTCTTAGTGGCATTAGGCGGAGCCTGCCTAAAGTACGAGGTTAACGTCTAATAACACACCAAGGAACCCATAGAGAAAGAATTTAATGCCACAATGATGTGTCACCTCCTACGAATGCTTACCATGTAATATAATCCCTTTGTCTCGATATCTCTAATGAAGCGGGTTTCATGCTAGTGCCATCAACCCATGTGCTCGATTATTATTTCTTTGACTTCCCAGAATTGAACTCGCCCATACCTTACCATGGCCATGGATTTATTTAGGCTATATCAATTCCATCAAAGGGCTTGAGAAATCTACTTCCGTTATGGAACATAAGGGACAAATCCTTTATCACATTATCTATTAATGCAATATTACTCGTGACGCACCCAATGTATCCTACCTCGCTGCGAACAGTGTGTCATCACAGTTTTTATCAATAAATCTATGTGTGTGAGTTGTAATACCCATTAATAATAATCATAAAGTCTAAAGACCAATACACACGTCCATAGATAGGAACATCCAATGAAACTATGAAATGTGGATTTCCTACTGGCGAGTCTCGTTTTCATAATATCCTCCTGGATATTACCAAGGGTGCACACCATGAGAAGGTGACTCAAAGTGTTATGAGTCCTCACCCCTAATGGCTTATATTATTTGTGTCCCTCAAATAACATCATCCAGCCATAGAACATATATTCAAGAAAAGTGTTATGGAACTTCCAGGTTCTCGTCATAGTAGGGATCCGCTATGACCCATTAATGCAACAGTTGTCCTTAGGACATTATCACAAGAATTGTCATGCAGAAGAACAATCAAGATGTGATAAGGAATTTATTAATGAATAAATTAAAAAGTAGTTGGTTCTAGGCCACCAACTCCAACAGACTCCCACTTGGACTAGAGCCAACTGCTAACAACATTTAACCCGCTAGCTCTCACATGATATTCATGCTTCTGCTAAGATAGGCCTTTAGTCATGGGGTATGCCACGTTCTCTTCTGTTGACACTCTACTCACAACAACTTCACCCCTATGATAGAAATCCCTCAAGAGGTGATACTTCCAGAGTATGTGCTTTGTCCGTTGATGTGACCTTGGTTCTTTTGCAAGAGCCACCGCTGCAGTATTATCAAAATACAATGTAATGGGATCTTTACTGCTAGGAACCACATCAAGCTCATGGACAAAGTTTCGAATCCAGACGGCTTCCTTGGCTGCATCAGAAGCTGCTATATACTCAGACTCCGTTGTAGAATCGGCGACAACTGGATGCTTTTAACTCTTCCAGCTCACAACTCCTCCATTGAGACAGAAAACTTATCCAGATTGTGACTTTAGGTCATTCTGATCTATCTAAAAACCAGCATCAACATACCCTCTGATGACAAGATCCTCATCTCCTCTATACACCAGGAACATATCCTTAGTTCTTCTCAGATACTTAAGGATAGTCTTAACAGCAGTCCAATGATGTTCCCCTGGATCTGATTCATATCTGCCTACCATGCTCAGTGCATAGGCAACAAAAATCCTGGTACATAACATGGAATACATGATGGATCCAATAGCCGAGGCGTATGGGATCTTTCTCACCCTATCTTTCTCTTGTTGTGTCTGAGGACACATTTTTTTAGAAATATGTAAGCCATGTGACACTGGAACCAATCTTCTCTTGGATTATTCCATACTAAATATATTTAGTATCCGATCAATGTATGTACCCTGACTTAGTCCAAGAAGCCTCTTAGATCTATCACAAATGATCTTGATCCCTAGAATGTAGGTTGCTTCACCTAAATCTTTCATGGAGAAGCATTTGTTCAACCAGTCCTTAACTTACTGTAAGGCTGGTACTTCATTTCCAATAAGCAATATGTCATCAACATATACTACTAGGATAACGACCGAATTCCCATTAAACCACTTATAAACACATGGCTCAAATTCATTCTTAATGAAACCAAATTCTTTTATGGATTCATCAAATTGAATATTCCATGACCTGGATGCTTGATTTAATCCATAAATGGATCTCTACAACTTGAAAACCCATTTGACTTCACCTGGTGTCACAAACCTTTCTGGTTGTGTCATATAGACATCTTCCTGAAGGTTCCCGTTAAGGAATGCTGTTTTGACATCCATCTGCCAAATCTCGTAGTCATGGTAAGATGCTATGGAAAGTATGATTCTTATGGATTTAAACATGGAAACTGGAAAGAAGGATTCATCATAGTCAATTCCTTGACGCTGTCTGAATCCTTTATCCACTAGCCTTGATTTATAGGTGCCAACTTAACCTTCCATGTCCAGATTTCTCTTGAATACCCATTTTCATCCAAAAGGCTTTACATCAACTGGCTCATCGAACAAAACCCAAACTTGGTTATGATACATGGAATCCATCTCAGAATTCATAGCTTCTAGCCATCTTGTATCTTCTGAGCTTTATATTTCTTCCTTGTAGGAGAGAGGTTCATCATTGTCCAACAATAATGATTCACCATCCTCGGTGACTAGGAAACCAAATATCTCTGGTTCCCTTACCTCTCTTGATCTCCTACGCATTAATTCTGTTTCTGGAACCTCTTCCATGGGGACCTGTGGAAATTATTCCTGTACCAACTCCTGTGTATCTTGAGCATCAAGTTCATCGAAGTCAATCTTGCTCCTACTATCCTTCTTAAGGTTGTGCTCCCTCTCAAGAAAGATGTCTTGTCTGGTGATAGTCACTTTATTGTCATAAGGGTTATATAGGAAATATTCTTTTGTTTCCTTAGGATATCCTATAAAGATACACTTCATGCCCCGGGGTAATAATTTGTTTCCTGAGAACGGCTTAACAAACGCCTCGCATCCCCATACACGTGTATGAGACAAAATGGGTTTCTTTCCATTCCATAACTCAAAGGGAATTCCATTTACCGCCTTAGTTGGTACTCGGTTTAATGTGTATGCTGCAGTTTGTAATGCATATCCCCAAAAGTATAATGGAAGATCCGCATGAATCATCATCAACCTCACCATGTCTAACAAGGTGCAGTTCCTCCTTTCACTAACACCATTCCACTGTGGTGTATAAGGAGGAGTGAGCTGAGATAGAATCCCAGACTCCCGTAGAAGATCGATGAACTCCTGGTTCAGATATTCTCCACCTCGATCCGATCAAAGCTTCTTTATCTTCTTACCAAGATGATTATCTACTTCATTCTTGAATTCCTTAAATTTATCTAAGGCTTCTGACTTATACCTCATTAAGTAGACAAATCCATATCTACTCAAATCATCAGTTAAAGTAATGAAGTAAGAATATCCACCTCTAGCTTCTACTGGAAATGGTCCACATAAATCCATGTGTACCAATCCTAGAAGCTCTGTGACCCTTCCACCCTGTCCACCAAAAGGTGGCTTGGTCATTTTACCTTGTAAACAAGCATGACATCTATCAAGTGGTTTTAGCTCAGTATAGTCTAAATAGCCATCTTGACATATATTTTCCAAGCGCTTCTCGTTTACATAACCAAGGTGGTGATGACACAACTGGGTGATGTATGAGTCATGTGATTTTGTTTCGTTATCGATTTCCAACACTTGGTTTTCATAATTTAATACATACAAACCATTATTCAAATTTTCCATACCATAACATACATTGTTCTTATAAAAGAGACAACCCTTATTTTCGAAATTGAAAAAAAATCAATCCATATCCAAACAAGATAAAAAAATTATGTTCTTGGTAACACTAGGCACAAAATAACAGTTATGTAAAACCAAAATCATCCCAGTCGGCAATGAGAGGTGGTAGCTTCCAATAGCCAACGCAGCCAGCCTTGCGCCATTGGTAGCTCGAAGATCCACCTCTCCTCTGGCGATCTTTCTAAATATACTTGGTTCCTACATTTGAATATAGATGTGAGCCCCACAAGCTGTATCTAATACCCAATGCGTAGAAATAGAAAGATTGCACTCAATAACAAACGCACCTTTAGCATCCCCATTCTTATGGGTGCCGTTCCTCTTCCAGTGGCCCTGCTTTCCACATGAAAAACACACTACCTCCCGTTCTTTTCCCTGCCTCTGGATCTTCCCCTTCTTGGAGGGACGGTGCTTGGGGGCTTCAGACCGTTTATAAGTCTTTGGCCCTTTTGCCTTGTCCTTCCTTTTCTTGTTCACCATAAGGACCACGGGTTTGTCACACCCCATGTCCTTATCTACCTGGCGAATCAAGGTCAGAAGCTCCGATAGAATCTTCTCATTGCCGATCATATTATAGTTGACAATGAAGCTAGAGAAGGTCTTGGACAGTGATGATAGGATGAGATCTGTACGCAACTCATCCGAGAATTTAATCCCTAAGATGTCCAGGTGTTCAATGTAGCCAATAATCTTGACTACATGAGGCCCAGTTGGTGCAGACTCTCCAAGATTCGTGGTGAACAAAGCATTGGAGATCTCATACCTCTCCTGTCTCTCCTTCTCTTGGTAGAGATCCTTAAGGTGAGACATCATGCTATATGCGTACATGTTTTCATGTTGCTTCAAAAGCTCATTAGACATGGCCGATAGCATGAAACACTGGACATCTGTGGCATCATCCTTGTGTTTCATATAGAGACACAATTCCTCATCACTAGCCTCTTTCTCAGGCGCAACTGGAATAGGATCTTCCAGCACATACAATTTCCTTTCTTGGCGAATGACGACGCGTAAACGCCTCTGCCACTCTTGGAAATTGGTGCTGGTGAGAAGGTTTTCCTTCTCGAGTATGGTGCGCAATGATATGTTTGACGTCATTTTATTGCCATTTCTACAAATTAATATGATCAAAGGTTTAGTAATTTATTACAAAAATTGAGACAAATAAATAAATTAATACTTATTAGTCTCCCACTATTTTATCAAAATCCAATAGCCCTCACCATTGACTTCAGAATATTCTGTTTCCTAAATATTCTAGTGGCAAGGATCCATATTGCCCTTCGCATTACCCAAACTAGGGTTGGTCAAGCAACTTGAAGGGTTTTAGGTAGGCATTCCAAATGCCAACTGCATTAACTCGTAGCTCCTTGATCCGCTAAGTGGACTCCCTAATACTAAAATCCTTTTATTTTGGATTTCCTCAACCTTTGCCTCTTGTTCACACCAAGTCCTGCTGTGGTAGTCAACCCTTGATGTGAACCAAGTCAATTCAACCCAAAAACTTGAATTAGAATTCCCCGATAATTGAAAGCACCCCAACTAGGGTTGGTCAAGCACTTTGAACTATGGTTCGATTCTAACCAAGATCATGGAACTCTATGCCGACTTAATATTTCTTTTGAGGTATTTTATCCTTATACGTAAATTGCTATTTTATTATATTTTATTACATTCTTGTTAATATTAAGTGGGATATACTTAAGTGATCAACCATTTCTAAGATAATATTTACATATAAGCCGGTTTTTATTTTAGTTCCATCTTTCATTCTTGTTATATTCATTAATTGAGTGATCGTGACAACACACCCACAATAAATAAACCATGAAACTAATAGAAATAAAATAAATGGTATGATCATGAGCTTGTTATATTGGTTATTTTATCTAGCGGCTGATAAACTAACCCAAGACATAGGGGAGAAACACCTTGAACCTTGCAGGTTCGTGTTTACAACTTTCCACCTATCCACCTTTGTATCTCCTTGGATTGGTTTCACCTCGGCTCCTGACTTAAGCTACCTCCACTAGCTTGGGATCTCCATCCATTACATATTCATTTATCTCACATGCAGGTGAGTGGTAAAAAGGGGTTTTTACATAAAATAATCCTTGGGCACGCAGGCCCTACATATTAATGAGGAGATGGCTCGCAGGCCAACAAATTTAATTTAAATAAATAAATTAAAATAAACCATTCACATACAAAGGTCTCGTTCTAGATCATGATCATCCATACATGCAAAGATATTTACACATAAATAAAACTAGCATTCAATTCTTTAATCGTTCTTTTTTAAGATAAATCACGCTCGAATTAATTAATTATCTTTAATTAATCAATCCTTTTATCTTAAACCCTTTTCTGAACTTCCTTGAGATTCTCATCCATCATAATTTTAAACAAATAAATTCATTTAAAATTATCCTTGTACGTAACTTATACCTTGGAGGCAACCCACTTAATTTCCATTCATTATGCAGATGTTAAATTAAACACATATATATAAAACACCTATCACGTGTTGTGCCTCAGCTTTATGCCTGAACCATGGTACACATATCAAGGGTTTGTATAATATAATAATAAATTTTAATAAATTTTCATAATTTGGGTGAGTACACGGTGTGTAGTTCCGACTACAAGGCGTGTACTTTTCTTCACCATCCATCCGAAGTACATGCCCGGGGATAGGTCATGTTAATGTACTTCAGAAATTTTCAGAGTACACGGCATGTTCTTTTGGACACACGCTGTGTAGTTTCTGCGTTACACGGTTTCTAGCCGATCAAGCCGTGTACTGGGTACATGGACCAACCCTAACCCAAAGGGACTACACGCCATGTTCAGTTGGACCACACGATGTGTAATCCAAAAACTGTGTGCCACCTGTTTCCGGTCAACACACGGTGTCATAAATGACCTCAATACACGGCCTGATTTGGCGGATTGGTCAATGCATTGAACCTATACTACACGGTGTGTAATTCCGAATATACACCATGTATTCTAGTGTTGTATGGCCAGAAACATTTGGCTCCTCTGTATGAGTTCCTCTATTTTATTTTAATCAAAATTAAAAGAAAAATTCGTTTCTGTGAGGTGAACGGGAAATGAGGGAGGAGGAACGGATCTCGAAATTCAGATTTGCAAAACGATTAAACTTGAATTGAAACAACTAAATTATTAAATGCGTAAATCACCAACGAAAAACTGAATAATTATAATCAACGATATGACCCCTTTGATACCACTTGTAAGTTCCGGGCGCAGCGGATGCACGTTGGTGGGTTTACCCAACTTTAATTTTAGCATTGAACGACATTCAATCCGAGATCCTTCACGATATAAAACGCCGGATCTTCGGAATAGAACGAAGAATGAAAAATAAAAGAAGAGTCCCGGAACCATTGAGATAGGATCTTCAGATGTTGGTTATAATTAATTTAATTAATTCATAAGAATTACCTCAGTGGAATTCTTTCTTCGTTGGAGTCTCCAGTCAGGATCCTGTGATCCATAATTGCGTCGTAGAATCCAAGTATAGGATTCCTCTAGTGGTGATCCACATGTGCTCCATGTATCTCTAGATGTCACTGAAGGGATCTCCGGGTGCTAGCGCGGAAGAACCTTCAATTGCGATATCCGCCTTCAACCGCCTTGATCCGGTGGAGGATCTTGCTTTCCTAACTTGAAAACGTTCTTGGTGTAAAGGGAATTCTCTCTTGGCTTGAGAGTATTTCCAATCCATTGTGCACAACCAAAATGGCTAACCTTTTTGAGAATAATGTAATTGGGATTTATAATACTTAGAATAATAAAATGAATTAATTTCCCAAAAGCATTTAATTATTTCATTTAATTCTTAGTAATACCCCATGTCTTAATAATGACAGTTGACCATCATTATTACATGACATGCATCCAATGTATCACATTTAATATCATTTAATTAAATAAACAATATTTTCTCACGAATCCCAAAAAAACAAACTACACGGCGTGTATGTATAAACATACACAACATGTACTTTTATTTTTCCAGTTTTATTATTTTCCTCCACCTCATTTATTAGACCTTGGGTAATGGCTATTTATTTCTTAAATAAATGTAACTGCATTACTCGCTAATAAATACATATTATTTCGCCCACAATATATTCTCTCGAATAACTAGTGTCGAAATAAATGCGATCAGGCATCCTTAAATAATTATTAAACCACAGTCAGAAATAATATTTATTTAACTTGTTAAATTAATATTTAACTGAGATACATGGACACACTTAGTGTGTGACCCTCTAGGCCTCTTTCTCAGTGTAATTAGGCAGAGCCTACATAAAGTCCAAGATTAGAGTCTAGCAACACGCCAAGGCACCCATAGAGAAAGAATTTAATGCCTCAATGATGTTTCACCTCCTACGAATTCTTACCGTGTAATATAATCTCTTTGTCTTGATATCTCTAATCAAGCGAGTTTCATGCTAGTTCCATCAACCCATGTACTCGATTATTCGTTCTTTGACTTCCCAGAATTGAACTCGCCCATACCTTACCATGGCCATGGATTTATTTAGGCTATATCAATTCCATCAAAGGGCCTGAGATATCTACTTCTGTTATAGAACAGAAGGGAAAAATCCTTTCTCGCATTATCTATTAATGCAGTATTACTCGTGATGCACCCAAAGTATCCTAACTCGCTGTGAACAGTGTTTCGTCACAGTTTTTGTCAATAAATCTAAGTGCGCAAGTTGTAATACCCATTAATAATAATCTTAAAGTCTAAGGACTAATACACACATTCGTAGATAGGAACATCCAATGACACTATGAAATGTGGATTTCCTATTGGTGGGTCTCGTTCTCATAATATCCTCCTGGATATTACCAAGGGCACACACCAGGAGAAGGTGACTCAATGTTTTATGAGTCCTCACCCCTAAAGGCTTGTTTTATTTGTGTCCCTAAAATAAGATCATCTGGCCATAGAACATATATTCAAGAACAATGTTATGGCACTTCCGGGTTCTCATCATAGCAGGGATCCGTTATGACCCATTAATGCAACAACTGTCCTTAGGATATTATCACATTCATTGTCATGCAGAAGAACAATCAAGATGTGATAAGGCATTTATTAATGAATAAAGTACAAAGTAGTTGGTTCTAGGCCACCAACTCCAATAGTCATCAGTAAAATTTATATAGTACCTAAAATAGCCACTTTCTTGAGTCATAAAAAAGTTGTTTTTTAACTTTCCATAATAATCAAGATCCAAATTTTAAAAAAAATTTATAATCTAATTATTCTAATAATAAATAAATATCGTGTCTTTCGATGTGTTTATCATTTATATTTTCAAATAGAAAATTACAAGATAAGTTGTGTTTTAATCAACCTTGATATTCTTATATTGAATTCCATAAACAGGATTATCCATATCTAGGATGTGTAAACTATTCACTAGATTCCCAATGAAATAAAATATTGTATTCATGTACATTTAAAAACTCATTTTTTTAGTAATGAATGAAAATATAATATTATCTAAAAAAATGTAATATCCCGATTTTTGGAAAGGTACGTTTTTTCGTTATGTTTTGGTTGAGTCCCTAGTTTCGAGCTTCAAGGGATGTCTTTTGAAAGTATGAGAGGCATTGAGAGTGTTTTAGGGGCTCGGGGAATGGAATAAAGGAAAGCTGGGCAAGACAGGCCAGGGCGCACGACCTGCGCATGGCCAGGCAAACCGTGCGGCCTGCCCAGGAAAAACCATACGACCCTTCTCCTCCAGGTAGTAGCATGCACATGGTTTGCACACTGTTTTTCAAACCGTGCGTCTAAACCATGCGACCACTTAAATTTAGGAAAAATTTCAAGTTTTCCACTCCAGGATTTTAAGAACCCACTCAAGTTTTCCTCTAATTTCCTCCCTCTTTAGCCCAGGAACGAACCAAATCACCTAAGAGATCCAAGAGATTGATCTCCCTCATTTCTAAGGCGTTTTTGGTGCCCTTGGTTGTGGATCGAAGATCCGAGTAAGGTTAATCCCATCCTTGCTTCTCTTTTTGGTTTAAGGTTTGTATCTTCTCTCCCTCTTGTTCTGAAGCCCTAAAACCCTATCTTTTGGGTGAGTTCTGGGTTGAAGCTCAAAAGGCTAGCCAGATCGATGTCTAAGGACTTGATTGAGGGTGCGTTCAACTGCGGTTTCAAGGTATGTGGTCTACAAGTGATATCTCATAGTTATTTGGGTATTTGTGCATGTTTAGTTGTGTTCTTACTTTCCCTTGGTTAAGTTTTGAATAACCATGGCATGTTTGGTAATATTGGTGTTTAAAATGGTAAATAGAAACTCTCACGATCCCCATGGGATGCGTTGGGAATGAATTGACCTAATTGGGGCCATCCATGAGACATGCCAGATTTTCCCAGACTTAGGGAATGTGATTGAACAAGTGACCTTGTTGTAATAAAGGGAAGAGACCTTGATAAATATGTTGGCATGTTTGGTTTAACTTGGAATTGAAGTTAGGTGATGCACCTAGACTTGGTAATAACCTGAGGGTTATATGGAATGGTTTGAATGGTTGATTCATGGGAATGATGAACGAGTTAAATGGGTTAATGTGTAAACTAAATAAAGACCATAATGTGATGGATTATGGGTATAGTATTGAATGATTAGTGAGATAAGAATAACACATGGGAATGGGATGAATGGTTAAATGATGTGAAATGGTAATGTGCTAATGGGTTAAGGCATGGTGTGAATTCTCGTGTGGTTTGTTGTGAATGGTTTGTCCAAGGGGAAATGGTACAGATGGTTGATGGTTACTTATATATATAAGCATGTGCACATGGCTTGGTAGTGTGGGGTATGACTTGAGGATCTACGCCCACGGTTCGGGTAAAGACTGATGCTCTGAACTCCACCCTAAATGCATGGGTTAGGAATGAGGACTGGGGATCTATTCTCTTAACGGTTTAATCCACCTGGACTGAGGATTCAAGGTGATTATATGGTTGTTATGAGGGGGTTAGTCCTAGTGAGATAGGATAATGATGTGTTCACCCTCTTGCATGTGATTGTTGGCCTTAGACCCATGTAACATAATGTATGTGATTAACCCATGGAAATGTGATGAAATGGAAAGTGATGATAAATGGTGTGAAAGAATGGTAATGGAAGTGGAAATGGCTTGACTCTGAGCTTGTTAATGGCACCTTAATTAATTTCTTGGAAATTATCATTCATATTCCTTTTTCATGCACTACCTGTTCATACTGGATATTTTGTAGACACCGTTGGTGGTGGACTACTGAGTTGTACTCACACCCTACTCGGGCCACCGTTGGGTACCTGAGTAGACTTCATGTTTGCAGGTCAGGAGAAGGGAAACAATACTTGCTAGATAGTGAGTGGACATGGGTAGCACTTGGTGGAGGACCCAGACTTGGAGTCGGGACCATTTTGGGGTTTTGGTCGTTGTCCTTATTTTGGGTTTTTGTTCACTTTAGCACTTGTAGTATGACATGGAATATTTATTATTGGAAATGGCTATTATACATGTTCCCTGTTTATTGGTTATTGTTTATGCTATTTGGTATTTCTGTTGTTCTTACTCTGATAAAAAGGGAGTATAGTCTCCCCACTTGACCCCATAGACCCCCGTTGCTAGTCGGCAGCCTTTGGCGTACGGGGAGGCGCGCTTAAGGTCATGTAACCACTTGGCTCAGAGCACCGATTTAGTGGATTCCAGGCCGGGGACGTTACAAAGTGGTATCAGAGGTGGTCTTTCTTCTCCTTCTCCGAGGTCTTATTATTTAGGATAGGTTGACAAGGGTTAAGATGTGTCGGGCCTTGGTAATGAGCTCGTTCTTGGGAGTAGCTAACCCATGTACGAGGGAAAACCCAAGTCACCCTGGGTGGGAAATGTTTTTCTTGGTTGTGTGTTGTTACAGTTGATGATATTTCATCATTGGGTGATGCACATGTGGTTTGATGTGACTATTTTATGATATTTGGCTTGTGGCCTTAACGACATGAGGATTTTCATTCATGCATCATTGTAGGCACCTAGGGAGATAGGTGACATGCATTGTGTTATGCACATACACGAGATGGGTGTGTGAGGCAGGAAAGTAGGGTGCATCATGCATTTCAAGAAACCAAGGAATAATGAGAATAATGAATTAAAACAAGTAGGTTGTTGTATCTAGTAAAGAGATTTTGATGAATTCGTGAAAGTTTTATGGTATGCGTGCTAAATCTCATGCTTGGAAATATAGATAAATTCCACCACGACATCGGTTTCCAGTTGGGAAATGGGAGGATGTTACTGATAACACTCCTCCGATAGAAGAGCAAGAAAATGTGGTGATAAATGAAGGTAGAGAAGACCAGTTCTGGGAGAACTTGGCTCGCCTTATGCAGATGATGGATTGGGACCCATGGTGGGTTACACCGAGTATGTTTGAGCTGACTAGGGAGTTCCAGCTGCAACACCTTCCGACCTTCACCAGAGAGGGTGGGCTAGAGGCAGCAGAGTTCTGGTTAGAGTCTGTCCAGATGATACTGGAACATCTGGAGACCCCTGTTGAAAAGCGAGTAAAGATGGCCATTTATATGTTGTAGGTCTAGGAAAGGTGTTGGTGGGACATTCAGTATCAGACCGAGCAGGATGCGGGGATGTTGTGGAACTTTTTCCAGGAGAAGTTTCTGGAGCATTTTTACCCAGATACTTTGAGGCAGGAGTGGGCTGCAGAGTTTATGAGCCTGACTCAGGGATCGCTATCGGTGATGGACTATGCTAGTCGCTTCACTAATTTGCAATGCTTCATACCAGTATTATCAGGGGATGAGGCAGCAATAGCAAGGAGTTTACAGGATGGGTTGAGACTTGAGATCAGGTATAAAGTGAATATCTTCCGCTTGAAGAGGTTTGTGGAGGCGATGGATCAGGAACTAATCTCTGAAGAGAACCTGAAGGGAGTTTCAGGTGGTGGGCTTGTCATGCCAGCTGGGCGGATAAGTGGTGCATCTTCAGAAGGTCAGAAGCATTTTTTGGAAGGTTTCCAACAAGGTGGTCATAAGAGAGCGTCAACCTCTCAGAGTGGGAACCAGGTGTTCTGTTATCATTGCGGTAGGATGGGGATACGCGTGGTCAGTGTCCTCAACCACCAGTTGAGTTCCATTCATGCGGCAGGATGGGGCATGTGTAGAGGTTCTGTAGGAACCCTCGGCAGGTGGGTGAGCATGATGATGAAAGGCAGGTACCAGGTATGGGAAGGGGATCAGTTGCCCCGTATCAGGTAGGCAGTTGGAGCTCCACGGGCCATACTGGAAGGTGTGGTGGATGTGGAACTCTAGGGAAATATTTCTCATGCCAACAAGGTAGTGTGGCGCAGGGTGTTCAGCCTGGAGCCTATGGTATAGGGGCAAGTCAGCTTTAGGTAGTTCAGTTTGCGCCTAGTGATGGTGAGGCCGGACCATCAACTGTTCGAGGTACAATCCTTATAGCTTCTACTTTTTATAGTGCGTTATTTGACACAGGTGCCACACACTCTTTTATCTCTGATCAACTTGTGGTAGCGCTGGGTTTACCTGTGGAGAGGGTGTGTGGATTTATGTCAATTGACACTCTGGTGGGGGTGCGGGTTGAGGATATCAAGCAGTGTAAGGGATGTTCCTTGGGAGTTGGTGGGTATCATTTTATATGGGACATGTTCCTTATCAAGATGTCAGGGTTTGATCTAATCTTGTGAATGGATTGGTTGGTGTTGTACATGCTCACATAGACTATTATCATCGCACAGTATCATTCAGGTTGCTTGAGGGTGACGTTTATGTCCACCGTGGAGAATGGGATATTCGAGCAGGGCGTGCGGGGCCGTTTTGTCAATAGATGAGTGGACTCATGGATCAAGTGGCATGTCTCATGCTTGATGATGATAAGGGAGGGGAACAATATAATTTTACTCCTATGGTGGATCGATTTCAGGACATGTTTTCTGAGGATTTCTCAGGGTTACCCCTCGAGAGGGATGTTGAGTTCAGGACCGAGTTGCTGCCGGGAGTGAAGCCATTTTTTATTCCACCATACCGAATGACACTGGAAGAACTCCAGGAACTGAACTTTTAGCTTGAGGAGTTGGAGAATAAAGGTTTTATCCATCCTATTATGTCTCCTTGGGGATCTCCCGTGCTTTTTTCAAAGAAGGCCGATGGGTCGTTAAGGTTGTGTGTTGACTACCAAAAGTTGAACCAGATGACAGTGAAAAATTGGTACCCTCTTCCTTGAATTGATGACCTGTTTGATCATTTGAGGGGTGCCTCAGTGTTTTCTAAGATTGATCTGAGGTCAGGTTATCACCAGTTTATGGTTAGGTCTTTCGACATACCGTAGACAGCTTTCCGGAGTCGGTACGGGTTGTTTGAGTTTGTGGTAATGCCTTTCAGCATGACCAATGCACTGACGGGGTTTATGGATTTGATGAATCGAATCTTTCATCCCTATCTAGATCTGTTCATGTTTGTCTTTGTTGACGATATCTTAGTGTACTCGAAAACTCACAACGATCATGCCCAATATCTTGACATCATCTTGGGTATGATAAGAGAGCATCGGCTATACGCCAAGCTATGAAAGTTCCAATTATGGATAGGTGAGGTGCATTTTCTAGGTCACGTCATCTCGGAGGTAGGTGCGTCAGTGGATCCAGAGAAAGTGCAGACAATTGTATCCCGGGAGCATCCCAAGAGTGATTCTGATGTTTGGAGTTTTCTAGGTTTGGCTGGGTATTATTGAAGGTTCATTCAGGATTTCTCTCACTTGGAAGCACCACTCTCAGGCTTGACCAAGAAAGGAATCAGGTTCGAGTGGTCTAAGGACTGTGAGAATTCCTTTCAAGAGTTGAAGCAGCAGTTGACGACCGCACCAATCTTTATCTTACCCAAACCAGGTTATAAGTACATCATGTTTTGTGATGCATACGGAGTCGGACTTGGGGCTGTGTTGATGTAGGAAGAGCGTGTTGTGGATTATGGGTCAAGGCAGTTGAGACCCCATGAGCAGAACTATCCCACTCATGATCTTGAGTTGGCTGCATTAGTGTATGCCTTGAAGTGCTGGAGGCACTATATGTTGGGATAACAGTTTACGGTGTTTACCAACAATAAGAGTTTAAAGTGAATATTCTCACAGTGGGATCTAAATCTTCAGCAGCAAAGATGGGTTGAATATCTCCAATATTTTGACTTTGAGTTGGTGAACACGCCAGGAAAGGGAAACAGTGTTGCTGATGCTCTGAGCAGGAAGGTTCAGAATCAGGTGGTTCAGGAGTCCAACACCGAGTAGAAGGTGATGGATTTGTTTACAAAGATGCACCTAGAGGTGCAGGAGGAGAGTGGTCAGGTCACTCTTGCTTCCTTAATGATGGAGTCAACTCTTTTGAGTCAAGTTAAGGAAGTTCATCTTGATGATCCTGAGTGTTTGATCATGAAGGAAAAGCTTAAAGGTAGGAAGCTACCTTCTGGTTGGGCCGTCTAAGCGGAAGGTGTTGTTCGTGTTCGTGATCGTGTGGTTGTGCCAAAGTGTGTGCAGGAAGAGTTGATGCGTGAGTTCCATGCATCAAAGTGGGCAGTGCGTCCTGGTTTGACCAAGATGTGCCGTGATCTCTGAAGGTAGTTTTGGTGACCTGGGAAGAAGAAGGAAGTTGTGGGCTTTTTGGCACGGTGCCTTACCTGTCAGTAGGTGAAGGTCGAGCATCAATGCCCAGGTGGTTTGTTGCATCCATTTCCCATTTTGGAATGGAAGTGAGATGATGTAACAATGGATTTTTTTGTGGGTCTTCTGAGGACACCACAGAATATTGATGCAATCTGGGTGGTTGTATATCGGTTAACAAAAATGACTCATTTCTCACCGATTCAAGAGACCTATACAATCGACCAGTTGGGTGAGCTGTATGTTCGAGAAATAGTGCGATTGCATGGTGTTCCACAAACCATAGTTTTAGATTGATATTAGACTTTCACATCATGTTTCTGGCAAGGGTTGCAGAAGGCGCTTGGTACGCAGGTGTTTTTAAGTACGAATTTCCATCCGCAGATGGACGAGCAATTAGAACGTACGATCCAAGTGTTGAAAGACATGTTAATAGCTTGTGTCTTGTACTTTGGTGGTTCTTGGGAGAGGCACCTATCGTTAGTTGAGTTTACCTACAAGAATAGTTTTCAGGCTATGATTTAGATGGAAACGTTTGAGGCACTCTACGGGAGGCCATGTAGATCTCCATTATGTTGGCTAGAGGCCAGTGAATCTGAGTTGTTGGGGCCAAGTATCGTGCAGGAGACTTCAGAGAAATTTAAGCTGATCAGGAAGCAGATGACTATGGCTCAGAGTAGGCAGAAGTCGTATGAATATCAGAGGTGTATACCCTTTGAGTTTGGGTTGGGTGATAAAGTCTTCCTTCGGGTGTCTCCAAGGTTGGGTCACCGTTGTATTTGGAATCAGGGTAAGTTGGCGCCCAGGTATGTGGGACCTTTTGAGATTGTGGAGAGGATCAGACTAGTGGCTTACCGATTGGCTCTTCCACAATGGTATGGTGGGATGCATGATGTGTTTCATGTGTCGCATCTTAGACGGTATCACCCTGACCCATCTCATGTGGTTTATGTTGAGGATGTAGAGCTTGAGGATGATGCGTCCTTTGAGGAGCATCCGGTTCGTGTGGTGGATTGTAGTGAAAAGGTCTTGCGAGGAAAGATTGTGCCATTAGTGCGAGTACTATGGAAGCATGGGAAAGTTCAGAAAGAAAATTGGGAGTGGGAATCGGATATGCGGGCTCAGTGGCCCGAACTCTTCCTTTCGGTGGATCAATGAGGCTTGGAAACTCGGCTCGAGGATGAGCTGTTATAAGGTGGGGAGGTTGTATGATCCTGATTTTTGGAAAGGTATGTTTTTCGTTATGTTTTGGTTGAATACCTTGTTTCAGGCTTCAAAGGATGTCTTCTAAAAGTATGAGAGGCCTTGGGAGTGTTTTCAGGGGCTCGGGGCATGGAAGAAAGGAAAGCTGGGCAAGACAGGCCAGGGCGCACGACCTACGCACGACCAGGAAAACCGTGCGACCTGCCTAGAAAAAACCGTGCAACCCTTCACCTCCGGGAAGTAGCATGCGCACAGTTTGCGTACGGTTTGTCAAACCATGCAGCCACTTAATGTTGTGAAAAATTAAAAGTTTTACACTCCGAGATTTTAAGAACCCACTCAGGTTTTCCTCTCATTTCCTTCCTCTTCACCCTAGGAACGAACCAAATCACCCAAGAGCTCCAAGAGATCGATCTCCCTTGTTTCTAAGGTATTTTTGGTGCCGTTGGTTGCTGATCGAAGCTCCGGGTAAGGCTAATCCCATCCTTGATTCTCTTTTTGGTTTAGGGTTTGTATCTTCTCTCCCTCTTGTTCCGAATCCCTAAAACCCTATCTTTTGGGTGAGTTCTAGGTTGAAGCTCTAAATGCTAGTCGGATCGAGGTCTAAGGACTCGATTGAGGGTGCGTTCAACCACATTTTTGAGGTAGGTGGTCTAAAAGTGATATCTCATAGTTATTTGGGTATTTTTACATGTTTATTTGTGTTCTTGCTTTCCATTGGTTAAGTTTTGAATAAACTTGGCATGTTTGGTAATATTGGTGTTTAAAATGGTAAATGAAAACTCTCACGATCCCCATGGGATGCGTTGGGAATGACTTGACCTAATTTGGGCCATCCATGGGATGTGCCGGCTTTTCCCTGACATAGGGAATGTGATTGAATAAGTGACCTTGTTTTAATAAAGGGTAGAGACCTTGATAAATATGTTGGAATGTTTGGTTGAAATTGGAATTGAAGTTAGGTGATGCACCTAGACTTAGTAATAACCTGAGGGTTATATGGAATGGGTTGAATGGTTGATTCATGGGAATGATGAACAGGTTAAATGGGTTAATGTGTAAACTAAATAAAGACCATAATGTGATGGAATATGGGTCTAGTGTTGAATGCTTAGTTAGATAGTCATAACACATTGGAATTGGGTGAATGGTTAAATGATGTGAAATGGTAATGTGTTAATGGGTTAAGGCATGATGTGAATTCCCGTGTGGTTTTTTGTGAATGGTTTGTCCAAGGGGCAATGGTACAGATGGTTGATGGTTACTTATATATATAAGCATGTGCACATGGCTTGGTAGTGTGGGGTATGACTTGAGGATCTATGCCCACGGGTCGGGTAAAGACTGATTCTCTAAACTCCACCCTAAATACATGGGTTAGGAATGAGGACTGAGGATCTATTCTCCCAACGGTTTCATCTACCCGGACTGAGGCTTCGAGGTGGGGATATGGTTGCTATGAGGAAGTTAGTCCTAGTGAAACAGGATAACAATGTGTTCACCCTCTTGCATGTGATTGTTGGCCTTAGACCCATGTAACATAATGTATGTGATTAACCCATGGAAATGTGATGAAATGGTAAGTGATGATAAATGGTGTGAAAGAATGGTAATGGAAGTGGAAATGGCTTGAATATAAGCTTGTTAATGGAACCATAATTAATTACTTGGAAATTATCATTCATATTCCTTTTGCATGCACTACATGTTCATACTGGATATTTTGTAGACACCGTTGGTGGTGGCCTACTAAGTTGTACTCACACCCTGCTCGGGCCGCCGTTGGGTACCTGAGAAAAATTCATGTTTGTAGGTTAGGATAATGGAAAAGGTCCTTTCTAGATAGTGAGTGTACATGGGTAGCACTTGGTGGAGGACCCGAACTTGGAGTCAGGACCATTTTGGGGATTTTGGCCGTTGTCCTTATTTTGGGTTTTTGTTTACTCTATCACTTGTAGTATGACATGGAATATTTATTATTGGAAATGGTTGTTATACATGTTCCTTGTTTATTGGTTATTGTTTCCACTATTTGGTATTTATGTTGGTCTTACTCTGATAAAAAGGGGGTATCATCTCCCCACTTGACCTCATAGACCTCCTCTGCTAGTCGGCAGCCTTTGGTGTACAGGGGGCACTCTTAAGGTCATGTAACCACCCGGATCAGAGCACCGACTTAGTTTCTTCCGGGTTGGGGAAGTTACAAAAAATATAAACAAAATATTTATGGATGTAATATAATCATAATTTTATAGTTTTATAACTAATAAACTTGTTAGACTTAGATCATAAGTGTGAAATTATATTTGAAAAATATTTTCCCATTTATAACATATATATCCACATCCCCCTTCACCAAATCTCTTCTATTTACAAGTTTATGTTAATTATAAAAAATATATGATTCAAAGATGATATCCAATACCCATGATCCAAAATTAGATAATTTTATTTATATAATAATCACATCTATATTTTGATAAGATTCTGCTTGAGAAAACTTCTCAACCTTAGATATCAATCTATTAAACTATAGGTCCATCATATAAAAGATATCAATATTATGTTTATAATTCATGAAATTATCTATAAAGAAACATATATTTAGATGAGTATCATGTTTTGAATCATATCAATAAGGACTTTTATAGAATGTAATCCCACTAAAGATGATTACTTCATGAATATTTTCCATTTAGTGAGTCAAGAACCATATTTCTCAAGATATTGGTTTTATTTATCATTTCTCTTAATATTTATCTATTTATGTATTCCATTATCACAATCATATCACATAATTCCCTTGGATAGTTAGGTGGATAACTCATTTCCCAATTCATAATATGAATTTTCAAAACTTTGTTCCTCTAGGAACCTAATCCTAAAAGGGTTTACAAGATAAATTTAAACCAAATATTAAATTTGAATATGTATACTTAATACTATTATGATTACCAATACTCTACATACCTTACACATTATAATCCTTGGGAAACCATCTTTTTAATACACTACCCATTTGGATGATTTAATTCCTGATATGTGTTCTATTTAGAATGAATTTACACTTAACATTTCCAGATTTTTTTAGTCTCAACATTTCTATATGAATCATATATATATATATAATACATAACTATTACATGCTATATAATATTTACATATAATTTATCCCTACATTTATTCATGATTATAGAAATTTAGTATTTTAATAATATTTATTCAATAAAATTAATTCCTTCCAAACATATTAATGTATATATCTTTATAGAACTCATGATTTTTGTCACTTACCCAATAATAATAGTTAATTAAATATATATATATCCAAATTTATCCCATTTACAAGTCATATAAAAGAAATTTATTTAAATTATTTGAATCATAAAAAACCAAAAACCTCACAAGAGTAAGAATAGTGTGGCATATATCTAACACCACTTTTATTATATTGGGCATAATCCCTCAGGCCAATGAGAAGTATGACCTCAAATACACTATCTATAGATCAAAACTCAGGTAAAAGATCAATATTATACAGATATATAAACTAATATACATAAATCATAATCTGACCTTATTATTGAATTCATTACAAAAAATATGAAATCATAGTGTTGGTTGAATAAAAACTAAATAATTTTGGTCATATATAACTTAAAACTCTTATATGCATAGAATTTAAATTTATAAGAATAATTCTAAACAATTTAAAATAGATAAAAAATTCATATATTAGAAATGTTGTAAAATAAGTTTATATAGGTTAAAATTCTATCAAAACCACATATGATAGGGATTAAAGTCACATAGATTCAGTGAAGGATTTAAGTTCCCATGCTGGTGAGGGTTTTTGAATAAAGTAAATTTTTAATTTTTTTTAAGATATCATGGATAGTTCCATGATGTGGTTTCACTACCCAAAAAATTTTAGACAACTAAATACTTAAAGGTCTCACCTTGAACCATGATATATTATCTAAGCACAATCCATTTCTTATTTTACATTTATACCATAAACCATAGAAAGTCAATATTCACCATGATTTATTTTTACTCAAGGATATTATATTCCCATAAACCAAAACCATTTGATAAGAAAACTATGATATGGTAATTTTAAAAAATGATACATTGTCTTATGATAAGAAAACTATATTTTTTTTTTGAAAAAAACACTATATTTTAAGAAATTTTATATAAACCATGACACAGTTTTGTAAACAATACCATTAGTATGAAAAAAATTCAAAACCATGAAGTTTTTTATAATTATTTTCATGGTTTTGGAGAAAATTCCAAATCTATTTTCATTTTTTCAATTTTCATCATATCAATTGATTACCAAAAATTGTTATTATACCACTAATTTTTTATAATAAATATATATAGATATAAGTAATGGATTGTAAAAATCATTAACAAATAATATATATCTATAGATGAAATCATGAGATAAAATATAAAACATAAAATAAGTTTACTCTTATAAACATGTTTTATCTTCAACAATAGTGATCTCAATCAAATTCCAATTGTAATAATTAATGGGTTCCCACCTCCAAATGTGTCCACTAGTCACTAGAATCTCTAAAAGCTTCATTAATACCCATTATCCATTAAAGGTTTTATAAAACCTCCTTAAATGTAAATGAATAGAGTAGAAACATATAGAGGTTCAAAAATGATAGAATAAAATCTTTATTAACATTGAATATAGTCTATGAACTCCAATTTATAGGCCTCCTTAATTGAATAAGGTTCTCATTGGTGTATAAAGATTTATATATTATGAAACATCCAACAATTTTCTTTCCAAAATTGTAACTCTTATAACATCCAAATAATTGATTAAATTATTATTAAAAACCTATAATAATCAATAATACATCTCCACATCATAGCATGTGTTGAAAACAATTTGTGTAGTGTTGTGTTTATTTTTAATAAGGATCAATATATATAAGGAAATTTGAATCATGCAATATATTTTGATGAATAATGGTTTGAGAATAATCATGAATTTTATAAAGAAATATGTTATTGTGGGGAAATTATATGGGTATTAAAAAACTAACATAAGGTTTGGATGTTGTATGAGTTGCTTCTAATGGATTATTAGTGACTCATTCACATGATAGAAAAAAATTATGTATTTGAGTTACTTACAAGGTTTATATTTCATGGAGAATATATTTTTTAAAGGATATAAGAAAAAATTCATACTATCCCACAATATAGAACCACCTGTGAAGCTTTCTATTAGAGATAGTAGAAGAGCTCAATGGTAGTCCAATGATGATGGCTGTAGAGGATCAGAGAGTCAGTAAAGTTCAGTGCTGGGATAAAGATCATGGGGTGTTTCAAGGGAATATTCACCATACAAGGTAACATGGTAGAGAGTGGTTGTGGCATGGGGTGGTACCATGGGATATAAATGGAAGGATTTTGACCTACATTAGTTGATATTCAGGAGTCATACTAAACTAAATTTTGATGTGGGATTAACAGTATGAGGAAATTATTCAAAATTTTAGTTGAGGGTTTTAATGGGATGATATGATGTCATATGAATCATTTTTTCCTCACTCCACACAATGGTTTTAATTAAATAGGTTCATTACATGTTCATTGGTATTACACTATGGTTATTGATACCACTCTATGACATTTATATGAAAATCCCCCTGTGCCTGTGAAAATTAATGGTGAAAACATGAAATTCTTGAGATTCTAAACACTACACCATGGAAATAAGTATTTAATGTGACATTCCATGATAAAATAATTCATTATTGGGAAATAAATTGTTGGAAATTAACTATGGGGATGACCACCAAAAGGTGTGGACAATGGAATGTGTATATTCTTAAAGTTTTAGTAAAGTGAATACAAATACTTAAGTGCGTAAAAGTAAGATGGAATGAGAATATTTAAAAGGATCATTTATCCTTATTATTGATGATGTTTTTATAGTTTGTAAGGATTAGTTGAGGCCTCATAAGGATAAATTAAACCTTTGTAAGTTTTCTAAAAAAATATTAATGTTTATTGGAGATCTTCGTAAGGATGAGTAGAGTTCATAAGGTTCATTGAAGATCTTTATAAGGTTTCATTGAGTTCATAAGGTTTATTATAGATATTCATATGTTTAAGCATAGTTTTTAAGGATCATGTGGAAGTTCATAGGATGATATATCCTTAAAATATAGTAACTAATTAATAGTTGAAAAAAGTATAAACTCTCTATATATTTCATTAAGTTAATCTTGATTCTTGTAAGGTACATCATAAGGACCAAATTAAACTTTTAAGGTTGAAATATTATTTTTAATGTATATACATTGGAATTATTTTGTAAAATATTATTTTTTAGAAGATATTTTTGAGAATCAAAATTATGAGTTCCTTTCACCATGGTAGCTATTTTAATGATCACGATCATGAAGGCACATGAATCCCATGTGCATGTTGATTCATTATCATGTAAATTTTTTATGGAGATATTAATGAGGGGTAAGACCATAATAACTATAATATTGTGGGAGATTAAATAATAATACTTTATATGTATTAAAAATGAAACTAGGTTTGATATGGGAAGATTGATGATATTGATTTTTTAAAGAGAGTGGGTTTAGTATGATTAGGAGTTATGAATATTCAATGTGAAAATATTATGGGAATAATATTTTCATGATGAATTGAATATATATTAGAAGAAGAATAATAAAAAAAGTGTTCTACTATGATATTAATTAATACCATTTAAGTCAAAGGAAAAGGGTAGATCTAAATTTATTGATATATATATATATATATATTATAGGAGTTGAAGGAGAGAATATAGAAAGATCCAATAATATATTCATTTTAATACCTTAAGTATTATAGAAAGAGAGAGGTATAATTCAACAATAGAGTTGTATATAATGTTTGTCAAATAATATAAGAGGTATAATGTTAAAATATTGATCTTATACATTGAAGAAGAGGGAAAAAGAAAGTAAAATATATGACTAACATCTTTTGATCATTATTCGTGCTAAAGAAGAATACCAAGAATGATAGAATCCAATATCTTAATATTGTAAAGTGTAAATAAGATAAGAAGTATTTTTTAACTAAAATAGTGATAGTGATAGAGATAGATCTCATTGATTATTGTGTTTGAGATAACTCATAAAATTATTATAATTGAGTAAGAATATCATACTTATACTATCCAAGGGAGACATGAGATTTTCATTATTGATCATTATTCACGAGGTGAATCATAAATACTATATTATATACATATTTATAAAACTTAAAGTTGGTTCTTTATGTATAATTAGTTGGTTACAATATCTGTAAAGGTTCATGGTCTTTCCCTTGACTGTACTAAACTAGATAATAAGAAATAAATTATATTAATTTGTGATAATAACCACCATACAGTGGGGATGTAATAATATATCTAGTAGGATAATCTCATTAAAAAACATTGGTGTCTTTTTTTTATGATTTCCAACTTACTAAAGATATATACCATCCAAGGGTCAAATAAAGAGAGATATAGAGATCCATTAATGAAAAAAGTGGTGAGGTAAAGAAGGGTAAAGTTTTAATTTCTCAATAAGTCACCAACACTGATTCACCCCAACCTCTCAGTGTTTTCCAAACCAACTAATTCAACAAACATAGTTTGAAAACAATATGAATAATAATGATAATCATCATAGTGATATTGGTTGAATGATACCCTATATCATTTCAATATGAATACTATAAAGTGGTTTCAAGATCAACAAGAATAAAAATACCATGGTGCGGTGACCCATAATATTTATTGGCTTATGTTTTATTTCATACTTTCAATTTTATTGTAGAGACCTAGTTTTTACCCTATAATACTTTTGAATATTTCTACATATAATTCCATATCTAGGTGCGAAGACGGCGTGCGATTCTGAGGACCGGTGTGGCTGGAAGAAATTTTATAAAAATGTTAAGTGTTTTTATACAATGCACATGGAGGGGTTGTGTTTTATCCTAAACGGTAGCTTAGAATCAGAAATCCTAGGGCATGGTTGTGTCCGGAGTGTGCCATTTACCCTAGGCGGGGTGCAAAAGTTGCGAGTGCGGGCCTATTGTGAGAGATGTCACCCAGGGGAAAAATCGTCACTTTAAAATAATGACTTAGTGATTTTCATCACTGGCGTTATTTTCTAATTAATTTTGAATGAAGCCTCAGAATGGAAATCCAAGACTTCTGTTGAGTTAGAAATGGGTCATTTTTCCTAGGTGCGATATAAAATAGGCGGGCGCGGAGGTTTCAGAATCCTCGCTCGTCGGTAGAATTTCAGAGAGAGTTTATAAATTCGTTTGTGGAATTAGGGGAAAGCCCTAATTTACCTTCTCTCTCCCTCTCTCTCTCTCTATAGAGTGTTCTTCTACGTTCTTCGGCGTTCTTCTCCGTTCTTCACCGGATTGAGGAGTGAACTCCGGTGGATCGAAGCGGGATCGCAGTGGGCACGTCGCCAACATCAAACAGCCGGATCGAGGTTAAATTCTTGTTAAATTTCGCACATTCATTGGTTTCTTAAAATTTTCATGGGCGTTCTTCATCCCGATTTTTCAGACGCACAAAAACTTGACGGATCGACGAGCGAGGTGCAGTGAAATGAAGGCCTCGTCTCAAGGACCCTGAATCCAGATTTGGAATAAAAAATTGGACCTTCGATGTGGTCTCGGTGATCCCCTGAAGGGACCCCTGGAGTTGGCCGGCGACGTCACGACGGAAGCGAAGAGGCGCTGGTGTAGCTGGGGGTGTAGCGCGAAGGTGCGGATGGTGTCAAGTGCAGCCAGTGCGGTGAGATCAAGAGCGGTGGCACGAGACTCCGGCAGGTGGAATGAGGAGACCGAAGCATGAGGGAGCCGTCAGCGTGGGGTTGGCGCGGCGTGCCGCGACGTCAGCGGCGAGCAGGGGGCGCGAGGCTTTAGCGGAGCAGCGGAGCGGGGGAGCCAGGTGGCGCTGTGGGCCGCAGGTCCCACAACGGTGCGCTCCGCAGGACGGCGACGAGAGGGTGTCGCCCTCGGGCTGTCGTGCTCAGGAGGAACGTCGTGGCACTAACTTCGGGGGTGCGCCGCGGACAAGAACCCACAAAGTGTGGGTCCTGCTGGCGAAACGTGGAGACCAGCCAAAGGTCGCTCTGCTTGGGAGAACCAAACCCGAGGGGTCTGGTGTGGCTGGAGTGGGCCGCGACGAGTCGGGATGGACCCGCGGTTGGGCCCTGGGCTGGCCGTTCGGACCGGGCCGGCTGGGGTGAACCGGCCCAGTTGGGCCCCTTGCGATCAAGGGGATCGTATCTTCTAAACGACTCGTCTGTTTGACACGCCGTCTGCGGTTGCGGGTTTGTGTCGGTGAGGCGGACTATTTAAAATGGGTTTCAGGGTTTTTGGGTTCTGCGCCCAAAGACGGGTGACCCGAAATGCTTTAATTTAATAATATTAAATTATTATTAAAGTTTACAATGGACGTACCCGTGAGCCGGATGTCTGTTTGACGTGCTGTCAAAGGCATTGTGGCCCTGGTGTTGAGATGTTCCTTCCAAAGTTGGTTTGGAACCCTTGGAGCTTGGTTTCTTTTCTTGGTGGCATGAAACACTTAATGTGAATAATTAATTAATTATTTAAATTAATTAGTTATTCTTGCATCGGACCTAACTCCTATTTGGGAGGTCCAATTGATGAGACATCAGTGGAAGCGTGACCCCAATCCTCATGCGGACATTTTGAGATGCTTTCCAAAGAGTTTGGGTTGGAGATAAGGTGCGGGCCCCACAGGTCCTAGTTCGCACGTTTTACTTTGAAACACCACTTTTTTACCCGACATCCATTTAGGGTGTTTGATTACTCGTTTCTGAGTGTTTTTATAAGGGGATTTAAATAGTGCAATCTGCCCGCCTAAATTCGGGCCCAAGGTGTGGTCCCCATAAGGCGGATCTCGGACGTATGCTGCATTTTTATGACTTATGCTTCATAAGTTTGTTCAGGGGAATTGAATTGCCTATTCCATGCGGTTATCTGCAAGGAATGCTATGGTAAAACCTGTGTGACGTGTTTCGGGGTTGAGGTGTGGGCCCCACAGGGCCCCGTTTGCATATAACACAGGGAGTTGCAGCTTCGGCATCCAGAGTCATTTTTAGGCACTGTCAGCGGCATTGTGACGCTAGCATCGAGACAAAGTTTACCAGGGTGGTTTCAGGTGTTGAAGACGGACTTGAGGTGTGGGCCCCACGAGCCGTATTTTAAGTTGTGTGCAGTGTACTGCGACTTTTTCATCAGGCGTCCATTTGGGGTGTATGAATAGTCGATTCGGTATGTTTTTCTGAGAGCATCATGATGGCGCAGTTCGCCCAACTTCTTTTGGGTCCGAGGTGTAGGACCCATGAGACGCATTATGGGCATAAAGCGGCGTTGAATAACTTTTCCACCAGGATCCCATTTCCAGCGATTAAGTAGTCTATCTCACGTGTTTTTATGATTATTCTATAGGATTAAAGGAACGTCATCATTTATTATCGGATAAACCTGAAGAAAAGGAATATATTTCTTATTCTATTTTGTGGTAACTTCACAAGATGGTGGGAACTAGTATAAATAATTTTTAGGAGATATAAGAATTTAAAAACACTATTGGTTAAAGTATTATACCGTCCCAAACCACTTTTAATCATTGTAAATATTGGTAGAAAATGTGTGCCTCATACTCAACCTAAACACTAAAAGGATGTAGTCACCTACCCTAGGGGTGAAACTTATAAAAAATTTATATTCCTTATGATAATTTCTATTTATATTGTATACAAGTAAGGGTGAGTTATAAAGCTTGATTGGATCAATACTATAACAAGTATGAAATGTTAATTTTAGTAAAAGAAATCATAAAATTATACCACTGATTCAACCCCCTTCTCTGTGATATATCATATTCATAATTACTTAAAGTGGTATTATATTAATCTATATTTCTTACATAAGTACCTTACTTTTATAATACAAATATTCTTAAATCAATTAACCATGATGTATTCTAAAATTATATGGAAAAAATTATCATGGATGGAATAATAATATGATACCCCATCTTCTTTTAATCTCCTAATAAGTTATTGATGCAACTTCTATGGGATTTACACTGATTGAGGAATATAGAGAAATGAATCTTGATAATAAGAAAACTATATAGGTACATAGAAAGGGTAGAAATAAAATTATTTTTTCCTTTTCAAAAAAAGTGTATAAAAAGGTTATATGGCTTAAAATAACCATAAAAATTGAAACAAACATGAAATTTATTTTAAATGTAATGTGAAAGTAATGGAAGAAAATATATAGATATAGGGAAGTATGTTTAAAGATATGAGTATGGATAATAAAGAAACTATTAATTAATACTTCACAATAGTGAAAAAGACTTTTAAAAACATTATATTTTTAAAAGATGTAATTGAATACTCTACTATTGTCAATAAATTAATCAGAAACTTTCTTGAAATGTTTTATGTTAATGTTTCTATAGTTAAATATAAGGAAGATTTATCACTTGATTAATTTCACAATATACTTATTTCCCATGAGATAATAAAATCCCTAGTTATTAATAATAATAAAAAGAAATATATGGCATTTTAATCCATGAAAAATCATAAAATTATTGAAGAGATATATGACTACTCTAGTGTGTCTAAATATGAATAATAAAAGGACAAAGAGTATAAGATAACTATTTCTCCCACTACAAAGAACTTATTAATAGGAAAAGGTAAGTGAGAAAGTAAAATCCTACTCTAATTTATTAAATTTATAGGAATTGGTATCTTTGTTTTTGATTTTACAAATAAGAAATTTTTTGAGTAATATAAATATGAAAATAAAGAAAAAAATAGAAAAATGGATGGAGTAAAAACTTGAAGAAAGATATAGAACTATTTGAAGGAAAGAGAAGGCTCACCAAAAGGGAAACATGGGAATTATGTTAAGAAAATAATATGAATAATACTCCATATCAAATATCCATTCTGAATAAAATTTCCCTTAAAAGTTTAGTAACTTTATGTCTTATTTTTAAAAACATAAAGAAACTGCATATAATGGTGAAGATTGTGAAAAAGGTAAATAACATTACACTAAGCACATTTTGAATGCTGACAACGAAGAATATCTTTGTCAAAACACCCAATATAATATATAAATAATATTTCTATAGAAGCAGGTTAAAAAGGGAAGGGATAATAAAGATTTTTACAAGAATGAATCTAACAACAATAAATAAATTAAAAACCTATAGTTTAAGGTTTCATAACAAGATAAAATCGTGAATGATATTGATAAAAAATTTTAGGGAAATAATAATAGTTAATAAAAAAAATAATGTGTATTCAATATGAAAATACTATGAAAATAAATATTAAAGATTTCATCAATGCTATGGAAGTTAAAGTTGAATCATATTAATCTTATAAAAATTTTATCCCAAAAATTTAGGTTAAATCCTATCATATTAAACATAAAAGTAAATATATTTTTACTAGTAGAGTAAGTTGTAAGACTAAAATTGGGTGAGTTTGGGTTTATAAAAAATAAATGAAAACTAATTATAAATCAAATTAAGATGAGGATAATTTATAAATAAATAACTTTTAAAGAAAAAGGAAAAGGGAATGAGAGAGTATGGTTGGTACTAAAATATTTAAAAAAAATCACATATCAATCTGGGAGATAAAAATGTAGAGGTTTCTATTGGTTTTGTTGAATATTCTAGAACAAATATTATTCATGTTTTTACTACATGTCATTTACATGTAATCAAACAAGGTATTAATTAAATGGATAATCTCTAAAAATTTAAGAATTTATTTTGAAATTAATAATTTTTTTGATAAAAGTTTATCAAGACTAACAAATCAGAATATATTTTAATTCTTGGAAGAAATATAGGGAATATGTTACCAATAGGGTCATTATGTTAAAGAATTTATGACTACTCTTCTATGATATTTTTATCTTGTTAAAAAATTAAAGGAGGTATAGAAAATGGAAAAGGAAGAAAAATCACTTATTGTTGATACTTCATGAAAATACACCAAGAAAATAGATCCATGTAATATTGATAGTGGATGCTGCTCTTATATGATAGGAGAAAAAATATTGAATAATAATTAATATCATGATGGTGGTGTTGTTATTTTTATAAAAAACAACTCTAAAAAAATTATAGGAATTGGTATAGAAGATATTGAGAACAAAAACTAAAATCTAGTAATGATTTATTTTTTTATGGGATTAGACATGAATTATTAGGTGTAATACAACATTGTAATGATGGAAATAAAAATTCGTCTTGAAAAAACATTTATATCACAAATTGATCAAAATATATAATAAATATCACTAAGGGAGAAAACACCATTGGTAACTTATTCCAAATTCGTGATTCAAGTAACTCTTGTTATCAGAGTGCCAAAGATGAAAATAAGTTGTGGAATTTAATAACTTCCATATTTTTTAAATATTTTTAGTAAATTTTTTAACGAAGATATGGTGAGAGACCTAATCTTACCGTGGGAAGTAAATTATATTATTTTTTGAAAAATATAAAAAGGAAAATATGGAACATGGAATGCATAAATATTTGTAAATTCAATCTAATAGGACACTAAAATTAATTCATTCTAATTTATATGGTATTATGAGACATAAATTTTCTAGAGGTGATATTTACATTATTAAATTAATTAATGAATTCAGTAGGATGGATAGTGTAATGTTTATGAAGAAAAATTCTGATGGAGTGGATATGTAAAATATATTTTATAAAATAGTTAACAAAGAGATAGAGGTTTATATCAAGAATTTTAGAACTAAAAATAGATAGGATTTTACTAGTTCTTATTTTAAATCATATCTTTATAATCATGAGAATAAACATAAATATAATGCTTTATATACACCCCTGAATAATGGAGTTATAAAAAGGAATAATGGAAGCCTGGTTGAAATGGGAAAACCCATTTTTGTTAAATACAAACTATCTAAATTATTCTGGAGGGAAGTGGTACAAATAGTTGTGCATATGAAAAATAGATTCATGTTTAGACTTGAATAAAAAATGACTTATTATGAAATTTGGTATGAAAATAAACATATTACTAACTAATTTTGATTTTTGATAATACTATGCTTAAGAAATTTCTAAAATTAAATTATGGGAAAATTTGATTAAAAATATGAGGAAGGTGTGTTCATAGGATAATTATCTAGAAGAATAGGTTAAATGTTCTAGAACAAAAGACTACACAAGCTAGTTGATTTCTATGATGTAAAAGTTATTTAAAATAATATTATCTTGATGAATATGGGTGAAGGATATTTTGAAGAATTAAATGAAGTTAACATAAATAATTTTAGAAAATTTAATGAAAAATATGATGATAATAAACCCAACCTATTTGATACTCACTCTATCAGTCCAATGATAATGATAATATTATTGAAATATTAAGACTAAGATTTTAAAATCTATAGAATAATGTTCAACCAAAAAACATAATTAGAAATAGGGAAGCTCTAGTGAAAACTAGATGAAAACATAGTCTTAAAAATCAAAAAATTAATGTTCAATAAGACAAACCACACTATGTTATAGAGGTTTCTAAGAAAAAGGAGTGGATAAATTTTATGAATGAATATTGGATTAGATTGAGAAAAATGATACTTGGGAAAATTTTCAAAGACAAAAAGGAAAATATATTATAGGGACTAAGTGGGTGTTTAGAAATAAAATAAATTAAAAAATTCAAGGTTTTAAGAAACAATTATATATTTTTCTAAAATAGTTATTATTAGGTTGAAGGTATAGACATTGATGAAAATTTAAACTTTTTTTAAGACTTAAAGTGATTATAATGTTTTAAGATATTAAATCTCACAAAAACTATAATGTTTATCATATTTATGTAATGTATACTTAGAGATAATGAAGAATAAATTTTTATAAAGAAACTTGAAGGATTTATATTTGATTGTGTTGGAATAATGGTGTGTATATTGAAGAAAAACTTGTATGGGTTAACACATTCCCCTGGATCATGGTGCTCTAAACTCGATAATTAACTAAACTAATAGAAATTTTATAAAGGAATAGTTGATAATAACTTATCTATCAAGGAGATGGTCAAAATTACTCAAATTAACATTATTTATGTTGATGGTATAATTTTTATAAGTAACATGAATTATGATTATGAGGAATTTACATAGAAAATAAATATAGTTTTTTACATGAAAATTCTTTTAGAGATTAGGATATTTCTTGGATTATAAGTTTTGAATATGGAAAAATATATATTTTCATATCAAGAGAAATATTCTAATAAATTTTTGATTAAATTGTTATATAATATTCAAAGTATGTATCAACACCAATGATAATTGGTGTGAAACTGAGAAAATATGATGTAGAAAAAAGTTTCAATTAGATGTACTTTGGGAAAATAATTTAGAGATTTCTTCGTCTTATAGCATCAAGACTAGAAATTTTTTAAATGATGACTTTATGTGATGAATTTAAAAATATTCCAAATAAATTACACATGTTAGATACTAAGATAATTATTTGGTATATTAATGGAATAATGAGTTATATTCTAATATATAAATTAAGTAAAGAATTAGACTTGTTAGGTTTCACTTGTATTAATTGGTTTGGAGATTTTGATGATTGAATATAAACCTCGAGAGGAGAATTATTTATGGGAGGAAGTTGTGTGAGTTGACATAGTAATAAATAATGTTCTATAATTTTGAGTTCAAATAAATCTAATTACGTTTCTATTGTACATCCATGTACAAAAATTTTGTGGAAAAACATGTAGTTAAATGATTTAGTGGTGAAAATTGATAAATCATTTAGAATTACTTGTGATAATCAATGTCAAATTTATTTTTCCAAGAATATAGTGCAACATACTTAATCCAAATATGTTTATATCAAATATCACTTCATCAAGGAGGAAGTTTCTATTGGATATATAATGTTGGATTATATCTCCATAAAACATTATATTAATTATATGTTTTATGAAGTTATGCTAAGGTATGGAATTAAAGAGTTAAGGCTAAAAATTCATGGCCATCATTTCCATCTTATTTATGGAAGATATAAAATACAATTACCATCATCTAGGTTATATTGCTAAAGGGGTAATAGATATACACAAATCTTATGGGAGAATAGTTCCTTATCATTTGTGAATTTGAAGAGGGTGTTACAATAAAAAGAGAGGGAGAAAAGATAAGCGAGTTGATTTTGGGGGAGAATATAAAAATCATGGCCTATAAATTTATTATTATCAAGTGAAAGATTATATCAAAAAACTACTTTATTTTGTAGTGTGTGCAGGGTCCTAAAAATTCTTCCAAGGTAATAAAATACCCCCAAAACCACTTTGCAGAAGGAAGAAAGTACTCCTACAAGTCTAGCAAGGTGAATGAGATCAAATTGAGTTGAAAATTTCAGAAGAAACTTGAAGGAATTCAAGTTCTAAATGAAGTTCAAGTGGCCCATGAAACTTATCCAGGAAAGGTTCAAAGACATCCTGGATCGTGAAACACCAGGTATGTAGAACAATCTGCAAATCACTGGCCCATGGAGTGATGGTCCGCGAATCCAGCTAACCGAGAACTGAGTTTCCAAAGGACTCATGCGCACGAAGGCTATCCACGTACCACTACACAAATTCATCGGTTTGAATATGAAGAAAATAGGAAGGGTTTTGCGAACTATGATCGTGAACCATAACCTCTGAAAACCCCAGGATGACTATGTATTCTATGGATCAGGATTTCTCTTCATGGGCCTCTGCAAATGGTGCCTCATGCCCATAGATATGATTTCCCAGATTCTCTATAAAAGGAGAACAATAGAGGAAATAAAGGAAATAATATGAAATATTAAAATGGACTCAGAGGTTGGAAGTAAGAAGTCAGAGAAGATTCCGACTTCAGTATTGATTCATTGATAAAGCCCGAATTGCAAACCAAACTCTTCGCAGGTACAACCAACTGAAAACCATAAAATGGGGGAATTGAATAATAATAATAGAACCACAAAACTAATTAGTGAACCAAAAACCACATACTTCTTGTGGATGAACTACCCATGAATGGTAATCCCCTGGACCCTCCTTCAATATGGTTCTCTTTATAGTATACCACTATGTGGACTAAACCTGACGCCGCGTACTACATCAGTATGCGGATGGAACCCAAGGCAGCATGATGGGCCACATACCATGATGGTATGTGGTTTTCTATACCCATGCCTGCACACTGCATTGGTACATGGACGACCCCTCTACCCGCATACCACTACGGTATTGGGAGCCTCCCCCATCCCGCATAAGAAACCAGTACGCAGAATGAGGTATTTTCAGGTACGATTTCCTCCAGTTTCAACCTCACCCCTCCATTACCGTCAAGTCCTCCATAATACCTCTATGAACTAGTCCTTCACCATCAGGACAAAGCCTCCTCCAAAGCCACCATACTCGTATGATCAGACCATCAAGTGCATCAGTGTGCCCCTTTGATTCTATATACCCATGGTAAGAGGAGTCACGCAGGCTATCCCCACAATGGTTCGGTCTTCAAAAATGCCTGTGGGTCTACATCCCATGGTAACCCAGAGTCCAACCTTGGGATACCAATTTCAGCCTCCCCTTTCTAGGGATTAAGGGTGATCATTTTATTTTCCATTAAATTATGAATTGTGATCAGTCGAAGGAGTTGTGTTTGCTTCTCCTTTGATGAGGAAGAAACTACTCCCTTTACCAGAATGTATTTCGGGTCCCTCCTACTAAGTTAAGTCCCCAATTTTCTGAGGCTGAGCTACATGGCATTAAATGTTTTTTCACATTAAAAGGTTCATCTCTCCACACCCTCAACCAAAATCACCCCAGCCTCTTCCTCTATGGGCTCTACCTCTCCCACCAATAGAAGTTGAAACATGTCTATGTTTGGATCTCTCACATACTCTTGTTTATCACACTGAGCATGACTCATGTGGTCTTAGAGGTTTGTGAAGATTACAACATACACACAAATCTAAACTATGAGAACTCTAATTCCTGACCAAATCAGGATACATAGGACGCCTAACTGAAGGCTCAAACTCAAAAGGGTGACCTTCCAAGAGGGTTTACCCAATCATGCCTCCTCAAATGGGAATATTCCATGCATAAGCCTCAACCCATCCGAACTATGTGGGTTCTGATTCCTCTCTAAAGGATATGTAGGAAACCCATCTTATGGGTTCGATCCCAACATAAAATCACCTTCTGTCCCCATAGATAATGGTAAACTCCAGAGCACCTTATTATATGGATCAAGTCTACAGTACCTCCATAACATCAAATATATGCATGCCTATGATGATCTTGGAAATCAAGGGTAGCACGTGGAAACACTCTTCAGGAATGAACCAAGGATTCACGAACATATGAACATGACTTGAATCTATAAGAGAGTCCCAGAACAGAAAATAATCTTTTCCTAGAAGTGTGCAGTGAGCTTGACTTCCCATCCTATTGACCAATGGAGTCCTTAAGTATCATTGGATAAATCATCAATCAACGAACACCTACCTTTGGGAAGACGATCCATAAATCATGGATACCAGAGTTGTTGGGTGTTTCTGGCTCCATGAATAAACCCATTGGAGACCATAAGAGGAAGATATATCATAGGAGGACTGATTTCACAAGTATATTACCCCACACAATCACCCACTGGGACCGATTCACTGTGGCATCTCCTTTGCAATGTGAAAGGGGTGAGTTGTCTATTCCCCACGTGGTTAATACAACCATCTTTAAAGGATGATGACATAGAATAGGTCAAAACAAAAGAAAGGGCGAATTTGACAGGAAAATGTCTTTAGAAAAAGGGATGGGTGATGATCCTCATCAGACTATTTCACCATCACCTGAAGTGTGCCACCTCAGAGGCGGAACAAAAATGGGGAACCCATCATGAATCCTTAACCAAGGTAGCAGTTCTACCCCAATGATAAAAGGAAAAAGGACATTGCACATCAGCCCATTTTGTTTTCCTCAGTATGCGTGAAGCACAACACCTCAGAGGTGGAACAAAATGGGTGAACCTAATGTGAATCCTTAACTAAGGTGGCAGTTCTACCCCAATGATAACATACACAAAAGGATATTTCATGTATGAACATTTTTTTGCCCCGATATGCTTGAAATGTGCCACCTTGTAGGTGAAACAAAAATGGTGAACCTAACATGAATCCTTAACCAAGGTGGCGGTCTTACCCCACTTAAGCCCCTTCATCCCACAAAAAAGAAGAGAGGGGAAGGGGGCCAAGCATAATCTCCAAATATGCATATGTTTAAAATAATTATACTTTAACGAGGTTTTTTGTTATGTATGTCATATATGTATATTGAATGTTCTCGCAGAGCAACCTTTTATCCAAATGAAATCTTGACGACTGATGCATACACACGTGTCAGCAATCCTATAGGCGGTCGAGGCCCCAATGAAGAGAAGGACTCCCTCACCTACCCAACATCTTCAACGCTGGGTATCCAGCACGATGATCAGGGATTACCACCAAAATGGTACTCTCCCCGCATTGGAGGACGTGATACAAGCCCTCCAGTATGTAAAGGTCTTCCAACTGTCTCCTCAGTCATGACTGACACCCCAACATAAGGCAACCCCGGTGGTCATCTCAAATCGTTTCGGGAGCTTGTACCCAGAATGTGACAATGAGTACCTCCCTTATCTTAGGGAGGCAGATGAAGTTGATGCTGAAAAATTCATCTCAACATCACAAAGGTCCTACTCATAGGACCCCTCCAGAGAACATTGTTTCCAACATCAGATGACCAAGCCTCCTACCACTGAAGAGGACCTTATGCCGAGGGCACCTGCCAAAGTCTAGGAGACCTGGGCCCCTCAGGCTGCCTACCAAGGGAGACAAATAAATAATCAGAAACATGCTATCAACCTGATTCCTGAGAATCAACTCCACCATACTAATGAAGTGTCATTAAACAGGCAGATATATGACTCTTCCCCCTCCACTCAAGACCACCATAGAAATAGGGTGGAATAATACATTCACATGCACATTCCTGCTAGTTCTCCCTAGTCCCTCCGTGCAGATAGAGCAAAAAATTATAGGCAGATGCAAATATCTGCTGACACATATCAATACTTTTAACCAAATTGGATAGAAACTAGCTACACACAGGAAGAAATACCTACTGACACATTTTACACCTGCTATCCAAATAGGGAAGCAAGAAAATATGAGAAGAGTCAAATTCTTGTGGACGTATACAAAGTTCATGAGACAAATACAACAGTTATAGATCAGATTAAATTCCCTACTTGTGAATATGAAGTCCACCAGTTAAATAAAATGGCAATTAGATAAGAAAACTGGTGGCAGAATCGTTCCTTTGTCATGGTATAGGAGAACTTCCAGTATCTACTGGAAACCCATAGAGGACCAGAGTAGGCACAAAATTCTACTCTGATAGCAGAATGGGCCTTCATACCCATTTTTTCCAAAGATGTATCTCAACACATCCAAGAAATGATGGAAGATCAGATGTTGATTCCATATGATATCCTCCAAACATACCAAGATATCATTGCATCGATAGTAAAAGCGAGAAACCAAGCCCACGACCTGGTTTTCTCGAACAGAATGACTCACTAAAAAAATGATTTAGTCACTCCAGAGTAGTTATGAATCCCTAATCTAGTCTAGAAGGGTTGACAGAAATATCCCATGATACATGGATAATTGCATCGGGAGAAAACACCTGTTCCAATTGGGGGAAGCTGGTCCAACGTGGTGGCCTCTCTAGGGTAGGCATATATCCCTACTAAAACTCAAGATGCATGTCGGTATATCCCAATGACATCACAAGACCCAAAAAGAAAGGTAACTATAGATGAAGTCCATTACCAACAATATATGGCCCCAGTTACCTACAAGAGAGAGCTCAAAAATGAAATGTACCAAAGGTAAATGAAAAATAAAGAGCACATACATGATCCTGCTCTGTAGGAATCTGGGGTTCTTGATGCTCTCAAACATATATCAATAATGTATCAAGACCCTATTAGTCCATTACCAAATTATAGAGGTGGAAGAATTAGTTGTGAAGGCCCTCCCTTCAATGTCGCTACCAGCAACTCTGAAGGTCCTCCACAGAGAACCCATGAGGGCTCACTCCATGGGACATGGATGATTGATCACGAGAGACTATCTCCTAATGCGCATCAGGGTATCCCTCCCCTTGACATGAAGATCAAAAAGCAAGAGGGTCCTCCCCTTTCTTTCATCTACCCTGATGGCCCTCCCTAGGGTATACACTATAGATATGGTTCACCCTGTAGTAGAAAATCAAGTCATGATGGTAGTCCTCACCATAATTATAGTCATTACGAAGGCCATCCCCGCAATGGAAGTTACTATGAAGGTCCTCCCCATAGTAACATCATGAAACTAGAAGGTCCTCCCCTCCTTGAAGTACATTCTAAAGGCCCTCCCCAGGATGTGTACTACAAAAATTCTTCCTATATCTAGACATCAAGTCATGATGGTAGTCCTCACCATAATGATGGTCATTGCAAAGGCCCTCCCAAAAATAGAAGTTACTATGAAGGTCCTCCCCATAGTAACATTAGGCAATGAGAAGGTCCTCCCCTTATTCCAGTTTATCCTGAAGTCCCTCCCCAGGATTTTCACTATAAAAATTATCCATGTATCCAGGTATCAATTCATGATGGTAGTCCTCACCATGATGATGGTCATTGCGAAGGCCCTCCCCATAATGGCAGTTTTTGTGATGGTCCTCCCGACAGTGACATCAAGCAGTAAGAAGGTCCTCCCCTCACTATATCCTGCCCTGAAGGTCCTCCCTAGGGTATACGCTATAAATATATTTCCCATAGTCGAGCATCAATTTGAAATAGTACCCCTCTCAATTACTACACTAATTGCAAAGGTCCTCCTCCCAACCAAAATTCATACTGGAAGGAAGGTCCTCCCCTTTCCAGAAAAAATATGAGAAATCCCTCCTATGCTGAGGTACTTGGAAAGATGGAGTTAGACACATCGGGCACTATGTTTATGATGAGTGATATTCTTTCTCAACTAGAGGATGGCTCGGGGCCATGCTCGTCTTCTGAGCCACCCCTGCACCATCCACATATCAATAGGGCTCCCACTGGCCTGATTTCTTGGAATGAAATTATTAATAAGTAGTCGAGATGGGAATATCAAGAAGAGGAGCCTTTAGAAGAAAAAAAACTTGATATATTACTTATGAGAAGACAACTAGATAAGGATAACATACAAGTGATGTATTGGCCTACAACCACTTCTCACTTCGCCATACCAGGAGAGTTTTCTAGGGAATGAACGCATGAAATTTGCCTCAATATATAAGCGAATCTTCATGAGCAGAAAAACATTCTTTCCCTTCAAAGGGTATGTGGATCATGTCAACACGATAGGGGAGATTCGTCATCTAATAGACTCAGAAGACCTCCCATCCTCATGAAAACGACAATTAGAAAGGAAAAAAGAAAAACCTTGAAATGGATTGCCTCTATGAACTGCGCTAGTTGCATTGCCTCATTGGAAATTACCTGACTGGAGTTCACATTCAGGCATGTGGAGAACATGGAACTCTACACTTCACCCCTCATCCCATCCAGAAAAAACCATTGGAAATGACATCGGGCAATGTCATCACCCAAAGATGGAAATGAAATGAAACCCATGCTCAGGAAAAATGGGATACTCAACATTCACTGGCCTGAAGTAAGTCTCAAAAGTGTTAGGGCCGAAGAGATCAAGCCATCAAAAAGCTTCTATGTTAGGAAACCAAGAACATCCAGTAGGATTTCCGCCTAAGGAAATCAAACCAGTAAGCAGTTCTCATGTCTCCAAAAGACCATAGACTCTATATAGGCCCAATGCCATACTAAGCTCACACTCTTGAAAAAGTAATTGAAATAAAAAAGGTGGAAATAGCCGTAGTTACCACCGTAATGTAGAAACAACCCCAACCCATAGGTCTGGGGGAATTTTTAAATCAAATTTCCCCCATAAGACCATCAAATCCAAGCTGCAGCACATCGAAAGAAGAATGAGAACAACCCCATCCCATAGGGATGGGGGCATTTTTACATTAAGTCCCCACACAATGAACATCTGTCTTCCACCATCTAGGAATAACGATGAATAGAGGATTCAACCATTCCACCCCTTCTCGTGGTTTGCACCCTATGAGACTAAGGCGCATTATGAGGTCAGAACAGGGCTCCCTTTAGGCCGATCTTCGCCAAGAAACCCAAAGAATACTACAAAATGGAAGAAAAAAGTCCAAAAAGGATGAAGAAATCCTTCCTACCATTGAGAACCAGTTATATCACTTCCAATGCAGTATGCCTTAGTGAATGTGGTAAACGTCAACCCCACAGATATCAAAGGAAATTTCATGGAGGGAGAGGACGCAAAGGAATATGGTTCCCTCCCAAAGGCATCCTCCACTGAGCCTGATGGTGTGCATACCTGGAACTAGAGAGGAGTCATAAATCTGGGCACCCCCTTAGTTAATCCGACATTACCACCCACGCAAAACCCCAATAATGAGAAGAATAAATCCAAGGCCATCTATGAACTTCCTTATACTCCCCATAGAAATTCATATCTCACTCTTGAGGAAGGGTTCTCCAAGAAGGAGGAAGAAATGGAAGAGCTCGGTGAATTAATGTTGAGCTACGTCGAGGGAGCTATCTCGCTGGATGTGTTCTCCCTGAGAAATGTTAGCAGGTTCTCCCAGAAGAGGTTCCTATACCACATGTACTTATCATGGTAAATGAAGCCAAGCTCAGAGGCTCATCCAATCCAGCATCGGGACTAGAAACCTACTTAAACCTGGCCCCATAAGGACAACAAGACTTCTCGCCACTGAGAAGGTAGCCAGAATATATTCAGGTGAACCCACAAAGGATACCCCCGGCTGGGTATCAACCCCAAATTCTAGTAGCACCGACATGCCCAGTCTTGGCCACTGCCACACCATCCCAAGCTCAATCCAAACAAGATATTCATCAAGGAATCTTTAACACCATTGATAAATTAATATCTCGACTAGAATCCATGGATGGGTGGCTCACTCTGATAAAACCATAGCACAAACCCTACCCCGATTGGGTGAGAAATGTTCCACCACCTCCAAATTTAAGAAATAACATATTCCCAGAATTCAATGGATCAGGGGACCCAGAAAAAAACTTGATGTACTATGCCTCTTATTATGACCCCATGATGGGAACTCCAAAGTAGTAAGAAGTAGTAAAGATCAGGTGCTTCGTACGAACCCTGTAGGGATTATCTTTCGTAGGGTATACTAGCCTTCCAGCTAACTCAATTATAGGATGGGAGGACCTCTGACAATATTTTTTCTTCCAGTTCAGTTCAACACTGCCTAAGATGACGGTTAATGACCTCATGAACTACAAGAAGAAAGAGAACTAAAGGTTCTCAGACTTCATTTTGAGATGGAAAGGCCTGGCTATTCCCTGAACAAGCCGCTTCCTTAGGATGAAATGATCTCTATGTGAATCAATAACCTTCAGGATGAATTGCAAACACCACTCTTCCTGGTGAAGTACACAAATAGGTTTAGATATTTCTCTCCCATTTACCAAAGAATATAAGACTCCTTGAAACAGATCAATATTAAGTCCCGAGTGGCCCCATCAAACCTTGGGAAAAGAACAAGAAAATATGAAGCAACTTATGTCATGATTACGCCATCCCCAGAACCATCTCCAGTTGCTAGGCCCCCATAGAACTATGAAGGACCCGCTGGATGCCATCAGCCACCCCCACCTCGACAAGATGAGAAATAGGGTGCTAAAAAAATAAGTTCAAAGAAATAAGGAATAAAGTCTACTCGTTCCTAGATGACTAGGTCCGCAACTACTTCATAGCCACCATGAATTTCAACATGATCCGGCTACTAGAGACAAAGAGATCCAATGAAGTGGGTCTCGAAGACCATCCAAATTATTTTATCTATCACCGAATTCTGGGACATACCATCCATAAATGCTTCATTTTCAATGATATCCTAAAAAAATGGGGGATTCTAGGCAATTCAAGTTTGGACTGCCACAAGAAGAAGTGGCGTATGTTTCCACCTCAGAATCAAGAGAGAAAGAGGAATGGAAAACAATATCTAGTTAGGAGAAAACATTTGACAATTGGATGACCCAAAAGACCATGAATCGAGTTTATGGAATCCTCTAGGTGCAGTTGAAACAACCAACGGTGCCCCAAAAATATCCTAATACATCAAAACCATCCTTCTCATCCCCTAGCCCTCTAAAGTCCAGAAGGGTAGAAATAAAAAAGCAAGAAAATGAGCTGACACCAATGCTGAAGTCAGTGTTGGTGCTTTCATACTTCATGCTATCATACTTGGCAAACGAGCACTGCCCCAAAAAACAACACAATGGGCGCCGCCCCTACAAATGTAATAATGGGTGTTGTCCCTCCAAAAGGTATAATGGGAACCGCCCCACCAAAAGGAACCATCAAGAAAAGATAGTCAGACATAAACAATGTTGGATCAAGAGCTAATCTTCAGCTCCATTGATGTCATTCATTTGATGGACCCCTTATTGGATGGAGACTATGGCTACGAACTCAAATTCCCCACACCCAACTGGAGAGCCCGAGTAATAGGCTTCAATGGATGGAGGTTTCCTTGAAGTCATGATCATGGTAGGAGTCAAATTCTCGATCATTCCATAATTTAAACCATTAACATTGTGGAAACTCATGGAAGGATCCTCTGATAGACACAAAAATAACAGAAATTCTCTTATTCCCCCATCAGAAGAAATCGAAGCCCAATTGTCTTGAAATATCTATCCGAGGAAGAAAAAATATAAAATCTCTCAAGGAATGCAGGGGGACCAGTTCGACCAAACATAGAAAGAACCGCAATGCCACAGAACTTGGTCACAAAGTCCGAACCCTCTATATCCAAATCCCAATCCCCTAATGTGTTTGTGAAAGAGAAACCCCGAGTCGGGAAGTGCCTACCTTTAGAGCATAATTATGATATTCTAAAGCATGTAGCTTTAGTACTAGCAAATCTGTCAATCCTGGATGTATTAAGTCTGTCTTTGGATCTTAGGGAGGCACTCATCCAAGCCTTACTAAGTCCCCGGGAGTTGGAGACTAAAGTAGCAATAGCTGAAGTCTATCAGATGGAGACCGGTCCCGAGGAATGTCATTCCATCATCTCCTTCATATACAGGGATAAAGACGCCATTAAAAAAGGGCACATCAAACCCTTATATGTGTGCAGAAAGATAAATGGAATTGATGTTTGGAGGATCATCATTGACAATGGCTCTAGAGTTAATCTCCTCCCACTGCGAACTCTTTGTCAAATTGGCTATAATGAAGACAACTTGACACCCTACACTATAACTCTATTGGGATATGAAAAAAGAGAGCAGAAACTATTAGGATGAATCAATCTTAAAACTCGGCTTAGAGACCTCATGTCGTATTTTGAGTTCTTGGTAATATGACAAAGTATAACATTGAATGTCCTATTAGGGAGTCCTTGACTGCATCAACGTGCTGCAATTTTTTCATCTTACCATCATGCATCAAATACTTCAATAATGGGAAAAACGGGAAATTTCATGTCAAAAAACCCAATTTGAGTCCTATGAGTCACATTATATTGAAGTAAGGTTCTATGATATGGAAGAAAAACATATTTTGGCCAACAAAATTTATTGGATTACTGCCCAAAATGGATTGTAAATGGATCTATCAAACCCCCAACAGTAGCTTGGGGAAGAGTATGTATTTCCCATCAACCAAGTGGAATGAATAAGAGAAAGTCCAAATGAAGAATCAATCGTCTACATGGTCAATATTATAACCGCCATGTCCAAAGGCATAGAAAAGTGGTCTAACACCCATAATGTTAGGAAAATACCTACAAAAAATGATCCTGACCCATCTACGGGACCCCAAAATATCCTTGCATTACTCACTAAGGAAAATTATGATATCTCTCCCAACATTACAGACTTCATCTCAAAAATCCTCTCTCCATTAGAAGAGAAAGATGAAGAAGAAGAACTTAAAGTTTCCCCTCCTGCATTAGAAGAAGGTGTCTCCACTATAATCGATGAACTTAAGGAGATAAATCTGGGCACTAAAGACGACGCATGGACCACTCTAATTAGCGTGGATATGCCTGTCAAGGAGTAGGAGTCATATACCTCCTTCTTAAAGAAGAATCGAGATGTGTTTTCCTAGAACTACATAGAAATTCTAGGCTTCGATCCTGAGGTTTCCACTCATCATCTGGGCTTACCAGAATATCATTGGGGCTATAAGTAGCATACCAAAAGGACCCACCTCATGTATACTGCCAAAATAGAGGCTAAATTTGACAAGCTGATCAAATAAAACTTCATACAAGAGGTCTAGTATCCGATCAGTATAGAAAAAATAGTCCCTATCATAAATAAGAATGGATATATTAGAATATTCATTGACTTTATGGACCTTAATCCTTATTTCCCAAAAGACAACTTCCGGGTCCTGATTATAGAATTGTTGATCGATGCAACGGATTGATATGAGGCTCTCTCTTTCATGGACGACTATTTTGGATACAAAAAGATCCAAATGGACTAGAGGGATGATGAAACCACTACTTTTAGAGCTGATTAGGGAGTGGTATATTATAAAGTGATGCCCCTTGGTCTAAAGAATGTCGGTGCCACATATCGACACGCCATGCATCACATATTCAAGCCCATCTTGGGAAAATGCATCGAGTTCTATGTTGATGATCTATTGGTTAAATAATGATAGCTCTCAAAACAAATGTCCGACATTGAAACTGTCTTCAAACAATTATGACAACATAGTTTAAAGATGAATCCCTTAATGTGAGCCTTTGGCATTACCTCGGGAAAATTTCCTGACTTCATCATATTCCATCGCGACATCAAAGTCAACCCCGAGAAGACGCAATCCATCCTTGGCATGTCCCCACCTCGCATCCTCACTGATTTGAGAGGTCTCTAGGGGAACCTTGACAACATTCAGTGCTTCATAGCCATCCTAGCAGGTAAATTCTTACCTTTCACTAGGCTCATGAAAAAAGGAGTTACGTATGAGTGGGATAATTATTTCCAAGAGGCATTTAAAAATCTCAAAAGATATATCCTAAACCCGTCAGTGCTAATGCCACCAGTTGAGGGGAGACTACTCATTTTGTACGCAACCACCCTAGAACAGTCATTAGGTTCCTTCCTCGCACAGAAGAATAATGCTGACAGTGAGAAAAACCTCTATTACCCCAGCCGAACAATGATTGATGCCAAAACTCAATATTAAAAAACTGAAAAGAACTGCCTAGACCTAATCATTTCAGTTTTGAAACTCAAGCATTACCTACAAAACCATGAGGTCCAACTCATCTCCCACTAAGACCTACCCAAATATACCCTTAACTATTCCATGATAAGTGAACACCTATCACAATGGGTGGTCATCCTACAATTTTTTGACATATAGTATGTACCCCAGAAGGTCATAAAATTTCAGGTGTTAGAAGACTTCCTTGCAGATCATCCCTCAAAGGACAAAACACCATTAGATGCTGAAATTCTTGATGAAGACGTGTTCTCCATCCAGGATGACCCCCAGACATGGGAAATGTACTTCGATGGTGCTTCCTGAAGCCCGATATGGAAAAGAATGAAGAATGCCATGATCAACAAAGTGGGGCTATGAATTGTACTCATAACCTCTGAAAAGGCCATCCTGCCATACTCTTTCCTACTTTTGGAAGGGTGTACAAATAATGAAGTAGAATATCAGGCCCTCATTGCGGGCCTGGAACTGACACTTCATGTGAAAGCCAAACAACTAAAGATAAAGGGCGATTCAGGGCTAGTCATCAAATAGGTCAATAGTGACTATGACATTAAGATAGAATTATTGGTCCCCTTTATGAACCATGTTCAAGAGATGATGGAAGAATTTCCATCAGAACCAACATTGAATTATGTCCCCCAATTACAAAATCCCTAAGCCAATGCTTTGGAAAATGAAGCCACAACCTAGGATGACCAAGATCATGATTAAACAATAATTATCATTTCCCACCTCCAGATGGTCTTTCCATTTATCTAGAGAAATAAGAAGGAAATTGCCAAATTTATCCCCATTTGTAATCCTTATAGTCACACCAATGATTGGATGACACCCATTTAAAATTACCTTTGGAATGAGGAACTCCCACCAGATAGGGCTGAAAGGGAGCAGGTTTGAAGACAAACAGTAAATTTTTCCTTGTAAAATGGGGTAAACCAAGAAAATTTTCTCTATAAACGAGGACTTGAAGAATCCCTTCTCAGGTTCATTGATGGAGAAGAGACTACTACCTTCATGAAATAAGTGCACACTGGAGCTTGTGGAGCGCATCAATTAGAAACCAATATCTATCACCAAATCCTAAGTCTTGGGTATTACTAGCCCACTATGATACATGATTTTTCCATATTAACCAATAAGTTCCATTCCTGGCATGTTCATGCCAATTTTATACACTGATACCCAGAGTTACTTCATATAGCTATGTACTCCTAGCCATTCGATGCCTGTGGGATGAATTTTGTGGGCCCATATCCTCCTGTCACAACTAGACAATTCAAGTTCATACTCACAATGACCGACTTCTTTTCCAAATTAACTGAAGCCATACCCCTTAAATAATTTGAAAAAAACATTATTAGCATTGTGAATTCCAAAATCATTACCAGATTTGGTGTCCCTCATACAATACTGATAGACAACAGCACCAACTTCTGCTCTACTGAGTTGGACAAGTTATTCCAGGAGTATGAAATCAAAACCAACTGGTTATCCCGCTACCATGCGACAACCAATGGGAAGATAGAGGATTTAAATAATACTTCATCCTACATACTCCAAAATATGGTTGATAAGGATAATAAATCATGGCCAGACAAGCTCCTTCATTATTTTTTCACTTACTGGACTACGACCCACACCACCACCCAGGAAACTCTGTACTCACTAGTATATGAGGAAGAGGAGATGTTACCTATTGAAATCCAAGTGACATCACTTTGTGTGGCCATTTGAGATCAACTATGCACATATGAGAAATCCCAGATATGATTTGATGAGTTTGAGTAGCTAGACAAAAAAAGGCTGTACACTCTACACCATTTGAAAATCTACCAAAATCAGATTGCACAAGCCTTCAAGAAAAAGGTTCACCTTCAATATTTCATCGAAGGAGAAATGGTTTTAGTCATCAGAACCCTAATGATACTCGAGAATAATCCACCAAAACTTAAACCAAAGTGGGAAGGACCATATGTATTACATAGGGTCAATTCCAATGGATCATACACCTTGATATCAATGGACGAATAACTCATCATGGGTCCCAGAAACACAAAGTTCTTGAAAAAGTATTTTACATAGTAATAAAGAGAAGACATGGTCCATAATATAAGACATTAAACTATGATTAGAAATAAATTGATTTTATGGTCCAAACTCTATGAACCTAAACTATGATTTGTTGTCCTAAACAACATGATGATAAAATGAATGATATTAGTGCCAAAGTCCAATCTCTTTGACCCTAAACTATGAGTTATAATACCCAGAAGCCATGGTTCAAAATCTATGACCCTAAACTATGAATTTTTTTCCTAACCAACATGATAATAAAATTAGTGATATTAGTGCTAAAGTCCAAGATCTATGACCCTAAACAGTAAGTTATAATACCCAGATCCCATGGTCCAAACTCTAAGACATTAAACTATGAGTAGAAATAAATTGAAGTCATGGTCCAAACTCTAAGACCATAAAATATGAGTAATAATACCATGAAACCCCCATGTAATGGTCCAAACTCTAAGAGCCTAAGATATTAGTCATTTTCATTTCCACATGATGTTAAACTGTGAGGAACATGTCTCTAAAACCTGACATTAAACTGTTACTTATGTCCTCCCTGTAAGACGTTAAACTAAATGGTATAAAGCATCATAATCACATGATAATAAACTTCATGATCTCTCACATAACTATGTACGTCTTGATTCCTTCCCTCATAGGATACGTATCGATGCCTCGATCCTCGATCTTGGACCAACCCCCATGAAAAAATTCCTCCATCATGACCTCGATCTCCCCATATTTGTAAGGGAAACTCTTATCACTCATTGTTTCTCACATTGAGTGTAACTCATGTGAGATTTGGATCAGTGGTAGGGATTCTATTACAAAATAAAAATATATAGTAACATGGTATACCTAGAAACCATTATAAATAGAATGAAAGTTCCCCTACCCCTATACCAAGATAGATTGGTACAAGTAACTTTCAAAACTACGTATGGCTTGATTCTTGCCCGTGCATGATACGTAGTGACACCCATATTTGGAATCATGACCCATCCATCATAAAAAATTCCCTCACATGAAATTAAACATGGACCAAGACAAATCAGGATAGGGAATGTTCAGAACTATGTATGGCTTGATTCTTTCCCATGCAGGATACGTAGTGACGCCAAGATTTGGCATTCCGGCCTATCCACCATAGAAAAAATTCCACTTTCCCCGTGCATAGGTTAGAACTATATGAGGAGTCTGTGAAAGGTCCTAATCACATGATAATAAACTATGGAATTATTTAACAGTTATTCATGGCCCAGTCCTCAGTGTTACAAGATCCTGCACATGCCCCTTACTCATGAGAAGTTGATAGATTATGTTTCCCCCTATACATATGAGTCAGACCTATATGGAATCTCTAGTAGTTCACAATTAATCATGGTCTGGGTGTTCTTTACATTCCCATACACATATTTCATGTTTTTCATACTCCATTCCCTAAGAAATATTTAATCTCCAAAATCATTCAAGGCTATCTGAGACAAAAGGCCAATGTCCTGCAGACACCTTTGTTTGACTATGCACATCATGCCTTGGTGGCTCTGCATATGTTGCCCACAAAAAAGGCCATAAATCAAAGGAAAATTCATCCCCAAGAGATTCCTCTACTATATCAATATTCCCAATTGCTTATAATCCCCATTCCATCCCTCCCGATTCAATTTTCCCCCAATACTATGGTTTACACCTTCTATCATCGCTCATGTCGGAGGAACGTCAGAGCATCCTAATTGAGATTAACTAAAAACTATTAAATATCATTATGAAAACATAATATTCGTCACTATATAACTCTAAACTACACAACATTAAGTCCTCACCACAAAAAATTAAACCACAAGGCAAAAATCATCCTTACTATACGACGTTAAACTGCATAGATGTAGGACAAGCATATACCACATCTCATTTAATAATCCATCAATAAGTTCACACACTGCATCGATGTAGGACAAGAATATACCACATCTCTATTGACCTGCTATTAAAAATATATAAAGAACTCTATTTTTATGATCTCAAATAATTATATGTGACATTACTATTATAGTGTGGTATAAAATCTTATTTATTTTCCTTATGTAGTATATAATCTAACTAGGTTCATCTTACTTGAGAAGTTTTATATCTAATAAATCACTAATTTCTAATTAATATAATCTAATTATTTTTATATTTTTATTAATTTAATAAAACAATGAAAATTTTGGGTTGTTTGGGTTTTGGAGAAAAACATGGAATGAAAATCTTAAACCTAAATGCAGATGAAAATAGAATAAAGTTAGGGAATAAATGACTTGGTATTAGGGTTTGTATAATTAGGTTACTTTATTGTTTATTATTTCTAAAAATAAATTTGACAATTAATTTATGAATCATCATTAATGAATGTATCTTATTTTATTTATTGAGTGTGATATTTTAGCATGCTTAGGAATCCCCTTTGCCACAAAATTTCCCACACCCTCTAAAAGTAATGTAAGATAATACCTCAACCGAGAGTGTAATTTCTAAAAGATTCAGCTCCACCATATGTCATTTCATCCCTTCAAGTATACTCAACTCCATTGTATGAATATTTTACTTGAGAGAAGGGAGGTAAAATAAGTAAATTAAACAAAAGGGATGAATTCAAGATCTATGTCATGGTAGATGACCACTACACCTTTTCACTTATCTCTATTTCAACACAAATTATATTTAAACATTATGAATTTAAATTGAAATTATTAAGAATGTTGTAAAACCTAACCTAATACCCATCCTAGGGTTAATAACATTCCATTTATAACTAAAATAGATCACATCAGAGAGATGGAATAAGAGAAAAAATTAGTTTAGAATAATAATGAAATTGGAAGAAAAAATGGAAACACTTGAATTAAAATATAGAATATTAAATTATATAGGAAAAAAAGAAATTTAAACTAAAAGAAAATAAAAACTTAAACTATCTGAGCCCTAATGGTTCAAAATAATGAAAATACCCTAAAATGACTGAATTCTCCACTCTAATACATCTAGTAACTATATTTTAATCCTGAAATAACCCTCAGGCCATCATAAATGGGCTATAAATTATACAATGTCACCCTTGGTCATAATGGGGTCTCTACGTGTTGTCCCAAGCATTTATTTCATTAAAGACGACCATTTCTATGGACATCTAACATATTTACATTGTTAAATGTTATTTTACACTATAATATCATTATGTAATAACCCTAGTAAGGTTTATAGAATGAGATTACAACCATAAGAAATTTGGGGGGGGGGGGTCACGACATGACACGTATGTATCATGCAATGACTGATATGTTCATGATCTAAAATCCATTTTTATCTAGTCCTTCTTCTACCTCACTTATATAAAGTATTTTAAGTCATAAATGTGGGATTTAAGATATAAATTATCTATTTGCAGAATATTTATCTTCAATTTAGCATGATTATTCATTTTTGAGCTCATAGTTTGGTCCTCGACTGATCCTTTTTTACGGTATGCCATATTCATGTGGAATTAATCACTTTTAATCTCTTTTTTATTAAACTACTATATCCTACCATAAATAAAAAATAGTTAATTATTAGAAATATTAATAATCTAATATGTAAAAAGATGTATTTTATAATCAAATATGCATGAAAAAATGGATTTGTCATTTCCCCCAAACTTTGAATTTGTCTGTCCTCAAGCATGAAATCTTAACAACATCTCAATGGAATTTAATTATTAAACTATTTAATTTTCAAATGAAATGAAATCAAATGTTTTTAAATAGAAAATAAGTTTCAAATTTCACACGAAATAATTCCTCAAATTCCTTACTCTTGGAATCAATTAATTCAATCATTCATTTTACTATCCCACTTTTTAAATGAAAATACTCTTCCTTTAATTTATATATCTCAATTCATCAGAAATGTGTGTTCCACTTTAAATTTACCTCACATTGAATTTATTTTACTTATTTCTTAGGGTAATAAATGTCAAAAAAAAATTCACATACCTCATGTTAATGTAACTTAGCATAAGCTTTCAAGACATATAACATATCCACTGCATAAAGAATGAAATCAAAATTAATCATGAGGAATTTATTTCAAGGTTTAAATATATCTAAGGATTATTTTTGGTGGTTAATGAATAAAAATAAAACTCAAAATTTTGGTTTGACTCTTAATCATATTACATGTTATTAAAAGTTATTCTCAATGTAATACACTGGAAAAAATGTCATCTATGAAACCTAAAAGTTTAATGTAGGCATATGATACAAGTAAAAATAATGAATAAATATCCCTTTATTTATTTTTACTATTTATTTTTACTTTATTTTTACTATTTTCGAAAAAAAATATTTAATAAAAAACTCATATCCATTACCAAACCCCATATGATCAAATATCCTTAGTATGGAAATGGAGATTTTTTATCCACAAAAAACTCAACCCATTTTTTCATTTTTTTAGAAAGAGATGTGAATAATAAAGTACAATGAAAACATGGCCTCTCAAAAAATCTCTAAATAAACCCCTGAAAAAGGAAGTATACTCCCATCAACCATGAAAAACCTCCCCCCTATACATATTATTTTAAATATAATGAAATATACTATGAGTATGGTAGGAACTAATATAATAGGCTTGTAACATGGATCTTTTCATATCAAGTTAATTCATGGATTATATAGGAAAAAGTAAGATTTGATGTCAAGGTGGGTCCAAGGAAAAAGATATAATAAATTAAAATTACTCAATCACATCAAAAAGGATTATTTTCATTAATTGTCTTGATAAGATGCCAATAATGTTTTAGAGGAGAATAATCCTTGGTATGTCAAGAAATATACTATATACTAAAATGGGAGATATTGGTTCATAATTTTTCTAAATGATAAAAACATATTTTTTAGAAAAATTACTCATTACAATGAGCAAAAATAATAAACCAATCCATATCAATTTTATAATTTCCAAACTTTCCAAATCTATAAAGAATTTAATTTTTCAAAATCAACTCATCTAAAAAAATGATTTTTCAAATTCATCCCCTCAAGATTTAATCTACTCATTCATTTTACAATTTCACTCATCTAATCATGTCACCAGTAAAAATTAAAACATAGAATAATGATCATCCTTAGAAAATTATGTATCCTAGATTGATACTAGAGTTGAAGAGTTCAACTGGGGAATGAAATTTCATTTCAAAATCTAAAATAGATTATAATTATATGGGTAAAATAAAATAAATAATTTAAACTCATACTACCTTTATAATGATGATTTAGTCTGGGTTTAAATTGTTTTTTGGAATAATTCTCTTTTATAGCATATTTATGATGTAAATTATCCATTATGACATAAGTTATACTTTACAATATAAGTTTTATTTCTATAAAACTAACTATATATATTCTTCAGTTTCTTATCCTGTATCATTGTTCCATCAAAATAATGGACCTATAAAATAAAAAAACTCTTGAAAGTATGAGAATAATTCCATTATATGATCATATTGTTATATGGATTGGAAAATATCTTAATATATTCCTAAAATAAATTGAAACAATAAATTTAAATTTAATTCCTCAAAATAAAATAAATAAAAGAAGGATAAATCTTGGTTTGATCCTCAAGTGGGCCCTGGATTTACAATTCCTATAGATGAATAGTACTAAATGTTATCCATAATATATTGATGGGTAGAGTTTCTTAGACATAAATAATAATATGTTTGTTTTTCTATCTTTCACTTATTCTTATTTGTTTTATAGGAATCCATGGATAGAGTACACCAAATCCACCCATTTTCAATGAGGGACAAATTATATAATGGGGGTTGGATAATGTATGGGTCCTCCTAGGTCTTGAATTATAATTATAAAACCTCTTGTTCACTATCTAGTGTATTCTCTAGATATACTTCATAAATTTAATAATCAAAGGTAATGTTAAAATGTGGTTTAATTTGAACAAAATTTATATAACATAAATCAATATTAAAATCATCCCCTTTTTATTGAGGACTTGTGTCTTTAGTTATTCAGGAAAATCCAATTGGATATATTTATTGACTCATTCCAATAAATATTAATTATCTTAATGTTTATCCATATGTTCCTCCCCTGGTGAATTACCTTTTTTATCATATTATTACAAGTCATAATCTGAGTTATTTGAACCTGAAAAATCAAAAATAGTGGGGAGTGATACTCAAAAAAACTTCAAAAATTAAATAAAATTGAGTTCTATTTTGGATCATATCTGCAAGATAGTTCATCTTAAATTTGGTTTTTAGTGGAAATCTTCTCTTGGAGTTGATTGGCAGCAGATGGAGGAAGGTATTCAGTATCCTCTATTATATGTTTGAATTCATCAACATGGGTGGTATCATCTTATTCCATGGATAGTAATAGGTAGTCAGGTTCTTACTATTCTATCTTGTAGGGATATCTCGTTTCATTTCATCATATGCCTAGTCATTCTAATATTGATATAGGACATGATTATCTCTCATATGTACATCAGCATATGAATCTTCATATTCATTATATAACTCTTTATGGTATTTTTGGATTTGGATCTCTAGGTGGTTGGTTTGTAGATGGTCATTAAGTAAATCCTCAACATCTTAAAAATATTTAGAAAAAATAGTTAGATCCGGTGGTACTTCCTCATTGGCTACTTGTTTAGGTTTGATTTTCTCTAAGGATGCATGGAAATATGTAGTTAGCCATTACATTTTTATCAACAAGTATTAAAGTATATCACTTATCTTTTTTACCATATAATCGAATCATCATAAATCACTTATTTTTATTGAGGTTGCACTAATGAGTAATCTTCTCAGGAAAAATAATAGCAGTACAGGAACATAAAGGAAAACAATTTTTTTATATTTTTTGAAGAACAATGAAAATATTTACAAAGTATATGAAAATATATAGAGTGATAAAAAGACTACGCAGATCCTATTAATGACACTAGTTTTGATGTACCTTTTGTAGAGTGGTGCCAAATCTTATTTATTTTCCCATCATTGCACAAATACTGGTTTGGGTCATCTCACTTAAGGATCATCAAAGTCAATCAATCACCAATTTTTAATTCACATAATATAATTATTTTTCTTTTTTCATTAATTAATTAATGAAATGATTTTTTTTGTTTATTGGGATTTGGAGAAATTTTTTGAACGAAATTATAACACCTAAATGAAGATATAGATTGAATAAAGTTAGAGAAGAATTGTATTGGTCTTAGGGTTATGATAAATGGGTTATTTCATTATCTATTGTTTTTTAATTCAATTTGATAATTCATTTATGAAACATCATTAACAAATTAGTTTTCTTAAATCGATTATGTGTGGAATTTTAGCATTCCTAGGAAACCTCTTTGTCATACCAAACCCCACCTCCTCCAATGGCCAAGTAGGATAACACCTCAATCAAGAGTGCAATTACTAAAAGACTTGTCTCCACCATATGTCATTTCATCACATCGTGTATCCTCAACTACACCATATAAAGAATTTACACAAGATAATGGATGAAAATAAAGTAAATCTAATAAATAGAATTAATTTGACATATGTTCCATGGTGGATGATAATTTCATTTGTCAACTTCTCTCTCATTCACCACAAATGGTATTCAAACATTAAGAATTTAAAGCGTAATAATTAATAACACAGAAAAACCTCTCCTATGTCTAAGACTACGGTTAATAAGTTTCTATTTAAAATTAAAGGAGAACATGATAGAGAGATAGAAAGGGATAAATAAATTATTTTTGAAGAAGAAAATGGTAACAATTGACTTAAAATATGGAATATGCAACTATAAGGGAATGAAATAAGTTAAAACTAAATGAAAACAAAAACCTAAAGTTGTAGAACCCTAACAGTGAAACATAATGGGAGAACCCACCAATGGATGACTCATCTACACCAATACACCCATATATGAATATTTATACGCCTAAAATAATCCTTGAGACATCATAAATGGGCCAATAAATGAGTTAATGTGATTCTGAATCATAATGGGGACTTTACCCGAGGTCCCAGGAATTTATTTCATCAAAGGTGGATTTTATGATCCCTTTAAACAAATTTACATCATAAAACATGATTTTTACACTATAATGTAATTATGGAATAACCTTGGAAATTTTTACAACATGAAATTACAACAATAATAAATCTGGGGGGGGGGGTGTTGGATCAGATTATATCAAATATACACAAGAGGGGGGGGGGGGGTGAATTGTGACTTTTTAGAAATCTTTCCAAGATTGTGTTCTGACCTTTAACTTTAATCAAATGAATTGATGCAGCATAAATTTAAATATAAGAGACACAAGATCTATAGTGGTTCGGGGAATAGAAGTCCCCTAGTCCACTCCACCAATGCTATACTCCACGAGTTTGGTGATTTTCACTATCTGGTCCTCGTTTCAACAGACCCTATAATAAATGATTACAGGCAGTTGACACCTTTACAATATAAGGCAAAACAAAGCCTTATGGATCACTCACAGAACCTACATAGCTTAGTAAGAGAAGCCGATCACTCATGAATAGAAAAGAAAGTTTTTTGTATTCTGAAAATACTTTCCAGATGTTCTTCACAATTGCAACAGCATGAAATTGACAGTAGATGGATCGTTGCTTTCAGAAATAATGATCTTCACAAAAGAGTCATTCTGAGTCGATCCCATTGTAGTATATATATAAATATAACTCAAAAATTCAACAGTATAAGATTAAAAAATGATCTTCTATGTAGAACAAATGAATCTTCTATTGTGATTTTTCTTCTTCAGAAAACAGAGCTTTGTCGTTCTCTTGAATTAGAAGATCTGAATTCTTGATAGTCTCTGTTTTTTCTTTCCTTTTCTCAAAATTATCGAGAGATCACATAAGATAATTATTTTCTGTTCGAAAAAAGAACATATATATAAAATAATGATAAGTAATTCTCCTGAAAATTTAGAACCAGAAGAGTCACTTTTTAACTCACGATATTCAAAAATTTGAATTTATAGAGTAGTCGCAAATTCCTTGAAGACTCAGTATAAAAATCTCCTTTTAATTTGATCTTTAAACCATTGATAAAATATATTTGAATCATTCAAATATGCACTTTAAAATAGGCTTTAAAACCGGCTTAAAATTTTCATAATAATTAGCTTGCTGACCATTGCATAAAAATATCGACTTTAAATTATCCGACGCCAAATGTAAGGTTGAGTTGTACTATATGCATCCTCTGAACGTAAGTTTGATGACGTAGTATTCAAAGGTAGGGTTGATAACGTATGGTTGATTAAAAATGTAAGGTTCATGTCACTTTCTCCAAACGTAAGGTTGATCATAAACATAGGGTTGGTCTTCCATACTTTTCCAAGAACGTATGGTTGTTTACAAAAGTAAGGTTGATGAACCATACTTTTGAGAAACAAATGTAATGTGTAATACTTACGTATGGTTCTGCTTCCATACTTTTTTGATATCCCAAACGTAGGATTCCTTCCTAACGTAGGGTTATTTTTCATACTTTTCCGATAACATATGGTTGATTAACCATACTTTTCACTTATCTCATAAAGAATACATTGCATTTTATCCTTATGCTACGTTTCTCCACGTAGGGTATGAACAATGCTTTCAAAAAATGCTAAAGCAAATCCTGAATAAGTAGGGTATGAACAGTGTTTTCAGAACACGCTAAATGAGAATACTTTAGAAATAAAACCTCGTTATTCAAGAACTTAAATATTTCATCCAAAAATAAAAATATAATGAATAATAAATTCCTGAAAAATTCTTAACAAATAAAATTATTAGAAAATAATTAAGGGTATTTGTGAGGCATCAAAATTGTCATAAAGAGATAGAGTATTGTTCTCAATATACTCCCCCTTTAAATAAAACATTATGTATTGTTGAAAACAATACTTGCAATAATATCCCCCTTTTTGATGATCACAAAACCCATAAAATAATTAATGAAATTAACTTACACAAAAATTAATTAATTACATATAATTTTGAATATTAAAAATACAATATTATATTTAAATTAATTTATCCCTTTAAATTATCCATTTTAATTACTCCCCCAATAAAATGAAACAAACAAAAAATGTTGTGTTTATCCAAATTTCTCCCCCTTTTTGTGATATAAAAAAGAATGATAAAAGATGGAATATAACACATTTAATGTAGCATTTAACTTAAGTAAATTCTAAGTAACTATTTTTCAGTAATGAAATCCGGATTACTGAAATATCTAAACAAAGATAGTAAAATAAAATAAATATAAAGAAGTATAATTTCATTAAAAGTACGAAAATTGATAAATACAGAAATCAAAAAGTTTCGTTGAAATTATGGAATACATACAATTACGATGAACACAGGAATCAAGGTTTGATCAGTTTATGAAATAGGTTCTATCACCTCTAAACTGCAGACTTGATTTCTGTCAACTTTTCTCTGAGTATTCTCATCATTCCATCACCAAGATGAATAATAAGATCTCTAGCCTCTTGAGTCATATGAATGTCTTCAATGAGATTGAATCTGAAAAACTCGTAATGTATTTCTTCCTTCTGCATAAACAAAGACTGCTTCTGTGTGAATTTATTTAAGACAGATCTGATTCCTGGTTCACTGGATGTCAACTGATCAACCAAAAATTTTTGATTGTCTAACAGGACTGATAAAGAAGCACTATTGCATTCAAGATCATGCAATCTTTCACTCATATTTCTCATGGCAGCTGTGATAGCCTGAAACTTTCTGAGTAAATCAGGTGAAGTACCTGACCCACTAGCAGCACTAGTTCCAATAGATTCAAATTGTGTCTCCATAAATAATTTGAGATCTGATAAATCTGATTTCATAACCATTTCAGACTTTAAATTTTCAACAACATTCAGCATATCATTCATAAAAATTTCAACTTCTTGCCTAGAAACTATACCATCCTTAAGTTTATGAAATTTCAATTGCTCTGTTTCTAAGGTTCTCCTCAGAGTAATATTTTCAGATTCCATTTGAGACAACTTTTTGTACATCTCTTCAACTTCCTTATTCCCTAAATCAGAGGCACCCTGTGCTTGATTCTAATTATCAGGTTCAGTGTCATGTAGAAATACCAAAGGAAGTGAATCTGCATCAGACTTGTCTTTTTTCCTTTTCCTAAGTAGTTTGGTCCACAGATTTTTCCTCAGAGTCTTTTCCAGAATCTTCAATAGAAAAATACTCTTGAAGTAATTATTTTTGAGCATCAGAAACATGCTCATCATGAACATCAGCAACTTGTTCTTCCAATTGATTTTCTAAGATAATATCTTCTGGATTGTCCTGAGGTCTGGCCACTTCCTCACTAATATATGCCTCATTTTCTTATTGAAGTGTAACTTCAACATCAGCTACAACTTGTGGTTCTGATCGTTCAACTTCAATTCTTTTAGGGTCATGTTTTGTAACAGCCACATCCTGTTTTTGAGATTGTTCAACAACCTTTTCTCTAACAAAGCTGTAAGAGAGTAAATATCTTGTGGTCAGTATAGGGGAAACAAGTTCCTCATTAACTGGTATTTTCCTATGAGTGTGAATTCCCTCCTGAATTATTTATTCCTCAGTTTCTTCCATGTCAAATCTTATTCTCCTTATAGCAGTGCTTATTCTTGATTCAACTTGTCCCTCCTTGGACTTAGCAGATTGAGCCTGAGCACTTTCTGTTTCATCATCAGCTCCTACGGGAAATTTTTTTCCTTTTATAATGCTCCATAAATGGCCAATATTTCTTAAATTTCCAACATTAAACACATTACTGTGATGAAAATGCACTCTGGCATCCACCAGTCTCACCATATCCTTTTTAAACAACAGTTTGGAAATGAATCATCCAAAAGGGTAGAAGTTCATTCGGGCTTCACTGTGATAGAAGTAATGTAGTTACATCACCATGTACCTAGGAAAATTTAATTTTATATCACTTATCAGAAGATAAATTATATACATGTTGGGATATAATATCTTCTCTATCTTATAAGTCCTCGGTACAATCCCTGTTTGCACAAATTTTACTAAAATTATCTGATCGGGCTTCAGGTCCTTTATGAACATCTTCTTTATAGTATTAGAAACAAAAATAAAAGATATAATGTCCTCAGATTTAGGCACATAATCTCCTATGTTTTTCAAATCAAAAATGAAATACTCCCTCACGAGGGAAGTTCAAAATCTGACCAATTTCAACTGAAGAGATCAAAAAATCCCTATCCCCTATCTTATCCAGCATAGTGTCCTCATTGCCTCTCAAACTAAACTGTACATATTTGAAGAAATATCGAAGTTTTACCTCATACAAAAATTCCATATTCTCACTGCTTAAAGTCTGTTCGAGATTCTGAAACGACAATGCTTGTTTCAATAGAAGATTCGTCTGAAATAGCCATTCGAGATCAATCACCTTTCCCTGTAAGATTTTCCTTCCTTCTGAGCTCTATTTCGTGGCATTTCTGGTCTCGACCTCATCATCTATCTTAGTCTTATCCATCTCTATGAGAATCATTGAAGGTTTGAAGGTAAGGGTTTCAGAGGTTTGAAGATTAGGGTTGATGAAAAGTGGTGCGGTTTCACGGGTTCAAAAAGGTTTTGGTAGAAATGAAAGGGTTTAAAAGTCGAAAGGGTTTCTGACATCCTTGATTCCCGTGTTTTCATTAATCATTACATATATTTAAAATATAAATAAAATTGATTACGCGGGGAAAATAAAATTATTCTGTTTGAAAGAAAATAACCAAATTATTTTGAATAGAATTAAAATAAAGAAATAACATAGTGAAATAAAACTTTATTTAAAATTAAATAAACCTAGATACCCCTTAATAAAATCTAACCTTACAGTGGGAAGTGGTTTAGTAAAAATATCAGCTAATTGAATTTCAGTACTTAAAAATTCCAAAGATATATCCTTTTTAATAAAATGGTCTCTTAGAAAATGATGTCTAATATCAATATTCTTAGTTCTAGAATGATTGATAGGATTTTTTGAAATATTTATATCACTAGTATTATCACATAAAATAGACGTATTATTAAAATTTAGTCCAAATTCCATAATATTGTTTTTCATCCACAACACTTGTGCCCAACAAATGCCAGCAGAAATATATTCTGCCTCGACTATTGACAGGGCAACTGAATGTTGTTTTCTACTTGACCATGACACTAAGGATTTCCCTAAAAAGTGACAAGTTCTTGAAGTGATTTTCTTATCTAATCTAAAACTTCCAAAGTCTGCATATGAATAAGAAATTAAATTAAAATCAGAAATTTTGGGATAAAGAAGAGATTGAAAAACAGTTCCTTTTAAATATCTAAAAATTCTTTTAACAATAGTTAAATGAGATTCTTTAGGATTTGATTGAAACCTTGCACAAAGACATACTGAATACATTATATCTAACCCTCTAGTAGTAAGATATAAAAAACTACCAATCATACCTCTATAAAAGTTTTTTTAACTGATTTTCCAGTTTCATCCAAATTAAGTTTTATATTAGTACACATAGGAGTTCTATATGTCTTGCGGTTTTCAAGACCAAACTTCTTTAATAAATCAGTAATATATTTTCTTTGATTCAAAACATTTCCAAAATCTTTTTGATAAATTTGAAGTCCTAAAAATAAATTTAGTCCTCCCATCATACTCATTTCAAATTCTTTGTGAATTAACTTTGAAAACTCATGAAAAAGGGTTTTATTAGTTTATCCAAAAATTACATGATCAACATAAATTTGAACTAATAAAATATTATAATTTTCAATTTTCTTAAAATGTGTTAGATCTGCCATTCCAACAGTAAAATCATTTTTCAAAAGTTAAGAGCTTAATCTTTCATACCAAGCTCTAGGTGCTTGTTTAAGGCCATAAAGAGCTTTAGTAAGTTTAGAAACAGAATTTGGTTTTTGAGAATTTTCAAAACCAAGAGGTTGCTAAACATAAACTTCCCCCATTAAATAACCATTTAAAAAATAATACTTAATATCCATCTGAAATAACTTAAAGTTCATATGATATACATATGCTAAAAGGATTATAATGGCTTCTAATATAGATACAGGTGAAAAGTTATAATCATAATCTATACCTTCTTCCCGATTATATCCTTTATCTACAAGTTTATTTTTATTCCTAGTTATTATTCCTTGATCATCTTGATTATTTCTAAAGACCCATTTGGTTCCTATCACTGGATAGTTCTGTGGTCTTTCAACTAATTCCCAGACTTCATTTCTTTTGAACTGGTTTAATTCTTCTTGCATTGCTATCATTCAAATTTCATCATATAAAGCTTCTTCTATAGACTTGGGTTCTAATTAGGATAAAAGGCAAATAATTCTACAAGATTCCCTATATTTCTTCTAGTTTGTAGTCATGTGTCTAAGTCACCTATTATAGTCTTTAAAGGATGATTCCTTAGGGTTCTAGTCTGTATAGGTAACACACTCATAGGTTGTTCAACATCATGTTCTTCTAAACTGGACTGAATTTCATTTATATCTTTTTCAAAATCATTTTTCAAGTTCTCAAGTCTCATGTTACCATTAGAGTCAGATTCATACATTTGATATGTCCTTTTCTCAAAGGGACCATATTCATCAAATTTAACATGAAATGATTCTTCAACAATCCTTGAATTCTTATTATAGACTCTATAAGCTTTGGAGGTAGCTGAATATCCTATGAAAATTCCTTCATCAGATTTTGGATCGAACTTACCAAGATTTTCCTTGGTGTTCAAGATGTAAAACTTGTATCCAAAAACTTTAAAGTAATTTACTTTAGGTTTTCTGTTACTCGAAAGTTCATAGGGTGTCTTTTTAAAAATTGGTCTAATTAAAAATCTATTCATTATATAGCAGGTTGTGCTTACAGCTTCCACCCAAAAATAGGTAGGAAGACTGTATTCATTTAGCATAGTCCTAGCCATTTCCTGAATAGTCCTATTTCTTATTTCAACAATTCCATTTTTTTGAGATGTTCTTGGTGTAGAGAAGGTGTGTTTAATACCCATATTTGAGTAGAAGGAATTAAATTCATGATTCTAAAATTCTCCACCATGATTACTTCTTAATGAAATTATTTTAAAACCTTTTTCATTTTGAAGATATTTACAAAAACTTTCAAATAAAGTAAAAGCTTCATTTTTATATTTAAAAATAAAATCCATGTAAATCTATAATAATCATCAACTAAAACATATACATATAGTTTACCAACCAAGATTTCTACTCTTGAAGGTTCAAACAAATCCATATGGATAAGTTATAGAGGTTTAGATGTAGCAATTTTGTTAATAGATTTGAAGGATGATTTGTGTTGCTTGCCAAGTTGACATGCATCACAGAATCTGTCACTTTCAAATTTGAGACTAGGCAAATCAGAAACTAAATGTTTCTTAGATTACTTATGTAAAACATATACATTAAAATGTCCAAGTCTCCTATTCCAGATCCAAGATTCATTCACTTTAGCAGTTAAGCAATTTACTTGTTGTTAACACAAGAAATTTAAATCTAGGGTATACACATTGTCAGTTCTAGGTGCTCTAAATTTAAGCAATTTATTTTTGAAAATAGAACAACAATTGTTAGAAAAATCAACAGAATAACCATCATCACATAGTTGAGAGATACTTATCAGATTGTGTTTCAATCATTGTACATAATGTACTTTGTTGATTGAGATAGCTTTTGGATCACCAACTGTTCCAATACCAATGATTTACCATTTGGCATTCTCACCAAAAGTGACAAGTCCACTATATTTTTGAGTGAGTATAGAGAAATTCAATGAGTTTCCACTCATATGACTTGAGAAGACACTGTCTATATACCATATGTCCTTCTTGCTTTTGTGAACTACTCCCTGAAAAGGCATTTTCACAATTTTATTTGGTACCCATATTTTGTTGGGTCCAGGGGTGTTAGCCAATAAGGATCTGGGAATCCAGACTTCCTTTGATTTTCTAATTTCACAAGAGTCAAACAAATAATTTTATATAAAATCTTTCTTAATAACACTTATTTGGGGTTGTCTTAAGAAAAAATTTTTAGAAATATTTCCCCTTATTCCACAATAATTAATATTTAGTCTTTTTGCACTTGGAATAAAATAATTTTTGTACATCTTGAGTTTTTCACCTTTACTGCCAATTACAAATCTTTCCTTTTTAATGACATTTTTCCCAAGAATTTCATTTAAGGTATTTTCTCCTTTAGTAAAAACAAGGGCTGAATTTTTATAAGTTTCCACTTTAGTTTGTAGTGATTTTATCTTTGATTCATAATCTTTATTGTTAGTGTTAATTGAGTCAAACTTTTCAGTTAACTCCTTATATTGTTTCATAATTGTATCTATTTCATCAGAAACATACTTATGAATGTTTTTTAAAGACTTATTCTTCTTAAATAGAGAATCATATTTTTTTTCAAGAATATTTTAGTAGGCTTCATGTTTTTCATTAGAGTAACTAGATTCAGAACTAGAGTCAGAAGAATAGTAAGATATTACCTCATCTATTTCGACCATAAAACACATGTTATCTTTCAGATTTTCTTCTTACTTCTCTAAGTCTGATTCAGAAGTGCTACCAGAGTCTTCAGATACACTCCATGTAGCTTTCATAACCTTCTTGTCTTTATGATCATAATCATTTATTTTGAAGAATGTCTTTCTCTTGTCTTCTTTTAGCTAAGGACAATCAGGTCTGATATGCCCCATTTTCTTGCATTAATAACATCTAACTTCCTTGTCATCCTTTTTTAAGGATTTTATGAAGCTATTCTTCTTTCTATATAATTTAGTTAATCTTTGGGCTAGCTGAGCCAATTCCATATCAGAATTAGATAAATCAGAACTTTCTGATTTCTCTTTTACACTTTTCTTTATCTTTCTGTTTTTGATTTGTGATGATACTTTCAAGGTAGTTACATATCATTTGATAAACACTTTATGATAATTTGCTTCATATTCCATCTCATCTTCAAATATCATTAATGTTCCAATAAGTTCTCTCATGGTTAAATCTTTGACAGGTGTCGACTGTCTGATTGCTGTAGAGATTCCATTCCATTTTGTAGGCAGTACTCTCAGTACTTTTAAAGATTTACCATCTTGTTTAATGGGATCTCCCAAGGAAGTTATTTTATTGACAATCTCTATAAATATTCCATTAATTTGAGTAATACTCTCACCTTCAACCATTTTGAAAGTATCGAATTTAATCTTAGCAGTTTCATATCTCATTTCCCTGATATTGTTAGTTCCTTCATAAGTAACAAAAAATAGTTTTCCACATTTCATATGCTATTGGGAATTGAGATACTCTATTAAATTAATCAGGTCCTAGACCACATATAATTTCATTCATTTCCTTTGAGTTCATATCATAATCTGCTTCAGTAGCTGCACTCCATGTTTTAGGTTTTTCTGGTATTTCATATGGAGTCAGAATCTTAGAATATACTTTATATCCAAGGTTTTTCAGATATATAATCATTCGCAACTTCTAGAATTAATATTTTTCTCCATTGAAGTACAGTGCTCCGAACATAGACATTCCCTCTCTTGTATCAGTCATCTTACACTGTATATAAGTACATTCAGCTTGTTAAGGCTTTATTGTAAAGCTCAACCTTTGATACCAATTGTTGGATCAGATTATATCAAATATACACAAGAGGGGGGGGGGGGGGGGGGTAATTATGACTTTTCAGGAATCTTTCCGAGATTTTGTTCTGCCCTTTAACTTTAATCAGATGAATTGATGCAGTAGAAATTTAAATAATAGAGACACAAGATGTATAGTGGTTTGGGGAACAGAAGGCCCCTAGTCCACTCCACCAACGCTCTACTCCACGAGCTTGGTGATTTTTACTATATGGTCCTCATTTCAAAAGACCTTACACAAACTAAGTACATGAAGTTGACATCTTTACAATCTAAGGAAAAACAAAGCCTTCTGGTTCACTCACAGAACCTACACAACTTAGTAGGAGAAGCCGATCACTCAAGAATAGAAAAGAAATATTTTTCTATTCTGAAAATACTTTCCAGATGTTCTTCACAATTGCAATAGTATGCAATTGACAGTAGATGGATCGTTGCCTTCAGAAATAATGATCTTCACAAAAGAGTCATTTTGAGTCGACCCATTTGTAGTAGATATAGAAATATAACTCACAACTTCAACAATATAAGATTCACAAATTATCTTCAATGCAGAACAAATGAATCTTCTATTGTGATTTTTTGTCTTTAGAAAACAGAGCTTTGTCATTCTCTTGAATCAGCAGATCTGAATTCTTGATAGTCTATATTTTTTCTTTCATTTTATTATAATGATCGAGAGATCACATAAGATCATTATTTTCTGTTCGAAAAAATCACATATATACAAAATAACGATAAGTACTTCTCCTGAAAATTTAGATCCACAAGAGTCGCCTTTTAACTCACGATATTCAAACATTTGAATTTACAGAGTAGTCGTAACTTCCCTGAAGACTCAGCATAAAAAAGATCCTTTTAATTCAATATTTAAACCATTGATAAAACAACTTTTAATCAGTTCAAGATGCGCTTTAAAACCGTCTTGAAATTCACCTAATAATCAACTTGCTGACCGTTGCATAAAAATATCGACTTTAAATTCTCTGATGCCAAATGTAATGTTGAGTTGTACTGTATGCATCCTCTGAAAGTAAGTTTTATGACATTGTCTTCAAACATAGGGTTTATAACATATGGTTGATTACAAATTTAAGGTTCATGTCACTTTCTTTAAATGTAAGGTTGGTCATAAACATAGGGTTGGTCATCCATACTTTTCCAAGAACGTATAGTTGTTTAAAAAGGTAAGGTTGATGAACCATACTTTTGAGAAACAAATGTAACGTTTAATACTTACATACGGTTCTCCTTCCATATCCCAAATGTAGGATTCCTTCCTAACTTAGGGTTATTTTTCATACTTTTCCGATAATGTATGGTTGATTAACCATACATTTCACTTATCTCATAAAGAATATGCTGCATTTTATCCTTACGCTACGTTTCTCCACGTAGGGTATGAACAGTGTTTCCAGAACACACTAAAGTAGATCCCTAACAAGTAGGGTATGAACAGTGTTTCCAGAACATGCTAAATGAGAATACTTTAGAAATAAAACCTCGTTGTTCAAGAACTTAAATATTTCATCCAGAAATAAAAATATAATGAATAATAAATTCTTGAAAAATACTTAACAAATAAAATCATTAGAAAATAATTAAGGGTATTTTTGAGGCACCAAAATTTTCATAAAGTGATATAGTATTTTTCTCAACATACTCCCCCTTTAAATAAAACATTATGTATTGTTGAAAACAACACTTGCAACAGGGGGGTTCACAGCCTGAAGCATATGTGTCACGTTGTGATACATGTTTTCATTCTCTAAAATTCCATTTTTCATATCTTTTTGATTATTTCTCAACTGTTTGAATTATTTTACAACTTATATTTGAGATCCAGAATGAAAATTTTGTGTTTTCTACATATTTAGTTTCGTTTCCACCCCATTATTCATTTTTGAACTCCAGGTTTGGTCATTAAATGATCCTTTATTGTGAGACACCATCTTCATGGTGAATTCATCACTTTTAAGTTCTTCAGTCAAAAATTGTATCCTTCTATAAATGATTTTTTTTAAATATAAGAATGATTAATCATTTAATATGTAAAATCAATGCATTTTATAATAAAATATGCATGTAACATATGTCTCTATCACTATGACGTGCATGGTTCTACATCCTCAACCCATTCCTTCAACCATAAAGGGTTTTTGTGTACAAAAAATTATGTATATTGAACATCATCCATATCAATTGATTTTTCCATGTGTAATATTTGATCTAACCAAGATCGATGTCACCTATATTTATGACACACAAAGATATCTGGTTGTGTTTACGATTTCAAAGTCTTGTAGAAAGAATACTCAACCTTCAAGATGCTAAGATTATGATAGCTTGCATGCACATCAATATTTGTGTGCCATCACTATTTCAAAGACATGTTCATGATCAGATACACTAAGAAGAATATAATTGATAGGTTTAATATATAAAGGACAAGTACCATTTTGGTAAAAAGTCACTTAAAATAAAGGCCTCATTCCTGGACCGAAAGATTCCTTAGTGGTCATGTGACCCGATCAAGTGATAAGATAACCATAAAAGGATCATATGAAAACCATGAAAGAGTTTATAAATGATATAATGTTTCATGACCATTGATAATCACATGATAATCTTAAAATAGGTGATCTATTTTCATCCACATATCCACATGATCAACATCGTAAGAGGATATCGATGGTAAAATAACTCATGCATCTTATTATTCATGTGATACATTGGAGACATGATCGATGACATGTTATCTTAGTCATTTTGATCACATGAAATCATACTGACTTATACATCTATCTTCTACCACATCTAAACTATGTTCATGACTTTCTTACATTGATAATAATTAAAAATATTGAAGGTTAATTCATAATAAGACCCTATGATTCAATTAAAAAATACATGAAAAAGAAGATGATAATAGGAATAAGTATAAAGTCATAAAAGGAGATTTAAGTGACTTTTAAGTCTCTAATTTTATAATTCAATGAGTAATTTTGAAGGATTTTTTTCAAAGGAAAAAATAATGATAAATCAAATAAATACTTGTGCATGTCTCGACCATGTAACTATCTACACAAGTGATGATTGTGTGACACCATATTGTGTATTTGATCATATTATGACCTTTCAGTCATACAACCATATGGAAGAATCTTATAACCAAATAATGGTTATGTTATAACATGAACACATTATCTTTATGTGATCACAAGACCCTTTGATATTCTTTTGATTATCTAACTTATATGTAGATAAGATGTGTCCTTCCATAATATTGTCACCTAGAATTCCTACATCTTAACCTATCCTCCATATACATGTGGACATTGCTTCTATATCCAGTCACCATGATAACCCATATGTTATTATTCAATAAAACACATCATGGGTATCCACTTTGGTGTAAGCCCCTAACTTTTCTAGATCATAGAGAAATATACCCCATGAGTCCAATTATTATTCATTTACCTCTAGTGGTCCATAAGAAAATTATATTGGGAAGATCATGTGTTATCCCCACACCATCCCTATATGAACTATGTGGTCTCCAATTCCTATTAAAAATAGTATACATAGGATTCCATTTCAAGGATTGATCCCCATATCCAATATCAAAATTACCTAATATACATTTCCATACTATGTATTTTCTTGTGGAAATATTCCCCATAGAGACCATAATTTATTCTATATATCATTGAATTTATACAGTTATATCCCTTACGAAAAAAATCCCCACTGTATGACATTAAACTGCATAGTTAATGTCCCTATCACATCACATTAAAAATCAAAACATCTAAATTATTAGGACTATAGTTCTTATTTGTATAGGATAAATATGATGCCTCTTTTATAATCAATCCCAATATTAATATCTAGTATCAATTAGTTCTTAAAATCTCACATGGAAGTATCCATCATGGAAGATGATATATCATATCTTTAACCTCATAAGCACCCCTATAATCCAATATATAAATTCTCACATATACGATCCATGAAATATCTGACTCATATATCCATATTCACCATGTTTTTTAGTGGATAAGGAGAAAATATAATGGGAATTTAATTTGGCATAAACTTGAGCCTCTTCCTTATTTGTCCATACCCCTCATGAGTCATACCCATAGCTTGGGAATTAATTTTGGTTTAAGTATTTAAATCTTATAGCTAATAGGGCCATATTCCTCATAAGCATGATTATCCTTCATTTTCCATGGAAGGAAATGGAATGAGACCATACCCATGGTCATCCTATTAGTTGTAAGCCCATCCTCATCTATATATAGTCATCCAATATAGTATAATTCTTATCCTTTTCTCCCTTAGACATATTCCTTAAGATTCATAACAATTTCATGGGTATCTATCTTGGCATAATCCCTATAAATTTTCTACTCACAAGGATATATTATCAATGATCCTAACCATCCTCCTTCATCCACCAGAGTTAAAGGATAAAATCATATAAGGAAGCTTATTAATAAGGCCCATTAGTCCATTTATCCATGTAACTGTCTTGCTATGACCACCAGTTTCTTACATTGAGTGTGATTCACATGGACCTAGAGGGTATAGTTATTTTTTAAGGCTCATTAACTATATCATATGTTCCATCCATATGATGTCAAACTATATACTCAACATCAAAACTATATGAAATTTGATTCATGATTTTAAAAAATACATAGGATTCCTCTCCAAGGCTCAATTCCACCATACTATGCATTAATACCCCCATATACATTTCCATATCCTCTCTTCTACATGGTAATATACATCATGGATACCATGAACCTCCATATGTTATATAGTTATCACATGTTCATTTTACCACATAATGATTTTAAATTCCACTTTATCTATATCATCTTAAACTATAAGGAATCTGATTCATGTTCCCATGGTATATGTAGGAAACCTCTCTGAGGTTCGACCTTAACATTGTTATACCCTATGTGAAATTACATATTTACTATAATTTCATATTTTACTTGAGGAAACATCTTCTATTAAAGTATAACATACCCTCCATATCATTACCTTATCTCTTGCAAGAACTTATATCTCATCTTGGAGACCCATATTCTCTCCGAGACTCCTAAATTCCACCATTGGGAAATACCCTACTTCCTTATTGAATGAAATTAAACTATATAACATTGGAACTATATGGAATTTGATTCCTATTCATACAAGATATATAGGAAACCTACTCAAGGATCTATATCCCATAAAAATACTCATTGTTTTTAAATTAGATTTATATTTTCCTTAATTATTGTTTTTACAGGATACGTACAATGCATTTCCAAGGATCCAGTACCATTAATAATATAATAATATCCCCTAAATTCATTACCCCATAAAGGAGGTGTATGACCTATAATACATATAGATGTTCACCAAATTCCATTTAATCATGATCAAATTGTTTTGTGAGGGTAACCAAAGTGTTAATAGCACTATTGGGAAAGATTCCAGAATACATCTTAAATCTATAAGCGATAACCATTTAAGAAAACAATTCTACATTAAGGATGTGTGGATGGGCTTGATATCACATCATATTCAAGGAGTTATTATTATGTACCAGTGAATTCCAACATTTGGAATGTAGTAATGTGAAAGAAATTAAACTAAATAGATATGAATTGGTATTGAAACAAAAATGGTGAACCTGACATGAATCTTATAATGAAGAAAATAATTGATATCGTAGTTAGATTATATATAAACTTTCCCTTACGATCTATATATATAGTTATTCTTTATTATGGTTGTGTATGATGAAAAAATCTCAAGAAAAACCTTTAATCATATAGAAATGGTTCTAGTAAAGAACAAACACTCTCTTGTCCTTTACTCCACTAAATTTGCAGCACCATTGACAAGGAGAACACTACCTCCAATGAAGCATCTTCAACAGAATGTTTCCAAAAGTTTTATATGGTAATACCACCTAAGTGGTACTATCCATATATTGGAAGCTATATATGAAATCCTCTACATTCTGAGGAGTATCATCCCAACCCACTTGAGTAAAGCTGCAACAAAATAGGTGTAACTCATTACCACCACAAACTACATTAAGAGTCTATATCAAGAGCATGAAAACCCAATCCTATCATATCTAAGAGATGTGGAAGAATGGAATGATATTTTCTAAAACACTACCCAAGATCTATCAATAAATACCCTTATCACATACAATTATCACCAAAACTATACCCCACACACCAGACACGAAACCCAATCCTACAAAGATTACCATTATTCAAACATTATCTGATCCCAATCAATTAGGGACTTATAAAAGAACTCCTAATGGATATATAGATGAAATATAAAAGGGATAGGATAATAATCATATTTTATTTATATCATCTAGCTGGAATCTTCTATATTTGAACATGATTCCAACTTATGTCTTTACTCCAATGAAGGACTTATCCATCAAACTATGATGATCCCATAAGAGTCTACTCATTTTATGTATCCCACATACCAATATTGTATCACAATATTAGTAGAATACTAGGAACCAACCTATAATCAGACACCCAACCATGAATATTGTAACCTTATTCTTATAGTGTCCCTATAGCAGGATCATATCCAGTCTCCCACATATGAAGCCTAAAATCATACATTGCTGACACCACAAGATTTTGATCATACCCCCCACTTTAATAGAAGATTTTTGTCAATATATCATGGAAATAGAATGTAATAATTCTAATATTACTTCTCATACACTTTACAATTTCAAGAATATCCTTGAAAAAATATAGGTGATTCAATAACATATTCAGTATATCATACAAGAAAATGAGAAAAGCCTTATTCCAACATCTAGGGTAGTGAAACAACATGTTCAACCTGATCAAACAACTACCCAAGATCAAGCACATAATATAGTTCCCACACAGTAAGATTATCAACATATTATGATAAATATATAGGAAAAGGACTAGGCTCATATTATTACTCCAAATGTGGTTTAATGGAATATTCTAATAGTGAATCAAAAATAAGTATTGATTCATACCCCTATCCCAGTAATGGAATCACATAAGTGCATCCTAGCATTGATCGATAGACATGCCTATACCCCTAACCATGCCATAAAAATCAGTCAATATATTCTGGCCTCATCAATAGAAGACCACTTCTGGTATTTCCTAGTATTCAATAGAAGGCGAGCTTATATTCCTACACCTATTGATGTGGGGACATATGAACATCCAACAAAATCCATATATAAGAAGGCGTATATTCCTTTCCCTATTCTATAGGACTATGGACATATCTTATTAGGGAACACTGATCGAAATCAAATTCATATTATCACTCAATATAAGGTTGAATAAAATATTCCAATAGCGATTAGAAAATATTCTCACAACCATACTAAGAGTTAAAAAACACAAAAAAAATACTCTATAAGCTCCATAGTAATGTGTTGATATCACCAAAAAACTGAATAATTATTATCATCATATTTTGATTACATCTATGCAATAAGACACATCCCAACTCAAGATTATATAGTAGGTCAACATATCCTAACAATAATATAGTAGGATATACATATCCATACTCTATTGAATTAAATAATCCTTAAGGTCAAACAATGATTATCTTATAGATTACCAAGGATCTTTTGACTCTTCATTTGAAGTAGAAGTCCATTGATACCATGATAGTCCTCCTGGTAGTGCCATATATGTGGATAATGGGAATAATTTCACTAACATCTATTGTGGGAACCCTCAACATGGAAGTATCTCACCCATACATGGAAATCCCACATTTCCAGAGTACTTTTGTATAGAGAGGTGATCCATGCATGTTCATATAGAGAGACTCTCGAAGATGCTTTAGAAGAATGCGAGAATCACATTAGAGAATCTACTGAATCTTATTTCTATAGACATAGAAGTGTGAGAATTAGTATAATATAGATAGTATAACCCCAGGTGTTAGGTCAAGGAAGAGCCAAAAGGCCCACTGGAAATTAAACGATGTTTGATTGCATGACTCTGGGGGTTTCGGAAAGCCATGTGACAAGCAACGATTGCATGGATGGTCTTGAATGTATTGTCCATTCAACGAGATCTCAAAAACCTTAAATATATGGATTTTTAGAGCTTGGGACCTTTTTTGGAGTTCAACTTTGAGCTGGTAAGAAAGACAAATCAAGTCAATGTGGGGTCAAACTCTCGATGGCCATATACCTGAATGGTTAGAGTGTGTTGGAGTGTGGTCAGACTCGGGAATAAATTAAAATTCAATAAAGGGACAAAAAATGACCCTATTTATTACTATACTAAAACTTAAAAATAAAATAAATTATGAATAAAAAAATTAGGTGTATTTCTCTAAGTAGATTATTATGGCGTTTCTATTCAATTTTTCATTCTGTTCTGTCAGGTAACTTATTTGATGTTGTTGGTGCTACTGAGGATACGAGTCTTTCTTACAAGCATAATATTAAATCTCTTACTTAAAAATATATATAACTAGAATCCATTAAAGAATAAATATAATAAATATAAATCAATAATAAGGAGTATTTATGTCACATTACAGAGGGCCTTGTTTAAAAAAATACACATTCTCGTGGATTTACCGGGACTAACTAATAAAAGGCCTAGATTTGGAAGTGATGTTAGAAACCAATAATGCTATGGGAAAAAATATCATCTAAACTAGGCATGTATATTTCTAGGATTTAACAGTTTTGGTTTGTATATTCATAATGATACAATGATCACTTTAGGAATCCCTCAAGATTTTCTGATTCTTGATTCTACCCTTACCTTAGCAGTGAAACAATACAAGAAGGGATAAATCTTATTTAAAAGATGGGTACTTATATATATAGTGTGTAGATCAATTATTCATAGGATATAATGTGTGACCAATGTATCCAAACATGTTCCACACTATATAGAGCAGATTACTTGTCAGGTAGACAAAATAAATAGAGTAGCATGCCCATGTGGACCATTCCCACCATTATTCTAGTGGTTAAGATCCCATCACAACCTTGTAAATGTGAGATAAAAACTCCCCCCGAACACATCTTACAACTTTAATTATATTGTGCTCTCCAAAAAGTAACTCTTATAATGATATCAATAATAAGGTGCAGTGGAGTTGGAATCTCATTCTAAGGATTCTTGTGGTTCTGGAGGCCAGCTACAGGATGGACCAAGCCAATATTCTTACTTTCTTTACTGGGATTGTGATCTTTCTAGAAAAGAAGGTTGTCATGTTAGTACTCTAATATAATAGTATAGAGTAGAGTGGGTCAATATATAGTACCCCAAACATATCAGATAATTACACCTATTAATTAGTAGATGAATCTTAAAAATGTAAACTATCCTTACCGACCTCAAGTCATGCATAATATTCATTATAAAACAATCCCTTATGGTCTATCCATTTTGAGGAGAACATCTCAAAAGATAATGACTAAATGGATATGTTGAATGAAATATATAATGGGAATATTATAATTTTTTCTCTTGTCCATTACAAAATATAAAATCCATGAGGTTCTAAAGGTAGAATTTATACATTCCCATCCTTCAACATGTGGAAGACACATCATCATCTTAAGGTGAAATTTCCACTCTATGAAAAATATATTGATCATTTCATGAAAGAGACTATTTTTTAAGTGATTTGATCTCCCAAAACTCTCAGTGGAGTGAAATACAATATTTTATTAGAAACATAATTATAGGAACCCAATTTTTATCTTAGGTAAGGGTACTTTTAAATTATGTCTAATTATTTATTATAGACCTAATAAAGATTTATAATGAGGTTAGAAAGGTTTTAGGCATGTATGGGTCTTGTTTAGAGCTTGAAACTCTGGCCGTTGTAGAAAAAAGGGCTACATGGTTATTAGAAAACAAGGGACCCAACTAGAATGGTCTCTTATAACCATGTGGGGTTAGAAATTGGATTAATCAGGGTGCACATTTTCCCCTAACCATGACCTAGGGGCCACACACCCATACAAAATGTCTGTAGTTTTTTGTAGAGGAAGTTCACATAGTTGGAGGAAAGCTTCCTTAAACATGTTTCCTAGCCATAAATTTTTCATCCTAAAGTAGTGAGAGGCACACAGTTGGCCCATGGTTTGGAAAACCATGTAGACAAACTATGCGACCTAGGAAAACTGTTCAAAATTATCATTTTCCCTTAAATAAATTTGTAACCCTACCTTATTTTTTCAATAATTATTCTAGTGGACATCCCTCTCCCTATTACTTTGATTGATCTCTTATTATCCTAAATCTAGGACTCTTGATAACTCTTTGATCTAGTTTCTGATTCAGATTCTATTGATCATGTTGTATACCCACAAATGATTACTCTATTCCCTTTTCAACTTTCTCTATTTATCTTTCTCTCAATAAAGTTATCAAGGTGTATGATCATATGCCCTATTTTCAGAGCGTTCATATATTATTCATATTTCTTTTGATCTAGGATGATACTATATAAGGATATTTTTACGATTATGACGCATGTGGTAAACTAATTATATTGTCAAGTTTAGTTGTTTTATAATATGTGTCATTTTTACACATTCTGATTTCACCATACATTTCTCATAAATTATATCATCTTTAAATTGGGATCCTTGTTTGGAACCTAATGAATTATTAAAAACAAAATCATATCTAGGTTTACTAAATTTTAATAATCCATCACTTCAGCATGTCCTCTTACATGCCTAATTGGATTTCTTGAGTATATAGCCAAAACACATGTTAGAGTGTTTGGTTTTAAATTATAACTGATGATATCAAAAACTGTTAATGGATCAATTTTGTGTTATAGTATGGATAACACCCTTGTTATATAATGAATTCAATTGATTAGTGGTGATCAGTAAGCCCAAATCACCTTATTAAATGGATAATGGTTACACCCTTGTAATTATTAAATTTAAATGATAAATGGATTATACCTTGCCTCATATTAAATTCAATGACTATTTATCAATGATATGATAAAATTGAATGAATAACCATAATAATTATAATGAATGGGCATGACTACCCTTGTGAATTTAGTTAATGGGAATGAAGACCCTTATGAATTTATTATACAAAATGGGCCTGAAGAATCTTCATAAATTATCTAAGTGGGAATAACTGCCCTAGTTATATCTAAATGTTCATGGTGACCCTTATATAAATGTGATAATATATTGGAATTGTGTCCTTTATGATACTATATGGACATGATGACCCTTATTGTGATACCAGACATGGTGACACTATACCGTGATACCAGGCATGTCGTACCATATATAAATGTGATACTGGGCATGGAATACCCTATATAAATGTGATAATGAGAATAAAGTACCTTATAAATGTGATACTGGGAATGGAATCTCTTATAATAATATGATACTAGGAATGGTGTCCCTTATAAATGTTATATTGGGCATGGTGTCCCCTATACTACTATGATGTTGGGCATAACATCCATTAAAAATGTGATATCAGGCATTGTGACCCTTGATATTTGTTTAGAGTTATTTTGGTATCGACTGAAGCATGTAATGTCAGGCCTATTTCCTTTCTGGAATCATAACCAACCCATTTATAGTTATTATTACTACTTTAATTATTATATCCACACACTTCCATGTTATATTTACAGACTATAAATTTATAGATGTTGTTGGTGGTGACCTACTGATATTTATCTCACAACCTATCCATGCCACCAATGGAACCTAAGAAAACTATATGTTTTCTGGTGTAGATAAGGGGAATCATCCTCTTATATATGTGTTATTCCTTGCATGAATTAGGATGGAGTATTGGTAGAAGATGATTAGGATGGAGATCAAGATGCTTAGATAGACTTTTGTCCTTTTTGTACCTTTTTTTATCTTGTAAAACATACATTTCCTACTTATTGTATCAATGTTTTCCTACTTTTTAGACAAATGACATTGTCATGAATTGTATATGAATTATATTAATACTTTTGATTATTATTCATTTCTTGGTTATTCATGTATGTTTCTACTACTTATTCACTATTATACTACTTCTGTTATTTATCTATTGATTTTACCACTGTGTTACTCTAGTAATGAGGGAATAGTCTCCCCACGAACACACCCCATGACCTCGTAGCTAGTCTATACCCTATGGCATTCAGGGAGATGATCTTGAGGTGGCTTGGGGTACTATTGAGTGGCATTCGGGTCCAAGACATCATAATGTGGTATCAAAGGCAATTTATTTTCATTCCTTAATATTTTGAGATAATATACAAGAGATTAAGAAGGAATTGGGATTTGGTAATGAGTTTTTCTTAGGAGTATCTAACCCATGTGCAAATAAAAACCAAATTGACTATAATGGAAATTTCAATTTTATAATTTCTTCTTATTACATTTGATATGACTCCACCGTTGGGTGACTAACATGAATTTGTGATGTTTTTATTTAAATGTCTGAGGGTTATCTTTTATCACTATCTCGATGAGATAAGGGCAAGGAATTATTGAGCATGAATCATATTAGACACCCTGTAGGGAATTCACATTCCATGCATATTCCGTTCCATATAGAAGAATTGTGTTGATTTCATTGTCTGTGATTGCCATGAGTGCTTTGACTATTATAAATAAAAAATTTATTGGCTAACGATTCATATATAGAATTGGAGAAAACATGGTCTGTACATTGAGTGTCTTCCATAACCTAAATAGTTTTTTCATGATTGGGCTATAGAAGACACCCAAAGTGGTCAACTATGGCATGTTGAGTCAGGGACCATTATTTGAATGGGATAGAATGTGTTATGGTATGGATTAACTGGATTCCATATTTTGGTTCATAAGGTGTATGAGACCTTATGGATCAGATGTGATGAACCATTTGGTTCAACCATTTAAATTTAAATGTTATAAAAATATAAATTAAATGAAATTGAAATCTAAAAACATAGAGCTTTACCTAGTCTAGGCCTTAATTTTGGGTAGTTGGTGGAATCTTTGTTGTTTTGTATACATGTTTCTATCACCCAGACCCAAATATTTGATTTGGAATATGTTTGTGACTATTACAGAGAAAAGATTTATACCTATTTTATTTTTATATCATGTATTATTCCAATATCAAACTATCTAAGTTATGTGACTGGAATTTGTAGAGTAATTTCACCACTCCATCCTCATGTCGTTCTCTAGGAGGGTGGTGACGACCATGCTCTAAAGGTGGTGGGCCCTAAGTCACCATTTATACCTCCTATAGTGACTCATATATAACCTATTACTTTTCCTGACATGGGTGATTATTCCTAGTTTTTAGGATACTTCATAAGACTTATGTAGATGATTCATGGAGCTTTGTGATCTACCTTTTCTATGGGAGAGTTGATTATAGAGTTCCAACAGCAATATCCACCAATGTTTTGGGGTATGGAGGACCATAGGATGTTGAGTTATGGATTGATATGGTCATATTTATATTCTAGCATTTAGAGACACCTTCTTTGACAATTTATTTCTATATACCCTGAGGGATAATTTTTACAAAGAATTAATGAACCTAGAACATGGTTTGAGGATAGTTATAGACTATTCAACTGATTTTTCTGAGCTTCAATGCTTTGTGCCTATCTATATGACTAATGAACCAGTGAAAGAGAGATGATTTGAGGATGGTTTGAAGAATCCAATTCATTCCTAGGTAAATTTTTTTGGGTTTACTAACATATCTGATATAATTCACTGGGCCCTTATGTCCAAGAAGAATCTGAGGGAAGAAAACGTTGTGAGCCAGGGTGGTTCGGAACCCAGACAGAGTAGTGGTTTTACTAGTAGGCAGGAGTGATTATTTGAGATGACATGTATGATAAGAGACATATTGTTGACGCCCATAGATAGTTACATTGTATTTCACTAGTGTGGTAATCCTAGACATAAGAAACCCCAGTGTCCCATAAGACATTTTGAGTGTCGAGGCTACAACAGATTGCAACATCTACAACAATTATACAGGACCTTCCCATTTGTTTCCAGTGGGAGAGGATTCATGGTAGCTAAAACTTTAGGATAAAGTTTAGTAGCACCTCACCAAGTAGGTAGATGGAGTATTATTGGTCATATCACAAGAGGATGAGTTCATGTCCATGGTATCCAGACATTGGATTTTCAGCTCCAATAGAGAGAAACTACTCCAGATATTCAGGTTTTAGCACATGGATGGGGATCAGGCCATATCATTTTAGTGTATCCTGTATTATAGGATAATTATTATGATCCATATACTATTTTAGGTACTATTGTAGTAGCCTCCACTATCATTTATTTCATATTCTATATAGGTCAATCACATTCTTTCATATTTATTCTGGTTTTGGAGATCCTCGGACTTTATGTTGAGTGTTCCTATGGAGTTAGGATTCTTGATACTCCGTTGGGTATACATTATGAGAGTATAAACTAGTGAAAGGACATTCCTCTTGAGGTAGGTAACCATCATTTTACATGGGACATATTTTTCCTCAAGATGACTGGCTTTTATGTCATTATTAGGATGGAGTGGTTTTTACCCTATCAAGCCTATGTAGTTTTTTATCACCAGAGGGTGTATTTTACATCAATAAATATTGTTACGTATCTACATAAGGATGATCTAGATGTACATGCCAGAGGAGCTGGACTAGAGAATCTTGGGCTAGGTGTAGTGGCCACCCAAATTTCTAACCTTTATATGGAGGATAAGGGATTATATCACATTGAATTCTCTCTTGTAATTGATAAATTTAAGGATGTTTTCCCTAATGAATTTTATGGACTAAATCTTGAAAGAGAGATAGATTTTACTATAGAGATAGTTCCTAGAGCTGCACCATTATCCATTCATCCTTATAGGATGGCTAATGCTAATTTGAAAGAGATCAAGAGGTACTTAGAGGATTTAGAGTCCAAGGGTTTTATATGGCTCAATACTTATCCCTGGGGTTCACTAGTCCTTTTCACCAATAAGGAAGACAAAATCATCTGGATAAGCATTTATTATTGAAATTTTAATCATATTATAGTGAAACAAATATATCCCTTAACTCTAATAATTGATATTTTTGACCATCTCAAAGGAGCGAGGGTGTTCTCAAAGATCTAGTTAAGATCAAGACATCATCAGGTTCAAGTCATACCTTCAGATATTCCAAGTATGGATTTATGTAGTCGGTAAGGATTATATGAGTATCTCATGATGTTTTTTGGTCTTACGAATTTGACTATCATCTTCATGGATTTTTTGAGCAATGTTTTCTTTCCTTATCTGGATTCCTTTATCATGGTATTTGTAGATGACATCTTAGAGTATTTTCATACTCAGAGAAACCATTCCACTCATCGTGAGATCATTTTGAATACAATGAGAGAGAACTATATATAGGCTAAGCTTTGTAAATGTCACTTATGGATAAAAAATGTTCACTTCTTGGGTCATATTATCTTAGAGGTAAGAGCTTCAGTTTAACTAAAGGAGGTTACTGTTGTAGTTACCTGAAAGCATCCCATGAATGTCTTTGACATATAGAGTTTATTAATTCTAGTTTATTAGTACATGATATTTATAAAGTACGTATCATTCCTTTATTTACCTATTATAGTATTTACAAATAAAGGTTTTATGTTCGTATAGTCAGAAGTATGTGATAATCCCTTTTAAGAGATGAAAGGAAGGATTACCTCAACACCTATTATCAATCTTCCAGAGACTAGAAGAGGTTATATAGTGTTATGTGATTCATCAATAATTGGCCTGAGAGTGGTGTTGATGTAGGATGATAGTTTTATTTTGTACTTATCTCTATTATTGAAGCCTCATGAGAGAAATTACCCAATGCATGATCTAGAGTTATCATCTGTTGTACATGCCTTGTGTTGTAAAAATCATTACCTATTGGGAGATCATTTTTGTGATGTTTACAGACCACAAGTTCCTCATGTATATATTTATGAAGCGATAATTGAATATTAAGTAGTAAATATTTTTTGAATAACTAAAATCATTTGAATTTGATTTTTTCTATACACCATAATGCTATGAGTAGGAGGATATAGACAAAGGTAGTTCAGGAGGCCTATAGTGAATTGAAACTTATGGCTCAATTTTATGAGATGCACATAGAGTTTCATTAATGTCATGGAATTTATGTACTTTCATCAGTATCATTGAATTATTAACTTTTGGAGAAGTTGAAGATGAGGCAGTTTTTAGATAATGGGGGCTTGGTCCTATGAAAGATTATTTCTAGTAAGGACCCACCTCCATATTGGTCTATCAATTATGATGAAATCCGTTGTATACATGGGAATATTTGGGTTCAAAAAAAATATGATATAGGAGATAATGCATGAGTCACATGCTTCTAAGTGGGAATTTCACCCATGTATCTCCAATATATATCCTGATATTCGCTGATAGTATTGGTGTCCAAGGATGAAGCATCATATAGTAAGTTTTATCACTAGGTGTTCCACCTATCAATATATGAAGGTAGAGAACCAATTACCTACAAGATTTCTATATCCATTAATGTTTATGGAATAGAAAAGGGAATATGTTTCTATGGATTTTATCTTTGGCATACCGAGGTCATCTCGAGGAAGTATCATAGTTTTTGTAGTCATGGTTCAACTAATGAAATAGACCACTTCTTTTCTATCTGGGAAACTTTATCAATTGATGATCTAGGAAAATTGTATGTATGTGATATTATAAGACTAAATGGGGTCCATCATACTATCGTTTTATATAGAAATTCTCACTTCACATTGAGGTTTTGGCAGGGGTTGTAGAATGTTATAGGTACACAGGTTCTTCTAAGCACATCTTTTCACCCTTAGATCGATGGTCAGTCGGAAAAAACTATATAGGTATTATATGACATGATCCAAGCATGCGTACTTGATTTCAACTATTCTTGGGAGAATAATCTTCCTCTCATCAAGTTCTCCTTCAATAATAGTTATTATGACATGATCCAGATGGTTCCCTATGAGGCCCTTTCTGGTAGGTTGTGCCATCCCCCCTATGTTAGTTAAAGGTAGGATAGGTTGATCTACTGGATCCTCATCTCATTCAAGAGACTTTAGAGTAGGTTTATCTAACTAGGAAACAAATTTATACTACTTAGTCTATATATAAATCATATGTTGATCACCACTTATGAACTCTAGAGTTCGAGGTCGGGGATCATGTTGTTTTATGAGTATCACCCAGACTTGGGAATAGATAGATTCATAGGAAAAGGAAATTTTCACTTCACATTTTTGGGCTGTTTAATATTTAGGAGTGATTCAGAATGGTATAATATCGAATGCTATTACCCCAGAGGTACCATGTCATGCATGACGTCTTCCAAGTTTCATAAATTCTCCCTTATCATGCCAAATAGTCTCATAATTTTGATCCTAAGGATGTTGAGATTGATGATGATACTTCTTTTACGAATTATCCTATAAGAATCATTGACTAGATAATGAAGGATCTATGAGTCTATTATGCCCCATTATTATGGGTGCTATGGTAGCATGGCTGAGTATAAGATGAGACTTGGGAGCGGGAGGCCGATGTATGTGTATAGTGGTCAGAGTTTTTCTCAGGTGAATTTTTACTACCCTTGGAAAGTGAAATCAAGGACAAGTTCCTTTAAGGGTCAAGTACAGTAAGTACTATATTTTTATCTCAAGATTGGATCCTTTGAAATTAATTCTAATTATTTATTATGGACCTAATACGGATTACTAATGAGTTTGGAAGGGCTGGGGGGTGTATTTGAGGCTTGTTCGAAGATCGAAACCCTGACCAGTGGATAATAGCACTAGGCCTTACAATTAGTAGAAATTGTGCTACCCACCCCACATGGTCTCTACTAATCATATGAGAATGGAAAAAGGATCATGCAGGGCACACTTTTTTCCCTAACCATGTTCCAAGGGCCAAACAACCATGTATAATGTCTATATTTTTTATTAGATGTGATCCTCATGGTTGGCGTATGGTGTCCCTAACCTTGCAGCCTAACCACATGGGTACCCTCCTTAAGCAGTGGGAGGAATATTATTGGAACACGATTTGGCCAACCGTGCAGCCAAACTGTGCAAACTAGTAAAATTGAAAAAAATTACCATTTTTTATTAATAAAATTATTAACCCCACCTTCTTCCTCCTTAGCTCATTCCATCATAGATCCATATCCCTTTTTCTCCCATTGAGATCTCCTCCACCTAAATATAGGATTATTGATTACTCTTTGATCTTATGTCTGATTCAGCTTTCATCGGTCTCATTTGATATCCATTAGTGAGTAATCTATTCTATTTCACCATTTATGATTTTGTTATTTCTCTCAAAGTAGTTATCGAGGTGTAGGATCATATTCCCTATTTTTGGGGAATTTTTCCATTATTTATATTTATTCTAACATAGGATTAACTAAAGGCTCATAATAGATTAAGGGACTTGTATGAGTATTATATAGGTGTTATATTAATTAACCCTTCAAATTTAGTTGTAATATAATATGTTTCATTGTTCCGCATTCCATTTTCACTCTGCGTTGCTCCAAAATTGTATGTTCCTTAAATTGCTTACCTTATTTGGAACCTAATGACTTGTTAGAACCCAAATCATATCAAATTTTACTACCTTTGAGTGATCCATCCCCCATGCGTTACCTCTTACATTCCTAATTGGCTTTCATGAGTATATATAAAAAGAATCTATTACATTGTTTGGTTTTAAAATCTAAATGATGATATCATAAATTGTTAATGGATCAATGTTGTATTGTAGCACAACTGACACCCCTGTCATATAATGAATTTAATTGATTAGAGGTGAGTGGTAAGATCATTTCACCTAATTAAATGAAATATGGTTATGCCCTTGTCATTATTAAATGTAAATGAGAAATGAATTAAACATTGGATCATATTAAATCCAATTATTATTTATCAATGATATGATATAAGGGAATGGTAACCCTTAATAATTATAATGAATGGGCATGAAGACCCTTATGAATTAAAGTGAATGGGCATGATGACCTTTATGAATTTATTATATCAAATGGGCATGAGGACCCTTCATAAATAAACTCAGTGGGCATGAAGACCCTAGTTATATCTAAATGGGCACGAAGACCCTTATATAAATGTGATACTATATGGGCATGAAATCCCTTGTGATACTATATGGGTATGATGACACTTACTATGATACTAGGTATAGAGACCCTATTCCATGATACCGGGCATGGCGTACCCTACATAAATAAAATATTAGGAATGACATACACTATATAAATGTGATATTGGGAATGAAATCCCTTATAAAAGTGATACCGGGCATGGCGTCCCATATACTACTATGATATTGGGAGTGGAGTCCCTTATAAATGTGATACTAGGAATGGAGTCCCATATACTACTGTGATACATGTCATAGAATCCTTTATAAATGTGATACCAGAAATTTTGACACTTGATACTTGTTCGGATTTATTTCAGCATGGGCCGAAGTAGGTAGTTTCACTCTGGTTTCCTTTCTGAAATAAGACCTGACACATTTACAACTATTATTACTACTTTAATTATTATATATGCACACCATTGGTGCTAGTATACTAAGATTTATCACACACCCTATATGGGTAACTGATGGCACCCAGGAAAACTGTATTCTTGTAGGTGTAGATAAGGGGAAGTGTCTTCTTATAGATGTTTGATTATCGATTTGAATTAGGATGGAGGATTGATATAATATGACTAGGATGGAGCTCGAGATTCCTGGATAGACTTTTGGATTTTTTTTACCATTTGTTTATCTTTTGAAAAATGTATCACCAAATTCTTGTATCTATTTTTTCCTTATTTATAGATACATGACAATATCATGCATTGTATATGAATTCTATTACTACTTTTGATTATTATTTAGTGATTCGATGTTCGTGTCTATTTCCACTACTTATTAACTATTATACTACTTATGTTATTTATCTATTGATTCTATTATTTCTCTACTATTGTAATGAGGGAATAGTCTCCCCATAGACACACCCCTAACTCTCACTTCTAGTTAGAAACCTTTAGAATTTGAGGATATACACTTGAGGCCATGTGGCCAATCGGGGTCAGGGTATTTTTGAGTGGCATCTGGGTATGGGGTGTCACAATAACAATATCTAATGTACTTACCTTAGTGTTTTTAGGAGCCTCTACCAAATGTTCATTGATTCTATATATGATATACACATTAATGGATGCGGTGAATTTGTTTCATTGTATTTCACCCGGATCTTGAGCCAGTGGAGTCATCTGATGATAGTTCCTTGAAATTCCATAGCTTCAGGAAAAACCACGGGATCAAAAGATGTATATGTCGACTGAACCACTAATCAATGTCTTACTATCACTAAATATTGAAAGTAGTATACTCACTGAGAGAAATACATTGATTTTATATTATAAAGAGTATCTCAAAAGGTTTAATAGGACCTATAAAAAAGAAAGGTAAGACTATATATAAAAAATCCACCCTTGGAAGTCTGTAGTTCACACTCAAAATGAAAACTATAACTCATACATGGGTAAAGGCACAAGAAGTCATGAAGATTAACTATTTCATGGACCAATCAATAATTCATGTTCAAACCTATCCCATAGGTATAGAAGAATTTATATCAAATTATCCACCATCACCACCTTTGGCATCCTCACAAACCTAATGATACATAGATACATCAATGGTGTAGCCCAGCCGACTTCATCCCACTGGGATATGGAAATTTATATCATCATTACCACCCACATACAAAAATATAGTTTTCTTTAGGATGGGAATCGATTTTAAGGAAACACCCATGCCATTCCTAAAAATTCATGATACACCCTTTCCTCTATTGGGGACATGCTCGGTTGAAATGAATAGAGACTCTTTATAAGTAACCTTCTTTAATTTATGATCTAGGGAGCGATGAGTGGGAAAAATCAAACCTCAAAAGGTTAATAAGAAAAAAACCCCTAATTTTTTTTCATTTCAATGAAATATTAGAGTTGATCACTAACAAGTATTATGAGGTAACCAACCCTCCTTCCGACTGAGAAGTAGATGATGAAATGGACCCAATGGCCTAATATTCTTCAATTAATATAGTTAACCCAAATAATGAAAATATTTACATGGAGAATCATAAATATGAAGTATTGAATAAAAATGAAGCCTATGTTGATTTACTCACGGTAAGAATACATACTCTAAATTAGAGGTTGGATAAGAACCTAGCACTTCCCAATAATTAGTTACCGCCTCCATGGAATGACTCAAATAAAGACATAGGAAAAGACATAAACACTTCCAATTATCCACCTTAGTAAGATAACACAATCATAGTGGAAGAATAAATGGATTGCTCTAAAGATAATATAGATGAATTGCAATGGCACATGGCTGAGTTTCTCGGGGTAAAAACTTCCACTGAGAATAATCCATTGATAGAAGTCAGTGCTTCTTACCCAATAGTTATGCTTCAACTATAAAGGCATAATAAACCAATAGAAACATAATTCAATCTACCAGTTTCATCCTAGTTAAGGAAATAGATATATTTCACCCCTTTAATCAAATTTTATAGAGATTTTCCTCCACATTAACAATAAATGGCAGTGTTCGAAGAATTTCAACCCCATTTTGGGTAAATTGGATACTAATAAATAATATTAGAATTTTTCCCATATCATGCCTATACAAATCAGAAGATAATACCTCCATATATATTTGATTCTATCTTGTACCTTTTGACATGGTTGCAATCCATATAGGGAAGGTGTGCCCCAATTCAACCAAAAAGGAAACCTTATCTTGATTGGGTGTACACAAACCATCTAACACTAAACTTAAGAAAACCCAAATTCCCTTATTTTGATGGAACTAGAGACCTTGAGAAACATATAATAATTTTTATATCATTTTTTGAGACTATGATGGGGATTATAGATAAACATGAATCTTCTAAATTAGGTTATTTGTGATAACCTTGGTAGGACTAGCCCCTATCGGGTATAATATCTTACTAGCCAGATCAGTGGCCAATTGGTAAGACTTTCATCACCAGTTTTCATATAAATTCAATTCCACCCATAATAATATGATAATCAAATGCCTCTAAAATTGTAAAAAACATGAAGAAGAGAGATTCTCAGATTTTCACTCCATATGGAAGGTCCTAACCTATTAATGTGAAATGAATCCACTACAAGAACATCTTTCGAACCTTTTCATAGATGGTTTCAAGGATGAGATATAAAAAATATTATCCTAAAAATATATATTTGGTGGGTTCAGATAGTTGGAATAAATAAACCAGAATTTATAGGATACTATATCCCATAATATAGATATATCTCAGTTGACGTTAGTATCCCAACCAAAGAGGACTGGAAAAGTCAAGATAATAGTTGTCATACTCAATACAGTTCTAAAACACTCTCCACATTATGTAGGAATCCCTCATGAACAAAAAAAACAAAAAAAAAAAACAATACCCCATCTTGAATTTGGTAAGGTTAATTAGGGTATACCCCCAGAATAAGTAACTTTCATTTTTAATATTCCTCCAATAGAAGATTAATAGAATCATGTTTTGAAAATACATATACAAAAGTTCAACAATGTTATGTATCAAAATAAATTTTATTGGGAACACACAATCAATAAGTATAAATTGAACAAGCTAGTTTCTTCCCCATCCCCTATAAAATATCTGACTCATCATCTTTAACATCAGGAACCCCTAATGATAAGAATTATCAATGAAGAAGAAACTAGGTATATAAAGAAGAATAAGATGAAACATGACCAATTTCTAATACAGTCTAAAACCTTCACAAATTATTAACACATGCATTAAGAGAATGGGAATCACTCCTCCCTAAGGAAGCTTCATCTGAAAATACAGTTATCTTGGTATATGAATTCCATCCTTTTGATTTTCCCTTTTTCTGATGATGAAACTATATATAAACCCAATTACCCTATATATAACCAGGAAGGAGGCTGAGTAGGCCAAAGAGGTTGAGTATGAAAAGGAGGATTAAGGGGTCAAGGAGGATGGGGAAGATGTGGATAAGGTCATATACAATAGTTAGATGTGATTCATGTATAATCTATATATGCAACAAAAAATAATAGAAATTTTTTTATTGATCTATATAAGAGAATAGATATTTTATTGGATATTATAAGACCCAATATAGAAAAATTATAAAAAATATATCTTATTGGGACTAAAAAATCTTGATTTATGAATAAGAGCATCTACTTTTTCATATATCTTCCCACAAACATCGATGATTACCTCTACCAGGACTCATGAGAAGGAAATGTTGACACAATAAGTGCTAATCTCGAAGCTATAAACTAGGGAAAAACCTCCCAAGGTGATTTTTAGACCTTTGGAACAAAAATAAGATACAATGAAGGAATTGGACACTTCTCCCACAAAGCTTTCACTTTTGGATTCCTTTATTTTTTCCATGGAGGTTTGAGGTGATTGATTGAAGTTTTATCCAGTTCAAAAGAATTAAAAGTTGAGTTCACCAAAATTGAGGCTTTTCAAGAAGAAACTAGCTTGAATGAATTCCCCATGGTAATTTACTTTATGGAATGGGGTTGGGATGATTCCATATAGGGAAACATCAAAACACTATATCGAATATGAAGAATCAATTATGTTGACATCCTTCGATCCCTTGATGACAAAAACACCTAGATCAACCTAATACCAGTATGGACCCTTTGATTTTTAGGTTCATGTCAGATAGACCTAACCCCATAAAAGATAACCATTCTTGGAAATGATAAAAGTAAAAAAATATCTCTAGGGAAGATCAAATTGAGGACTAAATTCGGTGACCTCATATCAAACACCAGGTTCATGGTTGTCCTACATGACACAAAATTTAATATACTAATAAGAAGGACATGGATCCATATGCACATAACAATATATTTATCATACTATGAATTATTATAATATGTATTCAATGAATGGGATTGGGTGTTATATTTTAATATCTCTCAGTTTGACTCATGTGAGGATGAGTACATAAAATCATCATTCTATATAAGGGATGGGAAACAATGGGGCATGGTTGAGATTTTCATGATCACCACTCCAAATGGATTAAATACTACTATATCCAATCCAAGGAGGAAGAATTGTGATGAATATATGTTTCCCATTAATTTATTTTAAGCACTAATACTAAATCAATGGGATTATCAAGTCTAGTCAATTCTAAGAAGATAGAGGGATTCCACCATGGTATCCATGATAGTGACCAAACTACCCCTGGAGGGATAAATCTTATTAAAGTAGAATTTCCCCCCAGTAATGATACTTCTAAATAATCATTGAGATTAGAGGAGTCTTCCCTAACATAACCCATGGTATTCAAATATATTAATTTCAATTTTATTACTAATAATTCAGCTATATTATACAAAGAGTTTATAGGTTCCACCAAAATTTAATTTTTAAATAATGAAGTTTCCCCTTTAAGATCAGTACTAACATCCTATTTGGAATCATAATGGGGTGTCATATAAGAGGTTTATGATGGAAACACCCCTAGTCATCTCTAGAGACTGAATATTCCCTCATCTGTTGAAAATAAAATACCCATGTCTCTAATTTTATTCCTGATGAAATGAGATATGAATATATAGACAATGAGGAATACATAAGAGAATAAGATATTAATGATGACCCTAAAATATTTGAGGAAGGTGTACTAATCATGGTTGATAAACTCAAGGAAATGAATATCAATACCTAGGAAGATCCATGGACCACATTGATCAACACCATGATGTTTCGTAAATATCAAGAGGAATATATACTATTATTAAATTGGAATTGAGAGTTATTTTCCTAGAATTATATTGAGACTAATAGAATCTACCCTAGGGTAGCTACCCACTATATAGGGATACCAGAATATCACTATGGGTATAAGTAGATGATGAGGAGAATATATCCAACACTGGTTTCCAAAGAGGAAGAAGAGTTGGATAATCTCATCAAGTTCAAGTTCATTTAGGAATTATAATAAAAAAAGTTGGTATCTAATATATTCCTAGTAAAAATGATGAATGTGAAAACTTGATTCTATATTAACTTCAAAGATATCAACTGATACTTCCCGAAGGATAATTTTTCACTCCCAAACACTAAATTATTTAAAAATGAAAAAAATTACTTCAAAGATATATCCTTTTATAGATGTATAATGTAGATATAATTAATTTTTCATAGATTATGAAGATGAATAAGACAAAAATTTCAAAGTTACACAAGATCATTGTTGTTAACAGGTGGTTTAATTTGGCCTAAATAATGTCTATGCAATATATCAACCTGCCATGAATAATATTTTTAATCCCCTTATAGTGCAAGTAACTAAATTATTTATAGATTATTAGGTGGTCAAGTATAAATAGTTTTGTAATAACCTTTAATAACTTGAGACTATTTTAAACAAAATCCTGTAACACAAAATAAATATTAATTTAATAAAAATTTATTTTGGGGTCACATCATGAATTTTTCCATCTTTGTTGTATTCCAGTATGGAATCAAAGTCAATATTGAAAACACTATAGAAATTATCAACATTTCTCTTCCTCAAAATCCCAGTTAATTGAAATAAATTAATGGGTGAATCACCAATATTTAATTCTTAATTACTAATATTTCCCGAAAGTGTGTGAAATTTAAAAGACTAATAAACAAATGAATCACCTACTAGTGGGATTATTCTAGTCATAAAACTTTTGATGCACTCAAATAGTAACTTATATAACTAGGATTATGAAATCCAACCTTTGAAGGGATTCCACTCATTATTTATTTGGTAGACCATGATAAGTCACTTAATGTGCACCTGATCAAGAAATATGAAACTGATAAGTAAAAAAATAATATCAGTAGGATAATTCCTAATATTGAGACATGATATTCTAACATTGAGAAGAGATACATTTTACTGAATTTTGGGGTATAAAATTTGAGGCATTAACAGTAACATGAGGTCCATTTGGTTCCTCGTATCAACCCACTCAAGCATATATTTATTCATCTGATGTTGAATGGATGTTTAGTAAGATTTTATTTCATTTTACAATAGTTCAATATTTAGTTCATATCACAGAAATAACTAAAAGGAAATGAATTGTAAGATTTCGTTATAATGAATCCCACTAATAAATAGACAATGGTTTATTTGATAATCCTATATGATTAGGTGATTATTGTGTGAAATCCTCTATAGTGATGTGATATGTATTTTGATAGCACCTCTAGAAGTCCAACATGGAAAAATAATGGAATATCTAAATAACAACAAGGTTTACCTAGGAATTGTCTTTATCTCCTCAAAAAGTGTTGTCCTTTAATATTTATTCTTCCGATTTGAAGTATTATACAATAATGAAGCTGAATAACATTCCCTCATCATTGGTTTGGAGCTAACTCTCTATATTTTAGTGGCCTGATTACATGGCAATGATGACTCTATGATGGTGATTGAAAAAATAAATGGTGAATATTCCATATGTAAAGAATAGTTTTCCCTTTAACTGAATATTCCTGGGAAATAATGGAACAATTTCTTATCAATCTGAATCTAACCCATTTTCCATGATCACATAATTCTGGTGTCGATGCACTGGCCAATATAGTTGTATCTCTGGTAGATCTGGATCTAAAAAGTTTATTGTTTTCATTGTTCATTGATGGATCATCACTCCCTTTATTATCCATAACATGGAATAAATTAATTATATTCATATATTATCTTATTTAGAAGATATGAAATCTTTATGGTCAGAAATAACTAGTGATTAGATTTATTTGATCATTGTATATATCTGGAATAAGACTTTCCCATCAAAAAGAGATGAAAAATAAAATATCTATCGTCACATAGTGAACTTCACCCTTCACCATGGACCTAATTATTGAAGGTTCCTATATAAAAAAACATTGATGTAATAATCCTAAAATATATTATGGGATAACAATATCTCATCATCATGCAAGTAATTTATGCGAGAGCATGCAGAATCCACCAATCACAAGTTAAGATCTCATTTTAAATTAGGATGCTATGTTATTTTAGGCCAATAGTGATAAAGGAATGCATAGAGTTTTCTAAAATGTTTCATGAATTATAAATACATTATAATTTCATCCACCAATCCCCATAGTTATTACATACTAAAAATTACTCTTGTTCATCTGCTTTTTGGGGGTATAGATGTTATGGGGCTGTATCCTGAAGTTGCAACCAGACAGTTCAAGCAAGTCCTCACTACCACTAACTTCTTATCCAAATTAGGAGAGGATATAACCTTCAAGGAAGTAAAATAAAGTATATCATAAACTTTTTTAAGTCTTGTATTATCACCAAATTTTGGGTCCTTTATATGATACTAATGAAAAATGGAAATAATTTATATGCCTCCAAGTTAAATGCATTGTATCAATAGTATAACATCCAGTCCAATAATTCATCCCATTAACATGAAGTAGAAAATAAATAGATAGAGGATTTTAATAATAATCTATCCAATATCCTCTATAAAATGGTATAAATGGATAAAAATTCTTGGGAAGATAAGCTAATGTATACCTTATGGTTATATTGAACCATGACCTACAATGCTACCCAGACAATCTCGTATTCATTTTTGTATGGGATAGAAGCAGTGCTACACACCAAGGTTTAGGTTCCATCACTTCAAGTGGGAATTTTAAATCAACTTTATGAAGATGAAAAATACCATAATATACTAGATAAACTCAAGATTATAAAAAGGAAGTGTTTGAATAAATTAAAAAACCTATAAATTCACTAAAACCAGGTCACTTGATCTTTTAATAAAAATGATCATCTCTATTAATTCTTGGAAGGAGAGTTTTTATTATCCATGTGAACCCCCATAATTCAGGGTAAGGAGCCTCAAAATTTATATCCAATATGGTAGGGGATAAATATGATGCACAAGTTCATCTCTAATGGGGAATATCCCCTAATCACCATGGATAGAGAGAACATAACACCCATCAACAATGTGAGGTTACTCCAAAAAATACTTCATGTAATTATAGATAAAATGTATAAGATATATGAATTTAAACTATAAATAATTTTTATCCACTTTGTATGATGATAAATACTTGTAATTCCATCATAGTTACATGACATTAATCTATGAAACAACATCCTTACTGCACGATGTTAAACTATATGATATGATCTTGTTACATGACCTTAAACTGTGTCATTTGAACTATGCAAGATTTTATTCTCATTTTGATTAGATACACAGGACACCTCCATGAGGTTTAAACCCAATACCATTAATCCTATATTCCCATCCTCATGAGGATATATTCTTAATGATATCAATTTTTTCCACCCGCACCTAACCATGTATCCATGAGCTCAAACATCCATTTATATAGGGCTATATCCCTAAGGATTTTTTTTATAATAGGCTATATTACCAATGATGAAATAATTCTCCTCCCTAGAGGGATATATTCCCCTTTAGTATTATCATATATTGTACATTATGACATATCCCTAATTAAATCATACTACTACTTAGAGTTCCATTTTTTTCTATACATCCATATCAATTCTTATTATTCCATATTCCCTATAAGTTTAACAAGAAAAGGCATCTCAGGAAAAATTCCCATATAAACCATTTCTAGGAATCATTGACCATATTATCCTTTTCACATGATGTAAAATTAAATGGTAGTTTCCATTCATGACCAAATTTTAATATGTTAAAATACATGGAATTTATTCTCTCTCCCTTTAAGTAAGTACCCTTATCATATTCATGTAATCATCCAAATTCCTCTTGTTTTTCATATCAACCATGATAAATGTGATATTAGAGGCTTTTTACTAACACCTTATACAACTTCACACATTAGTGGATAGGTTTTCTCATTTTAAGAACTATGTGTAGGCTTGATTCCCATTACTATGGGATATATAGTGATATCAAATTTCTCTAACTTGGATTCAACCATCATCAACCTATTAAAAAATATGAAAGATTCCCGTTATCACCTATATTCAAGATATATTATTGTAGGGGATCCCTATATTAAATAATAAAACTATCTTGATTCCTATAATAAATGATACATAGTGATGCTCATATATCATATATTGGGCCCAACTATAAAATCTAAATTTTTTTCCCCTTGTATATCAATCAGATCTATACAGGGGATTTATTTTTAAGGAACTACATGTGGATTGGTTACTATTTTATAGGATGCATAGTGATTTTTGGATATCTTATCTGGGACCAACCTCAATTTATAATGAAAATTACATCCCTATGCATATGATTCAGACCTATACAAGGAGATTTATATTCAAGAACTACATGTGTCTTTATTCCTGCTTTAGCCAGATATGCAGTGATTCCAAAATTATTTACTTTAGGCTCAACCATAATGTTATTAATACTATTCCCCTTTGATAAGGGTTTTCACTTCACAAATAAATTCCTTTGATTCTCATATGTCATTCAGATCTATGCAAATAAGTTTTTAAATAAATATGTGTTTCTTTATTATTTTTTCACCCGATACATAACAATTCTTGGGCCTTATATTCAAGGATCAATCACAAATTGATAAAAAATGAATTGTTCTCTCATATGTGATCTAAATATGTACCAAGGGGGGAGGGGTATAGAATAATTACATGTGGGTTGATTCATGATTATTTTTTAGATAAATAATGTTTTACAATCTCTTTTTGATGGTCCTGAAAACAATTTATGGTTACTTCCCTATTTCTTCTATATGTCAACCATATCCATATGGGAAATTTCATATATTTGATAAACAAGTAACTTCTTCATGGATGTGATAAAACTCCCCTTATCCTATGCATAAATCAGTTCTGTATAGGGGGAATATACATAAAATCTATGGATCAATTTTAGATATCCTATGATACATTTTTATTTCCCAACCTTATTTAATCCTTGAATTTTAGTTAGCTTACTATCTTACATTCCCGTATTTATTCAAAGATGTGGGACTTTAAACCTCATACAATGTCCCTATATAAAAATAGAGTATATATAATTGTTGGTATCTAATAAATAATCAAAGAAGTGTTCAATATGAAGTAATGTAACCTTTCAGGGTGACCAAACCCTCCATGAGTATATATTTATCCATAACCCTATTTAATAAATTTCACTACTAGTGCACACTAATACAATACATAAACATGAGAATAAAACCTCTTGGTTTTACTTTATTGAAAGTGGTAATAGGGTTTTTGATCAACGCAAATGGACCCTACATTTTATACTGAATAGAGAGACATATAAACCAAGTAACCCATTGAGTATACATAGGTCTTAAAGGAAAGGTACCCACTAACCCCATGCACTATCTATAGATGTTAAAGAATTGGCCTCCTATTACCAATGGTCAACCTAATCCCATCTATCTCTATATTTTGATGATTAATGAATTCAAATTCTATGATTTACACCTCCCATAATACAACTATTTTTGTGGATTCATGTATCCTCGATGATAGCTGTCTGTATATTTTATTCATCTTCAAGGTGATTTTTTGACATCAAACTCTTTCACTATTTCATAACAACGTAGAAATTTTCCTTATGTCCAAGTTGTATGACCTTACTCATTAGAATTTATTTTATTTCTAATGACATGACCTGAAACTATAAGTTAAAGAGGAAAAAATTTTCAGGTCAAAAACTAGTAAAGGGAGACCTAAGAAAAAGTCAAATATTTACTTTATTAACTTCACCAATATAAATTTTAGGAAAAAAATAGAAGAATAAAATTAAAAATTGCATAAAAATTATGAGGTCCATCACATGAGCTTAGAAAAAGATGAGTTTTTCTTGAAAAACCCCTCAGTTTTGGTAAAAATGAGAGCAATGAAATATTATATTGAATCCCTTTGATGGTGTTCTCAATACAACCTTACACAACTTCTAGGGTACTAGAAACCTACTTAAAAATCTCTTCATTACATAAAAATACTTCATTTAAAAAGTGTTTAAATATCCATAAACCTTATATGGATATTAGAAATTAGTATCTCTACCTTGGAGGGATACGTCTACTTATATCTATATACATTCCCTAATAAAGATTCATATATATGGCCCAAAATGTATTCCAGACCGAGGCATGTTTGTTTTTAAGGGAAGGTCCTCTATCATTGTATGATCAAGTAGAATCACAATGGAGACTTTTAACCGAATAATAGTAAGTGGTCATCCTTTATGTACCCATACCATCCCATCATAATCATTTCAAAATCCTTGAGTAATGAATTATATAATCAATAATACCACATATTCAAATGAATTTGATACCCTTAAAGTTATGCCTTTGTGGGTCATTCTCACTTTTAGGGAAAGATTATAATGCCTCATTCTTTAAGTATTGTATTGGATATCATCCTACATCAGTATAATCTATATAACAATAAACATCAATAATATTTTTTCCAATCTAGGAAACCCTAAATAATATCCCTAGTTTTTATATTAGTGAAACTAAAAAAAAGTGTCATAAAACTTATCCAACTTAAAACTCACAATGGGTGGTATAATAAAATGAAATCTGAATTTCAACTGAGTCCTATCTTATATGAGAATTAGGAAGAAGTTAGGGTGATAGTAAAAAATAAATATATCTTATAGGGTCTACTATATGGCTCTAGAATAAGTCAATCAAAGCTCTCTAGGTCCATTTACCTAGGAAAAATTTAGAGCACACCTTTTCCCCCCAGACTTGTATAAGGGTATTGAGTCCTATCATGAATTAAAAATACAAAAGACATGGTCAATCATTTATGAAATTAAACTAGTTAGAGTATCCTACCATGTATGTCTTAACATCTTGGTATGATAATTAGATATGTGCTTCTCCCCCATTAATAAATAGATCTATATCCATGGTGAAATGAATGTGTACCCTCTTTTATATATGAGTTAGATATGTGTAGGAGAATTCTTCATAGAGTTCTTTACCCATGAAACTATTCTTAATGTTCTCCCAATATATGAAAGATTTTTATCTACATGGGGGAATGATTATTATAACTACACCTAGCATGATTTCTTGTCTCATAGGATACACAGTTACATCTAGATATCCTATCTTGGATCCAACCATAACTTAATTTTCCTTAAATTCCCTTTTCAATTATAGAATTAATACCTTTAACAATTCTGTCTATTTGTGCCTCAAGTTGAGAGTAACCCCTTTTTAATACCAAATTCCTCAAGTATATTATTCTACTTGGGGACACAAACCCCTTGAGTGAAGTTTCTTCTCTGAATGATACCCAAAATCACTAATTCCATATACTTACCTTAAAAAATAATCTCAATAAGTCCATTAAAATATCCCACCATATATTCAAGTATGTTGAAATGTGCCCTATATTTACCTTATAATCATATTATTTTCATTCCAAATGAATCCGATTTTAGTGTATATTTTTTTGGAAATCACAAACATGTTCCACGAACTTTTTTGTGGAAGGAAACACATGATTCTTGATGAACTATTCTTAAAAGTATAGAAAATGTTCTATTGATACTTTAAGAAGTGTTAATTATTTACATCAAATAATATTCTCTCTTTGTTCATAATAATGGAGGAGTTTTATTACTGGGATGAATAATTGTTTTAATGAAAATGAAAATTGATGAGGCATATTATTATTTGAAGGCTTATAGCCACATTTTACATCTTACACATAGAATTTCAAAAATTATTATATAGGAATTTATGAAAAAAACAAGTCCAAACATTGCTAGCTAAGAAAGGTGGATCAAAAAACTAGATAGGTTTTACCTAAACCTTGGTTATCCATTTCATTAGAGAGGTTATTAGGTGATCAAGGATGTTGATCCATGCACAAGTATTCTAGAGATAAGTGATCGTGAAATAAGATGGTACACACCTATCATGAAATAGCTCGGATACCCTAGTACCTGACACCTGAGTCATCTCTGAGATTTCCCAAGGGTAGTTTCTAATCCCCACTAGTTGAACACTAGCACCTGACATCATAAAAAAAGGGGATTATTTTTTCATAGAATTTTAGAAGAAAAAGGTACAAGTTAGTATTCTCAACACTCCAAATGGATAATGTACCAAAATAAAATAGGTAAAACAAAACACAAATAGTACATCATCAAAATAAACAATATTTTCCATGGTAAACACTAAAACATATCCCATGCATCATGTGGATCACATATCCACCTGTCACCTCCATCACTCCAGGTCCCAAGGATCAAGAACATTCACTACCTCTAAGAAGCGTTTTACCTTTACTTGGACCAGGAATAAGATAATATAAAAATTCTTGAAGGCCAACGTAGGGTGTGAGATATAAATCCTAGAAGGTTTAAAAAAATTATACCATAATCAATTTAATAATAATTAAACCAATTATACAATAATTTTAAATAAAACAAGTCATGTAATGGAATTTACATATATTCAAAAAAATATTATTTCAATTAAAAAAGATGTATGATATATCAAATAGGATTAAATGAAAATTTTGTATAAAACTTTTATATAAACCTGTTGGAATGAATAAAATAGATTAATAATCAATGGAATGTAATAATAAAATCAAGATATATCATATAACCATGTAATATTCTATGCAACATGCTAGTTTCTGGAAATAGGATCCTCACACTACTTAATTAGCGATTTGTTCTCAATGTGTTCCTATGTTCCATGAATTATGATATCAAGAATCAACTCCCAATTAGGTAAAATCATGTTGTAGTAAGTTTATTTCATTTTTTTCATCATCAATCTATTGATAGGGGGTATTATACTAGCACGATTGTTCTAATTAACCACTAAATACCTAGTCTCACATGTTCTTCCATTAATCAATCAATAAATCATGGGAAAATAAATCATTTAAAATAAATTTAAAATACAGTTTCCAAATTTTTAGTGTTCAATGTGCCTTTATCATTTCAAAATCAAATCATAAGTTTCCATAAATTCATTCCTTTTCAAATTATTTCAATTTAATATATTTGTTTCATGGTTAAATATGATTTCATTTCATCAAATAAATTTAAAAATAAAGCCATTAAAGTTTTCAAATCCACTGAACATTTTCAATTCCATTGAAATTGGGGATTTTTCACAATTTAAATTCCCTTTTATAAATCATATAACAAACATCTCAAATATGAGATTTTAAATCATTTGAAAACTCATTTCAAATAAATCAATAATTTTATGGTTTAAATTAAAGGTAAAAATAATATGGAACCACTTATCTTCAATCATGTGATCAAATCAACACCCACAAGACAAACAACAATGAATAAAGAAGGTAATGGAGACCAATAAGGAAATCATAGATCACAAAAATCAAGATCAAACATTGATTCAATCAGAAATACCAAGATCATATGACTTAGAAATAGTGATAAAAAGATAAGAATAAACCCATATCAGAGAAACTCACCAAATATCAAATGAAAAAATGAGTCATTTGGAAGGGAATAAATCACCATAAAATTAATGGACTAGCCCTAGGGATTGAGATAAGAGGATAGAAAAAAATAAAATAATTTGTAGGCTACAATATACAAAAACCTACTAGCCTTGATAAATTCACAATGTGAATCATGGATTCATGACATGAATATCCTAAGGGGTTCATATGGTGAAAAAGGCATTACCTTAAGTTTAAAATCCTAATCTAGACCATTTCACATCATGAAAATAATTCAAAACTTGTATACATTTCATGTCATGAAATTTTTTCATAGCTTTTATCAAGTGTAAGGTTCACATTATGAATTACTTTCATGGAATAAATTTATCATGTAGGCAGTTTAAAACCAGTTTATGATGAAAAAAACTTAGAAATGATTCGAACTCAACCTAGACCAAAATGGAAACCTCTATATCCATTGAAACATTTATAACAAGACTCCATTAATTAAAAAAAATATGTCCTTCAACATTAGTTCATTTTAATTGATAAAATATATCCATCTTAAAAAGGCCCAAAATTAAGTAAAATACAGGAAATCTAAAAAATAGTTAATAATTAATTGAAAGAAGGTAAATTGATGTTACAAAAACTCCAATATAAGCACATTATGTCCCCAAAAATAATTTAAAAAAGACTCAATATCAAAGAGATGAGTACACTGCACTCCCATTAGTACCTCAGAATCCTAATTCTTATGTGAATTAAAACCATACTTCCATTTCACACATAACGAAGGCATTATCTTCTATGAAGAAACATTTTCTCAGAATCAACAATCTAGACTAGATTCTCAATCTCAAATAAATATGGTGTAATATCAATATCTTCCCAACTTAGAAGATGAGAAGGGGCATAAAGAAACTTTCTAAGCTGTAATACAAGAAAAATTTGATGGATAAAAGTAAAATAAGGTTGAAGTACCAAAAAATAGGGCACATTCCCCACTTACATAACAATATTAAATAAACCCATAAACCCTAGTGAAAGCTTTCCCTTTTTTACAAAATGTCGGTGACCTAATAGAGGAAAAACTCTAAAAAAACATGGTCACCAACAAAAAACTATAACAGTCATAAATGATGTTCAACATAGTATTTGTACTTGCTTTGTGCCGTCAACATTATCTAAATAATGAAATGAATATTTATCAGCATCTCTTAGACTAAACTTTTTCTAACTAAGGAACTTTCATCAACCTCTTAGAAACACAATGGAGATTTATGAGGTGATCCACACATGGATTCTAAAAGTACCATTTTGATTGTGTTCTAGTAACTTTTTATGTTTAAAAAATAAACTAGTCCCAAATGGTCATCCAAAAATCCACCAAAGTTAAAAAAAAAATCACATATCATGTACTAAAGAATCTATATAGCTCATTCTATTTGGCTATTCTTCTGAAGAAGATATGTCATGATAAAACATACATGGGATCCCATTACCTACTGGAGGCCTCTCCAGAAATGAGAAGTGAAATAGAAATACATTTCCTAGACTATAGTATATGGAACTCTATGAAATCCTACAATATATTTCATGTAGATATGTCTGATATCCTCAACTATGGTTTTCTCTCAAATAGGTATAAGGTGAGCCAATTTGTTCAGCCTATAAATCAAAACCCATATCGCATTCTTCCCTCAATGGGTATGTGGATAACCAACCAAAAATTTCATAGAAATATTTTCTGACTTCCAAGTCATCCCTGGAAGCGGTTAAAACAAAATTGAAGGACTTTGGTGCTTAGATTTGACCTGTTGGGAGGTATAACAATGTGATACAAATTCAGTTAAGTCTCATCTCATACATGGACACCAAAATCATCACCACATATCATAGATAATATTTGTTGTTCCAAGGTTCACCACACACTAGGAATTATAGAAATACCCCATCATATCCTTTCTCATAGGAAAACATACAAAAAATCAATTTTGAAAACATGGGATACCCTATAAATATAATGACCACTCAAAAATCGTATTCTAACTGTAACACCCCATGATTTTTTTGAGTTATATTTTTTAATAATTTATTTGATGTTGTGTGTTGTACGCACACCAAGATAAGCTTTCACTACACGCGACACTATATTATCTTGCGGTATACACAACACTATTCTCGTCTTGTGTTACACACAATTTCAAGTTCTTTTGATAGAGTTAATTTCACACAATAACGGGTTTAAGAGAACAACTAAATATTATTATGTTACCTAATAACCTAGCCATTATAATTGTGGGAATGAAAAATAATAACCGAATTTTAAAAATATGCTTTATACATGATTAAATAATTAATAATTTGGTGATAAATTAATTATAAATGAAAAAACCATTTTTAAATAAATGGAAATGTTTTCCCAAAATACTATTTAAATAAAAATAAATGATTTTATAAAATAATAAAACAACTCTTGATGGATTTTAATAATGAAATATAAAGGTAATATATATTCATTCTAATGTTTAAAATTCATCTTATATGATTTCAAAAATAAATATAAGAAAAAATTCAATTTTTTAGATAAAAGAGGTATTTTCAAAAAATATAGTTTTACTGCCTTTTGATGGAACACCTATTTTAAATCTAGTTTTTGAAACCTTTATATATTATATTTAAAAAAATTAAATTATTATTTTAAATAGTAATATAAATTTTTTTTGGATGATTTTTTGATATTTTTCTGATAAATTTCAAGTGTTGATTAATAGTAAAAATATATTAAATTTTAATTGAATTTTTTTATCCAAATAATTTACATGGTTAAATTATATTATTGGATGGTTTTAAAGTATAAATATATTATATTTTTATCATTTAATATCATACAGGTCATTGGAATTAATTTTACATTGTATTCAGATGTAAACACATTTCAATCTTTTGCAATGTTTTTACTTTTTAAACCCCTTTTCTCATTCCAAAAACAAGAATTATGTTAAATTAATTACTGAAAATTTTGTGTTTTGAATTTTAAAAAATTGAATCCATATTTGAAATCAGTTGGTCGAAATTATGTAAATAGGTTTATTTTATTTTTGGTCATTATGAATAGTAACTTCAGTGATTTTTATTAACACAGTAAAATGGTAAATCTGGTTATTAAGGGTAAAAATAATATTATAAAATTATCATAACACTTGTCCTAATATCATTGGATGAGTTTTTTTTCAACCTAAATGTTCCTTGTGTCGAAATGGTATCCTTTATAATCCACATTGACGTGATAATGAGATCTAATTTATTTTATTTAAAGAAAAGTTAAATATGTCTTACTCAAATTTTAATAATTATATCATTTTAAATATAAGGTTATACAGAAGATAAATTAGACTATAAATACTAATTTTAAACAAAATTTTTTTCTTTATCATGGTAATTTATTTGTAATTTTTAAGAATTAAATAATTACCTTAAAGGCTTATAAATTGATCATATAGAAATTATTTAATTGATGAAAAATCAATAATATTTTTTAAAAAATTATAATAACCATAAAAAGATAGAAACACTTGACTAAATTTTATTTTTAGATTATATATCAACCATAATCATCCAAGGGTATAGTTTTTGACCATTTGGATCCATATAGAAAATATTATGACATTTATAATATTTTATTTAAAGTGATGTTTATGTTGTCACATTAATATTTTAAAACATATAACATTTTTAATGTAGGATTTTATAGAAGATATATTTGAACATAAGTATTCTTATAAAATTAAGATGATTTATATTAATCATAGTATTTTATTTTTAATTTTTATTCAACAACTATATATATTATATAATTACACAAAACTGATTTTGTAATTATTTTATTAACGGAGACAACAAATAAATGTTATTAAAAATATTTAAATAAATATAATTTGCGATAATTAATATATCCAATGAATTTTATAGATTACATTTAACTATTATCAATATAATAAAATATTTTTTTTTCTAATTTAGCCTGTTATATTTATATTTTTAATAATAAATGAATTTGACAGTGTCAAATTTGACACTATTGATTGTTTATCAAAATAATGTATTATTAAATTATTTAAAAATTAGAATTTTTTTTTTAAAATATAGAATAATTTTTATATGGTCTAAACTTTTCTAAATTATTTATTTATGATCTAATTGACATCAAATAAATAAATATTGAACCCTTTTGATATTGAAATATTTGTTACCTTTATTAAACATTAAATAGAATAAAAAAGTTTTAATTAAAATGGTAAGGTTTAAATTGACAAAAATACTTGTCTAAAATTTATTTTTTGATGATATTAAAACCTTATATAATCTCATATTCTAAAATAATATATTTTGGAAGTTTTTTTATGTATATTGAATTTATTATAAATTAATATTTTTGGAAATTCTAATGTTTCCCCCAACCTCAATAATAAAAGGGAACCTCATCCCTCATTTCTTAAAAAATAATTGAGCCTTAAATATTATATATACCTTGAAAGTTTCCATTATATACATCCTTATTCACATTATGGGGGTTCTGGTTTTCTCAAAAGAACAACTCTAGTTCATTTAAGAGGAGATCTAGAGGGATCTCATCAAAGAAGAGGTAATCTCCTTTACCAACTCTCTCAAAATCATTTCTTATTATACTTCCTCTCTATTTTTTGTTTCAATTATAATGTAATAAATCTAGTATCAAATATATACTAATTTTTTTATGGTTATGGAAAAACCTTATTCCACCTTCTATCCATCCTATGAAAAATGATATCATCGCACGTGCGTACGTACAACTTATCATCTCCACATCGTGGTGTAATCTTTTTTCCACCACCACTTTATTTGGATTGGTATAATGATGGAAATAATAAATATATATGATTATTATATAAATATATTTATTCTATAAAAATATATATACCATCGTCTTCCATACCATTTCATAATTAAAAGAATGATATCATCCCTCGTGCGTACGTACGACCTACCATCTCCACGATGCGATGCGATTCATTCTCCATGATCTCATTTTAAGCATGATTATATAAATTTATATAATGAATAAATATGATATATATTTAATTATCATCATTATATAAATTATATACAGACAACCCATTAAGAATTAATGGGATTTATATGACAAAACTTGCAGCAAATAACACCTGAAAGAAGAGTAATAATGAAATATAATTAAACTGGTGATAATATGATCACATATGATATCATAAATATAAATATGGTTCTGGATCAAGTTTATAACAGTATTTAATCTATTATAATAGAGTTTATGATACATACAAAGGGACCCATACCTAAGTTAAGTGATAATTTCACAATCTCATTATTATATGATATTGTCTATACGTAAGTATTTAATGAGTAAATTTATCATCAATATCCATGTTTCCTAAAAATGTATTATAAAATATTATTTATATTCTTATAAATTTTTTAAAATTAAATCTTACCCATTAGTGAATTTTTATTAAACTATATGAAAGGAATATTTTATCATTTTTGATATGAGAAACTTTTTGACTTATCTGAAAAAAAAGTATGAGAAGAATGTTTTCTTTTAACTTATACGATATGAATGTATTTTTATGTTTTCATAATATATTATTCCCATGAATATTTATTTACAATATTTCAAGGTTATTTTCATATAAATTATTTTCTTATAATGTTTCATGGAATTTTGAAAAAATACATCATTTTTGAATAAGGATATTTTCCTCAAGAATTTATTTCAAGTCTTCTATAAAAATTATTTTCCATATGAGATGGAATTATTTAATAGGGTTATGTTTCAAGTATATTATTCATATTATCCATATGGTTTGGTTATGTATATATTAGAATTATATTTATTAAATCCATTTGTTTTAAATGGATTATGTTATGATGTTTAAGAAATCCATTTTATTCCTTGGGTTATGATATGATGAATGATTTATGTTTTGTGGAACATGTAAGAATTATTTAACTATGAGATGGGTGGGACCTATATCTACCTAAATTTTATTGGTTAAAGATTTATATCTCATGAGATAGATAATACTGTAATGGGAAATGACCTCAGTTAAGTAATATAGTGATGAAACAGTATGTAAAACTAGTTCAGTAATATAGGGATTGAATGAGGAACAAACTCAATTCAGTAAAGGGCTTTTTCCACTATGATGGTATTATAAATGAGCCTTGTATAATATAAAAATTATTTTCTATGTTGATGTGTTTTCCAAAATTCCATGTTTTATTCCAATGCTATTTTCTCATGGCTCGCGTTCCTTTATGATTTATTCCTTATGAAGTGCCAAGATTTATTTCATGACTCAATATTTTGATATATTTAATATATGGTATGATTTTAAAAAATTTTGTTCATGTTTTAACATTATTATGTTCATGTTTTGTATAATGTTTTCCTTATTTATCCTTACTAAGCATCTGAGCTCACTCTTTTCATATATTTTATTTTCTCCAAGATATAAAGAAAGGTTTTAGGTAGGAAAACTAAAGGGGAAGATATTTATGGGAGATATTGAAGATATTTCGAAAAATTAAAAGAATATGTTCCATGTTTCCAATGGCACTAAACTAATATAGTCTTTGGGTGTCTGTTTGTGTAATGTATTAAGTATTCCAAAAAAGTAAATTAATCTACATGTACATAAAAATTGGGTCATTAGAATCACCATAAGGGGAGTCCCTAAAGACATGGAATTCATTATTATGAAGTTATACCAATGAATCATCTCAAGAAGAGAGGTGGTCAACTACACGCTCACCAAAACAACCTAAAATTTATTCTGTTGGACCCCCAAATGAAACTAAGAAAATAGATCCATCATATTACACTCTTCTAATGATTCTTTCAATGCTTGAGATGAAATTTTCCTTCTAAAATCATCATTAATGACATTACCCTTTCAATGGGTATAAGAAATGTAAAAATCAGGAGACTACAGGTAATCCACCCAACATATTTATCAGAGAATCAAATATTTTTGAAAGAAGATATAACTCATCATTTTATTGTTGGAATAAATATTTAACCTTTATATGAAATGGTAATTTTTTCCACTCTTGAGAGTATACATAACAGCTATGATCTCAAGATCACAGGTTAGATAATTCTTCTCATTTAGACTAAGCTATATAAAATCATTGGATACCACCAGATCACTATTTATAAAGAAACAACACAAACCTAAAACTGATGAATTACAAAAGACCACATAGTCACACACAACCTCTAGAAGATTCAACATTGAAGTAGAATTCAAAATAAGTTTCATATCAACAAAATAACTCTAAAATTTCTTATCCCAAAAAAACATAACTCCTTTTCAAGTGATATAGGTCTTCAGAGAGTCCAACTTTGATAAATTCCTAAATAATTTTTAGTAATTTCCCACAAAATCTAGAATGATCTAAATCTTGAAGATATTATTTGGTTTCTACCATGTCATCACATCTCTCACCATATTAGGATCAACATAAATACCATGTTCCAAGACCACTTCTCCTAAAAAATTAACTTCTTGAAACAAGAAATTACATTTTGATAACTTTACATTGAGTTGGAAATTTATCAACATCTCCAAAACTACTCTCAGATGACACGCATGGTCCTCCTTGGAATTAGAGTAATTTATATTGTATTCCATGAATATTACCATGAACAATTCATGTTAATCATAAAATATCATGTTTTTTAAAGTCATAAAAACTACAAGACCATTGGTTGGACCAAATGGAATACCAAGATGCTCATAATGGCCATACATACTACTAAAGGCTATATTCTAAATTTAATATTAATTAATTCTCAATTTGAAATAACTAGATCAATAATCAATCTTTGAGAACCAAGTTTCCCATTTAAACTAGTCAAATAAATCATCAATCCCTGGTTACATGTTCTTCACCATAACTTTGTTGAGTTTCAAGTAATAAAAACATAAGTGAAGCATTCAATAAAATTTATTCATAGAGAGAATAGTTTCTTCCCAAAGTGACGCACTCATACATATGAAACCTTTATTTAGTAAATCATACAAATGATACTTAAATAATTTCAACTCTACTAGTATCAAACGGTAATAATTAATAGACATTGGATGATTACTAGTTTATAAATAAATAGAAAATTAAGCATCTATTACTAGTGGAAAGCCAGAGAAATTAGAAGGAAAAATAATGGGAAACTCAACAATAATTAGAGGAAGAATAAAATAAAAAGATTCTTAATCCAAGTATAAATAAAAAATTGATATCACCGTTCCCAAATCTAGAAATAAAGGTTTATATCTACTTGACATTATGACCCATTCTCCCTAAAATACATGAAACACCTAATCAAGAACATTACGGGAGACCCCTCAAATATAGAAATCAATCCAAGCAATATGAGTAATCAGAAAATCCATCCCAAAAATGATGTCAAGAGTTTTCATGTTGAGAACGAAAAAACCCAATGTAAGACCAATATCTAAAATAGAGAAAGCACAAGAATGATATAAAAGACCCTTCTCTCTCTTAATATTGAGAGGTAGAGTAATACCCATCAAATAAGAAAAATTATCCCTAAAAATATTCAGAAAATTTACTACACAGGTTGATATAAATGAGTGATGTGCACCAATATCAAATAAAGAAATCACTAAAAATGAATCTATAGTGATGGTACCTCTAAAACAATTGGACCCTAGTTATATTCCTTCAAAGAATCTTCCACCGCATGAAGAATATTCTTTCTAGATGCATGTGGTTTGAAACCTATAGTTCTTAAATAATCTTATTGTACCATAGTACTTTTTGGTGATTATGATATTGTGATATAATGTGGAGTAAAAAATAAATAGTATAAATTATATTGGTGTCCTGAGTGACTACATGAGCTATAGATCTTGTATACCTTAGTACAAACCCATTTTGAATTTCCAACCTTTCCACATTGAAATAAAGTCAAAGGGACTCTTATAGAAAATGAAAGAGTTATATATGATGATTACTATATAGAACCACTAGAATTCTCACCATGATTTCAATTTCCTTTAAAAGAACTTAAATAACTACCAATTATAGAAAAAGGAACTCCTTTCAACCCTGAATTACCTTCCAGATCAAGATCAACCATCAGTATTCTATCCAGCACATCAGCATAACATGTGATCATTAATAAGAAAAACTGTAACCAGATATTAGGTTCAAGACCTATATGAAACTGTTGAGAACTTTTCTTCCCATTTAAAAAAACTTAAAGTGAAAACTAAAAATTTTCAATAAAATGATTTTCATACTATGTCATTGTCTTTTCACCCTGATGGAGGTTAAGAAAATCCATGTACTTCAATAAGAACATCGAATTTGGATAGAACTAATTAGTGAAAAGAAATCAAAAGTCCTTTCACTCCAAACCCTCTTTCTTCATCACCATCACCATAAAATCCCATCATATCCTTCTAGTCCCTTAAATATTAAAGACAATATATTTCACTTTAATAAAATTAGGCATTTCCAATAACTCAAAAGAAAGCTCCAACTTTTTTGACTAATCCTTATCCTCTGAAGGATCATTAGAGTCTTTGAAATATGGTGGGTTCTAATAAAGAAAACCTTGATTAGGATTTCTAGATTCATCCCTTTGAGATTCCACTATTGAATCCTGAATAAAAAAGTGTTTAGGTTCCTATACCAAAGCATAGACGTCACACACCAATATCTCAATAATATTCTAGTCAACTAGAAGATTTAACTATTGTGGTTCAACATCAACTTCCTCATGTGGCTTATTCAAATATCATATCATAAGCATGATGATACACAACATAAATAGACAGCACTAAAATAATAAAAAAGGATACATAGATTAGAAACTCAAAAAATATTCCCACTAATACAAATTTCATCAAGAAGAAATAAAGATTTTGATTTCAATATACTCAGATGATAAGTAATGTAAGGTCTAGAAAATAGATCAAAAAATTACTCAAGACACTTTTCCTAAACACCAATGTTTAATTAAGACTCTTTACAATGAGATATGGCTAGAGACTCACTCGTAACTACCTTCTAAGCCCCATATATCCAACCTCTTATCTACAAGGAAAACCCAACCTACATACCACCATAAAGTAAAGATTCTTAAAATCCATTTAATACCACTTTGTGATGAATGATCTCAGATAACCTATTACCTTGATACCCAAGCTATATTTGACATATCTTGAGTGGAATTCTTGATCCACATGGGTTGGAGAATATAACTTGGCATTATACAAGAAACACAATTGAATGATTTTTCCAAAAATTGTGGAATAAAAAATGTACAAGTAATTATGATAAACAATCTAGTGGGAGAAAGTACCAAAACCAAATAGGTAAAACAAACCCCAAAAAACATCATATAAAACATCTACCAAGGTTAAAACTCAAACGTATCCCATGATAGAAGTGAATAAAATCTCCACCAATCACCACCATCATTCAGAGTACCAAGGATTAGGAACATCCACTACCTCCAAGTGGTTCTTTCCTTTTCTTAGACCTGTCATAAGATAATCTAAAAAGGACTGAAGGACAAGGTAGGGTTTGATCTATAAATCACTATAGGGACTCATCATGTGTTCAATAATCAATTAAATAATAGTTAAACCAATTATACTATCAATTTCAATAAAATATGGAATTAAATGAAATTTAGATATTTTTAACAAAACATGATTTTATTTGAAAAATATGGTAGATATATCAAAATAGGATTCAATTAAAATTTTATATAAAATATTTATATAAACAAGTTTGCATGAAAAAAATAGTTCAATAATCAATGTAATGTAATTAAAAAATCAAACTATATCATAACACCATGTAATAAACCCTATGGTATTTTTGTTTTTGGAAATAGGGTCCTCACACTACTCAATTAGTGATCTCATCTCAATGTGTGAACACGTACCATGACTCACGGCATTGTGACTCAACTCCCCATTAGAGTAAATAATGTAACGGTAAGTTTATATTAGTATTTTTATCATCAATTCATTGATAGGGGTAGTATAATAGCATTATTATCCCACTTACCCACTAACTAACTAGTCTCACATACGCTTCCATAAATAAATTATTCAATAATGGTAAAATAAATCATTTCAAATGAGTTCAAAATACAATTACCTAATTTTTAGTTTTCGACATGCTTTTCCCATTTTGAAACCATGGCATAGGTTTTCATCAATTAATTACTTTTAAAACAATACCAATTTAGGTTATTTTTATTAAGGGTCATCATCAAGTAATTTCATTAAATAAATTTCCAAATCAAGCCATAAATTTTTTCATATCCACCGAACAATGGACATGATTATCTCTCATTTCGAAGAACTTCTCAGGGAGGATACAAACAAAAAGGTTATCACTTTTCACTAGAAATTATATAGATTGGATGACTTAAATAACCTTAGTCTGGTGTTTAATAACTTTGTGAGCTCTTTTAGCACGTAGTGATTTTTGTTTTGCGAACGATGGTTTCCCACTTGTCCTTAAAGTGGATTTTTAATAAAAAAATATATTTTGTGGTGGTGGAAAATTTCTATGACCTTTTCAAAATCATATATCAATCACCTCAAATCCATATTTTTAAATAATTGAAAAACTCATTTAAAATCAATAAATCAATTTAAGGTTTCAATTTTAAGGAAAAATAATATTGAACCACCCACCTTCAATCACATGATCAAATGAACACCCACAATGGGAAACTCCAATAAACAATGTAGGAGGAGGAGACCAAAAAGGGAATCCTTGATCACAAACATCAATATCAAACTAGAATTCAATTAGAAAACTCAATATCATATCACTTAAAAATAAAGGAATCAGAGAGAAGGAGAAAATCATAGCTGCGAAACTCCATGGAGATCAAATTCCAAACCGAGACATCAAGAAGAGAATAAATTGCCCAAAAATGATTGGAGTGCCCATATGGGTTGATAGAAGAATCTATAAAACAGATCAAATAATTTTCAGGATACAATGTAAAACCCCCAACTAGAATAGAGGAATTCATGACGTGAATCCTCAATTCATGACATTAATATATTGAGGGGTGTATAATCCAAAAAATGAGTCTCCTCAAGTTAAAAATTATGATCTCAACCATTTAATTTTCATGAAATCAATTCATGGATTGTATAGATTTTATGACATGAAATTGCTTCATGGCTTCTGTTAAGTGACAAGTTCACATTATGAATTACATTCACAACATGAATATTTCTTGCAGGAAATACAAAAACCATTTAAGCTAAAAAAACTCAAAAAAACCTTCATCTCCACCCAGACCCAAAGATAAATAGTTATATCCTTTGAAAATTTTTTACTCAGACTTCATTAATTTAAAAATACATACATCCTGAAACATTAGGTAATTTACCTTAAAAAAATCTATATCCTTAAAAGTTAAAAAACACACCCAAACAAAGAGGGAATCAAATAAAGAGTCAATAAGTACCTGGAATAAGGTAACGATATGATAAAACCCTATATAGGGAGGTTAGTTCTTAAAGAAAACATGGTTACTCACTTTTGGATAGTGTTATCTTCATCTCCATTAATAAATAATCAATAATTTAACTAACCACATTGATGTGGGATGCGCATATACCACATAATTATTAATCCACTATTAAAAATATTAAAAGAACTATGTCCATGTGATCTTCAACAAATATGATTATGAGCACTATTCCACATCCTCATCCCATTCATTCAGTAACTAAGGGTTTCTAGGTGTCTAAAATCTTTCCTGTTAGACATCTACCATCTGATTTGATCATGCCACATGATATCATCAATAAAATAGAGATATATGTCACTTGAATCCATTCCATACCATTATATTAGGTCATGTTCATGATTTTAAAGGCTTGTAAAATCCCAGTTGGCCTTCAAGATGTTGATCCGACAATAACTTTCTTGTACATCATTATTTTTATGCAATCACTATTTCAAATACATGTGAACGAACACAAAAACTAAGAATAATAATATTGCTAAGATGAATATGAAAAGAATTAGTCCCATATTGGTACAAAGTCATTTAAAATAAAGAAACCATAAATTTATCTTGAGACACCTTAGTGGTCATGGTATCACATAATAGTAATGGGATCATGTGATTTCCTTATAATAGGATGTTGATGATGGGATATTTCCCTATCTTTGATGATCACATGAAATATCTGAGATAGATAATTTCTTAACCTCAACACATACAAGAGATTAAATTCAAAAGAGGTTATCCATGATGTAATCTACCATACTCTCTATTGATCATGTGATGCATTGGAGACACGATCAATGATATATGATCTCAGTCACATAGATCAAATGAAATCACATGACATATATAGTAATCTTAAACTACCATAAACCCATGTGTGTTTTTTTACCCTACATAGTGACAAAAATCTTGGAGGATAATTTCTTTAAAAAACATTGGATTAAATTCAGAATAAGGACATGAAAAAGGTGATGGAAATAGAAATAAGTATAAAAAAGGAGAGTGAATTTTAAGTGGATCATTTTTAAATTAAGTGATTATTTTTTAAGAAAAAAACATTTCAAATGGATAAACAATGATAAATTGAAAAAATACTTATCCAAGTCTCGAGCGTGTCAACAACTGAATTTTTTTTGATCGCATGGCTATATATTATGTATCTGATTGCATGATAACATTTTAATCATTCAATTGCATCATATGGTAACATAAATTAATAATATTTATGTGATAAAAAGACCCCCTTATCTTTATATTATCGTAAAACCCCTAACTCCACATGTGATTATATAACTTCTATCTAGATAAAATGTATCCTCTTTTGATAAGAGTGTTATCCAGACTTCTTGCATCATATCTTTTCATCCAACCTAGATTTCATACCTTATCACCATGATAAACCATATGATATAAATAAAAAACCATATCATGAGCATTCACTTTGGTGAAAGTCCCTAAATTTTCTAGATCATAGGGAAATATTCCACCTGAGTCCAATATCCTTCATTTTTCACCAACTGTCCAAGGGAAAAATATATTGGGAAGATCATACATAAGACACATGTATTCCCTATACGAACTATGTGGTATTTGATTCCTACTATATATAAAATATGTAGGATTTATTTTCAAGGCTCAATCCATATACCAAATAAAAAAATAACATCATATATATTTTTGTATAACCTATTTCCATGTTTCTATATTCCCCATAGAAAACATAATGACTTCCACATATCATTAAATTTCAAGATTTCTACATCCCTTTTTAAAATCAACATCCTCACCATATGATGTTAAATTAAATGGTTAACATCCTTATTTTAGGATGTTAAAATAAATTATATGTAAACTATAAAGACTCTAATTTAAGATGTATCTTTGAGGTTGGATCCCTATAATGATACCCAATATCAACAAATTCTTCGATATTCACATAGTAGTATCTCTTAGAGATGATGATAACTCATATAATTAACCATAAAAACCCAACTATAATCCAATATCTGAATTATCACATATGAGAGCCCCAAAATCTATGGACAATGGAGCTATATTCCCTTTGAGATCGTGTTCTATAAGAGTAAACTATATTGGGCCTCCAATTTTGTGTAATACCAAGCCTTTTCCAAAATTTTACATACCTCTTAGTAGTTTTTCCCATAGCATGGGAATCCAATTTGGTGCTCATCCCTAAAATTTCTAGCTCATAGAGACATATTCCTCATAAATCTAATAATCCTTCATAGTATTAATATATTATTATTTAATGTTATAGTTATCTTATAGACATTGGATTGGTGGGTTTGAATAGGACTAATATAATTATGAAAATTTATTGTTTAGATATGTATAAGATTAATTCATTTGTTTTTAATATTTTATAAATTAAAATAAAAATAGTTGAAGGTAAAAAAAAATTTCTTCTAAGAAAATGGTTTTTATGCGTGTAATGTGTTTTTATCATAATAAATTAAATAAATTATTATTTATTTTTTATATTAATTAAATTATAGATTATATATTAAATAAAATATTTTATCATTCATCTAATATTTTTTATTTATAAAGTAATGATGGTAAACTCAATTTATCGTCAAAATTCAATTTACTAAAAATGGTTATATTGTGTTTTGTGCATTTATTATAAAATGAATTTTTACCACTTATAGAAATTAAATATTGTAAAATGAATTCCATATTTATAATCATAATAATTAATATTATTTAATAATTTCAACTTATATTTTGGTTATAATGAATAGTAAAAATATTAAAAATTTGTTCCCATATTTAAGATTAAAACCGGTTTATTAATGGGGTTAACATAAGAGATAATTTGTAAAATACAATAAAATGCTTGATTTAATTTGATTAGGTGATATTATTTTTACTTAAATATTCTTTTATTTAAATATTTATCAATTTTTAGACACATTACTTGATTATGAAACTAATATAATTTAATCTTTTTGAAAATTAAATGTGTGTCCTCTCCCTCCATTATAAAAGGATACCAACTCTTCTCTATTCCTCACACTTCATGAGCCTTCTAGATCAACCAATACCTACCATAATATGTTTCCAAAATACCTCCCAATTACATATATGTCCTTTTTTATCATAATTAAAACACCTTAATATTTTAAAAGAACATTATTTTCGATAGCGTATACAACACGCAACACCAAACATAAATTAAACTTTATTTTTTAATTAAATATGACTGTTATAACCTAGAAATTAAATTGGTGAGTATTAATATTTTTAATAAAATTAGGATATATACATTACATAATCAAGAAAAATTCATTGAATAATTAATCTTAAATAAGTTTTCAATTTTCAATAAATTTATTTTATGCTTCAAAATTACAATTTCTTTAAAAAAAATTTATTGCTTTTTGTGAGAAAACATTATAATTAATTTATGGAACATATACAAATTTTATTTTATTTAAACAATATAAAATTTTAATTTAGCATATAATTTTTTTATTACGGTGAAATTTTCATATTTTTATGAAAAGATTCATTTTCTAGTGAATAGTGAAAAATACTTATTTTTATTGAAAATTATATACATTTTTCAACCATTTGAAAAGATACTTTTTTTTAAATGGTTACAAAGTAAAATTAATTCTATTATATTGTGAATAATTCAATTAGGTTAATTTTAATCCATCGTATACTTGAATTTTATTTATAAATATTTTTTATACAAAAAAATGAATTTTTAATATAAACTGCATTTTTATAAAAACTATTTTTTATCATGTTTTATGCCCTTATTTTGAAATTAATTTATTCCATTTATAGATATTTAATTTGATAAAATATATTCCATATTTTTAACCATAAATCTCAAATTGATTAAATATATTACTGTCATTTTTAGGAATTATGAATATTAACCACAATAAAATTTATCACCTGGATAAATTGAAAATAGGGTTAATATTGGTTTAAACTAAGTGATAAGGAATTAATTTTTAATAATAATTCTTATTTTTTGAATATAATTAAACCATTAAAACCTCAGGATATAAATTGAGTTTTTTATTTGACACTTTTCTATGAAAATGACTTATATATTATTTAATTACAATAAAGTGAAAAAATGTTACTCTCTTTGTCTTTAATCCTTCATGTGTCCACATAAAAACACAATCAAGATATTAATAAAAATAGATGTAAATTTTCAGATTAATAAAATCATTTTCATGATATAAATTTATTTTTAGTTTTTAGAAATTTTATAATTACCATAAATGTTTGTGCAACGCTAATGAAATATTTATTTAATTAATAGAAAAATAAATTAAATGATTTTAAATGTATTAAAAGAGATATAATTTAAATTATTTAATTTATATCATTAATTTTTTATATCTATTTGATATATTATATAGGTTTTAAAGAATTATATTCTAATTCACCCTTTTTCTTGATGTATTTTAATTGAAATTAAAAGAATAGTGTCAAAATTGACATTAATGTTAATTTATCAATATAACATTCTATTAAATTATTAAAAATTCATAAAACTTATATCTTCATCCATGATAATGTAATATGGTTTTAAAAGGAATAAATTTTATATTTATGAGTCACTTGTACATCTATAGTAACATTATTAACTTTGTGTGTCTAAAATAATTGTTACCGTAGCTAAGGTAAAAAATAATTAACCAAGGTGTTAATAAAAAAGATATGGATTAAAATGATATAAAAAGTTTTATAAATTTATTTTTGTTATTTTTTTCTACCATATCCACATTTTATTCAAATTCATTACCATTTGGAAGCATTTGGATCTATAATACACTTATTATATTTTTATTTTTATGAAATTCAAAAAGTGCCCCTCACCTCAATTATAAAAGGTTACAACTTCCACCTCTTATTTAAACCAATTTGAGCCATATATATAGACGAAAAAATAACCATTTATCTTTTAAAATTTATTATCCACATTATATAGGTTTTGGTCATCTAGAAAATATAAACCTAGGATCTTTAATTAGAGATCTAAAGGAGTTATTCCAAAGAATAGGTAATCACTCCAACCGATCACTTTCCTTTTTTACTTCTTATTTTAAATCCTCTAAATATATTATATTTACCTTAAAATTGTAACATTAGTATCACATATATACTAAAATACTATCATTATTATTAAACCACCATTATCCACCGTCTTTCCCATCAAATGGAAGTGAACGTATCGCTCGTATGTATATATTGATTATTGTCTCTAGGTAGCAATACAATTCATTTTTCATCACCATATTTTTTGGATTTGAATTATGATGGGTTTAGATTTTAAATATTATATTTAAAAAATAATTATAATTATGTCATAATAATATCATATCTACCTTATTATCTTCCAATCTGTAGGGAAACTATAACATTGCTCGCACGTATGTGTGGACTACCATATCTATAAAGTGATGTGATTCATTTTTCATTTATATTTTAATTGTTTGAAAATAAAGATGTATTTTAAAAATATATATTATTTATATGATATAATAATTATTTTTTGAAGGTGAATAATTATCTACCTTTCTATCTTTCCATCTGTTGAAATGTAAAAACAACATTCATGCATATAGATGCCCTACTAACTCTATGAATAATGTAATTCATTTTATATCTCTAAATTTTATGGATTACTATAAATAAATATATAATGAAAAAATAAAATATTTATATCATTATTAAAATTATGGATATTATTGAACCGTAATAAAATTACAAGGACTCAAACTATCATACCAATACATACATGAAAAACAAAGTAGTTATTACCCAAAATAGTAATTTTTAACAAATAATTGTTAATAAATGAGTGATAAAAGATTATAAGTAAGTCATAAATGGTATGAAATATAATATTATGGTTATATAATATATTTATAATAAATCTATATTTATTATATATGAGGTTTCAACACATACGAAGAAAGTCAAACTTGAGGTAAGGGTTTCTCATATCAATTTTACTTTTATGACACATATGCCATATTCACAACTTATTTCTTTTATGTGGTGTATATAATACCCCTTAAATACATTATATCAATAATATATTTTTATTCATGGAATTTAATTTTTTATTTCAATTTATTTATTCATGGGGATTACTATTAAAAATAAACCCAAGTGGTAAGAAAATTAATTTTTTAAAAATTATAAAATGATTTTTTGAAAGTTATTTTTACCATATTTAAAATTTTTACAAAAAAAGTTAAAATGAATCTTCCTGTTGTTTTCTGAACAAGTCGCTTTTTAACTTTTCTTACAAAAGTGTGCGTGAAATGTTTTTTAACTTATATGGAATAAAAATAATTTCATACCATCATGAAAACATAATTAATGAAAGCTTACTTTATCAAATTTCAAGGTTACGTTAAAATAAAATGAATTCTTTAATCTGTGCCATTTTTTTAGATTTTAAAAGTTATTTTCAAAGTAAAAAAGGTATTTTACTCAAGAAGTATTCTAGTAGTTTTTTAATGTATTTTTATCTATGTAAACATAATTTATTGAATATTATATTGAGGATAAAATCTAATGATACCGTTCATCATAGTTATTTGTATGGTTTATGACCAGTTTGACTAGGAAAATTATTGATATTATGTATAACTAGTTCTTCCAATAAAGATAACTGTTTATTTTGTTGAAGAATGTTTATTTATTTATAATATTTATTCATGTAAGTATTTCATTATATGTAAGTGATAATAGGGGCTTTATATCTCCCCTCGATGCATCAGTATGAATCATGAGACAAAATAACTTGGCGTTTTCCCCAATTAACACCCATATTTGTAGATGTCATAACATAAAGTCTTATTGGTATTTTCAGATGTCTTGGTTGAGTCCTCTATGGTTTGTTTCATATGTTCAGAATTATGAATTGAATTATTATGAAATCATTTATTTATGTCCATATGATTATTATATTAGTTAGAATATCCATGTATAAGTTTCAAGATCATGTGATTATTTATATATCTTAATTGATCATCCATTTTTCCTATCATATTATGATTAAGTTATTGTTTAAATGGAATGTGTTTTAGTTATCAACCTTTCCATATTTTGTATTCTTATTTATTAATTATATATTCCACCATAAACATACCCTTACTAATCAACTAAACTCACCTCTTTATTAGCTTTCATTTTCCCTAGGATGAAAATAATTTTTTTGTGATCAATATGCAGGGATATACTAAGGGGAATATTGGAATTCTCTAATAAATCAGTTTGTATATATTATATTTTTAAATTATAATGTTAATTTCAAGTATGTATATTGTTTTACAAGACAAATAAACTATTTGGTTCTTTGGGTTGAGATTTCTTGTATGTATTACCAATTTAATAAAGTAACCATCGACTCTAGGCTATTGTGGTCAGGGTATTTACAGTTGGTATCAGATCAAGTTTAGTACAAACCCTTGGATTTTGGATTTATGAAAACATAAATTTGGGAATATAACCCTATAAATGACTTTGAGGATAATTATAAGTATATTATAACATCCTATATATTTGTTAATGACCATAGATGACCTAGGTTAAACCTAAGTTCTCGTAGATTTATAAAAAGATTTCATGATTTTTACGTCCTTTGAATAATATTTCATCATTATTTGATAGCTCACTCTAATTATTATAGTTCGATTCTTATAATTTTCTTTTAGGTTTTTGAAAATTGTTGAAATTAGGAGGAATCTTGTTAACAATTAATGTGATAGAAAAGTTGGTGATTATGGGAAACAAAATTGGATAATGACTAGAGATAGAGATATAGTGATTATTCTTGATAATATATAATGATATATAATTCACAACACAAACTTTGCTGACATTATTAAATCATCAAATAAGAGGAAAATTTAATTTTATTGAAGTTCATGTGGCATTGATCATGGTGGTAATTCACATCAATTTTCTTTTTTATTAAGAAATCGGGAAGAAGAACCTATAAGAATATCTCAAATGCAGGGGAATATTTTTTCAATGTTGAAATAATGGGCATAGAGTAACAAATTTAAATGGAATTCATTGTCTTATATACGAGGGAACATGGGTATTATCTAAGTCAATACCCTAAAATAAGGGTTGCTACCTAGACCAAATAATGATCTATACTATAAAAAGTTTTTTAGTAAAAGGATTGAATTATATTTGTTTTGAATTGATTTTTATCAATGGTATTATTATTAAATTAATCTTGAAATATATAAGGATTTATCCTTAGTAGTTTTTCTAAATGGATTTTAAAGTATATACTGAATGGTATTGATAACTAAGAAATTTAATTTTGGGATACAGTAATATTTAATTGAATCACATGATTGAGAGAATAATAACCCTTAATATGTGATTGATATTGGGATAAACCTAAAGTTTCTTGGGAATATAATTCTATGGTTTATCATAATTTAAAGGTTATATATACCCCTTTTGAAATTTTATATGATGGGAGTTTAACATGATATTTTGGGAGACATTTGTGGGAATACAAACCTTTGGTTTAGTACATGTTTTATTGGAAATTTTATTTATGGAGTAATGATTTTTTATTTTGTGGACATAATTTTAATGTTATTGATAAAATTTAAGGATAATACTATTTTGAGGATGATTTATTTATAGAGTATTGGGATAAAATAGTTTGTAAATTTTTGGAATATATCATATAGAAAACATTAGCACTTAGAAAAATGTTATTTGGTGAGTGATGTTTTTTAGGATATTCATAATATTTTTGGGAATGTTACTGTTTTATAAAAAGGACAACCCACATGCCATGTGACAACCTATCACATCTAGAAATTTCATTGAGCTTGAACCCATAACATAAGGGAGACAAGGTTGTGGTGCCTATGACTATCCTATAAGATATCATGGTCAACATGAAATTGTTTTTACTTAAATTTTTTTAAATAAAAATAATAAGATATTTTTGGGAAGCATGATATAGGATCAAATATTTTCAATTTTTGGGATTTTTAATTGATTAATGACATTCCAAGGGACACTTCTTGTAACATCCCAGGTAATTATAAAATAAGAAATTTTCATATTTATTAATATTTATGAATTATATAGTAATTTTACATTAAATGTGACTCTATATTCGATAGCGAACCCAAAACCTAAAAATGAGTTTATCTGAAATCTTACGTTGGATGCAAGACCGAGTTATATGAAAAAATTAAAATTAAAATAATATTATTATTTTAAGTGGTAGTTATATCCAAGTCATTGTATCAATGATAATGAATATAAATAACTATAATTTGTTTACACATGTTTAATAAATGTTTTTACATTCATCCAATAAGTTATATAGGCTTAAAATAAGAATAAATCTAGTTTTAATCATAAAATGATCAAATATTTTAAAAATGTAGTTTTTCCACATTTTGATGAAGAACCCATTTTAAATATAATTTGTGACACTTTAATAAAGTTTATATGAAAATTTAAACTTATTTTTTGAAGTAGAAATATAAAAAATTACTTTGGGTTTATTTTTGTTATTTTCTCTAGAACTTTCATTTTTTGATGAATAGTGAATAATACAAAATATTAGTTCAAAATTGATTTTTCATCCAATTTATTTATATAGGTAAATTATGTTTATAATTAGTTTTAAAGTATAATTAAATCATGTTTTTATCGGTTAATACATTTTTTCATTTGAATAAATTTCACATTGAAATTGGATATAAAAACTTTGTAAACTTTTGAACATTTTTTACTTTAAAAAATCATTTTATCGATACGTCTAGGAGATTAATTTTAAATTAATTTTATCAACTTATATATTTTTAATTTCAATAAATGGATTAAATATTAATAATTAAAATTTAAAATTTAATAAATAGGTCCCTTTCACTTTTAGACAATGTGAATAGTAACTTTAGTAATTATTTTTATTACCATGGTTAAGGGTAAATTATGTAATTAATGTTAAAAATAATATTATAAATAATATAAAATTAGCCTAAAACCAGTAATAATTTATTTAGATGAGTGTTTTTAAACAAAAGAATGATTTTTCTAGGATTATAACTTCTGGAAGACACTTGGGTGTGAGTATGACATTTATATTATTATATTTAAAGAAAAGTCATGTTTGTCACACTTTTGAATTTAACAAGTAAAATATTTTTAATATTTGGTTAAATATGGTATATGTTTGACTATAAATAATATTTAGAAATATAAAATATTTATCTACATAATTATAATTTATTTATAATTTTTAGTGATAAAATAATTACCTAAAATGGTGACATAATGATGATGCAATAATTATTTAATTAATGGAAGAATCAAATAAGTTATATTAAAAATATTAAAATAAATACAATTTATATAATTAATGTCATACAAGATTTTTTTTATTAATTTTACTTATTATTAATGTGTTAAAAGTGGTTTTTTGGATTTATTTTTTTAATGCTATTTTTAAAAAGGCACGCAACGAATAGTGTCAAAATTGATATTATTGATATTTTGAAATAAATAATATATTATTAAATGATATAAAATTTATAAAAATAAAATATTTGGTAAAAAAATTGGTATAAGTCCTAATATTTTATAAATTACTCATTTATTGGTTTTTTTCATGTTATAGTAATTATATTAACCATCAAAGTGTAAATTAGATGATAATATAGTAAGAGTTAAAAGGGTAAAATAAGGGTTAAAATAAAAAGATAAGGTTCAAAAAAATAATCAAAACCAGTATAATTTTAATTTAAGGATTTTATTTAGACCCATAATCATACTATATTATAAATAACTCAATTCTGAGTCATTTTAAATAGAAAATAAGTTTATATTAATTTAATACTTTTAGGAATTCCTAGAGTTCCCCTACCATCTTTTATAAAATGTCACTACTTCTTATCATTTATCTGCACTTAAAAACCAATTTGATTCATCCAATATCTGACTAAACCCCTTACTATAATTCCTACCAAATTTATTGAGGCCTTAGTTTAGTTATAGAACCATCCTAATATGTGTTAAGGTGAAAATCAAAGGAGATCGCCCGAAGAAGAGGTTTTGTTTTTATTTAAGTGTTTCTATTTTATTTATTCTTCCAATTCTTTCAAATAATACTGCATAATGTTGATATAATAAAAATATTATAATAAATATACTTATATGTTATTGTGTTAATATAATCACTTAAATCCATCTCCACTTCCATCAAAAGGGAAAAGAATTAATCGTTTGTGCGTACGTGTGAATTATCACCTTAACAAACCGATATATGTGTTTCCCATCACGATCTATAAAGAATGGGTATAATGATGGAATTAATTTTTATATATGACATTAATGATATATTTATCATTATAAGAGAATAATATATCAATTAATTTCTTATTTTCCATGTACATAAAAATTATAATGTTGTTCGTGTGTACGTGTGAACAACATCTCCAAAAAGCGATATAATTCATTTTTATTCAACAAATCACATGTATGATACATATAAGTATATTTAAATGTTTAATATGATATTTATTATATTATTATAATTATTTAAAGAAAAAATAATAATTATATTCTTTAAATAATGATCATTTAAAAATGGAAACGTTACTCATTCATACGTACGACTTACCATCTCCAAGATTGTAACATTGTTAATTTTTCATATCCATATTTTATGAATGGATTTAAAATTATAATTGATGAATAAAAGTGATTATTATTTCATGAATATTATTATGGAGATTATTTAATAATGAACACTTTTGACTATAGACATCATACCATATTCATTTTGACTCATGTACCCAATACCATCAAAATGTCTGATGTACACTTAAATAATTAAGTAATTAATATAACATAGTAATAAGTGATATAAACGGAATAATAAACTTACAAAAGGGTTCTCAAGAAATTAAATAATTAACACAATTTTTTTTTATTTAGGAAGACAAAGAATAGAGGTGACGAATCATACTTGAAGTAAGAGACTTTGTCTCAATCTCATTTTATTAAGGCATATTTTAGATGTTATACACCACCTTTTTTATGAGGTGCATAAACATCCCCTTAGAATTTTAATTTCATCCAATGGTTTTAAAAAATTAATATTTTTATGTTTTCTATATGAGGTGCTTTACTTTCTTTATAAATTACTAAATTTTTGTTTTTTAACGTATACAGTCACAACAACTTCTACGCCGTCGTGAAAACTATTTTATATTTGGATTAATCTATAAGTTTTTATGGTTTTAAAATGAAAAGAAACTCATTTTTACCTTTTTTGGATATTTTGGTATTATAAAGGTTTTTAAAATGGATTTATTATTTAATTATCTTGAAATTATTTCTTGTGATTGCAAATGAAATTTTAAGAGTGAAATGTTGAAAATTGCAATCTTTCATGTGTTATGATTATATAATGGTACTTAGACATTTGATAGGTGGTTACACGATAAACTAAGGATGGGTTGTTATATGATACACCAAGTATGGGTGGTTACGTTATAACCTCCAATTCATTGGGTATGTAAGTCGATCATATAGTTATTCCATTTTGTAAGAGTGACATGTATAGAATTCAACCGCATGGTTATTCCATTTATGTATAATTATGTCCCAAGATACCTTTATATGTTATCGATGATTTTTATGGGTTTTATGGTAATATTTTGATTAAAAAAATGGTATACAATGACCTTACTTTCAAAGGAAAGTATTTACTTTTCTTAATGGTGAAAGGTATTACTTTATGAAAAAGTATATATATATATATATATATATGTTTTCAAGTTTTCATAAGACTAATAGATTTACTTCTTTATGTATCTCTTACCAAGATTTTTATGCTCATCCCAAGTTTTAAATTGTTTTTTCACAGGATTTAAGGGAAAATAAGGATAAGTATCAAATTAAGTAAAAAATTATGGCGATTGAACATGAAAAGAAAACATTTTTTATTTTAAAAGTTTTTTTTTCTTGATTAAAATGGATAGTGAGTATAAGTGCCTACATTTTAATATTTGAGTTGTTATGTATGATGTATAGCTTAATTCTATAAAATTATAAACCTAAGAAAATCATCAATGTGAAATAAAGTAAAATTATTTACTTCAATCAATATTATATAATATTTTAAGGATGAGGCCTTATACTTCATTGGGTTGAATTATATATAAAATTTAGGTTTAACATAATGAATTATTTGGAAAAAATCATAATATGTTTTTTTGGTAGTGTAAGATGATGTGTATGAGAGAATATATTGCGGTAAAAGTATGATTTATAATATTGGATAAATTTTTATAACCAATTTTTCATTCTTAAATATTTAAAGGCCAAATTAGTGACTTATGGATATTTTGATTTATTTAAAATTATTTAGGAATGAAAAATTCATCTCGAATATTGATTTACTAGCGTAAGAGATGAAGTAGAAATAGATTTAAGCACAACCAAAGGATGAGAATGTGCATACAAAATTTAATGAATTAAGTATGTTTATTTTCTTGAGTGATTTATATTGATAGTAAAATAATCCCCAAAATTTTGGAAAAGTACCTTTAAATAGAAACTTTTTCTATTTACTTTTATTATATAGAAATCAATAGCCTTTTAACCCATCATAGATTTACAGTTTTGTGATGGTTACCTTTATCATGACCATGTAATATATCACTCTCTATTAATCCTTGGCCATTATCTTTTTATTCCATGTAAATATTTCCAATTCCCACCAATGTTATACTATTTAGAAATGAAATTTCTTGGTGACCTTTATACTTTCCTTTCTCCCCTTTAAAGTGGAATTTTTATTAATCCCTTTTTATGATGTTGGTTTCTGAAGAGGTATCTTCAAATGTAAAAACCACAATTACCAAAAAAAATCTAAAATTTTGAGGATAAGATTTATTGAATATGGGAGAATTTATAACCTATAGATTTTAAAATAACACTATGTTTGATAGTGTATAAAACAAACAACATTGAGCTCAAACGAACCCCAACCAAATATTTAAATATGACCATTATAACCTAGAAGTTAAATTGGTGGGGATGAATAGAACTAAAAAAATTGTTATATATATATATAGTACCTAATAAACACAAATTAATCGATTAATGCTTAATAAATATTTACTCATTTTATAATAAAATTATTTTATGATTCAGAAATCTGTTTTCTTCAAAAATGTTTTTATTGAATTTTGTGATCAAATATTATAATTAATTTATAGAACTTATATAAATTTTATTTTGTAAAAATAATTTAATTTTAAAAATAATTATATAAAAATTTTCTTGGTGTTAAATTCTCATATTTTTCTAAAAACATTCATTTTCTAGTGAATAGTGAAAAATACCGATTTTTATTGAAAACTGATTTTTTCATTCAACCATTTTAAAAGATCCATATTATTTTAAAATGGTTTCAAATTAAAATTATTTATATTATTTTATTAATAATACAACTAAATTCATTTAATAAATTTTATAATATAATTTGGTATAAAAATAGTTTTTATACAAAAGAGGGCATTTTTAAGAAAACTATATTTTTCTAATAAGATGTTTTCATCAGGTTTTGAGAAATTTATTTAAAATTAATTTTTTTAAATTTATTGATATTGAATTTGATAAAATTAATTCCATATTTTCAATTAGGAGGCTGAAATTAGTTAAATAATCCCATTTCATTTTTAGGCATTATGAATGGTAACCACAATAAAATTTATCACCTCAATAAAGGGTAAATCAGGTTAATCTAGGTTAAACATAAGTGATAAAGCCATATTTTCATCATAATAATTATTTAATGAATATAATTACACCATTAACACATTCGAATCTAAATTTAATTGTTTAATGGACACTTTCCCATGAAAATGACTTATATTTTATTAAAATCAAAGAATGTTACAAAATATCACTCTCTTTGTTTTTAATATCTTATGTGTACACATAAGGAAAAGGAAATATATGAATGAAAATAAATGTCTATTTTTAGGTTAATAAAAATATTTTATTTTTATAAATATATTTCTAATTTTTATAAATTATTTAATTACTTTAAATTCTTGTGAAATGATAATACCATATTTATTTAATTAATATAAAAGTAAAATATATGATTTTAAAAAAAGTAAAAGTTATATAATTTGATTTATATAATGTGTAAAATGAATTATATATATCTATATGACATATTATAGAGGTTTTTAAGCATTATATTCAAATTATATGTGATGACCCAGACTCTCTTGGTCGTTCCCTTTGCCAAAATCCGGGTCTTAAAGGGGTGGTGTCTCAGTGAGACCGATCAGGGAGACCGATCAGTGAGACCAATCGGTGAGACCGATCGACGTCACCTGGCCTTGTTGGGGTTTTTCCAGTGGCGTTCCTCCTTGCGAAATTAGGGTTTTAAACCCTATTTTGACCAGTTTGAGCGTGTTTTAAAGACCCGTAACGCGTATAAGAGTTTTAATTAAATACTTAATGAATTAATGAGTTGGTTTAAACCACCCGAACCCCCTTAATAATGTGTGGAGCCGCGTGGTCAAACCAAGACCCCCGTGCCTTATGTGGTTCAACGTTTTTATCTCAACCGTCCGCGGCTCTTATAAACTAAGGGTTAGCTGTGGGTCCTCCTTTCCTCGATCGCGGCATTTCCCAAACAGCTTCTGGTGCATCGGGCGTGCCGCATCGTTATCCGTAAAGTTCCATGACCGGCCTAAGCGTCGATCATCTATCAACAAGTAGGGAATTTCTCCTTCGCCTCTCTCTTTTGTGTATCATGCGGGGTGGGCGTGTTTCTGTTCTGTAGAATTGGATAAACCAGACCTAAATTGAGATAATGAACTGGATTCTATAAAGAAAGGGGGGCTGTGATCATTGATGTTATTTATATTATTACCATCTTTCTGAAATGTTCTGGATTACACGTTTCTGAAAATCGAGGCCGTTGGTGGTCGTTGTCTGTGTACTAATGACCTCCTGCTATTAAAAAGGATGCTGGTTAATCACGTACACCCGGATAAGTGAATTGAAAGAACCAGGATCAATCCTTCTGTGATAACCCCTGGTTAAAACACACGAAAATTGAAATCATGGAGTGTGTTAAGTCGTTTAAATCTGAAAATACCGGCATGGCCCTGACTTGTGTTGATGGTGGTAGTTGGTTGTTTTCTTTTCGGGCCGATTGCTGGAAATGTGGGAGGGGATGGGATCCCCTGTCTTATACTCTTGGTGGTTGTGTGAGTTTGGGGTGGGATCCTCTGTTGTTGAGAATCAGGTGTGGGCGTTATGGTTGATGCTTGACTATTTACTTTCCTGGACTTGTGCCTATGCTTGCTAGTTGGCCAGTAGTGCTTAAACTTAAACATTATCACTGAACTTGAAACAAGAATGGGAAAAATGGGTTTTGTTGGCGAAAGTCATGACTTGGGACTTGGACGCAGTGGTGTTGTGTTCTGTAGGCTGGTTAGAAAAACCTAGGCTTTGGGTGAGTGCTTGTTACCTATATCTATACTTGTAGTTTTGTGTTTCTTATTCGCGCCCATCCAAGTCGAGCACTTAGTGCCGAACACCCCCATTTCATGTGGGAGGGTGTTTTTCCCAACACTATTCTTAGTGGCTGGTTATTAGCTCCTTTTCTGCTCCCTTTCCCAGATAGCCCAAGTATCTTCGGGCAGGCTGTGATGGCCTGAGGTCCATTATTAGCCCAAGAACCTTCGGGTGGGGTAGTGTGGTGGTTGGCCAGGTGTGTGCGGTAGGTGGTTTCCCAAGTGTCTTCGGGATGAGGCCCAGGTGTCTTCGGGCGTGGCAGTGGATCCTTTAGCCCAGGTGTCTTCAGGCGTGGTGGTGGTTGTTCTGGCCTAGGTGTTTACATGCGTGGTTACGTGTGACAGTTGTGGCCCAAGTGTGTGCGGGCGGGATTCGGTAGTGGGACTGTGTGCGGTTCTGGCCCAGGTGTGTGTGGGCGGGTGTGGCAGTGGGACTGCGGTGTGAATGGAGGGATTGGTCCGATGCGTAGGATGTCTCAATAACCAGTGGGAAAGTGGCGCGGGGTACCCAAACATCGATGTGCTATTATACTATATTACTTGACTTGCGTTATTTGGGGGAGTGTGCCTTGGTGAGGCTTGGGTGGATAGTTTACCTTGTTAGGTGTTTGGTTTACTTCTTTTCTCACTAGACTTTAGCACGTTTCCCCCACTTGTGCATGAGAGTCTTTGGTTTTCCCTATTGAGTGTACTTGTATGCTCACCCTACATATATAAAAATATTTCAGGTTTCCAAGAGTACTTCGGGGATCGCGTAGGACCTTACTAGCTCGGATCCTTGGAGCAGTTGCAGTTGTCGTTTTCTTCTTTGGAACTTACCTTTGTAGACACATTTTTCACCTTGTGGCTTTTACTTTTGAAACATGCATGTGGGAATGGTTTACTTTGGGATTTACTTTTATTTCTACCTTGGTGTTGTTGGTTTTTCTTCTTCTTATCTCTCGATCCTATAAAATAAAAAGGGTAATGCCTTCCATTTGTGTGAAATTTCCATACCCTTGGTGCTAGTCGCCACTCTGGGACCTATTAAAGGCGGGTTTTGGGGGTCATTATCTCTCCTTCAACTTAAAGAAGGAAGGGTCTGGAAATATGTTGACCCTTCCCTCCTTTTGGTGAAGGAAGGTCATGATAGAATGGTATCAGAGGTGATGGTTGAGAGATAGGACGGAGTCTGGAGTTAGGCACAGTGAGGATTGCATGGGATGGTAAGACAATAGTGTTGGGTGACCTCAGTGCGTGAATTAGACCAGGGAAGACCGGCTAGGACACGGGATTTTAGGACCCCCTGTGATCCGATGCAAGGAATATAGACCTACTGAACGACCAAGTGAGGCCACACTGATTTCAGGGTAGAGACCCTAGGAAAGGTACATAGATCATAATGACTTGTGTTCTTGTGTTTCTGGGATGTCTTGGGAATTAAGAATAAATTTAAATTTTGATAAATTTTAAGAACGATATTCTGCACTACTTGGGCTTAGGCATCCTTGTTTACCTTGCAGCTATGTCACCTGGAAGATGACCACATGTGGTACAGGCGATCGAGGCCCCGGAGACTACTTTGGCTAATCGGCAGAGAGCTGATTGACAAGAAGAGGACGACCAGTGGCAGAAGACTCTTCAGGCCTTCCAGCGACAGACCCTCGAGAAGTATGAGGTCAGCACCTCTGACATGAATACAGAAGGCTAGCTAGAGGAGCTAGTAATAGCCTTCGGCCTGATTTGGGCCCCGACCGAGTACTGGGTCCCTCTGGCTGTCATCCAGATGCGGGGAGCGGCGCGTCAGTGGTGGACGCTTTACCTGGGGGAGAAAAGAGAGGATGAGGTGGCATGGGCTGATTTCGAGAGGGAGTTCCGGGTGGAATTCCTCTCCTTGAAAATGAAGGCGGAAAAGAGGCAGGAACTACTATCCCTCCAGCAGGGGAGTATGTCTGTGATGGAGCTAGGGATCAAGTTCAAGGACCTCCTACGTTTTTCTCCAGACCTCTTTCCCGATGAGGAGTCTCGAGCAAGGCGTTTAGAGGAGGCGCTCCGACCCTCCCTCCAGTATGCTGTTACCCCCTTTACCCTACCGACGAACTTGGAGGTCCAGAAGAAGGCCGAAGTGGTGGAGAGGATGCATGCTCTAGGAGGAGTGTCACGAGAGGGGATCCAGCTGGGACCATCGAAGGGAAAGGCCATCAGCACCAGGCCTCCAGCGTCAGGACCCTCCAGGTTCCGACCAGCAGGGAGCAGACCACATCAGTTTCAGTTTTGATCCCCAGGTCCTCACCCTTTTTCTTCGGGCCCGGGACCGCGGTGCTTCGTCTGTGGGAGCCCTGGACATCTCTGAAGTCAGTACCTAGACCGGGTGCAGTACGACGGTGGCAGACAGCGCCAGCACCCACCCCAGCAGCAGCTTCCAGCCAGGCCTTTCCAGCAACAGCAGCAGGGACAGTGAGCTCCCGCTCCTCCGAGGGCAGACATAGGAGGATGAGGCTGACCTCAGGGCGCTCCTCAGGGACCCCGACCAGGGCATGGTCGAGGAGGTGGCCGAAAATCGAGAGGCAGAGGAGTCGGGCGCGGACAGCTACACATTACAGAGGCAGCTGTTCCGGCAGGGCCAGAGGTTGTTCAAGGTACGATCATTCTGTTTAGCACTCTTTCTTATGCGTTGTTCGATACCGGAGTTTCACACTCTTTTGTTGCACCAAGTCTAGCCCATGCCTTGGGTTTAGATGCGGAGAGACTTCCAGAGCCCCTGGTGTTGAGCACACCAGTCGGAGGTCAGACCAACTTGTTGTTTGTTTGTCGGGGATGTATACTGATGATAGGTCCACATCAGTCGGTTAGGGATCTTCCTCTGCTATAGATTCAGCCATACGATGTCATCCTAGGCATCGACTGGCTATTTTCTGTGTGTTCCATCATCGACTGTTTCCGAAGAAGGGTGGTGTTCTCAGACTCAGACGACCGGTGTGTTACCTTCACCGGTGAGCGGAGTGGTCAGAAGGGAAACAGGAGGGAGGAACCCCTCCTCTCCTTGTTGGCCGAGCTGACAGTGGAATCAATAGATGTTGAGATGGTAGAAGTGCCAGAGATTGTTCGTGAGTTTATGGACATCTTTCCTGAGGAGGTGATGACTCTACCCCCTCAGCATGATATCGAGTTCAGGATAGACCTACAGCCCGGTGCTCCTCCAATATCGATGGCTCCTTACTGGATGGCACCTTTAGAGATACGAGAGTTGCGGATCCAGATTGACAATCTGATGAAGAGAGGTTATGTTCGGACAAGTTTGTCACCGTGGGGTGCTCCGGTCTTATTCTCAATGAAGGAAGATGGTGGTCTCAGGTTGTAAATAGACTACAGGAGGCTGAATCAGGTGACGATCAAGAATCGCTACCCTCTTCTGAGGATAGATGATATTTTTGACCAGCTGAAAGGGGAAAGATGGTTCTCGAAGATCGATCTGCAGTCTGGGTATCACCAGCTAAGAGTGAAGGAGTGCGACATCCTGAAGACGGCGTTCAGATGCAGGTATGGACACTTCGAGTTCGTAGTCATGTCCTTCGGCGTTAAAAATAGCCCAGCTGTGTTCATGGGGCATATGAACTCCATCTTTCGGGAGTACCTAGATAGGTTCGTAGTTGTGTTCATCGATGACATCCTGGTCTACTCTAGATCAGAGGAGGACCATGCGGAACACCTGAGGACGATTTTGAAGGTCCTCCGACATCATCATCTCTATGGGAAGTTGTCGAAATGCAAGTTCTGGACACGAGAAGTGGGCTTCCTCGGGCACGTGGTGTCCGAGCAGGGAGTGGCGGTGGACCCATCAAAGGTTGAGGCAGTTGTTTCTTGGGAATCACCCAAGAATGTGGCAGAAGTCCGTAGTTTCCTTGGGATGGAAGGTTACTATCAGAGGTTTGTAGCCAACTTCTCCCGAGTTGAGGCCCCTTTGACAACCCTGACCAAGAAAGACCAGGTTTTCGTGTGGAGCGAGCAGTGCGAGTCAGCCTTCAGCTATCTGAAGGAGAAGTTGGTTAGTGCCCCGGTTCTGAGATTGCCAGAAGAGGGGGAAGCTTATGAGGTTTTCTGTGATGCCTCAGGACAGGGCCTCAGATGTGTGTTGATGAAGCAACAAGGGGTGATCTCTTATGTGTCCAGGCAGATACGCCCCCATAAGCGTAATTACGCCACCCACGACCTGGAGCTTACAACGGTCATTTTTGCGCTAAAGTTATGGCAGCACTACCTCATCGGAGAGCGCTTTATGGTCCTCATGGATCACAAAACCTTGAGGTATATCTTCTCCCAACAGGACCTAAACTTGCGACAACGGAGATGGGTGGAGTTCCTCCAGGATTACGACTTTGAGATCTCTTATACTGAGGGCAAGGGCAATGTGGTGTCCGATGCCTTGAGCAGGAGGACATAGAAGGATGCGGTCCGAGATTCAGCGGACGCCTAGAAGGCGATGGAGGAGTTAGCTTCTTTACACCTGGACGCAAGGATGGATAGCAGTAGAGGCTGCCTATATCAGATGACAGTGCAGTCATCTCTGTTTCAGCAAGTGGAGGAGTCTCAGTGGGGAAACCCAGAGTGCGAAGTGATGCATGACCAAGTTGACTAGAGAAATGCTCCGGAAGTGTGGACAGAGGATGGTCAGAACCAGATGCTTTTCCAGGTAAGGTTGTTCATTCCGGAGGCGGTGCACGACAAGGTTCTCAGTGAGTTCCACAACTCACCCCTGGCAGTGCACCCAGGAGTTTCCAAGATGTACCAGGGACTGAAGAGGCAGTTTTGGTGGCCCTGAGTTAAGAAAGTAGTGACAGAGTTTGTGACCAAGTGCTTAGTGTGTCAGAAAGTGAAGGCTGAACACCGAGTTACAGGCGGCCTACTACACCGTCTAGATGTCCCCGAGTGGAAGTGGGATGACATCTCGATGGATTTCGTCACAGGACTACCCAAGATCCAAGGGGGATACGACGCCATCTGGGTGGTAGTGGACAGGTTGACGAAATCGGCTCACTTCCTAGAGATCAGGGAGTCGAGTGCAGTGGATACCTTGGCACGAAGGTATGTGGATGAGGTGGTGCGGTTGCATGGAGTTCTGAGGTCCATAGTCTCGGATAGGGACGTACGGTTTAACTCGCGAGTCTGGAGAGGATTGAAGCATGTGTTTGGCACCCAGTAACGCCTTAGCACTGCTTTCCATCCCCAGACAGATGGAAAAAAAGAGTGTACCATCCAGACCTTGGAGGATATGCTACGGGCATGTGTTCTGGACTCAGGAGGATCATGGGTGCGACACTTTCCCCTGGTAGAGTTCTCTTACAATAATAGTTATCACTCTACCATCAGTATGGCCCCGTTTGAGGCCTTGTACGGGAGGCCATGCCGTTCACCTGTGTGTTGGGCCGAAGTAGGAGAGGCAGGCATCCTTGGATCGGAGGTGTTGCAGAACATGACAGAGAAGGTTCAGCTCATATGGGAAAGGATGAAGGCGGCCCAGGACCGGCAGAAGTCTTATGCTGACACCAGGAGGAGGCCCTTGGAGTTTGAGGTTGGAGACCACATGTTCTTGAAGGTCTCCCCTCGGCGTGGGTAGTGGAGGTTCAGAAAGGGGAGTAAGATTTATCCCAGGTTCATCAGACCCTTTGAAGTGTTGCGATGAGTTGGTGAGGTAGCCTATCAGCTAGCGTTACCACCACCGCTACTGAGGATACATGATGTATTCCATGTGTCCCAGCTCCTTCGGTATCTGTACGATGATTCACACATCCTTGATTGGGGTGAGCTGGACATCAAGGACGAAGTGACTTTTGTGGAGAGACCAGTGATGATCGAGGATCGCAATGAAAAGGTGCTTCGTGGGCGGACCATTCCCTTGGTGCGTGTGTTGTGGAGACATGGTGGGCTAGAGGAGAGTACGTGGGAGAGGGAAGCACAAATGCATACCTAGAACCCAGAGTTGTTTTAAGTTTTGTTCCTTGTTGTGCCTACTGTGGTAGAACGTTTTGTCTTTTGGCTATGAAATGTACTGGTTTTATTCCTCTGAATGTGTGTGAAAATCCCTAGCTACGGGGGAGGAGAGAACCCGACCCCTAATCAAGATGCATTAAGGTGGATGCGATTAAACCCGTGAGGGTGAGTCAGTGCCGCCCAAAGAGGATAATATCTTGACATGGGGAAGGAGACTCTCCAACCCTCACATGCCTGGGCAATTTGACATGATATGTTGCTTGGTTTGTGACAAGAAGGTGTTCTTAGTTAACAACGAGGTTCACTCTTGAGAGGTATCTTTCGAGGTGGTTGTTCGGATCCGCCCTTTCCTCCTGGGTTATTTAAATTCTCGAGGATGAGAATAGTTTGAGAGGTATCTGATGTGATGAACCAGACTCTCTTGGTCCTTCCCTTTTCCACAATCCGGGTTCTAAAGGGGTGGCATCTCGGTGAGACCAATCGGTGCGACCGATCGGTGAGACCGATCGGTGAGACCAGTCGGTGAGACCGATCGGTGCGACCGATCGGCGTCACCCGACCTTGTCGGGGTTTTTCCAGTGGCATTCCTCCTTGCGCAATTAGGGTTTTAAACCCTATTTTGACCTGTTTGAGCGTGTTTTAAAGACCCGTAACGCACATAAGAGTTTTAATTAAATACTTAATGAATTAATGAGTCGGTTTAAACCACCCGACCCCCCTTAATAATGTGCGGAGCCGCATGGTCAACCCACAACCCCCACACCTTATGCGGTTCAACATTTTTATCTCAACCATCCACGACTCTTATAAACTAAGGGTTAGCCGTGGGTCCTCCTTTCCTTGATCGCGACTTTTCACAAATAGCTTCTGGTGCATCGGGCGTGCCGCATCGTTATCCGTAAAGTTCCATGCCCAGCCTAAGCGTCGATCATCTATCAACAAGTAGGGAATTTCTCCTTTGCCTCTCTCTTTTGTGTATAATGCGGGGTGGGAATGTTTCTATTCTGTAGAATTGGATAAACCAGACCTAAATGAAGATAATGAACTAGATTCTATAAAGAAATGGGGGTTGTGATCGTTGATGTTTTTTATATTATGACCATCTTTCTGAGTTGTGATGGCTTACACGTTTCTAAAAATCGAGGCCGTTGGTGGTCGTTGTTTGTGTACTAATGAACTCCTGCTATTAAAAAGGATGCTGGTTAATCACGTACACCCGACTAAGTGAATTGAAAGCACTAGGATCAATCCTTCTGTGATAACCCCCGGTTAAAACACATGAAAATTGAAATCATGGAGTGTGTTAAGTCGTTTAAATATGAAAATACCGGCATGGCCCTGACTTGTGTTGATGGTGGTAGTTGGTTGTTTTCTTTTCGGGCCGATTGTTGGAAATGTGGGAGGGGATGGGATCCCCTGTATTATACTCATGGTGGTTGTGTGAGTTTGGGGTGGGATCCTCTGTTGTTGAGAACCAGGTGTGGGCGTTATGGTTGATGCTTGACTGTTTACTTTCCTGGACTTGTGCCTATGCTTGCTAGTTACCCAGTAGTGCTTAAACTTAAACATTATCATTGAACTTGAAACAACAATGGGAAAAATGGGTTTTGTTGGCGAAAGTCGTGACTTGGGACTTGGACGTAGTGGTGTTGTTTTCTGTAGACTGGTTAGAAAAACCTAGGCTTTGGGTGAGTGCTTGTTACCTATATCTATACTTGTAGTTTTGTGTTTCTTATTCGCGCCCATCGAAGTTGAGAACTTAGTGTCGAACACCCCCATTTCACGGGGGAGGGTGTTTTTCCCAACACTATTCTTAGTGGCTGGTTATTATCTCCTTTTCTGCTCCCTTTCCCAGATAGCCCAAGTATCTTCGAGTAGGCTGTGATGGACTGAGGTCCATTATTAGCCCAAGAACCTTCGGACGGGGTAGTGTGGTGGTTGGCCAGGTGTGTGCGGCAGGTGGTTTCCCAAGTGTCTTCGGGATGAGGCCCAGGTGTCTTCGGGCGTGGCATTGGATCCTTTAGCCCAGGTGTATTCGGGCGTGGTGGTTGTTGTTCTTGCCTAGGTGTTTGCAAACGTGGTTACATGTGACAGTTGTGGCCCAGGTGTGTGCGGGCGGGATTCAGTAGTGGGACTGTGTGCGGTTGTGGCCCAGGTGTGTGCGGGCGGGTGTGGCAGTGGGACTGCAGTGTGAATGGCGGGATTGGTCCGATGCGTAGGATGTCTCAATAACCAGTGGGAAAGTGGTGCGGGGTACCCAAACATAGATGTGCTATTATACTATATTACTTGACTTGCGTTATTTGTGGGAGTGTGCCTTAGTGAGGCTTGGGTGGATAGTTTACCTTGTTAGGTGTTTGGTTTACTTCTTTTCTCACGGGACTTTAGCACGTTTCCCCCACTTGTGCACGAGAGTATTTGGTTTTCCCTATTGAGTGTACTTGTATGCTCACCCTACGTATATAAAACTGCTTTCAGGTTTCTAGGAGGAATTTGGGGATTGCGCAGGACCTTACTAGCTCGGATCCTTGGAGCAGTTGTAGTTGTCATTTTCTTCTTTGGTACTTACCTTTGTAGACACCTTTTGCACCTTGTGGCTTTTACTTTTGAAACATGCATGTGGGAATGGTTTACTTTTGGCTTTACTTTTCTTTCTTCCTTGGTTTTGTTGGGTTTTCTTATTATTATCTCTCGATCCTATAAAATAAAAATGGTAATGCCTTCCATTTGTGTGAAATTTCCATACCCTTGGTGCTAGTCGCCACTCCGGGACCTATTGAAGGCGGGTTTCGGGGGTCATTATCTCTCCTTCAACTTAAATAAGGAAGGGCCTGACAATCTGCTGACCCTTCCCACCTTTTGGTGAAGGTGGGTCGTGACATTATAACTTTATCTTGATGCATTTGAAGCCAAATTAAATGAATAGTTTCAAAATTTTCATTAATGGTAATTTAACAAAATAATGTTTTATTAAATTATGTAAAGTTAATTAAAAAATTATGTTCCTCCATGTGAGTGTAATATGGTTTAAAAATAATAAATGGTCTGTATATTAGTAACTTTTCCATTTATAGTATCATTATTAACCCTTTGTGATTAAAATAGTGGTTACCATGGTTAAGGTCAAAAATAATTAACCAAGGGGTTAATGAAAAATATGGGGATTAGAATGATATGAAAAATTACCTAAATTTAATTGGATGATTTTATTTATATCATAGATACATTTTCTTCAAATTTATTATAATTTGGTTTTATTTGTAGGTATACTAGTCTTATTATATATTATTTTTTTTTAAAATTCTAAAAGTGACCCTCACCTCAATTATAAAAGGGCACCACTTCCTTCCCTTATTTACACCAATTTGAGCAATATTTACCAAAAAAATAATTCCAATTTATATTATAAATTTTTCTATACAAATTCTATAGGTGTTTTTCATCCCCAAATACCAAACCTAGGATCCTTAAGAGGAGATCCAAATGAGGTATTCCAAAGAAGAGGTAATCACTATAACTGATCACTTTCTTTTTTTACATTTTATTTTACCTCCACTAAATCTATGATATTTTTCATAAAATTGTAAAATAAGTATCCTATATATACTAAAATATTATCATTATTATTAAACCACCATTATCCACCCTATTTCCCATTAAATGGATGTGCAATAATTGCTCATGCGTACATATAGATTACCGTCTCCACATAGTGATATAATTCAATTTTGATTGCCATATTTTGTTGATAGAAATTATGATGGTTTTTATGTTTATATATTATATTTAAAACATAATTATACTTATGAAATAATAATATCATATCAACCTTATTATTTTTCAATCCTTTTGGAAACGATAATGTCACTCGTGCGTACGTGTAGACCACCACCTCTTTGAAGTGGCATGATTCAATTTTCATTTATATTTTAATTTGATAGTATTAAAGATGGATTTGATGAATATATATGATTTATATTATATACTAATATATATTTAAATGATACTAATTATATACATTTTATTCCATTCAATTCATTAAAAAATTGAAAACAATGTTCATGCGTACATACGACTTACTTTCTTTCAGAATAATGTAATTCATTTTATTTCTATAAATTTTATGGATTACTATAAATAAATAAATATAAAATGAATAAATATTATATTTATATCATTATTAAAATTATGGAGATTATAGAACTATAATTAAAGTACAAGGACCGAAACTACCGAACCAAAACATACAAGAAAAACAAAGCATCTATTACCCAAAATGAAGATTTTGGAAAATGAATTGTTAATAAATGGATGAAAAAATACTATAAGTAATTAATAAATGGAATGATACATATGATTATGGTTTTGTATTATATTTATAATAAATCTAACATTATTATACAGGTGGTTATAATTAATATGAATGAAGTCAAACCTGAGGTAAGTGTTTCTCGACTCACTTTTACTTATCTAGATCATATAATACATTCACCACTTATTTAATTTTCTTGGTGTATATAATTTTACATTAATATATTATACCATGAATATATTTCTCTTAATGGTATTTAAATTTTTATTTTATTTTATTTATTTTATGGGGTAGATGATTAAAAAAACCAAGTGATAAGGGTTTATTTCACAACCACATCATTGTTCAAGATTTTATATTTTTAAGTCTCACGTGAGGAATATTTCTCTTCTATGTGCAAGTTTTGTAAAAATATTTTTAAAAAATTGTTTTACTATTCTACAATAATTATTTAATTTTATTCTTTTTACCTTTTTTTATTTTTTTTAAAATTATTTAAAAGGAAATTTCTTATCGTTTTATGAACAAGGTACTTTTTGACTTTTCTTACAAAAGTGTGAAAGGAAAGTTTTTTAACTTAGACGGAATGAAAATAATTTTTTTCCATAAATATGACTCAATGCATTAAAAATTCTTTTACAATTTTATTATATTATTTTAAAAGAAAATTATTTTTTATTACATGTGCAGTTTTTAGATTTTAAAAATTATTTTCAAAGTGAAAGGTGTATTTTTCTCAAGAAATGTTCCAGTAATATATTTTAACAATTTTCATCTATGTCAACATACTTTGTTGAAAATTATATTTAGGATGTAATATAATTATACCATTAATCATATTTCTTTTGATGGTTTATGATTCTTTTGATTAGGGAAAGAGTTGATATTCTTTATAACTAGTTCTTCCAATAAGAACAATTATTGATTTTGTTAAGGAATGTTGATTCAGTTGTATTATTTATTCATATGAGGAATGTATTGGATTGAGTAAGTGATGAAAAGGGCCATATATGACCCCTAAATTCATTGTTAGGTCACACGAGACATACTATATGGAGTTTTATCCTAGGTCTTACCCATTTGTATAGATGTCATGGTACAAGTAATTAATGGTATTTTGAGATGTCTTCGTCAAGGCCTATAAAATAAGTTTAAGATGTATAGAATTATTACTGAATGTCCCAAAGGCCTTGAATTTTTATTTATTTTTTATAATACATTTTTTAAATGGTTTGATAGGGAACTCTTAGATGACCCATATGCCCTGTGGAATATGGTCCAGTACATGACCCAAAGGCCCAGAGGCACAAATTCCCAATACATGACCTGAAGGACCAACTAAAACACACTATAAATTACCATCCCTAGTATCTATACAACTTAAGGAACCTATTTTTCCACCTCACATTGCTGATCATCTATCATTTCCCCATGCATAGTTTATCAGTGCCTAGTACTGATGGTGATTGAAATACCCTCTTATTCTTTCAATACGATTAATTATGATTTGTTGACTACTACTCGCTCTAAATCCCCTTCTAGAAGCTACTCTGTGTCCTTCTTGGGTTTCTCTATGGTACCTATGGCCCAGAGGCCCTGTATCCCCAAGGCCTTGGGTGGCCCTAAGGGAATGTGGCCCGTTGGACTAAACTAATTAATAGTTCCAGCTGCTATAGTATCGCTACAGTACATGCTATAGTACTAATACAGTTACCCATAAATATTCCTCCACCATAATTTGATCTTAGGTTTTATGTTGGATTATGGGCTGTGTTAACCACACAACTACTACCACAACTGCATTTCAAATTATGCATTCCATCATTATGAAATTCATTATTGATGCCCATGTGATTATTTTATTAGTTTTAATATCCATGGATACTTTTTGATTTTATGTGATTCTTTATATGAATTATTTGATCATACATTATTCCTTCTATATTATGCTCATGTTATTTTTTTAATTCAAAATTCTTTAGTTATTTAATTTTTCATATTTTTTATTCTTATCTATTCATGAAATATTTTGATGTGTGTATACCCTTATCGAGCATATGAGTTCACTAATTTATTATGTTTGATTTTACCTAGTATTACTTGACATTTTTTAATTTATAAAAATAGATACACTAAGAGTAATAGTGTTGTTCTCAAACAAAACACTTTTTTATTTTATGTTATTAAAATATAATTTGAATTTATAGTAAGTATCTAGTTTACAAAGACTACTAAACAATTAAGTTATTTGAGATGTGATTTATTCTATCTAGATCCAATGTAATAAATTAACCATTGAATATAAGATATCGGGGTTTGGGTCTTCACAATAATACCATCCTTTCAATGTTTAAGGTGTATACCAAAGTAGATTTTTTAATGAATATGTATAAATCTTAACGGGTACTTTCAATTTTATTCTTTATTATACCTCATATAAATCTATGGTATATATTATAATTAATTAATTTATCATATTAAATATTATCAATTTCTATTATGATTATTTATCAACCATTTTACACCTCCTTTCCACCAATGGGGAAATAAAAGTATTTCTTGTTTATACATGTGGACTTCTACCTCCACATAACAATATAATTCATTTTTCATCACCATCATTCATGGTTCGTAATTATAATGGATTTAAGTTTTATATATGATGTTAATAATATAATTATGATTTTTTATTTATAATAACTTATCTACATTATTACCATTCTAATCATTATAAAAATATAGCATCATTCTGGTGTACATGTGGACTACCACCTCCACACAGTGATGTGATCAATTATTCATCATCGCTTTATATGAATAATTATAAAATTGTATATGATGAATAAATATGATACTTATATCATGATTATGTTTTTACATATGATTAAACAATGACCAAGGTAAAAGTTCTAGTACCATTGAACTGAAACATACATGCAAAATGTGATAGTTTTCACTCGAATGTTAATATTAATGAAGAAATTGTTAATAAAATGATAATTATAAATTATAAAGGAATTTAAAATAGTTATGTGTGTCTGAATATGGTTCTAGAATATATTTATAATAAATTTAAATTTATTATGTATTTTATTTTAATTCATACAAAGCATGAATGGGATTGAGGTAAGGGTTTATGTTGTAATATCAATTCTTTTAAATATTATAAATTCTAAAATTCCATTGATCAAAATTATATATATTTTATCCTTTAAAACCCATATATTTTTCTTATACAATTATTATTTCTATATTTTTTATGTATTATTACCATTTTACACTCTTTGGTAATTAAAAATATCAAGAATTTTTTTAATGAAAAGATGACCATATTTCCTCTTTGGTTGATGAACATTATCTTCCATGTCCATGCTCTCAAAAAAATATGAAATTTATTACATACACATTAAAAGTTTAAAAAATTTCAATTTCACTAACTTTAAAAATATTTACAAAGCCTAAAAAGGAATATTTTTAATGAAATACATTTCTGAATAAGATGTTTTTGACTTTTTACAATGACGTGAATGAATTTTTTTCTTTAATGTACACATAATGAACAAATTTTCATGTTATCATTACCATTATTTTCCTTGAATCTTCCTTTAAAAGTGTCCTGGTTACTTTTCAATGATTTTTTTACATAATATTTTGGATTTTTTAAATTTTAAATAATTTATCTCAAAATATAAAGGGTATTTCCCCCAAAAATATTCCAATTATCTTTTAAGGTTAGTTTTTATCAATTATAATATAATTTTATATTACATATAAATTTCTGGGGATATTATCAAATGATTCAATAATTATTCTTTATTTGGATGGTATATTATTATGAGGATGAGATGTTTATAAAACTGGTTTATTTTTAATGGGTAATGATATGATGAAATGATGAAATATTTATGAAACATTTCCCCTTTCCATGCATTATGGTATAAAGATATGATGAATGTTTTATGGTCTTATGGAACAGAGATGAATGAATTATGATTATGTGATATGTAGTCTTAGAATTATTTATCCCTCTAACGCGTTGGGTAAATATGGATATCTAATGAGATAATAAATACTAGAATGGGGAGTGAACCTTGTTTGGAAAGTGAATTTCTATATTATAATTGTATTGCGAGTAAACATTGACCAAGGAAATGATAGAATGGGGAGTGAACCCAATCCACTATGAAAGAATTGGCAGTGATCATTGAATAAGAAAATATATTTCTATGCTTATGTGAATTCCAAAAACTTATTTCTTATGATTATAATATTTTCTCATTGACCCTGATCGATTATTGATGATTTTGAATACATATGATTTATTAGTTTTTTTTTGTGAAAAATCCTTGTGTCATGATTTATGGTTAATGTTCTTAGACTGACTAGGTGTGTTTATTGTAAGTTGTGATCATGTTCTTATAACATTATTATTATCTTATTTTTACTTATGATCATTAATTTATATCTATTTTTTTACCTTTAATGATAATTTGGGCTCACCCTTTCTTATGTTTCATTTACCCAAGTTATGAAGAATGGATTTAAGTAGGGTATGTCAAAGATGTTTAATATGTGAAAAGATATTTGTGTGTGATATTCAAGATCATTCAAGAAATAAGATGATTATATTTCTAGCCTCCAATGTCACCAAACCTTTAAATTCTACCAGCATGTATTATTGTGAAATGCATTTATTATTCATCTAAAATATTTCAATATTAATCTATGAAATTATTGGTTCTCCTCAGTTGGTATCAGTGATATAGTTTTGTTAATATTTAGAGATTAGGGTTATAAATAATTATAGAAAACTATAAGGGGAAGTATAACTATAGGATATTGATGTTGCCTTATTTTTACACAATTTTCCACATCTTTTACTTTAATATTTAACAATTTAATTAATTAATTATTTACTTTTTATTAAGTAATGATACTTTTTTATTTTTATATTAATTTTTTTACTAATAAATGTTTTATAATTAAATGTGTTATTTTAGAGTTTTATGTAATTAACTAATGACTTTCTTTAATTTAATAAGTTTTATAAATTATTTTTTAGTTTATAAGTATGATTGATTTATTAAAATTTGACATTCTTATTGTTTAATTAATTAACCTAATTATTTTCGTTTAATTAATAAATTCATTACTTCAACTTTTAATCTTTTAACTTTATCTTTTTAAAATTTAATAACTTTATCAATTAAAATTAATAACTTTAATTAATTTTAAAACTTCTAATTCAATTTATTAATTATTAATTAATTTTGATTTATAATTGTTTAATTTAAATTCACTTTCTATTTATATTAAACTTAATGATTTGTAATCTAAGTGTCAATTTAGTTTTAATTTAAGTTTTATAATTTGATGATTTTATAAATTAATTTATGTTTTATTTGTTTTATAAATTTCTTTAATTTTATTAGTTTAACAGTTTTCAATTATTTTAGATAGTTATTGTTTTAAAATAATTATTTTGTTTAGTCTTAATTTTGGTTTTAATGTATTTTTAATTTTTCTTTGTTTTTCAGTGTACCAGTGGAACAACTAATTCCTTATACTGATTCATTCATAGTTCCACCGTCAAACTCCTTCTACTATCCCACTGGTTCCTTCATTTAGGGTGCCACCGATTCTCACCTTCTTCTTCACACGGGTTTCACCCCTCTACTTTTCCACCATTTCCCTTGGCACCATTTTCTTCAGACTACTAAGGCACCACACTTCAGCCACTGTTTCTCATCCTCTTTCACAAACTGGTGCCACAACACTTCTTCCACCGTAACCCTTAACCGATGCCACTGTAATCCATGGCACCATAAACTATAATTCCACTATTTTCCACCGTGGCTCTGCCTCATGGTATCACCCCTGCTCAACCACCTATGCCACCATAAGACACCCCATAACACCTCTACTATCAGCTTCACGTCGACATCCCTACTTCAACCCTTGTAATCGATCCATATCCCTATTTCAAATCATGACAATGACTTCTTTAACTACATTCAAGCACAAACTAGAATACACACATTCAAATCCAGATCCAGATTCATCTCAAATAACCAAACATTTCGAACCAGTTTTTCACTAATCAAAAAATCATGTCACCATATCAAGATGCTGAGGTTAGACACATTGTAGCATTCATTGAATCCACCATTGGGTCAAAGCCATAGCAGTCCGAGGTCGATCTCTGAGATGCGTTGCTGAAGATGAACAATCTGCTGGATTTGATCCATTGACACAGAGATTTTAGTCACCGTCCGAGATCCTCTATTTGGTGTTGAGACTGAGACCGACACTTGTTCTTCAGGAGGAAGACAAAACTGGGGTGCTTCTCTTTCATGGAGAAGGAACTGGAGACACCCCATCCCCATGCGCCGAATTGGGGGGGGGAGAATAATAGAATAATAAAAAAAAACAAAAAACAAAATAAATAATAATAAAAAAATAAATTAATAATTAATAAATTAAATTAAACTTATATTTAAATAATATTAAATAATTATTATAATATATAATTGTTATAATATTAATAAATAAATAAGTTATAAAATAAAATATAAGACAAACTAATAAGAATTTTTAAAATTGATATATAAATAATAAAAATTTATAAATAAAATTATTTATTAACTAAAATAAATATATTAACACTTTAATTATAATTTAATTTCAATAAAAAATATAATAATTATATAAATTAATTAATTGATATTAATATAATTTAAGAATTTAATTAAGTTATTCTAACTTATTATTAATAATAAATACACTAATTAAATAACTTAATTATTAATAATATATTAATAAATTAATAGTTTTATTTAATTAAAGATTTCATAACGAATTAATTATCATAATAATAATATTTAATAATAATGATAAATTAATATATTTATTAATTAATTTTAATTACTTTTAAATAAGTATTATAACATTAGACTTAAAAATAACTATTATTTAAATTTCTCCATTTTTTAACTATTTTATTTTGTTTTAACTTTGCACATTCACAAAAGATTCAAAATTATATCCGGGTTCACTCAACAGACTTACTGGAAGTTAGTTACCACGGAAAAACTAGCGGGACATGCCAATCATGAAAAACACATGTGTGCGATGCATAAGTGAATGATATTTGAAGTTGGTGAAAAATATGGGGTGACATGTAGGAGATGACAGGAAGTTTAAAGGGTTAAAGCAGAGAGAGAAGAGAGGCCTATAATTCTGATTTTCCATGAACACACCATATTTGAGAGTGGACTCCCGAGAGCAGCACTAGAGATGAGTTGGAGGCCAAGGATCCTGAGAACAGAGCTGTGTTTGGGGTGTTCTTCTTCCTTATGTCCTTAAATTTTGTACTATGTTCTTGGATTTTTTCACTGATTTAATTAATATGATCGTAGAATTAGATCTTAGTTCGAGAATCTGATTCTATTGGGTTTTATACTAAGATCTCTTCACATCTTTTCATTTTTTAGTATCATAATCAATCGACGAGATAGAATTATGATTCTGTTTTCAATTGTTCACTCCTCAAATTTTATTTCAAATTCATAATTCAATATCGACTGGAGAGGTTGATCTTGGATGTTTGTTTTATCAAAGATTTAATGTCTTTAACATTGGTAATTTTATGGTGATTTTATTTCTAATTGTTACCTTTTTCCAAATCTCTAGTAGTTAGATTAAGTTTGGTGTGGTGAACTCCATTACTTATTCTTCTGCTTGTTGAATTTCCCAGTGGGGGAGATTCCTCAGTAATTCATTGAGGATTGATACAATAAAAATTTGTGAGGAGGTCAACATTTTATCTGGTAGTTAGAATTCCCGAGTATTACAGTCGATCATTGTTCCTTAGCCTTCACTGCTTATACATTAAATCATTGTATTTCATTATTTTTTCATCATTTTTGTATAAGATTTAGTTACTTTGTAAAAAAACATGTTTCATTATCTTTTCTATAGTTCATAATTTTAAAAAAATATATAAAATGTAAGAATATGTTCACTTTATCCACTACCAACAATAGTGGAGTATATTTTTGATTTAAACCTTAGATAACTCACCTACATTCCCTTGGGTTCAACCCTGCACCACTAGACTAGTGTAGGATTATAAATAATATTTTAAGGGCCATGAAGACCTCTATCCACATCAAAATTTGGCAATATTGCTGGGGAAGGCACGTGCTAAGATTCTAGGGTTTTAATAATAAAAACAAAAACACATAAAAAAACTGCTTTGTAATTTGTGAATTGTATCTACTTCTTGGGCTGTTTTTGAAATTTTTCATCAACTGTGATGCTTTGTGTGTTTAATCTCATTTGATTCCTTAAAAATGGAACATTATGATGTCTAGAATCAGAAACTTGATCCATTTTGTGTATGTTGTGGCTATTATGGACACACTGCAGGGAAACATGAATACAACCAGCCACAAAAAAACTGCTCACCTTAAAGAGAATGAATGTATTGAGCCCAGCCCTGACACCCTAACTAAACTTTAACCAATTGAAATCAAAATGGATTCTATGGAGGATGATTTGGATTCTTTGTTTAATAAAACCCATGATATTCAAGTTAAATACTCTCAAGAGAAATATCAAAGACTTACAAGATTATAAAACTTGATATTGGAATAACAACATAGGGTTAAAGAACAAGAATAATTTGGAGAAAAAGAAAAAGAAAATGTTAATAAAATATTTGAAAATAAAGTTGAAGAGGAAAGTGATAGTGAAACTATGCCGCACATTTTTCTATGAAAATTATGATTCTATTGAACAAAACATGGAAATAACTAACTCATTGAATAAATAAAATAACATTTAAAATTCCATAAAGAACTTTAATGAAGATGAGTTGAACAATTCTGAAGATGAATTGAAACAGATTGAAAAGGAATTCCAATTTCTATTAATAATTCCCACATTGGAGAAATATCACTATTTTAGATGTTTTGAGAATGAATTCACTCTGGTTGAAGTCAAACATGAAACTAAAAACTTGAATTTTAAAAACTCTTCAATCAATTTTTCTGACTTTGTGAATACTGAACCTAAACTAGAAATGGGAAACACTCTGGAAGAGAATTTTAAACTGGATAACATGGAATATTATATTTAAAAAAAAATTAAAAACCACTCTTCCATGTTTTGAAACTGTAAACCCAATAATTTCTGGAATTTTTGTTGATGAAGAAGTTTAGGTAGTGTATTTAGAGAGAATTTTGATTAATTAGATTTCACTGCCTTGTTTACATAGTAATCACTTTTCTAAAACTGTGTGTACTGAAATGGAAAGTTGTGTTGTCATTCATGAGGAAAACTATTTGAACCTGAAGAGTATGGAATTTAAATTTATTAAAGTTGAATTCAATATTATTCCCCCGGATTTGGACTTTCTGGAACACGTTACAGACATTGTTTTATAAAGTGATCCTTTTAAACATGAACTTGAAGTAAAGGGTGAACACTCACCGGATTCAAGAAGAATTTATTTTTTTTAATCAGTTGATGTTAATTATATTTTAACTAATGAGGATATTTTGAAAGATATTTACAACATTGTTAAACCTGAATCTGATACTGGTCAAATAAATTCTCTTCCTTGTCTTTCACTTCAATCCTCAACTGAGTCGGGTGCAAAATATATTCCAGATATTGATAGTAGTTTAAGGGGGAATTTATCCTTGAGTTCCAATGTTTGTGATTCTGTTAATAACTCTATTGAATCCTTTCTTGAACAAACTATTTATTATTCACCCATAATTACCCTTGAATTTAAATCCGTTAATGTTAAGGTTGAGAGAGATAACTGTGAGGACAATGTCACATCCTTTGAAGCATCTAATTCATTGTTTTCTTTACCTAAAAATGTTAATTTAGTCAAATATAAAACTAATCTGGAAGTTGATAGCATCATGTACCGAACTGTTAAAGGGTGATACTTAAATATTTTTGCAGCTTATGAGAATTTGTTTTTAGTTTACATAAGCTTAGGATCCCACAATTTTCATTGTTCTGTTAAAAACATTTGGGCCAAATACATGTGGTGGTTCCTATTAATAAAAACACATCCACAAAGTGACTACAGTTAGTTTCTAGGTGAGTCTTGCTGAGGACTATAAACCTAGCGCTGCATGAGAGACAACCCATGGTTTTGTTTGTTTCCAATAAAACACAAAAAAATTGTACTTAAATAAAGTCTAAATGAAGACTAAAAACTCAATGATTTATGGGAGTCAACCCATGTTCTTTCTTTTGTGTTTACTTTTGTTCCTCTTTTTGTTTTAATTTGAATAAATTGATGTTGTGTTTTCCTATATATTTTCTATCTAAACTAGATATTTGTTCTTGGTTTACATTCTCTGTGTTTTTAGGATGCTATTGGTGTTATCAAAATGGAGTGTAATTCCCATGTTGGATATTTATTTAGACAAACCTATTCAGGGAATTTTCTTAATTTTTTTATTCTTTTTTATGATCCTTTCACTTTAATAAAAAATTCACTTATAAGTCACAATTTTAATACTACCAATGAGTCACTAACTCACCAATTCACCTGATCCACCAATATGCATTGGTAGTACTATCGGTGACTCATTGGTGGCAGTGTTGGAGAGCCTCTTAAAAAAATATATGGTATGTCTTGCGTACTTAAGAATTTTTTTTCTTCTTGTCACTTTGCTGTAAAAATTTTCTGTACATGTCACTTTGTTGTACAAGAAAATCTGCATGTTTTTCTTTGCTTAGAATTGAATTCCATTGATTTCTAAAACCCATTCACTACATGAAATTAAGTGTGGGGGGATACATATAGGTTGGTACATGTGTTTTTGTTGAATCAGTATTTCTAATGGGTGTTAGGAATGCTTGTTTATGATTTATTGAACATCCAATTGAATCTTATTTTTTGAATTTCCTTACACCCAATTCACTCGGCTCTCACAAGTTACATTCCATTTTTGAACATTAATGGTAAATGTGTGTCACTAGAGTTAAATGTTAATTCATGAACTTGTTTTAGAACATATTTTAAATTAATCTTTGTGGTAGAAAATGTTTTTTAACTTTAAAGAGATACTTTATACATGTCATAAATCAATTAAATTGAAAATTTTGTTTCAAACTTAAACTGTCAAATTGTTCTTCTCCATATTTGGAATTCAAATTCGGGGAAAAAGTTGGGTTTTAAGTGTGGGGGAGGGGGTCAATTTTTGACTGTGATAAATTGTGATTAATTTTAATCTCATCAATTCCCACTACAACTTAAATATTTTTATAAAAAAATGGTTAATTTTTTTTCAAAATTCTTAGACAATTTTAGGTTGTACACTATTTCAAAAATGGGTCTTGCCTAAGGAAGTACCATGATGTCAGTTAAGATTTTTCTTGAATATGAAATTATTGAGGTTGAATGATTGCTAAGTGGTCTTTCTTAATGGTTTTATGAGATCTTGGTATTGTACTAATTTTAAGAGTGATTTGGGTAACCTGTTAGTGGTGTTATGATCATAACCCTTAGAACTGGAAGTTTGATTTTGATCATTGGGGACATTTTTTAATTATTTATTCAAAGTAATTACCTTAGTGAGACAATGCAAATGGTTTTTATAAAAATCTTTTGAAACTAGAGTAAGTTGGGCATCTAGGATCCCATGGTGAACCTCTGAGACCCTATATGTTGGGTGAGTTTCTGTTTACTATAATCCCTATGTACACTTTGAATAAGTGCACATGCACAATGCTTAGCACAAGATACATGCCAGGGAAATTATTTAATGAAGTGTCCAGGGTTAAAAATGAGTTCATTAAGGTGAGGGGAATGATGAATGTTGGATGAAGAAGGGGTCAACATGTTTATAGGTGAGTCATTTTAGTTGTATCATTAATGTGATTCAAAAAAAATTATTTTTTTAACCTAGGTGATGAGTCAAAATACAAAGTTCATATGGTTAATTTTTTATTCCACTGTTGTTTTACCTCTTGTCACTCTTGGAATTAGAACTTGAGTTTAGATTTAAATGAATCACTAAGTAGTATCACATATGAGGCTTGACATCTTCATTTTTAGATGATTCATACTTTTCAAGATTACCCTTTGAGTATTTGTTCTAAGAAAGACTAAATTTGAACAATTAATTTTCTAAAGCCTATTGACATGTTTTTTTCCTTGGTTTCAAAATGATCAACATGTTAAATTTTGACCTAAATCATAAACATACTTCTATTTTCAAGGATAATAAAGCATGGGACAGTTTTTGGAAAAACAATTCTAAGTGTGGGGGAATTTTATGTGGCATAAGTTTTACAAAATTTGCCACATATTTTACTTTAATAATTAATAATTTAATTAATTAATTCTTCACTTTTTATTAAATAATCATAATTTTGTATTTTTATATTAAAATTTTTAACTAATCATTTTTTATAATTAAATGTGTGATTTTATTATTTAAAGTAATTAATTAATCACTTTCTTTAATTTAAAAAGTTTTAAAAATTATTTTTTAGTTTAGCAGTACGACTGATTTATTAAAATTTGACATTCTTATTATTTAATTAATTAACCTAAGTATATGCATTTAATTTATTAATTCATTATTTCAAATTTAAATCTTTTAACTTTTTATTTTTAACATTTAATAACTTTATCAATTAAATTCAATCACTTTACTTAATTTTAATACTTCTAATTGAATTTAATAATGATTAATTAATTTCAATTTATAATTGTTTAATTTAATTTAACTTTATATTTATATTAACATTAATGATTCTTAATCTAATTGTCTATTTAATTTTAATTTAAGTTTATAATTTGATGTTTTTATTAATTAATTTATGTTTTATTTTTTTTATAAATTTATTTAAGTTTATTAGTTTTCAATTATTTTAGTTAATTCTTACTTTAAAATAATTATTTTGTTTAGTATTGATTTTAGTTTTAATCTATTTTTAATTTTTCTTTGTTTTGTAGTGTACCGATGTCACAACTAAATCCACACATCACTTTATTCACAATGCCATCGTCAAACCCCTTCTGGTGTCCCACTAGTTCCTTCATTCATGGTGCCATAGGTTCTCACCTTCTCCTTCATACTGGTTTCACCCCTCTTCTTTTCGACTGTTTCCCTTGGCACCATTTTCTTCATACCACTATGAAACCATACTTCAGCCAGCGTTTCTCATCATCTTTCACAAATTGGTTAAAAACACTCCTTCCATCATAACCCGTAACCAGTGACATCATAATCCATGGCACTACAAACTGCAATTCCACTATTTTCCACCATGACTTTGCCTTATAGTATCGCCTCTTATCAATCACCGGTGCCACCGGAAGACACCGCATAACACCTCTTCCATCAGCTTCATGCTGAAATCCCACCTTCAAGCCTTGCAATCGATCTATATCCCTATTTAAAATCAAAACCCGGAATTCTTCAACCACATTCATGCACAAATTCAAATCCACACATTCAAAGCCAGATCCAGACTCATCTCAAATACCAGAACATTTTGAACCAGTTTTTCCCTAATCTAAAAATCCTTTCACTAGGTCTGGAAGCTGAGGCCAAACACACCATAACATCCACTGAATACACCATTGGGTTGAAGCCACAACAGGCCGAGTCTGGTCTCTTAGATGTGTTACTAAAGACGAGGAATCCACTAGATCTGAGCCATTCCATCCAGAATTTCAGTCATCATCTGAGATCCTCTGTTCAATGTTGAGACCGAGATCGACGCCTATTCTTTGGGAGGAAGATGGAGTCGTAGTGATTCTCTTTCATAGAGAAGGAACCGAAGATCCCCCTCCCTGTGCACCGAATTCAGTGGGGGGGGGGGGAGAAGAATAGAATAATAAAAAAACAAAAACAAAATAAATAATAATATAAAAATAAATTAATAATTAATAAATTAAATTAAACTTATATTTAAATAATAATAAATAATTATTATAATATATAACTATTATAATAATAATAAATAAATAAGTTTTAAAATAAAATATAAGACAAACTAATATGAATTTTTAAAATGAAAATATAAACAATAATAATTTATAAATAAAATTAATTATTATCTAAAATAAATATATCAACACTCTAATTATAATTTAATTTAAACGGAATAAATATTCAAATTTAATTAATAATGTAATTGATATTAATCTAATTTTAGAATTTAATTAAGTTATTATAACTAATTATTAATATTACTTGCACTAATTAAATAACTTAATTAATAAAAATAAATTAAAAAAATAATTTTATTTAATTAAAAATTTAATATCAAATTAATAATCAAATTAATGATATTTAATAATATTTATCAATTAAGATATTTATTAATTAAATTTAATTACTTTTTAATAAGTATTATAGCATTAGACTTAAAAAATAATTATTATTTAAATTTATTTGTGTTTTAACTGTTTTATTTTGTTTTAACTTTGCAGGTTCACAACAGAGTTGAAATTATGTCTAGGTTCACTCAATGGACTTACTCAAAGTTAGTTTCAAGGGAAAAACTAGCGCGACATGTCAGTCATGAAAAAACGTACGTGTATAGTGCATAAGTGAAGGATATTTGAAGTCGATGGAAAACAAGGGGTGAAATGAAACAGATGATAGGAACTTTAAAGGGTTAAAGTAGATTAGGAAGAGAGGACTCTCATTATGATTTTCCATGAACACACCAGATTCGAGAGATTACTCCCGGGAGTAGCATTGGAAACGAGTTGAAGGCCAAGGAGCCTGAGAGTAGAGCAGTATTTGGGGAGTTCTTATTCCCTATGTCCTTAATTTATGTACTCTATTATTGTATGTTTTTCACTTCTTTAATTAATATGATCATAGAATAAGATCTTAGTTCAGGAATTTGATTCTACTAGGTTTTATTCTAAGATCTATTCACATATTTTAATTTTTTAGTATCATAATCTATCGATGAGATAGAATTATGATTCTCTTTTCAATTTTTCACTCTTCAACTGTTCTTTCAAATTCATAATTCAATATCAACTAGAGAGGTTGATGTTGGATATTTTTTTATCAAAGAATTAATGACTTTAACATTGGGAATTTTACAGCGAGTTTATTTCCATTTTTTTACTTTTTGTAAATCTCAAGCAGTTATATTAAGTTTGGTGTGGCGAACTCCATTACTTATTCTTCTGCCAATTTAATTTCCTGGTGAGAGAGATTCATCATCAATTCGTTGAGAATTTATACAATAAAAATTTGTGAGGAGGTCATACTTTTAACTGGTAGTTATACATCATGAGTATTACAATGAATCATTGTTCCTTAGCCTTTTATAAATATATTTTAGTTCACTTTATTTCATTATTTTTTTCATCATTATTGTATAATATTTAGTTACTTTATAAAAAATACTTGTTTCCTTATCCTGTCTGTAGTTCATCATTTATAAAATAAAAAATTTAAAAAGTAAGAAGATGTTAACTTCCTAGACTACTGAAAATAGTGGATTATATTTTTTATTTAAGCCTTAGATAACTCACCTACCTTCCCTTGGGTTCGACCCTGCACCACTAGACTAGTGTTGGTCTATAAATAATATTTTGAGTGCCGCGACGACCTCCAAACACATCAGATATCAACCCAAATCTTTGGTATTATAGAGATTATATATTTATACTAGAAAATAAATCCTTGTATATATATTGGAAAGTGGATTGGTTGTGGAATAAATGAACCTATGGGTGACAACTATGAAAGGGGTAGATTTAGTACTATCTTGATCATCACTGGTAGAAACTAAGAATACACACTTGGAAAGGTACTTCTAGTGCATATGCTTGTGTTAATTCACATTTTATTTATTAACCATTATGATGGATTTGAATAAATGATGACAATGAATATCCTAAGATAAACCTATGGTTTAATATATTGAAAATAAGGTGTCATGATTTAGACTTACCATGAATAGTTTTTCATGATCACATGATTATTCATAATGATGTTTTTTCTCACACTTTGTTTTTTTATCTTATTCAATATATCGACCTAGGAGGAATTGTATTAAAATTGAATGTGATAAGAAATTCAATGACCATCATCACGAGAAACCAAATTAAATAGAATATGTGATTCCAAATATTATGTATAAGATCATTCAACTCACTTAAGCAATGAATGGTAAGTTGAATCATATTTATACTCTTAACAATAAAAGGAATGACCAACTCTATATTGATTCGTCCATACATTAATTTACACTTTCAATCAATGGATACCTCGATCAACTAATTCTTGATTAATCAATCAGTAAAACTAAAAATATATTTTTTGTAATTCAATTTTTGAAACCTAAATAACTTTTCCTAACTCTATATCATTTGGATAGTGAAGTAAATAAATGGTGGAATCTTATCAAGAATATGTGAAATAGGAGAAAATTAACTCCATGACACGGGAAGAGTTTAAGAAGTTATTTTTAAATAAGTATTTTTCCAAAAATATTCATAAAAATATTGAAATGTAATTTTTAGAACTAAATAATAAGGGTGAGGAATCCATTATTACCTATGAGAAAAATATCACTATAATTTAAAGGTATGCTTACAATTTTATCATCGATTTTAAAACCGTAGTTGACCAATTATTTAATGTCCTAAGAACAAGTATATAAAATAACTTTTCTATAAGATACATTGTTAGATATGAATAAATCATTCATTATTTTATCAACCAGTAATTGTAAATTAGAGTAAATTATAGTTCTCATGGTTTGGGGGATAAAAAGATAAAGATGAAATTTTGGGGAAATTTTTATAATAAAACCCATAGAAGAAAGAAAATTAATTTTTCCTTCTTATCATAATTATAGATGGAATCATGGAGGAAAATTTCTTAAGGGGTCTGGTAAATGTTTTAACTTTCAAAAATATGTTCATCAAGAAAATTAATACTGAAGTGATGTGAAGTGGCCAATCAAAGAAAGGAATTGTAAAAAATTTCACCCAAATGTTCCACCCAGACTCCAATTCTATAATTTAAAGAAGTGTGTTAATTATTCTAACATGTTCATGAATTATTGAGTTAATGGTAAAAAACATCATCAGAAACATCTTAATCCTAGAGATAAAGGGAAATCTCATGTGATCACATCTACTGAAGTGGGTCTTGAGAAAAAAGTGGTGAAATTTACACTTACCATACACTCTATAATTGTAAAGTCTTTCTTTGATTATGGATCTTACCACTCTTTTATATATAAATAATTTTATAACTTTATTACTTCACCACCTCAAGGTTTAGATGTTAAGTTAGCAGTAAAAACACATAATGGTACAATGATCATATCTCAAGTCTATAGATCCTATGAAATAGATGTTTTTGGGAAGGTGCTTTCTAGAATTTTTTTTATTATCACACTAGTTTACCTTGATGTTATTTTGGGAATGGATTGGATCTATCTATGTAGATACCATATCAATTTATGAGGAAAATAAGTAATTTATGATATTCCAAATCAACCTATGATCATCTTTTGGTGTGAGTATGAATGAAAATTCCTAAGGGAAGTTACTTCCATTGTATGGTTCTCACTATCTTTTCATGAGGGATATTTACCTAAAATTGATATGAATAAAATTAAAATTGAGGATATTCCAATTTTTCATGATTATGTAGATTTATTTCCAAAACACTTTCCTAGTATTCCCCCTAATCTTGATATTGAGTTTTAAATAGAACTCGTAATTATTATTACACGTATTTCTAAGACTCCATATAGAATGAACCAAACTAAGAATAAGTAATTGAAGAAGAAAATCTAGGAGAATCTTGATAAGGTATACATATCACTATTGTTTTATTAATGTGTGTACCTATTCTTTTTGTTAATAAAAAAGATGGTTCCATTCGTATTATAATTGATTATTGAGAACATAATAAGAAAATTTTCAAGAAAAAGTATCTAATACCTTATGTTTATGACTTTTTTGATCAAATGTGTGAAGATAAATATTTTCTATGATTGAACTTTATTCTGGATATCATCAATTGAGGGTCAATAAATTGGGTATATCCAACATATCTCTCTATATAATGTATTCTCATTAAGAATTTATAGTGACAACCTTTGTAATTAAAAATTACCATTCTATCTCCATGGATAAAATGGATATAGTATTTAGTTATTACATTGATCATTTTTTTGTAGTATTTATAAATGATATTATTATAAATTTGAATATAAAGGAAGGTCATGAAGAATTTTTTAGGATTGTACTCAAGACCCTTAGGAAAGATAAGTTTTATGTTAAATTCACCAAGTGTGAATTTTGGATATATAAAGTAACATTATTGGGTACTATAATATAAAGTGATGGTATACCGGTGGATCATTCAAAGATAGATGCTATTGAAAAATGGACCAAACCAACTATAGTAACCAGGATCTATAGTTTTCCTTGGTTAGAAGGATAATAATGATGCTTTGTGAGATATTTCTCATAGCCATCTAATCCAATAACTAATTTAACTCAGAAGGGATCTGAGTTCCTTTGGATAGATGAATGTGATAAAAACATCAAATAACTAAAAACAAGGTTGTTTAGTGAACCTATACATACACTATGCTATAGTGGAGAAGGTTTTTCAATCTCTAGTTATGAATAAAATAATATACTATGATGAACCCTCATGTGAAATGATATGGTGATTGATTATTCTTCACACTAATTGAAAATTCATGAAAAAATTACCCAACCCATGATTTGGAGTTAACAATAGTAATTTTTACACTAAAAATATCAAGAAATAATCTTTATGGAGAACAGTGTAAAATATATATTGATCTTAAAATATTGAAGTATATATTAATGCGTAAATAGTTGAATATGAACTGTAGGAGATGGTTAGAGTTGATTAAAGATTATTACTGCTCAATACACTACCATCCTGGGAAGGGAATCAAGGTGGTCAATGCTCTGAGTTAGATAGTCCATGTTAGTATGTTCATTATGTGGATTAAAAAAGATGTAATATTTACATATTTAGAGAATATGAACCTTTAAATCATGAGGAAATGTGATAGATCATATCTTTCTTAGATGAATGTTTAACCATCTATCCATGTGAGGATTAAATAGGTATAGAAGGAGGATGTGGAATTGCAGAAGAAAGTGAAAATGTTCTGATATTAAACCATAATTGTTCTGGAATGATAAGGTTCAAGAATAATGTTTTTTTATATTAATAATTTATATAAATAATAAGATATGGGATGAATCTCATAGTTTATCATTCTCTATTCATCCAACAAGTATGAGAATTTATAAGGACCCGATGGGGTAGTTTTACTAGGATAACATGAAAAGGGATATTTTAGAGTATGTATCTCAATGATTGGTATGTTAGTTAAGTATAAGTTAAAGAAGTCTACGAGTATGGTACAAACATTAACTGTACCATAATAGAAATAGGAAAAAATTACCATGGATTTCATTATCGAACTCCCCAATATATATAAAGGGAACAATGCTATTTGGGTTATATTCAGTCACCTTCAAAATTCCGTACATTTAATTGTCATCATTTAAGATTTATATCCTAAACATATTTCCAAGATATATATTAATGAATTTGTAAGCCTATATTATGTACCATGTTCTGTTTTATCTGATCAGGATCTGAGGATTAACTAGAAGTTTTGGAGAATCCTTCTGCAGTCTTAGGATACAAATTTGAGTCTCAGTACTATATATCAACTTCAGATTGATTATGAGATTGAGAGGTAAATTAATACTCTATAATATGTGTTGATATATTTATCCATGTATTTTCAGGGTTTCTAGGATAAAAAACACATTTTGGTAAAATTTTATTACAACAATTTCTTTCACATGAGTATTCAGATGTCTTATTATGTATCCCTACATAGATGGAAGTTAAAAAATCCAATGTGTTGGGGGTGAATTTAGAGAAATAAATTTATTAGGAACTAATATTGATGATGTAATTTAAGATAATTTTATAGTTAGTGAGTGTGACATTAGAGTACCTCAAAGTCAAAAGAAGAGTTTTGTTGACAATCATTAGTGAGATCTAGAGTTCAATGTTGGAGATAAGGTATTCCTATGAATATATCCTTAGAAAATATATATTTGATTTTTAATTAAGGGACTGTTGATCCATAGATATATCAATAACTTCTATATTAATGATTATATCACTATGGTTTACTATTTCTTGGATTTATCACTGAATCTCTCTTAACTTATTGAAGTTTTCCATTTAACAATCAAGAGGAATTACATACTTCATCCTTAATATGTATTGAATTAAGAGGCCATACCACTAAATAATAATCTATATTATGAGTAAAAATTGGTGGATATTATATATCTAAGAGAGAATGTGTATTTTAATAAGGCCACTCATCTATTCAAAGTGTTAGTGTGAGACCATAAATTTGAGGAAGCTATATAGGAAACTAAAGATGTGATACAGTAGAAGAACCCTCAGTTGTATGTATCATTGTGATGGAATTTTTAGGGTGAAATTATTATAAAGTGGTAAAGTTTAACATCCTAAGGTTTTATGATATATTTCTATTTAAATTAATTTAATTTCTATGATATCTTTTTTTACTCATAACAGTGATCTTAAAGATGACATGATATACTATTAAAATATTATTATTTAATGTGAAATTTATCACAAGAATTTTGGATTAGAATGTATGAATAAGACAACCAAAAATAATAAAATTTATTTTTTTCATGTGTATAAAATAAATTCATTAGTTTTTAATTAGTTGTAAATAAAAATTAAAGTATTTTTTGTTAAAAAAATATGCCTTTACTAAATTTTTTTTATACATGCAATTTTTTTATCCTAATAAATTAAATTAATTAATATTGATTATTTATTTTTATGAAATTTATAGATTATATATTCAATAAAATATTTTAACTTTCATCTAATACTTTTTATATGAAAATTAATGAATTTTAACTTAATTTTATTCTTGAAAATATAATTTGCTAAAAATGGTGTTGTTGTGTTTTGTGAAATTATTTTAAAATGAATTTATAAACCTTATATAAATTTAATGTGATTAAAGGAATTCCATATTTTTAATAAAAATAATTAATATTATTTAATAAGATTATATTATTTTTTTGTAATAATGAATAGTAATTTCTTTTACTATGGTAAATGTTAAAACGAGTTTACCGAGGGGTTAAAGTAGAGATAAGGTTTTACATATCATAAAACACTTCATTAAATTTTATTGGATAATGAAATTTTTAACTTATCCTTAATATATTTTAATATTTATTTTTTTATAGCTACATGGTTTGAGTAATAGTTTTTTATATTTTTAATATGTTGAAAAATTCCAAGAATATCACCCCCCATAAAATGATACCGCCTATTCTCTCCTAATCACACTTCATGAGCCTTATACCTTGGATAAGACCTTCCCAAAACCATTCACTACATCCCTCCCCATGAAATTGTGGTCTTGTATTGATCACAATTTCATCCTCTAAAGGCTTAAAATGTAATTCAAATGAGGTTTCTTGATGAAGAGGTATAACTCTTAACCGAGAAATTTCAATTTTATTTCTTATACTACCTCCTCTAAATATATATTATCACTTATAAAATAATTAATTTAGTATCTTATAGTAATTATTTTTATTATTATTACATATCAACCATTTTTACCCAATTTGTTTTCCAAGGTAAAATATAATTATCGCTCGTGAGTACGTGTGGACTACCGCCTCCACATTGTGGTATGATTTATTTTCCATCCCCATCATTCATGTCTTGGTGTTATGATGGAATTAATGTTTATATATGATATTTATAAAATAAATATTCTTATTTAATTATAATTACTAATCTATCTTGTAACACACCAATTTTTATTAATATAATAATAATTGTGACAGTTTTCTTAAAAGAAAACCCTGAGTTTAAACAAACCCCGATATACTATTGAATTATTATCGATTAATTTGATTATTATCTCCTATAAATTGAATAAGAGGGTATATATAAGACTATTTAAATTATAAAAAATTATTTTTTATACTTTTATATAATGAATTAATTTGATATCAATTGTTTAGAAACTAAAATAAAATCATTTGAAGTAAAAAAGAGATGTTTTCCAGAAAAACCATTTTTATGCATGAAATGTGTTTTAATATTTATAAAATAAAATAATTACAATTTTTAATTTATTTTAATTAATTTTTTATAAAATTTATTCAATCAAATATTTTAACATTTATTAAATTATAGTTATCAGGCATGAAATAAGAATAAAGTCATTTTATTCTTCAAATATATATATTATTCAAAATGTGTTTTGTTTTATTTTTCCATGAATATTATAAATAATTTACTAATATTTTAAAAAAATTGATATCTTATGAATTCATGATTTTATAATAGTCTTAGGATGGTTTTTTTAAAAATATTCTGAAAAGATTGATTTTTAGTGAATAATAAAAATAATGATTTTTCAAATACTATCACATTTATGAATTTATTATGATGCAATAATGACTTAATAAATTGAAAAATAATTATAAAAAATATATATTAAAGGGAAAAAAATGGTATTTGTAAACATTATTTTGAATTTGGTAACCCAAATGCGACTTTTGCGAATATAAGATATATTTTATTCAAATTATATACTTTTTTGGGTAATTTTATTTAATGGTGTAATTAATATATGTAATTTGGTTTTTTATTATCCATAAGTCTAAAAAATTTAATTTTTTATTAAATAACCCACAAAATTTTTGAAAACTAACTTTTTACTTGAATTTTAGGTAAAATGTTTTTTACACTTAAATGAGTATGTCTTAAAAGATATTTTTCATACATTTTTCCATTATTATATAAATAGTGATTTCATCCAACTATAGAAATTTAATTTTATAAAATGGATTCCAAATTTCTAGTTATCATTTATAATATTCTTTGGAGGTCCCATTTTATTTTTGTTCCTTATGAATAGAAACCATCAAAAATATTTTTCACCGCGGTAAGTGTAGACTAGGTAATGAATGTTAACATGAAGGTGATAAGAATTTAATAATATTTACAACATAAGCCTTATTTCTATTATATGATTTTATATTTATCATTCCTATACAATATTCTATGATATGTCATCTTGGTGTCATTTCTCTTTGATGATTACCTTAATATCATTTTAAGTAAAGAATAAATTTAAAATGTCATTCTATTTTTTTAATATCTATAATAATTTTTCAAAGGGATAAAAAGTGGTTTTGTGAAGTTATAAACTGTTATTTAAAATATTAATGAATATTTGTTTCCATGGTATTTTAATTTTTAATTTTTAGTGATTGAATAATTACATTAAATTCTTATGAAACACTGACATAATGTTTGTTCAAGTAATAGAAAAGTAAAAAAATAATTTAAAAAACATTAAAAGTAATAAAATATGGATTAATTATTTTGTTTCATGAATTATTTATATAAATAAAACATATTAGTGATGTTTTCAAAGTTTTTATTGGAATTAAATTTCTATCTTGTTGTCTTTAAAGTCATAACACTTTAATAGTATCAAAAATGAATTTAATTGTATCTTATGTTAAATAATATTTTATTAAATGATTTAGAATTCATATAAATATTAACATATGAAATGTTAGTGTAATATGGTTTATTATATCAACCATTTTACAATTATGGGTCACTTTTCCTTTTATATTGACATTATTAACCTCTAAAGTAAAAACCATTTATATTGAGGTGATTGTCAAAAGGGTTAATAGGGAGGTCAAAACTAAGTGATAAGGGTTAAAACATCACCTAAAATTGTCTAAATGTTATTATATGAGAATATTAAAACTTATCATCTTCCCAGATTTGAAATATATCAATTTTTATCCAGTTAAACCCAAAAAATTAATTTATATTTGTTTAATAATTTATATAATTTCAAGGGTTCCCCTCCCCTCACTTATAAAAGGGAACCTCCTCTCCTGAATTATTAAAAATATTTTAGAACTCTATCTCATCCAATACCCACCATAATACCATCCTATATTCCTTCTCCACTTCTTTGATATTTTATTCTTTCCAAAATACCTTCCTTTCAAGGATTAAGGTATAATCCAATGGATGTTTCTCAATGAAGTAGTATAACTCTTAACCGAGTACTTTCAATTTTTTATCTTATTATATATAATATAAATATATGGTATCCATTATAAAATACTTAATTATGTAGGTTAAATATAATAAATTGTTATTATTATTATGTAATAACAATTATCCACCTCCTTTTCATCCTATGGGAAAATAAAACTTTGCTCGTGAATATATGTAGATTACTCCCTTAATAAAGAGATGCATTTAATTTTTCATCACATCTTCACATTAATGGTTTTAGTAATATATTTAATGAATTTATATGATATTTAATATATTTATATAGTTAGATAAATATGAATTATTATTTACTTTTCTTTTTTTATATCCATTGAAAATTGTAAACATCACTTGTGTGTAGGTATATACTACCATCTCCACGAAGTGATGTAATTCATTTTTCACTTATTCATTATATAAATAATTATAAAATTTTATATAATTAATAAATAACATAATTAAATCATGATTATAATTTTTTATAAGATGAAACCATGATCAAATTACAATGACCGTGACAACTGAACCAAAACATGCATGAAAGAACGAAGCATTTATAAACCAGAGCAATGATTTTAACAATAAATTGTTAATAAATAGGTGATATAATTTTATTAGTAAATCATATATGGTATAAAATATATGGTTTAAAATATATTAGTATTTTTATATAATATATGTATGATAAATTTATATTTATTATAAATTATTTTATAACACCTATGAAGGAATACTGAACATGAGGTAAGGGATTCTCATATCACTTTTATTTTTATGAAATATATTCTATACTCAACACTTTTTCTTGTGTCGGGTGTATATAATACCCATTAATTTAATTTATGATTCTTATTACTAAAATTATTTATATTTAAAAATTCATAAATGTTGATCTCTTTCATGGGGTTTTGATACTTGTATTACAAAAATCAGTAATGATTTATGTTACAATCTTATTTATTTTTATGATTGTGTATGAAAAAGTTACATTGAGGAAAATTTTATAGATATTATTATTTAAATAGAATCTATTTTCTTCTACTATGTTTATTTCAAAATTTTTTATGTATTAGTACCATTTTCATCTATTTATATTAAAATTAAGGATAATGTGTTTGTAAAGAAATACTGACCTTATTTACTCTTTGGTTAAAAAACATTTTCTTCTATACCCAAAACATTAAAAATTAATTTATGAACGTGTATACTGATAATTGAAATATTTAAAAAAGGTTATTTTAACTACCTTTGAATTTATTTATAATGGTTTAAAAAATAATAATTTTAAAAGAAACATTTTTCCAAACTAGTTTTTTTTAACGTTTGAAAATGTTAGAAATGAATGTTTTATTTTAACATTTGAAGCAGGAATATATTTTATCACTATCTTGAATATTCATTTTTTTGAAGATTTATTTACTAGTTTCCATAGTTATTTTCAGATAAAATTATTTTCTCTAAATTCTAGGTGTTTTTGGTTTAATTATTTACAAAGAAAAGTAAAATTTTCTCATATTTTCAAAGAATTATTTAGAGGTTCTTTTAATGGTATGTTTCATCTATGTAAACATCATTTATAGATTTTGGTGTTTCACTAGAGATATGCTCTTACAATTCCATACTCATTATTTATTAATTATTAAGATAATGATCCTATAAAACTCATTTTATTCCCATTAGTTAATTAATTTAGGATGATATCTTTATGAAACTTAATTCTTTTACATGGGTTATGATATTTTTAAATGTTGAATGGTTTATAATCACAGGGAAAAAATATATATGTATTTAATTATGTGATGGGTGGGTCCATTATATCTCTCTACAGAATTGGGAAAGGCCTTAAATACCATGTGATAATTATGGTAAATGAGGTGATGTTCTCGATAAACTATGGGAAGTAGGTGTGGATACCTAATTCATAATGATAGGTGAAACATGTGGTGATGCACGATCCAGTATGATTTAGAAAACAAGTGGGGATTTATAATCTTATATGATATGATGTTCTATGTAGTTAACATTGAAATATGATATGATTTATATGAAAATGATGGTTTCACACTATAATGATAGTTTGATATGCTTATGATTTGAAATCATGAATCATGGTTGGTTTTTTATGATTCTCCAATCTTATAACATAGAAATTATTCATTTTGTGACCCATTATTATGATCTATGATTCTTTGGATGTAATTTTTTAGTGATAATAACTTGTTATCATACTCTTATTCTCATTATATTCTTACATATTATCATTGATTTATATATCCTATGTTTACCCTTATTTTTATGTGTTTGGTGTGTGATATAATGAGCTACTTTATATTGTTTCTGGATTAAATTTATGTTGATTTTGTAAATTTAGAGAGCATTTTTCTAAATTTTATAGATTTAAATTTGGTCAAACATATTTTGTAGTATTATTAAGGTTAAATATTTATGGAATGGTTTATGTTGAACATTGGGTGTTATTGTTTAGGTTTTAGGTATTAATTTATTATTTCACAATATGATTATTTATCCATATTAGATAACCTATGAAACTATTTTTTATTTGTAAATATCTAGAGATTGTTTTATGCATGCAATGTATTTTTATCTTAATAAATAAATTTATTTACTATTTATTACTGATTTTTATTAATTTTTTTGATAATATATTCAATAATATATAATAGATTTCATTAAATTATGGTTATTATATAAGTATTGAGAGTAAAACCATTTTATGATTTCAACAATACATTTTCTTTAAAATGGGTTGTAATGCATTTTGTGCATAAATATTATTATTAATTTATAAATAATTTATACATTTTATATAAAAAAGAGATTATTTTTTAAATAATAATTTCATAATATGACTAAGATGGTGTTTTGAGAATTTTTTAAAATATAAATTTTTGACTGAATAGTGAAAAATACTAATTTTTAAAATACTATTACTTTTATGTTATTATTATGATTTTAGCATGAATTAATAAATATAAAGCTTTTGTTTAAACAAAATATTATTTATGGAGTTAAATAATGTTTTTAAAATATTATTTGGAATTTTGGAACCCAATATTGGATTTTGTGAACATAAATTATATCTTATTCAAATTACAAAATATTTTTGCGTCTTTGTATTTAATGGTATGGTTTTAAGGGAAAATTATGCTTTAGAATGATAGAAAAGTCTAAAAACTATAAATTTTTATTAAATAACCAAAAAATCATGTAAACCAACTCTTTTACTTGATTTTAATTTAAAATGCGTTTTATGCATAAATTGGGTATTTTTCTAAAAATAATTTTCATGTGTTTTCTATTATTATATTAAAAGTATTTTTTTGAACCTATATAAATTAAATATGATAAAATATATTCAAATTTAGAGTCCTCATTTACAATATTGCTTATATATCTAATTTTATTTTATACCATCATGTATAATAATTATGGTAAATATTTTTCACCTTGGTAAGGGAAAATCATGTAATTAAGTTTAAAAATAAGATGATAAGTCTTTAAAAATATATATAACACTTACCATATTTCAATTTTATGAGTTTATATCAACCATAAAAATCAAATATTATATTATATTGAAATTTGGGGCACTTTTATTTAATTATGGCCTTAATATTATTTTTAAGTAAAGAATAAATAAAAAAATCAATGTCTCAATTATAATAACTCTAATTTTTTCATAGTGATAAAATTAGTTTATATTTATTTAAATATATTTATTTTAACAATGAATGATTTTTGTTCATGGTAATTTATTTTTAATTTTTTATGATTTAACAATTACCTTAAATTCTAATGAAACACTAACATAATGCTTGTTCAAGTAATTGAAAAATCAAATAAATAATTTAAGAAAATAAATAAAAGTAATACAATTTAGATAAATTATTGATTTACTTAATTTTTTAAAGATAAATATAACATATTAGTGGTTATTTTAAAGTTTTATTCTAATTTATTTTTATATTGGCGTCTTTAAAGACAAACTATGTTAATAGTATTGAAAATGACATTAATGGTATCTTATATTAAATAATATTTTATTAACTGATTTAAAATTCATATAAAAATTATAATTGTCCATTTAGATTTTATATGGTTGATAATATAAAATATTTTACACCTATTGGTCACCTATCCTTTTAAAGAGACATTATTGACTCCTAAGATTAACAAACATTGATATCATAATAATTTTCAAATAGGTTCATAGGGGTTAAAAATAAAGAAAATAGTTAAAAAATCACATAAACATGTATAAATAATAATTTATGAGAGGATTTATAATTATAGTCAAATTATATTTTAAATTTATCAATTTTTATCCACATGAAACTAAAAATTAATTTTTATTAATTTAGGAATTTTATGTAATTTGAAGGGTTCCCCTCCCCACTTATAAAAGAGCACATACTCTCTAATATTATTTACAAAATTTGAGCACTATATGAAATAAAATAACTACCCTAATACCATACACGATTATATACTTATTTTAAATATTTTTTTCTCTGTCAAAAATACCATCCTTTCAAGGAATAAGTTGTAAATAATAAGTGGTTTCTCAACAAAGTGGAATAACTCTTAACCAAGTACTTTAAATTTTATTTATTGTTATAATTATGTGTTCTATATTATAAAATAATGGACTTGGTATCTTTAATAAACTTATTTTTTATTATTATGATGGAAAAACCATTATCCACCACCATTATATCCTACGTGAAAAGAAAATATCGCTCATGCGTACATGTGGATTACCACATCTATGAAGCGATTCCATTAATTTTTCATCACCAAATTTTAGTTTTTGTTATCATAATAAATTTAATGAATATATATGATATTTATGATCACAATATTTTTCTAAAAATTTTAATTGTTATTTTATTTTATTTTTTCATCCATCAAAAAGTTGAAACATCACTCATATGTACGTAAGGAAAACTATCTCCCTGAAGTAATGAAATTATTTTTCATAACCACATTATATAAATAATTATAAAAATGTATATTATGAATAAATATAATTTTTTTCATTATTAAAATTCTGTATATGATTAGACAATAATCAAAGTACGAGGATCCAGACTACATAATAGAAACATATATAATAAATGAAGCATCTATCACATAGAACAATGTTTTTAATAAATAAATGTTAATAAGAAGGTGATAAGATATTATAAGTAAATAATATATGGTATGATATATAATATTATGGCTATGAAATATATTTATAATAAATATATTTTTAATACATGAGTTTCGAACACCTACGAACAAATATGAGACTTAAGGTGAGGGTTTCTCAACTCTCTTTTATTTCTGTGCGACATATGTCATATTCACCAATTATTTATTTTCATTAAAGAATATAATGAATGTGTTTTATAATTATTATCATGAACAATATAGGGATTTAAAAATCCATATAATTTTCTCTCTTTCATGAGGTTTTGATATGGAGATTACCAAAGTGGCAAGAGTTTATGTTACAATCTCATTTCTTTTCACAATTGTCTATACTAAATTTCCATTGGGGAAAATTATATTGATCTAATACTTTAAACCCCATATATTTTATTCTAATTTTTTTATTTCTAGAATTTTTATATATTATTACCATTTTCTTCTCTTTGACACTAAAAACTATTGATAATGTGTTTTTATAGAAATTCTGAACTTATTTCCACTGTGGTTGATGAATTTTTTTTTCCATATCAATAATCTTTAAAATTATTTATATGAAAGTTATTAAGGATACATGAAATATTTTAATATTTTAATTTTCATTACCTTTGAAATTATTTAAAAATGTTTGAATATGAATCTTTTTAAACAATATTTTTCTAAATAAGTTGTTTTTGACTTTTTATAAAGGAGTGAAAGGAATATTTTCTTGTAACATATACTGCTTGAAAATATTATACTATCATCATGAAAATTAATCAATTTTAATATTAATTTGTAATTTCCCATGTTTTTTTTCAATGAAATGTATTTTCTCAATATTCGAGGAATTTCTAGTTTTAATTTCTTCAAAAGAAAAGGATATTTTCGCCATTCTTTCAGGGAATGGTTCTAATGTTATTTTAAAGTAATTCTTCATATATGTACACATAATTTAAGGATTTCTATTTTCATTGTGTATTTGATCTTATGATTACATAAAATTTTCTATATGTATTATCTTACTAATGACTCTTTGTAACTAATTTATTTACCTGAAGTTAATTAAATTATGATTAGATCCTTATAAAAACCAAAATTTCCCTTAGGTTATTATATGTTAAAATGATGAATAGTTTATAATCTTATGTCACACATATGTATGGTTTTAATTATGTTATAATTGGATATATTATATCCCTACAATTTATTAGGTAAGGCCTTATATCTAATGATATAATTATGGGAAACAAGTTGATGTGCTCAATAAACTATTGGAAATATGTGGGGATATCTGATCCACTATGATATATGAAACAAGTGGCGATGCATACTCTACTATGATATGATAAATATGTGGTTATGTGTTATAATTTATTTTATGATGGTATAATTAGTTAAAATTTACATATGATATAGTTTCTATTTATTTTATGGCTCCATATTATAATGAAATGTTGATATGATTTATATTTTAACTCATGACTCATGACTAGTTTTTTATGATTCCCTATTATTGTGACATAATTTTTTTTATTAAATTTATCATTATTATGTTATATGAATTTTTTTGTTTTGTTTTGGATTATAATATCATGTTCACTTACTCATATTCACATGATATGAATACATATGATCTTTGATTGATATATCACACGTTTATCCTTTATGAGCATCTAAGCTCACCCTTTACTATGTTTTATTTTTACCCAAGTTATAAAGATTTAATAAGTATGATGAGTCTATAAAGGTACCTAATGTAATGAATGATATGATATATTATGAAGATTATACATAAATAAGATGTTTACATATCTAGTCTCCAAGTACAAAAAACCTTTATAGTTCTTGACTATATTTATTTTATAGTTACATAGAATATTTATTGAAAAGATATAATATCTATATCTATTATTATTGGGTCACCATATACCTCCTCAACTTTCCCTTCTTCGAAAAATAATAACACCACTAGTGTATATGTGTGGACTACCACCTCCTCACAATGATGCAATTTTTTTCATCGCTGATTTATATGAATAGTTATTAAAGTGTATATGATGAATAAAAAATATAATTATATCATGATTAAGTTTATAGAGATGATAAAACCATGAATAATGTGTAATTATTCGAACCATTGAACCGAAACATTCATGGAAAACAGATAAGTTTTCACCTGAATGTTCATCTTCATGAAGAAAAAGATAATAAAGGAAAATTGAAAATTATAAAGGAATAATACATTGTGAGTTCTATATGAATATGGTTTTGGAATAAATGTATAATAAATTTAAATTTCTTATATAGGATATTTTCACATGACTGAAGAAATATGGGACTTGAGGTAAGGTTTTATGTTACAATCTCAATTATTTTTGGGATTGCCTTTGCTAAATTTACATTGAGGGAAACTATATGAATTTTATACTTTAAAGAACGAATAATTTATTCTACTCTAGCTATTTTTAGAGTTTTTATTTATTAGTACCACTTAATTTTATTTTTTAATTAAAATAATCATGAAATGTTTTTTAAAGAAAGGTCAACCTTATTTCCTCCATGGCTGATGAAAATTTTCTTCCATGTCCATAATATTAAAAATTATATTATAAAAGTTATTACATACATTGGAAATTTTTTAAAGAGGTAATTTTCACTACCATTGACTATATTTACAAAGGTTTAAAATATAATCTTTTTAAATAAACTTTTTTTAGGAATTATTAATTTTTGACTTTTTTCAAAGTTGTGAAAGGAATATTTTTTAATATATATTTCATGAACGAATTTTCCCATCATAATGAACCTTAATTACTTTGAAGATTCAAAAAAAATCACACTTATTTTCAAAGATAATATTTTCCATAATGTTTTGGATTTTGTTTACATTTTAATGAAGTCATTTTAAAATGAAAAGGGTATTTTTCTCAAGAAATATTCAAGTGATCTTTCAAAGTAATTTTTATTACATCAAAACACACTTTGATGTTACTTATAATTTACTATGGAAATGTTCCAATAATAACATCCTTATTATTTCACATTATGGTTTATTATTATTATGATGAGATGTTTATGAAATCCATTTATTCTCCATGGCTTACTCTATAATGAAATAATGAAATGTTTATGAAACTTATTTTATTTAAAAGGGTTATAATATAATGATATGAATTTTATTTATAATATTATGGAACATATATAAAAGTATTATGATTTTGTGATTGGTGGTATTTTAATTATATATCCCTCTGATGCATTGGATAAGGATAATTATCTCATGAGATAATAAAGACTTGAATAAAGAGTGATCTTAGTATACTATTATACTTTGTCCACTATGATTGTCCTAGAAGTGAACATTAACTAATGAAATGATAGAATAGGGGTGAAACCAATAAACAATGATATCCTTGTAAGTGATACTTGACTAATAAAATTATTTTCTTTGCTTATATGTATGGAAAAAACTTATGCATTATGATTATGATATGATCTCATGGCTCATGATTGATTATTGATGATTCTTCCTACATATGAATTATGTATGTTTTTATTAAAAATCCTTATTCCGTGATTTATGATTAATTATATTTGATTGATTGGGTATATTTATTATAAGTTATGACCATGTTCGTATACCCTTATTCTTATATTATGCTTACTTATGATCATTGATTGATATATATTATGGTTACCCTTACTAAGCATATGATATCACCATTATTATGTTTTTACCTAGGTTATAAAGAATGGTTTCAAGTAGGGTATGATTAACAACATTACTATGTGAGAAGATATTTTAGGGAGATGATGAAGATCTTTCATGAAATGGGATGATTATGTATCTAGTCTCCAAAGTCAATAAACCTTTATGGTCCATGATAATGTATTATTGTGAAATGTATTTAATATCCATATAAAATTATGTAATATTAATTTATTAAATGCTTTTGTCACCTTAAGAGAAGATAATAAGATCATATGGCTTATAATTAAGCCAAATTAGTCCCTTGATCTATGTAACTAGCTAGTTATGGCCTCTTGTTTCTCACACTGTGTGTGATCCAGACAGACTTGTAGGTTATGGTTAATTATTTTAACACTGATTTATTATATCATATTTTCTTTATGTATGACATCAAACTACATGGTCAACATCAAAAATACATGAGCTCTAATTCCTATCTTTACAGTATACGTGGGATACCTCTCGAAGGATTAAGTCCCACATACTCTTCATTAAAACCCCCATATACATTCGATATTTTATAACCCATGTGCCAATATCCTTTATGGTGACCTTGAATCTATATATATCATATATTACCAACATATTTATACTCCCATGTGACGATTTCAAATTTTCATTTATCTATATCTTTTAAAATTAAATGACATTAATTCATGTTACCATAGGATACATAGGTTACCTCTTTAAGGTTCATGCTTGAAATAATTATCCCCCATATTAAATTCTCTATTAAGAATAATTTCATATTTTATGTGAGGATGTATTTATTGTGGAATCATAACATATCCTCCACATCATTACCACATGTCTTGTGAAAGCTCATGTTTCATCCTTATGAGACTCATAAATTCTCCTATTGGGAAATATCCTATGTCCTTGTTTTGTTATGTTAAAAAACATGTCATAAAATCTAAATGTAATCTGATTCCCATTCATACTGGATATGTATTACACCTAATCAAGGATTAAATCCCTAAAAAATAATCCTTAAAGTCTTTAAATTGGAACTATATAGACATTCATTCTTGTTTCCTAGGATACGTAGGATACCACTCTAAGGCTTGATCCCCATAAATAATATTAAAATATACCCACAATAAATTACATCTTATAAAGTATGTTTATAACCTCTTATATGTATAAATTTTATTCTATTTCCTTTCAATCATGATCAACCATTTTTCATGAGAGTTTTATAGTAGGCAATAGTTCCCCGTCCACAAGGTGTGGATGAGACTGATATACCATACTATTTATTCAATGAATATTCATGGAGTTTTTGGAATTTCTCAATGACCTTATAACTTTGTAAAAAGAATAATAAATGAAATTTAAATAAAACAACATGAATTAGGATCGAAACATTTGTGTTAATGAAACATCTATAAGGGCATATTGAAGAACTCATGGAATTTTTAAAGATTTTATATTTCATCTCAAATTTTTTGAGGGAATTATTTTTTATAAATAATTGAAGAATATGTTTTTGATTCTATAGGACTGAATTTAGATCATATTTTTTGAGTCTAAGTGAGTATTTGAGGAATTTAGAAGTTACATGCACAGAAGATCAACTATATTTTCTTATTGGAGATAATTTTGGAAGTTTCATATACTTGAACTCACAATAAAGGGATAGAAAAAGATAAATGACTATATAAGATGCCACTAGTGAGAGTTTTTAAATTTATTTTGAGATATGAAATAATAAGTAATGGTATACATGAGATTTAATGTGGAATTACTCTATAGATGTAGAATATTGGTGTGAGAAGTTTCAATCCATGTTATATTAACTTGAAACTTAAAGTATTGGAATGAATAAAAGTAATAACATGTAATATAAAATTATATGTTTGAAAGGCTAAAAAATTGTGACTCAACACTCATGTAAAGTATATATTTTTGGGAATTTAAACATATTCCTAAAGGTGAATCTAGAAGAATCAATCTGGAAATTCTATATTAATCTTTAAATATAAAAAATATCATATTTGTTCGAGAATAAATTATTATTAAATATGAGATAATATCTAAATTCATGTGATAAATATAAATTATTTCTATAAATTTTTAATTTTTATGTATACATTACAATGAGAATGTTGAAGCCTGGTCTGGAGAGAGAAGAAAAACTAATGAAACATAATGTTCTGGTATTAAAATTTGAATGTGGTAGTAAATGTAAAAGACCTAGGATCTAGATTATTTATTAGTACAAGGGAATTGGAATTTTTAAAAGTAGATTTAGTGGATGGAGTTTCATAATTCAAAAATTAGAGAATACTGAAAGTGTAGAAGTAATTAAAATCATATTAATAAAGTTATAGAGTATATAAGACCATGAGTTATTTATGAATGAAACAATATAAATTAAGTAAAATGTATATTCCACAATATTTCATAGAAATATATTTAATGGAAGTATTATTGTGTAATAAAGTAAGAATATAATGCATGTCGTGAGGTCTTAGAACATTTGTTTTATGCACCAAGTGATGTTCACGAATAGGAGATGATGTCTTATTAGAAATCATGAAGTATTGCATGACACATTATTTATTCCTACATATATTGAGAATAATATCAAAATTTTATTGATAATAATAATTATAGGATAGATAAGTGATTTTTTATCACATAAATAATACATGAATGTATTCCTTGTGTAATGATATTAAATAAAAAAATAATTATGAGAATGGATAAATGTGGATTTTTGTGTCATTATATTCATGTGGAAAAGTGGTTGTGCATAGAGTATATTTTAAGAATATATTTATGAGAGTATAATTATTAGACTTATAAGTTTCAAAAATATTTTGAGCCAAATATAATAGTTGTGATTCTAGAATATATTTTTGTAGTGGAGGTAGAGTTGAAATTTTAGAATATCATAGAGTTGAGAGACTATGTTATTAGAATTACAAACATTGAGGTTCTTTGTAGTAAAGTTATAGAATTTTATTTTTAAAAATTTATTGATTTAGATTATTCTTTAGTCTCTAAGTAAATATATCATTTTTTTGAAGAAATATGAAGAGAAGTAATATCTTGATCGTTCAACTTAGTGGTAACTTTGCAAACTAGGGGAACCATATTAAATAATTCTTAGGAGTCATATGTTTTTGTAAACACAAGTGTATAAAGAAATTATACCTTCCCACACTAATTGTAATCATTTTTTATAATCAAGGAATTTTTTTTATCAATATCAACTCAAACATAGTAAGGATGTAATCACCCAAATGGGGGGGGGGGGTGAAAATCATTAAAATATTTTGTGCCTTATGTTAAATTATTTTTTTATTTAAATCGGTAAGGGTGATATATAATGTTTTAGAGGATCAAGAATCTAACAATTCACATTGTTTATTTTTGGTTAATGAAAATTTTAAATAAGTACCACTTATTCAATCCCATTATCAGTGGTAAATCATATTTCTGGGCACTTTATATGGTCATGTTTGGTTTAATGTAAATTTTTAGATTAAATTTTTATTATCAAGTGGATTCCTTTGATTTTTTTTATAAATGAATATAGTGTTTAATATTGTTTCAAACCATTATTGGGAAGCCCAATGTTTGTTTTTTGTATCCTATCTCTGATAGTTTCCAATGGGGTTTATTCATGTAACTAAAAACACCCAATGGTTCCCACATATAAAACGAGCTACGATCCTACTTTCAAATGTTAGGCGGTCAATGGGGTTCCAAACCAATGATGCTTATGAAGTCACATTGGTTGAGAGGATAAGTGGTTACCACCATCACATCATGTTAGGGGGAATTATTACATACTATGGGAATATCATTTAGATTTAAGATATGCTAATTAATCTTTCCAATATCCCAATGAGGGTTTGGTTAGCCAAAAACTTATAATTGGGTTTTGACCATTGATGTGAATATCTATACATATCATGGATATTATGATGATGTGGATTACTATATGTATGATAGGTTCTCCATCTTATTACCCATTATTTTTTAGTGATGTTGGTTTAGTTATTAATATGTTTTAAAGCCACATTGTCGGTCACTATAGGGTTTATTTTCATCAAGGAAGGTGGTATGTGTTTATAGTATTAGGATAAATCCAATTAAGGGGTTTCTTATATATCATTGCAAAAGGATTTAGAACTCACATAGATCGGTGCAGATTATTAGGGCACATCATATCTTTTAAGGCCATGTCATAAGGACCTATCCATATATTCTAACATCTTAGGGTAAGGATGAATAGGGAAAAGGTGCTTAGAAATGGTTGTTGTGGGACTTAGTCACGAGCTTCCAATTCAGATTGACCTTGTAGGGAATATGAATCAATGGGTATAGGATGATGGCATAAGGAGTATATCCCTATGAAGATAGATCCCATTAGGAGTATGACCTGATGAGGATGATATAGTGGGACATAAAATAAATATGTACCTCTAGGTGGGGTAATGATTATATTTTGGAATATGGCCTAATAAAATACAGTCTATAGAGAGTATGACCCCTTGGGACAGGACTTCTAGGATTACAGGAGTATCATAATGTTAGAAATGAATGATGATGACCACATGGGAAACATGGAATGATGATACTGATGAACATAGGTTAATGGTGTTGTAATTTATCCTCAAAGAGTTATCCTACAAATTCCATTGACATAAAATCAAATCCCATGTAGTTTGAATGATACAATTTAAGGTTGTATGAAACAAATACACAATGTAGTTTAATGTCATACTATAAGGATATTTTTGGTTATATTTTTATATAATAAATGGGGGATCAAGATATGGAGAGACATCCAATGTATATTATTAAGATAGTTTTAAGAGTTAATTTAGTTGTAGTTTCGTGGGAATTTGTGTCATAAAAGGTGTGAAAATGGAGGTTTGAGTGGGACTTATTAAAACAAGGCTTTCCTAAGATGTTTTATTTGGAATATATCCTTTTAGAGGAAATTAGAACATATTAAATACTTACTCTTAAGGAGGAGGCCCATATTCATGGAATTTTTATCATGTTAATGACAAAATAATTATAGATATCTAAGTTAACTTGGATAATTTTCATTATGATAAACAAGAGATATAAAAATATTATATCCATTACATGAGAGAGTGAGATTAAATCTATGTGGGTCATGAACCCTGAGGATGCCTTGAGATGCTATAATGGGATTATGTCTGTTTGAAAGAGAATAAATTAAATTTGGTACTTACACTTAAGGAGGATTCCCATAATGGGGGTATTTTTTATGCTAACGACATGATCATTACAGATCTATAATCCTGTTTTATTCATGAATAATTATAGAAACAATATAAGGAATAAGATTGAACACATTTTATATAGGTGAAATATTTAATTTTTATGAATCTTACAAAATGTGGTTTCCCTAATAGAAGGTTCTTTATGAATTCTATAGATGATATAAATCCATAAAAGGATACATGAACTTTCATATGAAGTATTATCATGTGAAATTCATATGAGTGTATCATGGTCTTTATGATAAATACACCACATGTAAAGATTGAAGAAAATATATTAGATATGACACAAACTGGGGAAACAAAAAGTGGTACTGAGCATGCATCGGAGCCTTCTGCTCCCATGTGCTCACCTGGAGGTTCCTATAATGCCCTTGAAAGAGCACCCAAGGAATCGACCGTCTACGTATGATCCACTCCGGTCGATCCTCGATCCCCATTGGAACCTCCGTGAATGTCGCCCTGCCATCGACATCCTACTTCCTGAGGTCGATGATGTGTGAAGGATCATGCACCTGGTGCAACTGAGGTGGAAAGGTCAAGCGGAAAACCACCTCGCCTACCCTGCTGAGGACCTAGAAAGGTCCGTTGAACCTCAGAGATAACTTCCTGCCTCGGCCACATCTCTGTAATCCTTGTCCAGGTGAGACCCGTATAAGGACGTGATCATCATCCTCGAACTCTAGAGGTCTCCCTTTCCTGATTAGAACTAAAACTCAAAACTCCTTCTACCACGTGGGTGATGTTGGCCGACTCAAGAGTGATCGGCTACACCTTCCTATGCATGATTCCATCTTGTGCTACTTGGGTTTTCCTTTTCGCCGACCAAGGAAAACCCCATCCCAACATTGTAGATAAACCACAACATTTTTTTCCTAATACAGTTAATCTGAGAATGAACTATGAATCCAATCCATACCGAGACCAACGTCGTAAGGCCTTGACGCTACCACCAAGAGATCCCAACCGAAACTCTCACCCTGTGGGTCAGATCACACTGTCGGCGTAAGTGTTATTATCGAGTCTCCTCCCAATGGTATCTCCAGACGTGAGTGTCAATTCTATGGCTTACTGGAAACTCCAAACCAGGGACATGATTCGTGGAAGGAAGGAATGATTCGTATCAATGTCTTGTTGTTACGACAGCTAATAGAAGACACATTCCGTACATCGAATCATCCTTGGATCCTTTCGGTCACACTCCTTGACCGCATGTAGATACTCTCTTCCTCTGCCCTCCAGCTCCTTAAGCCTGGTGGGGACTACAAAGGTGGGTGATTGTAACATGTTGAAATGTACACCATATCATGCTGCTCTACTAGATCTTCCTCCACGTCTGCTGCTTCGCAGACTCATCTGTCTTTTTTTACTTCCTCTACTTGAAACATTTTACATGCCCAAGTCTCCGAGACTGGTGCCGGTTTCTAGCTTTCCCACTAATAACCTTCACTGACTGCATCCATTCCGCAAAATAATTCTCAACCACAAAGGTTCTTTATATCACCCTAGCATAAGTAGGAATGCATAGAGAAAAGGTGCTGGCTCGGATGTCCGAGCCCTGAAGAACTGATCACATCGCATTCATTGAGTACAAAGAATGGTTTGGTACGACCCGATGAATTCTCATCTACCGACATGTCGTCCTGCCGAAGCTGTATAAGCCCTAGAAAACTCTCATCCACCTCCTCACGCCAGTCCTCAACTGCCTGTGAGTCAGGCTCGCCTCGTAACTTGAGGGTATCTGATGTTGGAAAACATGTAAGGCAGTAAGTTTACGTGTGTCATATACCGGTACCGCTGGTTGTAACTTCTGACCAACAGGTAGTGATGTATAGCTGAAACACTACCCGAAGGCACTATCTCAGGCATCGGTCCAAGTAACGAAGCCTCATCACTATGTGAACCATTCTCATGGTCATGCACTAGAAAACACTAGTAGCCAAGTCTTCCATCCACTCTACTAGTGTCTCAGCTAGGCGGAAAACTCTAGCAATCGCCTCCAGTCAGTCCTCTACTATCTGGGAATCTGCCTCGCCTCGTAACTTCAGAGGCCTCTACTGCTGGAACTCGTGCATCACGCTCTGTCGACGTCCACCATTTTCTAGTATAGAAAGTGGCATCTGCTGACCAACAGGTGGAGGTGCTGCTTGTACACCACCCGAGGGTTCCAATATTGTAAAAAGGGCCCCGCACCAGAGCCTCGTCGCTCGGTGGGCCATCATCGTGTACTATCTCAGAACTCCAACTGACTGTCTGCGTCGAGACATCCTGAACAGATGCGACATGGTCAACGATTTATACCTGGTGAGCTGACCTGGTTTGAGATGACTTTAAAACTTTTGAAACACACATGCAATCAGTGTTTTCGTACACTAAGTCAGAAATCAGTAGTCAGGGTCCTGGTGTATGGATACGTCGACCGACGCACCAACACTGGACTCCCTAAACTAAAAACCACACTTAGTACCCTTAACACAATTGCTTCATAGAAAGAAAATATCAGAGTCCTATGTTCTGTGGTAGAACCGACTCCTCTGATACCAATTTGTCACGACCCGTCCTTGGGGCCCATGTCGTGACTACCCCAAGCCCGCCTTCGATAGGCCAGGGGCTGGAGACTAGCACCAAAGGCATAAATCCCGATAACTGGGAAGGAATTGCCTTTATAGAATTAAACAAAACATCACAGAGTACAAATAGAAGTAAAAAAATAAGTACAAAAGAAAGTGCTGAAAAGTAAGTGGGCCAGAATACAAACCCAACTGAAAGTACAGCTAGAACTGAACGAAAGTACAACAGAAAAGACAAATAGCTAGAAGAATAGAAGCAGCTTTTGGGTCCTCCTCCTCGGATCCTACCTAAAGGGTAGGTACATATAGCGCAGCTCCTGGATCGTCCACCACGGATCCTACCTGAAGGGTAGGTACAGATAGCCTCCACAATGATCTCGCATGTCAACCTCCTCCGAGTGTCGTATCATCGTGAATTCCACCTTCGGATACTGACTCGTCATGAGGTCCACCTCCGGGAACCATCCAGTCTTCGAACACTCGGCCTCTGTCAGCGCTGCCCGTCGTCTGCAACCAACACAACGAGGTGCGGGCATAGCCCGTGCAGGGGTGAGTATAAGATACTCAGTAGGGACCCAAGACCCTCAAGGTCTCACTAAATCCAACAAGGATAACCACAAAGAAGGATCTTAATATATAACCCTTACTTAGGTATAAGCCCATACTTATACCTAAGTTATCAAGTAACCCATCTCAATCATGAGGAAACACAAAGGTTATGAAATCAACGGATAACCATTACCTCGGTATATGCCCATACATATACCTAAGTTATCAAGTGACCCATCTCAATCATTAGGTAAACAAAAAGGTCATAGACTCAGCTCAAACCAGGATTTTCATTATCGAAACCGTAACTGCTGAAGAGCCCCGTCTCTGACGAGTACAGTGATCCTGTCACGACTCTGAGGTACTGCTCACTAACCTAAGACTGCTGAGATACTACTCCTATCGAGTACCGCGGGTCATCCACCCAAACACAGTAGTGATTCCCACCGGGGTCTGCCACCCAAACATAGTAGTGCATCCCCCCTAATAGCATGCAGAGGTACTTCTACTGTCGAGTACCACGGGTCTGCTGCCTGCTACCAGGTGCTCCGTCCACTGTGGGTCTACACCCAAACATAGTAGTTCTCCATCCACTGGGCTAGTCGACTAACTCCAAGTCGAGTCGGTCAAGCAGTCGTCAGGTCTCAGCTGGCTACACGGTCTCCGTACCCCGTACCTCGTCTCCGAGAGGGTCCGATGCACGAGCTACAGTTCGACACTCCAAGTATCACAAAGTCCCAAGAAGAAGTATCTCAAAGGACCGCCTCGTCATAGGGGTCTCAACACAACAGATGGTGCGTCAATCAGACGCCCGGTCTGTGAGTTGTTAGCCTTTTCGTCCCAGGGGCCCAGTTGGTTTCGTGTAAGAACCAACTCGGCCGTATCTCAACTGTACCCTGAACTCTCATAGGGTATACTCATAGGGACCATTTCTCAACGTGATCATCAACGCCACTAACGGTTTGTCAAACAGACATTCGGTCTGAAAGTTATCAGCTTTTCTGTTTGAGGGGCCCTGTAGGATTTCGGGTTCAATCCAACCCGGCCATTATCCAAATGCATCCAATCCTCAGTCAAAGTATGCCAAAAGTTACGTCTCATCAAGAGGAATCCATCAAAGTGGACGACACATCTATCGGACGTCTGAAGCTCATGTTATAAGTGTTTCCGCTCCGAGGGCCCGGTTGGTTTCGTGTTCAAACCAACCCGTCCATACCCAAAGTTCTCTAAAAACTTGAGTGTAATATACCGAAACAACCATCTTAATCCAAGGATAGCATCACAACTGACGGTGCGTCGATCAGAGGTCCTTAGCCCAATATATGGGAAAAATACTGGAAGTGATCCGAAAATGGGGGGTCTGGGCCTGGTCCGACCCAGCCCAACCCCCCCTGTGTCGGCCCGAACCGGGTCCGGTTCCGACCCGGTTGGGCGCGGCCTGGCCCGGTCCACGCGACCCGCCCCGGCCCGGCTGGGGGGGTGCGCTGGCTCGGCCAGCAGCCGAGCAGGGGGGGAACCGTTCCCCCCTTTCTCGCCCCAAGGATGCGGCACGCCTACCGCGTCCTCCACCTACGGATCTCGCACGACCGCGGGATCCGACCGCCTGCCGCCGCGGCTTCAGCTGCGGCAGTTCCCCCTGGCAGCGTGCCGGGCGCCGCCGCATCCTGGCGGCCAGCCGGTGCCAGCCGCCGGCATGCCGAAATGGCCTTCTAGGGACCACCGGACGCGCTCCGGTGGTCCGTTTTTCCTGTCGTCTTCACCAGCGGTCCTCCCAAGACCAGCTCTTCACTGCAGAGTCTTCAAAATACCTCTGCAGCCCATTCCGTCATCACCCGTCAATAGGCACATCAATAAAACAAACTGCAGAGTCTTCGAATCGCCTCTGTGGCCCCGACTCCGGCCGTGGATTCGTTTGGCCTCAACGACGCAACATGACGGTGCTGCGCATCTTTTCCGCATCTCTCCATGTTTCCGCGTGGTGTCGTTGCACCGCGCCACCTTATTTTGAACCACAACAACACAACAACAAAAAGGGGGAGGAGAGTCGGCCGTGTTCGTGTGGTCCGACCTCCTCCCGATAAGTTGATAACAAGTGGCCCAAAAATAAAGACGAAGAACGACAAAGGATATTTCACAAACAAAAAGTAATCAACCCCTACCTCGAAATTGATGCCGCACATCGTCGAGTTGCGAAAGTCGAACGTCGCGGTAGAACGAAATTGCGAAGAAAGAATAGAGAGTGACGATGGTTGTTGGTGTTCGTTGCTTTCGTCGTTGTAGAAGTGCACCCGAAGAAGAATTGACGTCTCCTCTCTTGTCACATGAAGAAGAGGATAGAGGGTGTGTCATCGTCCTTCGTGGAAGGGTGTGTCGTTCCTCACCGGAGGTTTCAGTGTTCTTCAATGAAGGAGGAAAACCCCTCTTCCTTCACAAAGATCTCTATCAAGAGGTTTCTCCCCACTAAACAAATGCCAACCTAATTAAAATAAGAATCCACCTTATTTTAATTAATTTTCCAAGCCATTCAAAATTTGAATAAATTAATTCATTAATTGAGTAGGTTCCATTAATTAAATATGGAGTGTTGGAAAAAGTTAAAGTGAAAGAGGAAGAGAGAAGAGGAAGAGTCACATAAGTTAAAGTGGAGTTACAAAATTAAATAGGGAGGTGAGTTATGGGAGGTCAAGGGGGTTATGGGAAGATCAAGCGGGGTTAGGGTCTAGTGTGGGCCCCACCTCCCACATATCCACACATGGGATGTTGGGTGGTTGTGGGCCCCACCAAAAACTTCCCATGGTAGAATATAACTTCCTTGGTTAACAAAAATAAAATTGTACACAATTTTATTTATTTCTTCCTTAAACCCCATGAATTAAACTTCTTCTCCCGTGAAAATGCACCTACGGTAAAAGTATTCGTAAGGAAATACTGGCGCTGCGAGTTCGTCGGTGCCCTTGGATTTCAATTCTGAGTATCGGTTCAAAAGATAGAAAAACCCGCTCGTTCGTTCACTGAACTTACCTGAGATAAACTTCGGAAATTGATTCCGGGCACACCGGGTCTCGGAATCAGGTGCCGTCAGAAGCCATATACTCATAAAATTCCAAAGAAATTAAGAAAAAAATTCCATTGAAATTTCCGGGTCTTTACATTACTCTCACCTCAGGGATTTACGTCCCCGTAAAGCTATAACACAAACTGGGGAAACAAAAGTGGTACTGAGCACGCATCTGAGCCTTCCGCTCCAATGTACTCACCTGGAGGTTCCCGTACTACCAGTGAAAGTGCACCCAAGTAATCAACAGTCTATGTAGGATCCACTCCTGTCGATCCTCGATCCCCATTGGAACCTCCGTGAATGTTGGCCCACCATCGACGTCCTACATCCTAAGGTCGATGATGTGTGAAGGATCATGCACCTTGTGCAACTGAGGTGGAAAGGTCAAGCGGTAAACCACCTCGCCTACCCTAATGAGGACCTAGAAAGGTACGTTGAACCTCAGAGATAACTTTCCGCCTCGGCCACATCTCCATAAACCTCGTCGAGGTGAGACCCGTATAAGGACATGATCGTCATCCTCAAACTCTAGAGGTCTCCCTTTCCTGATAAGAACTAAAACTCAAAACTCTTGTTGCCATGGGGGTGAAGTTGGCCGACTCAAGAGTGATTGGCTACCCCTTCGTATGCATGATTCCATCATGTGCTGCCTGGGTTTTCCTTTTCACCGACCAAGGAAAACCCCATCCCAACATTGTAGATAAACCACAACCTTTTTTCCTAATACAGTTAATCTGAGCATGAACTGTGAATCCAATCCATATCGATACCAACGTCGTAAGGCCTCAATGCTACCACCAAGAGATTCCAACCGAAACTCCCGCCTCGTGGGTTAGATCACACTATCAGAGTAAGTGTGATTATTGAGTCTCCTCCCAAAGGTATCTCCGGACGTGAGGGTCAAGTCTATGGTTTACCAGAAACTCCAGGCCTGGGACATGATTCGTGGAAGGAAGGAATGATTCATATCAATGTCTTGTTGTTACGGAAGCTAGTAGAAGACACAGTCCGTACTTTGAATCATCCTTAGAGCCTTTCGGTCGCTCTCCTTGACCGCATGAAGCTACTCTCTTCCCCTGCCCTCCAGCTCCCTAAGCCTGGCAGGGACTACAAAGGTGGGTGATTGTAACATGTTGAAATGTACACCACATCATGCTGCTCTCCTAGATCTGCCTCCACCTCTGCTGCTTCGCAGACTCATCTGTACTTTTTTACTTCCTCTACTTGAAACATTTTACACGCCCAAGTCTCCGAGACTGGCGCTAGTTTCCAGCTTTCCCACTGCTAACCTTCACTGACTGCATCCATTCAGAAAAAGAATTCTCAACCACAAAGGTTCTTTCTAGCACCCTAGCATAAGTAGGAATGCATAGAGAAAAGGTGATGGCTCGGATATCGAAGCCCTGAAGAATCGATTGCATCACATTCATCGAGTACCAAGAATGGTTTGGTATGCCCCGATGAATTCTTAGCTACCGACATGTCATCCTGCCGAAGCTGTATAAGCTCTAGAAAACTCTTAGCCACCTCCTCAAGCCAGTCCTCAGCTGCCTGTGAGTCGGGCTCGCCTCAAAACTCGAGGGTATCAGATGATGGAACACATGTAAGGCAGTAAGTCTACATGTTCACATACCCGTACCGCCGATTGTAACTGCTGACCAACAGGTAGTGATGTATAGATAACACACTACCCAGAGGCACTATCTCAGGCATCGGTCCACGTACCGAAGCCTCATCACTATACGGACCATCCTCATGGTCACTCACTGGAAAACAGCAGTAGCCAAGTATACCATCCACTCTACTGGTGTCTCAGCTAGGCGGAAAACTCTAGCAATCGCCTCCATCCAGTCCTCTACTGTTTGGCAATCTGCCTCACCTCATAACCTCAGAGGCCTCTACTGTTGGAACTTGTGCATCATGCTCTGTCGGCGTGCACCATTTGCTAGTATAGAAAGTGGCATCTTCTTCCCAATAGGTGGTGGTGCTGCTGGTACACCGCCCGAGGGTGCCAATATAGTAAAAAGGGCCCCGCACTGGAGCCTCGTCGCTCGGTGGGCCATCATCGTGTACTATCTCAGAACTCTAACTGAATGTCTTTGTGGAGACATCCTGAACAGATGCGACACATTCAACGATTTATACCTGGTGAGCTGACTAGGTTTGAGCTGACTTTAAAACTTTTGAAACACACACGCAATCAAGGTTTTCGTGCACTAAGTTAGAAATGAGTAGTCAGGGTCCTGGTGTACGGATACGTCAGCCGCCGCACCAACACTGGACTCCCTGAACTGAAACCCAAATGTAGTACCCTTAAAACTATTGCTTCACAGAAATAAAATATTTGAGTCCTAAGTTCTGCGGTAGAACTGACTCCTCTAATACCAATTTGTCACGACCTGTCCTTGGGGCCCGTGTCGTGACTACCCCAAGCCCTCCTTACATAGGCCAGGGGTTGGCGACTAGCACCAAAGGCGTAAATCCTGATAATTGTGAAGGCATTTTCTTTATAAAAGTAAAAAAAACATCACAGAGTACAAACATAAGTAATACACTAAGTACAAAAGAAAGTGCTGAAAAGTAAGTGGGCCAGAATAAAAACCCAACTGAAAGTACTTCCACAACTGAACGAAAGTACAACAGAAAAGAAAAACAGCTGGAAGAATAGAATCATCTTCTGGGTCGTCCTCCTCGGATCCTACTTGAAGGGTAGGTACGGATAGCGCAACTCCTGGATCGTCCACCACGGATCCTACCTGAAGGGTAGGTACAAATAGCCTCCACAACGCTCTCGCCCATCAACCTCCTCCGAGTGTCATCTTGTCGTGAAGTCCACCTCCGGATACTGACTAGTCATGAGGTCCACCTTCGGGAACCATCCAGTACTCGAACACTCGGCCTCTGTCAGCGTTACCCATCGTCTGCAACCAACACAATGAGGTGCGGGCATAGCCCGTGCAGTGGTGAGTATACGATAATCAGTAGGGACCCCAAGACCCTCAAGGTCTCACTAAATCTAACAAGGATAACCACAAAGAAGGATCTCAATAGATAACCCTTACTTAGGTGTAAGCCCATACTTATACGTAAGTTATAAAGTAACCCATCTCAATCATGAGGAAACACAAAGGTTATGAAATCAACGGATAACCATTACCTAGGTTTATGGACATACATATACCTAAGTTATCAAGTGACCCATCTCAATCATGAGGTAAACAAAAAGGTCATAGACTCATCTCAAACCAAGATTTTCATTATCAAAACCATAACTACTGAAGAGCCCCGTCTCTGACGAGTACAGTGATCCTGTCACGACTCTGAGGTACTACTCACTAACCTAAGACTGCTGAGGTACTCCTCCTGTCGAGTACCGTGGGTCAGCCACCCAATCACAGTAGTGCTTCCCGCCGGGGTCTGCCACCCAAACATAGTAGTGCATCCCTCCTAATAGCCTGCAGAGGTACTTCTTCTGTCGAGTACCACAGGTCGGCTTCCTGCTACCAGGTGCTCCGTCCGCCGTGGTTCTGCACCAAAACATTGTATTTCTCCATCCACTGGGCTAGTTGACTCACTCCAAGTCGAGTCAGTCAAGCAGTCGTTAGGTCTCAGCTGGCTAAACTGTCTCCGTACTCCATACGCTCATCTCCGAGAGGGTCCACTCCACGAGATACAGGTCGATACTCCAAGTATCACAAATTCACAATAAGAAGTATCTCAAAGGACCCCCTCGTCATAGGGGTCTCAACGCAACAGACGACGCATCAATCGGACGCCCGGTCTGTGATTTATTAGCCTTTTCATCCCAGGGGCCCGGTTGGTTTCGTGTGCGAACCAACCTGGCCGTATCTCAACTATACCACGAACTCTCATAGGGTATACTCATAGGGACCGTTTCTCAACGTGATCACCAACGCCGCTGACGGTTCGTCAAACGGACGTCCGGTCTGAAAGTTATTAGCTTTTCCTTTCCAGGGGCCCGGTTGGATTTCAGGTTCAATCCAACCTAGCCACTATCCATCTACGTCAAATCCTCAGGCGTAGTATGCCAAAAGTTCCATCTAATCAAGAGGAATCCAACAAAGTCGACGGCACGTCTATCGGACGTTCGGAGCTCATGTTATAAGCGTTTCCACTCCCAGGGCCCGGTTGGTTTTGTGCTCGAACCAACCCGGCCACACCCAAAGTTCTCCGAAACCTTGAGTGTAATATACCGCAATGACCGTCTCAATCCAAGGATCGCATCGAAACTGATGGTGCGTCGATCGGAGGTCCATAGCCCAAGATATGGGCAAAAGACCGGAAGTGATCCGAAAATGGGGGGTCTGGGCCCGGTTCGACCCGGCGGGGCGCTGCGCGGCCCGGCCGAGGGGGGGGGGGGGTGCGCTATCTCAGCTAGCGGCCGAGAAGGGGGGAACCGTTCCCCCCTTTATCACCCCATGGATGCGGCATGCCTTCCACATCCTCCTCCTCCGGATCCCGCGCGGCCGCGGGATCCGACCGCCTGCCACCGCGGCTTCAGCCACAGCGGTTCCTCCTGGCGGCGCGCCGGGCACAACCACATCCCGGCGGCTGGCCGGTGCCGGCCGCCACCTCCGGCATGCTGACAGGGTCTTCCGTGGACCACTGGACGCATTCTGGTGGTCCGTTTTGCCTTCCGTCTTCGCCAGCGGTCCTCCCGGGACCTGCTCTTCACTGTGAATTCTTCAAAACGCCTCTGCGGTCCGTTCTGTCATCGCTCGACAATCCGCACGTCAATAAAACAAACTGCAGAGTCTTCGAATCGCCTCTACGGCCCTGACTCCGGCTGCGGTTTCTTTCGGCCTCAACGACATGACGCGACGGTGCCGCGCATCTTTGCCGCATCTCTCCATGTTTTCACACGGTGTCGTTGCACCGCGCCTCCTTCTTTCGAACCGCAACAACACAACAACAAAAAGGGGGAGGAGAGTCGGCCGTGTTCGTGCGGTCCGATCTCCTCCCGATAAGTTGATAACAAGCAGCCCAAAAATAAAGACGAAGAACGAAAAATGATATTTCACGAACAAAAAGTAATCAACCCCTACCTAGAAATTGATGTCGCACGTCATCGAGTTGTGGAAGTCGAATATCGCTGTAGAACGACGTTGTGAAGAAAGAATAGAGTGTGACGAAGGTCATTGGTGTTCTTCGCTTCCATCATTGTAGTAGTGCACCCGAAGAAGAATTGATGTTTCCCCTCTTGTCGCATGAAGAAGAGGATAGAGGGTGCATCTTAGTCCTTCGTGGAAGGGTGTGTCGTTCCTCACCGGAGGTTTCAGTGTTCTTCAACGAAGGAGGAAAACCCCTCTTCCTTCACAAATCTCTCTCTCAATAGGTTTCTCCCCACTAAACAAATGCCAACCTAATTAAAATAAGAATCAACCTTATTTTAATTAATCTTCCAGGCCATTCAAAATTTGAATAACTTAATTCATTAATTGAGTAGGTTCCATTAATTAAATATGGAGTGTTGGCAAAAGTTAAAGTGAAAGAGGAAGAGAGAAGAGGAAGAGTCACTTAAGTTAAATTGGAGTTACAAAATTAAATAGGGAGGTGAGTTATGGGAGGTCAAGGGGGTTATGGGAAGATCAAGGGGGGTTAGGGTCTCTTGTGGGCCCCACCTCCCACATATCCACACATGGGATGTTGGGTGGTTGTGGGCCCCACCAACAACTTCCCATGGTAGAATTTAACTTCTTTGGTTAACCAAAATAAAATTGTACACAATTTTATTTATTTCTTCCTTAAACCCCAAGAATTAAACATCTTCTCCTGTGTAAACACACCTATGGTAAAAGTCTTCTAAAGGAAATATCGGCGCTGCGAGTTCGTCGGTGCCCTCAGATTTCAATTCCGAGCACCGGTTCAAAAGATAGAAAAACCTGCTCGTTCGTTCACTGAACGTACCCGAGCTAAACTTTGGAAATTGATTCCGGGCCAACCAGGCCTCGGAATCAGGTGTCGTCAGAAACCGCATACTCGTAAAATTCCAATGAAATTAAGAAAAAAATTTCCTTGAAATTTCTGGGTCTTTACAGGGAGGGAGACCTTATTCACTCTTGGAGTACTAGTGACCCATTTTTTAACCATTAGGTATTCCACCTCAAAAAACATTAAAGTATTTGTTCCATATAATGGCCTGACTAGTTACTTCTTTATAAGGAGAAAAGATGTCATTAATAACAAATATTGTTTTCTTTGAGGATTGACCAAAAAGGATAATGTCATAAGAATATAATAGGTGTGATGGGATACAATTGTCTTTGAAAACATGATCTTCTTGTATATTCCAATCTGAGTGAGTTCATTAAAGAATATATTCATGTAGTCTTCAATAATGGATAACAGGATCCCTAATAATGTTTCTCCATGTCTTAAAACTCTAGTTCATTAGAAATAACCTCCAGGGATCCATTTATTATAATAAATGTCATTTTATATATGAGAATACTATTGATATGCTTGGTAAAGTCATTTGAAAATTCATACCTTTTGAGGAAAGAAAGAAGAAAGGTCAATTTTAGAGCACTAAAGTACTTAGAGATGTTAATTCAAAGGGAAAAGTTTCCATTATTAGATTTCCTTCTCATCGGGTTAATACTTTTCAATGCAGTAAAAAGGAAATTCTGGATGCTCCTACCAGGTAAAAATTAAAACTGGTTCAGTGTGATATGCTCCTTGATAATGCCTCCCATTCGAGTCATTACGATTTTGCTAGTAACTTTAGGGACATTGTTCCAAATAGAAACCAACCTAAATTTTTTTATGTCAACTACATTATCCTTTTTAGGAATCAAAGTAATTAAATTTGAGTTAATCCCATAATTCATGTGAGGATGGGTAAAATAATCTCTTACTAAATTTGTTATTTAATCATGCATTATATCCCAAAAAACATAAAAAAATTATTATTGAATCTATTCAGACCAACATCACTATCCATATTTAAAGAAAACAGAGCATCCTTAATTTTCCCCTAGGAAGAGACCATTATTAGAGAAAGGTTTTGGTTATCCTATATTTAAGGGTATATGTTTTCAATCATTTTATGAGTGTTTCCATTCCATAATCAGAATAGATCTCTTTGAAATAATTCACCATTACATTTAAAATTTCACTTTTAGAGGTGTGGAGACATCTATGGATATTGATGGTATTTAATCCTTCCCTTATCCTTTTTACAATAATGAAAAATACATTTAAAAGATCATTGTAACCTTTTTTAACAACGTGAAAAAATATCATTTTTATAAAATTTTAACAAAAAATTCAATGAATATTTAGAAAATAATTTTCTTAAAAAATAACCAAGGAAAACTATAAAGGAATATTCAAAGAATATGATGGTCACGATGGTGTAGAAATATATTCATTTTTTATATGTCAAAATATAACATTCCCTTCATTCCCTTGTAAAATGTAAAAAATGACTTGTTTGAAAAAATATTATCTAAAAAAACATTATTTTTAAATATTTGTAAATAATTTAAAAGATATTTAAAATTAACTTTTTCAAAAATTTATTGTGTAGGTTTATAACATTAATAAATTTTTATAAGAACATGGACATATAAAAAAATGTTCAATGACTAAATAAAAAATACTATTGACTTTAATTTTAAAACATGTTCTCAATCATTTTAAATAAAAAATAATAAAATAGTATTAATACATAAAATTTCTGAAATAACCCTTGGTTAAGAAAATATACTAGGTTTAAAGGAAAATATCCATATAATTTTCCTCAATAGAAATTCAATCATAAAAATGTTGATTAAAATGAGATCAAAACATAAATTCCATAGTGCTTTAGTAAGTTTTGAATCATAACACCCATGAAAGAAATAAATTTAAATGAAATATTAAATATCATGAACAAACGGGTATTCATGATAAAACATATCTAAATTTATATATATATATATTATAAAATAATATAGGTGTATAACATAACATATGTCCCAAAGAAGACAATTTGAGACAACAAACACTTACTACTTCTGTAACTTTTAAAATAAACTCCAATGGGTGAATTAAAATGAATTGTAAGTTTAATTATAAATAATTAATAAGGATACCTAATATAACATGTAAAATTAGTAGTATATACACCTAATAAACATAAAATAGGTCCATAAAATCAAATATGGATCAGTGAAACAATATTAAGATAAAGAACCCTTACCTTAAATCTGGTCTTGCTTTGTATGTGTTCAAAATCATGTATAATAAATATATATTTACTATAAATATATTATAGAACCATATTTAAACATATTTTAATATTTACCACTCCTTTATATTTTCTTATTATCCTTTTATTGAAAATTTCTTCATTAAAATAAACATTCTGGTGGTTACATGTCTGTTTTCCATGCAAGTTTGGGTTCAATGGTTCCATTACATGCACCTTGTTCATGGTTTAACTATCTAAAAAATCATAATCAAGATATAAGTTAATTTTTTTTTATTTTTTAAACTTTAATAATCATTCATATAAAGTTTTAATGTAAAATTTACCACATCACTTTGTGGATATGGTAGTTTGTTTGTACTCATTATTGATGTTTCCATTTTTCGATGGATGGAATGAAAAATGTAAATAATAATTAACATTTATATAAAAATTTTTATATCATAAGTATCATATATATTAATTAAATATATCTTTATTACCATCCATTTAATGGTTAAATGAGAATGAAATCACATCTCTTCGTGTTGGTGACATTCCACACATATGCACGAGTAACGTTATCATTTTCCAAAGAATGGGAAGGTAAGGAGGTAGATAATATATTGAATTCAAAGATGAATAATTTTTTAAAAAATATAATATATAAATATTAATTCAGTCATAATATCTAACCATTAAATATGATTATGATAAATAAATCATATCACTTTGTGGAGGTGGTAGCCCCCACGTACCCATGAGTGATACTTTCATTTCCCATTTTAGGGAAAGGTGGAAAATGGTTTTACCATAATTATAATAACATCTTGTTATACATATTATATTGAATAAATCATGTTATTATGGATAAAATATATTTATATTAAGTATAATTAGAGATAAAATTTAAATGACTTAGGTAAGAAAATTACCTCTTCTTTGAGATACCTCATTTGTATTACACCTTAATCCTTACATGGATGAAATTAAGGGAAGAAAAGAATATTTATGATATGTGGAAGGAATATAGGATGTGATTAGGTTGGGTAGTAGCTGAGATATAGTTAAAAAACTTTGTAAATAAAGTATAATAGGATGTTCCTTTTTAAAAGTGAGGGGAATGATACAGTTAGTATTACTTAAAATATTTAAATATAGCTAGTTTCTTTCTCAAGTACAATGATTAAAAATAGAAATGGATTTGAAGTAAAGGTGTATAAGTTCTAAATACCATATGGAAATAAAATTTATATAGGTTTTGGTTTCATTTTAAAAATTATATTTTGGTTTAACCCTTTTGTTAACCCATTATTACCATTACCACGGTAACACGTTTTTTATCCTTTAATGGTAATAAATTTACTTCAAAGTTAACAAGTGGTTCAAAAATATTTACCTGAGTTACTATTCATAATTAAAAAAATAAAAGAGACCAATTTACAAAATATTAACCTCCTAATTAAAAATATAGAATCAATTTTTCAATATACAATTTATATATGTTGAATAAATCAATTTTAATATAAATTCTTTAAATGCTACAAAAATAGTTTTTCGAAATATGTTTATTTAAGAAAAAAATTAACTTATAAAAAAATCAAGAGTATTTTTTATTTATATTTAATTAATTAGATTATGAGAAATTAATGTTACTTTAATATCAAAATAAATACATAATGAGACTTTTATATTAGTTTATTTAATGAAAATAAATTAATGTTCCACAAAAAATCAATATTTTTCACTACTCACTTAAAAATAAGTATTTTTAAAAAAATATCCAAAATTCACCCTATGATAATATTAAAATTATATTTTAAAAAATGATATTATTTTACTCAAATAAAATTTTGAAAAATTGTGTAAATTAATTATAATTTTATCTCATAAAATGAAATAAAAATCATTCTTAAAGAAATAATGTTTTTTTGAAGTATAAAATGACATTACAAAAAAATTATGCTCTTATTTAGTATGAATTAATAAAAAAATTATAATTGAGTAAAACATGTATATATATATATTTCATAATATGGTTAATCATATTCATACTCATCAATTTAATGGATGGGTTGTAAAATATGGTGGTTCGTTTAAGGGTTAGTTTTGTGTGTTAAGAAAATTATCAAACACTTATGATTTAATTTAAGATAAATTTATTCGAAAATCAGGGCTTGTCATACTCTACCCACCTAAATAAATTTCTTCCTCATTATTTTAATTATCACATACTAAAATTAATATATCATTACATAGTAATAAAATTTTAGGCAGATTTGATCATGATAACTAATTTCCATGTCACTATTAGGAAATATTTTATTTCATAATTATGTATTTATAAAAATAAGTATGAATCATTATAAGACTCATGGTTTAAAAAAAATTACCTTGATAGTTGAGTGATACTTTACACACAACACTATACAGATTCATCTTCCCCTAAATTATGTTTAGAAAATCATTTACCATCATGGTATAGAATACAAGATAACACACTTACCTGATTTCTTTCCATTTAATAATCGTAACTTCATCATTTTGTTATTATTTAAAGGACCCCATATGATATTTGTGATCAATGAGAGGGTTAAGGGTTGAATCAATGATAATATCTAATTAAATTTTATTTTTGATGAAACATCCTTCACCATATGTTGAAGAGTTTTAATTTTTCTGAAATCAAGAACACAATAAAATCCCATAGGAATAAAGTAATTTATAAGGTTCAATGCTCATTAAGAGTAGCTATCCCTTGTATTAGTTTGGAAAAAATAAAATATCACACAATCTACTATAAAAAAAATAATTTTTATGTGGTTATAGAAATAAGGGAGTATCTGTAAGATTACATTGCAATATGATCAAAATAATAGTTAATGTTCCTTTTCAATATATAATCAGATGTAATAATGATTTCATAAAAATATTATTAACCTTTGACAATGGGTTCAATATATTTTAAATATGATACTTGTACTTATTTAATTTTTATATTCTTTCAAAAAAACTTCTTCAATTTATTACCTAGAAGAAGTTAAGAACATTCTTCTTGGATTTCAGTATGAAACTCATATCGACTCAATTTTTTTATTCCACCTTTAATAAATGTTTTCCTAGTTTCAATTTTTTTTCATATATTTCCAAAAAATATAATGTTTGTTCTGTGAAACTATGTCTACTTCCTCTGATCAATACACATCAATATGTTTCCACCTCTTCTTCTAATTATTATTCATCAACAAAAATATTCTTTGGTAAAAAACATCATATTCAAACCATTCTTTCAGAATTTCATCTAGTAACTCTATAAAAACCAAATTCTTTTTCACTTCATCTTTTTCACATGTGAATAGTACACCATCCTAATTTGTACTTGAACCCTATTTGTTGATTTATGAATTTGAGAAAAGTCGGGATTTAAACTTTAACATCCCTCTAAATGAAAACTTGAAATTAAAATCTTCCACTTAAAAAAGTTTACATAAATATTATCAAAGATTATAGAATATTCTTGAGGCTTCTTGCTAGATCAAACATCCAAAATCATTAATAGACTACATTCAAACACAACTAAAATCATGGATTTTACTTCCATGATATTTATAACTTTAAATGATTCATAAATCATCATCACATTAATATATTTTCAAAATCATCATAATGGATTTTGAAGAAACAAGAATATAAAACCATTGAGCATTTTTTTATAATAATACTTTGTAACAAATGTTCTATCTAGAGAACCTCCATCCAATACTTCCTTAATAAACCTGGTAGAAGATTCTCTGAAAAATTTCTCAAACTCTCCAATGAAAACTTTATACTCCTTAGCTTCCAAACTTTATGAACTTTTTAAAAAATAATTTCACTTAAAAGTTATAAAATAAGTTTTTTCAGTAGAACTTTATGCCTTTTCTTCTATCTGATGAAACTCTATCTGGTGTCTTGCATTAAAAAAAAGTTAAAAATTTCCTTCATATTCATTTCTATAACAAATATAATTTCTATTAAAAAAATTTCTTATGATTTGATATGAAAACATATGTCAAATTTTATTTCACCTAAAAAACATCTTTCTAAAGACTCAGAGACATTTTGTTTGATCATCCTTTACCATCTTCGTTTCATAACTTCATACATATCAAATTGAGATACAATATACAATAGAAAGAAAACACATTTAATTATAAAAAATGTATTAAAATTTCATCCAATGTAATTTTTATGATGTATTAATCAAATAAAATTCCTCATCAACATATCTTTAGAATTTAGAAAATTTCATCTGATAAAAAACATATGAAAACATAGAATATCTAAGGAATACACAAACATTATATTACAGACTTTGTAAATATAAATGATTTTATTCCCCTTTCACCTTAATTAAATTTATCCTCCTTTTTTACTTGGGATTGTAACATGGGATTTCCATAAATCATCAAAGTAGGAACCTAAGTCCAGAAAATCATCACTATATTTTTTATTAAACAAAAAAATAATCTGATAGAACATTTTACATTTGATGGAATCATTTTGAAAAATATTCAATAAAATTTTGTTATATCACCCAAATCTATTAGATTACCTTTCTATATTTGATGTAATTTATGTGTCCAATTTTCTTGTAAGGAAATATTTTTTTTGGCAATTTATTTACTTAATATTGTTAACTATATAAAAATTTATCAAAAAATGACAACACCTTAGGCAACTTTCAAATGACCAGCATATTCCTAAACTTCTTCAGTAGCATCAAGACATTACCTCCATATTGGTCCCAAAAATCTCATCATTTTTATTTTTCTTTAAAAAAGAAACATAAATCACTGAAACTTTATAACTCATGCAATGGATTATATATCCAATAATTCTAAGCCTACATGACCAAACTCGGTGTAGAAAAAGAATCATTAAACAAAAATACAATGTTTTCCATAAGAAGAAAGTTAAGAATATTCCTCCTTAGAAATAATCTTAAAATTGAAACATTCATCACAAAATAGACTTGTTTAAAGAGAAAAATTCCAAACCCCACTACAAGAAAACTGTTACAACAGTTCACACACATTAAATTAACATCTTAACCCTTTTACAAACTCCCATTAAATACATGCTTTATTTAAAAGGTTAAGGAAATACCGATAGATATATTTATGTTAAAAACAATTATACCCATTAAATACATAATCCAACGACAATATAGAGAGGGTATGGAAATCCCAAACCTTATCCATGAATAGTGGGGGGTTGGACACTCATTATGAACCTAAATTTTTGAAATGTTTCCTTTGGTAATTTTTTTTAAAATATAAAAAACATTCTCTATTATAGTAAAAAAATAAAAAATAAATTCATTATTCTCGACTTGATTTTTGATAATGTGAAGTTTCATATCAATATTATTTGAATGAGGATGCTTCACTAGTTTTTAGTGATATTTATAACACTATGATTATCAAAGCCCAGTATTATGGGAAACATTATATCAAGAAAAATACTCCACCATATGTGGATTTTCTGTCATCAACACTTTTATCCAAATCTGAATCCATATAACAAAACAAATAAATCTTCCCTACAATATCATATTTCAACCCAAAATCAGTTTTTCCACTCATGTATCTAAGATTTTTTTTTTCTATCCATGAGATTATTTTATTTATTTTCACTTTTATACCTATCAAAAAGAGTGAAAAAATATACTATATCTATAATTGATTCCTATAGATATAATATAGTTCTTTCCATATTTCCAAATTATTTATTATATACATCCTTTCCTTCACCATCTTTTGAAAAAAATACCATTGAAATCAATATGGAAACTAGTTTTGATTCTTACATGCTAAAATTTCATAGAAGTTCCTTCGCATACTTTTCTTAATAGAGGAAAATATATTTCTTATTTTTTGAGATTTGTTAGTTAAGAATGTATTTCATTTATTCCAATATGTTCATCTCAAAAATCTTCTATATTTCCTCAATAAAAATTCCATAAGTTTTGTCATCATTACTAAAAAAGATAATGTCATCAACATAAATAATCACAATGAGTGAAACCTCCTGATTTTATTTTATATTGAGGTTACTATAAACTCTTAATTTATTAAAATTCTAATTCCTAATCCAAGTATCCAATTTAGAATAAAAATCTCTCTAAGCTTGAATTATCCTATAAAAATACTTTTTAAACTTATATGAAAGACTTTTATCTTTCCCAATAATGAACCCACACAGTTGTTTAATATAAACTTTTTTATTGAGCTCTCTCTTAAGAAAAGACATATTGAAATCCCTCTCAAAAATTTTATATCACTATTGTGAATAAATAAATAAAATATTTTTATTATTTTAAATATTTCCACTAGATAAAATACTTCATTAAATTCAATGAATTAAATTTTTGAGTAACCTTTACAAACCAACTTTTACTTATTTCTTATCCATTAACCATATTTATTCAAATTTTTATACAACACCCACTTTGTACCAATAAAAATATTATTATTTGGTTTGGGTACATATTCCCAAGTATCATTACTCTCAATTCAGTTAGTCTCTTTATTCATAGCATCAATCCACTCCTGATTCTTCCAAGATTTATCAAGATCTTTTTGCTCAATTTGAGAATATAAAAAAGTATATGATACCGACCTTGATGTTATTTTGGTTTGAACATGTTTTTGTAAATAATTAATGATGTTATGATCTTACACTTGATTCATCAGCCTCAGATGATATGTATGAAGTTTTTCCTTGTCACATGATAAAGATGAGTTATAATTATCATCTTGACCAACTTCAATTATGTTAATATCATTAATAAGTTTTCACATTTCTCAACTACCACCATCATATCTTCTTTATTTTTGAAAAATTTATTTATTTGTGAAAATTTATTGTTATATTTTTCATCAAAATTCATATATACTAAATAAACTATATCTATAAATTATTTAGTAAAATATATGTATCCTTTACCATTATGAGAATATTCAAGAAATATTCTATCAACATCTCTCTCATTAAACTTCCAACATTTCTACCCTTGAATTTTATAATTCCAGTACTATCGAACACCCTTAAGTGATTCATATTGAGGGTTTTATTATAAAACATTTTTTAATGAGTTATATAATAGTTTGATATTAATAATAATAGATTCTTAATATAAACTATTGCACTGACATTTTATCTCCAAAAATAATGATAAGTGACATGTTCGATAAACATTTTTCTCATTATTCCAACCGAAATTATTTTTATTATTTTATAAATATTGTTTTTATATAGAGCTTATGGTGCACTAAAATCATGATGAATTACAATTTTTTCATGATAATATTCAAACTCATAATTTTTATATTCATGACCATTATTAGTTTATAACCTCTTCACTGAATATCCACATTATATCAATGTGTTTCTTCAAAAATTATTAAACATTTTTAGAGCCTCCAATTTAATTATCCAAAAACATAATAATTTTAATGAAATTAAAGTCATAAATAATATAAATAATCTATCTATATCTGAATGTTTTTTACTCATTAGCACACAAATATTAGAATGTGTCATCTCTAAGGGGTGAGTTGAATGAATGTCAACTTTCTTATGTACTGAGTTTGTAATTTTACCATTACAAAAATGGATCAACACCAATTTATTATCCTTTTTATGTAAAGAGTATGATGAATATGATCATTATTTTTCATTTTGATCATATTAATATAAAAAATATGTACTAGAATCTTATTCCATAACCTATTTTCTTTCATCACACTTAGATAACATGAATATTCGGCACTAATAACACAAAACCATTTTTCCTTGGTTCTTTTTACTTTCATAAAAACATTCACATATTAAAATATATTTAGACAAAACAAACTCTTTTGAAAAAAATTCTATTACCTTCATCATAATGTTCAGAAAAACATAAAAAATTGTGTTTCATCACATCAAAAAACAAGGCTCTTTTGGATTTTAACTTTTCTTCCCCAATGATGGAATATGCAATGCGTTTGATTCTAAGTGACTCATTATTTACAAAAGTTACTATACCTTCTTTAAAATATTTAATATTATTCTATTTATTAAAATATACAATCATATGTGAAGAGAAATAACTATCCAAAATACTTGGTCATTCTTTTTTTTATTATGAGAGTAGTTTTAACAATAAAAATCTTTTTTACTTTGCTTTTTCTGTCTCCACATATGGATTTTTAAATTTATTAAACAAAATTTTGTGTGCCCGAGTCATTAAAATTCATCCTATTTTATCCTGTATGGGTTGATCACATTTTTTATATATAGTTTCTAAAAGCTGGAATCTGTTTTAAATCTCCAGACTAAGTTTATTAGGTTTTCCCTTCTGAGTGGGTTAATCCCCCCTCCAATATCGCCTATAACTTCTTCTAGATTATCTATAATGTGGATGGTTAAACCAATACATATATGATATAATCCAAAATTCACCAAAATTAAATTATTTACCATATAAAATATATCTTTTTTTAATGTGCATATTGTTTGAATTTGTGTTTCTTTTTTCATCTAATTTTTTAGCTTACACTTTGATATTTTATTGCAGAATTTTTTTGGCTAATTTATGATATTTTATTCTTTTTATTAGATTTATTCTTACCCATAATAGGATCATCTATAGTCACAACTTTTGGTTCAAACTTTTAAATTTTAGAAACATCATATTATTTAATTCTATTTTTTTTTCTAAATATATGTTTTTATAAACTTTATTATTATTTTTCACATCATCATATTTATTATCAATCATTTAGTGTAAATTTTGTTAATCCTATTTATGTTTACAATTATCATAATTTTTACCAACTTCTTTAACTTGGTTTTATAAATTTTTAACCCCTTTCATAGCTTTAACATGTTTTTGTTGTACAAGTTCAAACTCTTACTCTTTAACCATAATTTTTCATCCAAACATGATATTATGGTGATTATTTTCTTCAACCAAATTATTCATATCATAAATATCTTTTAGAAACATCAAATTTTTTGAAGAAAAAACTATTAATCATTTTCAATAAGATTTAATTTCTTCAACTAATTATTCTCACTTTTAAGGATTTTAATCTTTCAAAAAGATTATTTCAAATCTATTATTATCATATATGATTATATTATTCTTCAAAACAACTGATTTAATCCTTGGTGAAATTTTCATTAATAAATATTTCAATAAAAGTATTTTCAACAGTATCAACCCTGAAGTTATCGACTTCTTCTTCACTATCACTATATTCATTGAATTTATACCCATAATTTCTCTTTTATATTTAGAGAACTTCTTATCCTTTCCCCTAGGATAAAATTTGGATTTGTTTTCCTTATTCTTAAATAATACTCTTGAATTTATATCATCTCCATCACTTTTCTCATCTTCCTTTTTCAAGGATAATTTACATCAAAATTCCCTATAACACCATAGTGAAAAAATTTCAGAGGTAACTTATCTTTGTAATTTATTCTTCATATCTTCAATATTTTAGAAAAAGAGAAATAAATTTTTTATAATATATAATGAACTTGGTTTTAGTGTGAAAATCATAAATTTAATCATTTTCAGGATCTTTCTTAGATTTTACATTCTTAATAACTTTTAATGGAATTTACTAATCATTATTTTCTTTGTAATTCATAACCTTTTCTCCTATCATTTTATAAGTAATTAAAGTGCTATGTAAATAATCTAGAGAAAGATTTTCATGATCACTATATTCAAATGATAAAATTTCACATCAAATTTATTAGGAAGGATTCATAAGATATTTTATAGAATGTTTTAATCTTCTAACTTCTCCCCAGTACATCGTACAATGAAAACAATAGCATTAACCATTGTAAAGAAATCACTAATAGATTCATAATCACCCCTATTATAATCTTCATACTTAAACCTCCATATTTGGAACTTTTCCTCCATAACTTTTGTATTTCATTTATAGATATTATTCAGCTTATCCTAGATAGATTTAGTCATTTCAAATCATTTGACTATATGAAAATTAATTTTAGGGAGTGAGGAAAGTAAAACATTTTTAACTCTCCCATAATTTTCCAAATTCATTTTATTAACAGTTATAATGGAAACATTCTCAGCATGAGGAGAAAAATCATCTGTAGAAACATTGATAACATCATAACCAAGTTATATAAGATAATTTAACCTTATATCATTCCAAATATTAAAGTTATTTCTATAAAAAATTGGAATACGTTGTTGTTCACATAATTATGAACAACCATGGAAACATATATTTTCTTCTAACTTTATCAAAGAGTTAACAAATTATACCATCACTCTTATACCACTTGAAAGGCCCCAAAATGATCAATTTCATCACTAATAGGGGTAGGGGTAAAACAATAATCTTCTCTTTTTTAAATTATATTCTTATGGAACAACTATCACTTTATATTAAAGAGTTATAACCAATTTAAAATCAAGTACACAATAAAATAATATTGGAACACAATAATTTACAATGTTAACTAATCTGTAAGAGTAGTTAGTTTTTGGATTTTTTGAGAATAATTCAATACCAAAAAATACACCAGAAAATTTAATTTTTATTTGTTTATATCAAGTAGGTAGTATTCATAAACTTGTGTTGCATTATGTTCAAAATAACAGTGTATGTTTTTTCTACACAGGTAAAATATATAAAAAATATTTCATAAAAACTTTATAAACCTTCACTAATAGGTTAAATATGTTTTCATTATAATGATTGTACTTATTATCAATTCCTCTTTGGGAAAAAACACTAATTCAATTTATTAATCAGCAACAGTTAAGAAATTTCATCTTATAATTTCATATGAATATTTTATCCATTCAATATTTGTCTGATTCCACCTATTATAAATGTTTACCTGGTGTCTAAATTTGTTCATCTAATTCCAAAAAATATAAAATTACTTTAAATAAAACATTATCTTCTTCCTCTGATCACTACACCTTTGTCTGTTTCCACTTATTCTCTTTCTTCTTCTCCCTTAAAAAAGATATTCCTTGGTAAGAAATATCATGTTCAAAAAAAATTACAGGTTTTTCTGGTAACTTGGTCCGAACCCAATTATTTAGCACTTCAGATTTTGTACATGTGAAGATTACACCATCATACTTTTTTACTTTCATCCTATTTATAGATTTTCAACTTTGAGAAAAGGACTTATTTCAATTATAACATCCACCTCAATGAAAACTAGAAATTAAAATCTCCCACTTAAAAAATTGACTGATATATTCTAAAAAATCTAGAGTATTCTTGACACTTATATCTAAATAAAATATCCTCAAACATCAATAGAATTCATTAAAACTTTTCTAGATTCAAATATTATCCTTCTATTATATTTGTAAATTTGAATGATCACCACAAAATTACCACATTGTTGTCTTTATGAAAAAATTTAAATACTTTTGAAACACCAATAATATTAAACCATGGGAATTTTTCATGATAAGAATCCTTTGTAACAAATGTTCCATCAAAATAACCTCTATCCAATTCTTACTTAACAAAATTGGTAGGGACTTCCCTAAAAATATTCTCAAACTCTTAAATAAAAAATTCATACTAATCATCTTACAAACTTCATAATGTTAAAACACAAAATTATATTTCACTTCAAAATTTATACCAGAAGTTAATACAATAGAAATTCAATAATTTTATTTCATCTAATGTGCCTCCATCTGATCCTTTACATTAGAAAATTTCAAACATTTACTACATATGAATTCCTATAACCAATAGACGTTGTATATAATTGTTTTCTGATTATTTCATAAATAACATATGTCCAATGTTTTTCACTGAGAACCATTTTTCAATGACTAAGATACATTTATTATAATAATAATTTATCAACTTATTTTCACAACATCATACAAGTCAAATTAAAAAAATATATACAATATAAAGTAAACATATTTCTTCCTAGAAAATGCACAGATGGTCTGTTTGATGGAATTTGTCTGATGTCTTTATCATATGAGATTCCTTAGAAACATCTATTTATACTCTAACAACATTAATCATATTAAAAAATATTATAAACACTGAACCTTAGGGTTATCTTGAAACTTCTTAGTATGTAATTTTTAAATATAAATTATTTTCTCCCCTTTCACCATAAGTAAATTTCTACTCCCTTTTAATCAATGTAGTAACATTAGATTTAAAAAACTCATTAAAGTAAGACCATAAGATAATAAAATTATCACATGAATTTTATATTCATATAAAACTTCTTCCAATGGAAAATTTCACATCTAATGGACTCATTTCAACAAATCTTAAATCAATTTTCTTTATCGGGTAAACCAACTCTGCTAATCACCATTCTACATCTAATAGACTTTCATTATCCAATGGTCTTATAAGAAAATCATTTTTTTGAGGTTTTTGTACATAAAAAAGGTAAGTGTATAAAAATTAATAATAAATTTATTAATAGTGGTTTTATCCATTTAAACATATATCTCATCTCTTTCTATAAGAAATGAATATTCTATAAGAATTTTTTGTTCCCCAAGAACTTAAATTTATTTCTAATGGGTTATAAGATCTATAATAGAATAAAAATCCATCCCTTCTATGTTTATATATTTACAAAAATAAAAATAGTTAGAAAACGTTATCCAATATAGATATATCTTCATATGATGAAATGATACATTAATCTCTAAAATATCAAAAATAATATCAATAGTTAAAATTAAACCATTCTATAAATAGTTATCTTTAAAACCTCCTCCAAAATATGTCTGACCGCATTCAAAACAAAAAAATTATATTTATTTAATTAATTATTTTTTTCCATGATCAATGTTTTCATTTATCCCTAAAATACATAAAGTATCTCAAAATGTATCATAACAAACACATTAATACCATGATTATATATTCTCTTAAAATATGCTAATTTTTTCCAAAAGAAATGGAATTGATATAAAACCACAGTAAAATAATATATTCATCATTAAATTAACTCAATATTAATTCTTCAAATTATTTTTACATTAATCATATTATGTTCTCAATATAGTTTACTTCTTTAAAAATAACATTTATCACTTAGTCACCAAATCACTTTTCAACCCCATGGTTTTTTATATGATAAAAATATCTTCCTAAAATGTAATAAATATTTTATCCCAATTAAACATAATTACATCAATAAAAAAGATAATATTATCACTCAAGGTTATAAAATACATAAAACTTATCTACACAAAATATAAAAGTATTATTCTGAAAATAATATTTTAACTAAAACACATTCTAAACCAAAGAGTTGTATTCCCATAAATATCTCCCAAAACATCCTTCATAATTTTGAACTCCAATCATCTGAAACCTAAAAATGGGTATCCATACGATGAAATTTATGATGAACCTTATACTTATCGATCTATGAAACATTATTTTTATCTCATATCACTATAGCATGTTATAAGTATTTTTTGGTTCAATCCTCTCATTATTCATAATGGTTCAAAAATAAAATGTGAATTAAACCATACATATCCTCAAAGAGGTTATAGATAGTTGTATAGAATTCCTCCCACTCATTATTTACTAGTTAAGATCAAGATAATACCCAATATTCACCATTCAGAGATATTACCCCTAGGTAAATTCATTCCATAACAGTATCAACTTCCCAGTATCAAGATAGGGATGTATTTTTTAGGAAGAACAAGATCCATTCTTCACCATGACTTATGATGTTTCCCTATAAATAGGATTATCCGAAGGTTTCCCAATAGGTTTTTCAAATCCTAATATCCAAATGTAAATGAACCCTTCTCTGATACAAACTATAGAGACACATTCATAACATACATAGATATTGTATCTTTTTTATGAATATTCAATATATATCTTAAATAAACATGCCTGAGAACTATAATGGTTTATTATAATTGGAGAATATATATATATATATATATTATTTAATTACATTATTTATCATATAAAACATATTTATTTATATAAGGCACCACTCTGGACTCACCATACATAGTACCCTTATTCATAACCTGGGAAAAAATTAAAACATTAGAAATGGTGAGCTCAGAAGCTCAATAAGGGTTAAAATAGGATATATCAATCAATGACCATAAGAAATCATAATATAAACAGAATGGTATGATAACATGATCATAACTTACAAAAATAATATCTAATCAATCAAATATCATTAATGATAAATCATGGCATAAGGATTTCTCCTAAAAAAAGTGAAAGTAATGAGAGTGTGAAATCATAAATAATCAATCATGATCCATAAGAGCATATCATAATCATAAGAAATAAGTTCATAGAATATTAATAAGCATAAAAAATAATTTACATAGTAAAGGATCACTCCCCAAAATATTATAGTTGATTGGGTTACCTCCCAATTCCATATTTTCCTTAGTCTAAGTTCACCCCCAAGACTATCATAGTGGATATAGAACCTTAATGAACTAGGTTCACTCCATATTCTAGTATTTATTATCTAATGAGATATCATTAATTACCCAACACTTTTGAGGGATATGTACTAACAAGCACAACCATAACATAATGAAAATAATCCATATGTGTTCCATAAGTTCATAGTCATCATACAATCTTATCATATATAGAGACCCAAATTTTTATTACATTACTATTACTCCTCCAATATCATTTTTCTATTTCGAAACACTTTTAATTGGAAGTGAGAACCCTTATAAAAGTACAGATTAAGCCCCAAAAGATATGGCATTCTTGTTGAAGAATAATTTGAGCTGATTAGAATCAAACTCTCTAAACATTATCTAGGGAACAGAGTTTACCTGAGTTCCAGGATCGACCCTCAAGATGTCTTCATAATGTTCCTCCAAGATGTCCCAAGACTATATATATTCCTCTAAGTTAATCTTCCCCATGTTTAAGCCTCTAATCAAGATGCGGTTATGCCTATCGATCCATTTACCTTGCCCCTTTGTCATTTCCACTCTAAGAATTTTCCCGAACATTTGGTTGATAACTTCCTATGGAGCCTTAATATCTAAGACTTGATATACCATTTCTTCATCTGAGTGAAGAAGAAGATCCATGTGATTTATCACTAAAGTAATCTGTTTCTAAGAGTCAAAAAGAGTATCTACCTCATGCTGATGCCTATGAGGATAAGCAAGTCGCACAACCTCACTTTGTAGCCCAAGAGGGTGTGAAACCTCTGCCAAGGAGGGTAAGCCACTTGGTGCACCTGACCGACCACTTCTTGAGAGACAGAATCCATGACGGGCATGCTGGCACCTTTACATGTTTTTCAAGGAGGTTTAACATTGATTGTGGACCTAGTTACTGGAGGACTGGGCAAGTTGGAATAGTCTTTCCTTGGTTGCGTCCTCCGGGTGTTCTTTATAAAGCCTTATGGATCTATAAAGGTGTTTTTCCCTTCCTTGAAGAGGATATAAAATAATCCTCAGAAATCCACACTTCTTTGGACTCACTAGGGGAGTCCGAAGCTGAATCCTAAACTTAGAAGACCTCCCCTCCCTTAGCAGAATCTTCACCAAGACTGTCCTCCATCAAAATACCTTCACCAAGAGCATGATCCCCACCTTCTCCCAACACAACAAACTAGTTTTCAAAAATCTTGAAACTCCCTCTAGATTTTTCCTTCTCAGCATAGGAAGGTTTTTTTCATTTATGGCCTGCACAGATATGGATGGACCTCTTGGTTGTACAAAGCCAAGACCCATGTATTGAAAATGAATTAGATTTTCTTCCAATACCATGTTTTGGGCATCCTCACCTATAATTGTTTCTACATAAACTGTCTCATTCAAAAAATCTTCCTTGAGTGGAAACAACTTCATACCCATAACAACATCCAAGTTCACCTCCCTCTCCTTATTACCATCCACTTCCTTAACAAATTCTTCCTTCTCGGTGACCCAAGCCCTTCTTTCAGGAAGCTCTCTAGAAGAACAGGGAACTCCCAAGTCCTTTTTCAGGTGGTTAAAAATATCAAAAACTTTTGGGTTCAGTTGAGCATCCTTTAAAACCTTCTGGGGAACCTTTATAACCGCAAACCTTGGATCAAAACTCACTGGTTCATTCACTCTATGAAGTGGGTGATTAGACACTTCTTTCACATTCAAGGTAACACCCTCGGGCCCTACAAGAACTCTAGACTCACTCTGAGTAGCAGGAACAACCCCCTATGATGGGAATGGCTATGATGATATACATATTGTTAATTCCCCAAGCTTTGACATGAAGAATAATAGTCTGACCATGATTTGAAAATCACTAGTTATATACACCGAAACTGTTCCCCCACTGTGATCCATATTCAATCTACTAGATGATTAGAAACAACTACTTCCACACATATACATGGGGATATAAAGTGACACACTGAGTTGGTATGACTATCCAAACACAAGACACACCCGACCTAATTTCCTAGCATTCGAATGATGGAGGGGTTTTGAAAAGGAAGGGGAAGACCAGGAAAACATACCCAAATAACCATTGTTGGAGTATCTCGTTTCATATGGAAGTTGTAGGACCATCAGAATAGGTTGAACCGAGAGTCGTTACAGGTGAGAGGAGATCTGGCCCAAGCTTGAATCAGGTCCTCCTATGATGAGAATCAAACCATAAAATGGAAGTTATTTAGAAGCCTGCCAATAAAGCAATCATGTAAGCCCCATGCACCAAACACTAACCTATCGAAATCATTGATCGATGGGTGGCTATTCCTAAAATGAACCACTAAAGTCTTTTTGAGGAGAGACAAAGATTATGAGAACTCTTAGAGTGAAAGAGAAAGATTAGGGAATCTCATGTGTAGATCAGGTACTTTAGGGAAGATCTCAATTTTAGGGAATGGCAGGAGGAAGTTAGGATTGGAGATAGGATAGAAGGTGGGCAGAACTCCAAGGGGTCCCTCCCCCTTCGGTGGGGGAGGTACCGGATCTACAACCAACTCCGCCTAGATCCACGCGAATCGCAGAGCTCTTGACACCATCACCACTTTCATATATCCACAATATAACTCATACATGCATTACTATTACATTATTTTAATATAAATAACATAATAGTAATACATTAAATGAGAAAAAGGTTTAGTATCTTGGGGAAATTATGTTCATACATCGCTTATATATAAATAATAATCAAAATTATTTAATCCCTTATTTATATCCCTCCAAATTCTATGATGCAATCCTTAGTACATTTATTCAATTTAGGATATACATCAGTGAAAGGGGTGAGATAAAATCCTTGTAAGGTGAGGGATAACATAGAAGGAATACGAGACATGAATTAATAGTACATGGGTGAGCATAATCTTTGTCATAAAATCATAAGCATCAGATAAAAATCATAAGAATGAGGGAATTATTTTAAAAAGTAATGCAATGTTTCATTTACATAATAATTAAACATCATAACATAGTGGAAAAATCCAACACATAGTTGTGAATAAATCTAGCATCATGTTCAAACATAATATATGTGCATAAATCATAAAATCATAATTGTGAAAAAATATGGTATAATTTGCAGGCATAATTCATATAATATCACAAGATATATCAAATTATCCAATTCATTTTAGGCCTATATAATTTGGTTGCATCTACATAAACATAAAATTTTCATAATAATGTATTCCACATGGAAAGGAAACATACCAAATTTATAATCAGAAAATAAACCCATAGAAAAATGTGTTTCATAAAGGTTTCATAAATAATAAAATCATGAATAACATTTTGTTTTTAAAAAATCATATTGGAAGTAATATTTTTACATAAAATATCATTATTATTTATAGAATAAATAACTCAAGAGGATCCAATAGATGTTTTGGAAAAATAAATTCCCTTTTGAAAATTATTTTTAATTGGATTAGAAATAAATTTGATAAGGTAGGAAAATGTATATCCCCAAAAATAAAAGTGAAATAATATTGAAAGGAAAATGTTAGGATATTCGAAGAATATATATACTTAAATCAATGAAAAATAATAGATAACCCAAAATAAATAGTTGGGTTTAAGAATCATCTTACCTTAATTCTTGTTATGTCTCGTTTCATTTACACCTCCTATATAATAAACATAGTTTTGTTAAAAAATAAAAAAAAAGTTAATTTTATTAATGTATTTAACTATTTATCTATTATAATTATGTAACTCTATTTTATAATACTTTTTGTTAAACATGAATTGTTTTGATGTCTTTTTTTCATTAAATTATATCGTATTTTTCCAATTTACTGTTCTTGTTCAAGGTCATTTATGCATAAGTAAAATTTATTCTATAAGATTATAATACATATAATTACATATTTATATATTATACATAATTTATTTTATCCATCCAAGAAGGTGGATATGATTAGAGGGTTTACCATTTCCATGTTTGTGGTTAACCAACCATTAATGGAATATTGTCAAACGAGGAGAAAAGAGAATCTTAACATATAAATATGTCATAAATAAAATCATTACAGTTTGTTAAAATCATTTATATAATGTTAAAATAATACTAAATTAATCATATAATCTTCATATTTGAAATAAATATATAAAAAATGGGAAGAAATGTTGATGAAAATTAACCCTCTTCTTGGTGTTTCTTCTTTTCTACAACAATAAAACCCTTGAATGGTTGGAGTTGGTTTAATAAAAAACGTGCCAATGGATTATAAGGGGATTAAGAGAGGATATTTGGTAAAATATTTCTCTTTGTAAAGTGGAAGATAAGTTTATTTCCAAAGGATGTGTGAGGGGGATTTATACTTGTGGATAAGGGTATTTCTAGGATAAAATATCGAATAAAATATAGTTTCCATGAAAAATGTCATAATAATGACATTTTTCACATTATAAATCATAAATAAATAAAATAAAATGAAAATTCATGATTGTAAAACCATTTATAAAGAGAATTAATTATTTTTTAAAAATTAATGTGGGAAAATGAAAAAATATTATTTTAATAGAACGCTTTAAATGTTAAAAATTGGAAAATAAATTTTTAATTTGTAAAAAAAAATTATTTTATTTAAATGACTCATTTTTGTCATTTAATATTTTTTTAATCCAAAATTTATATAATTTATTAGTTCATTATTACATCATGAAATATTTAATTCAAAATGCATCAGCTATGAAAAAACTGTATTTTTACTATTCACTTAAAAATTGGATTCTTTCAAAAAAGTACAAAAAAATAAACAATAGAAAATTTCTATGTGATGATTCTAAAAATAAAATTCATTTTTAAAAATATTTTTTTAAAAATAATAAACATTAATTTTAAATATAGAAAACTATGATTTTTACAAAAAAATTAAAATAAAATTTACTAAAAATACGTTTATAGTTTATTTGAGTTTTTAATATTGATATTTATTTTATGGAAATTTAATATTTATATTTTAAAAAATTAAATCTGATAAATATTATTTATATTAAATTATTTATTTTTTGATGTCAAATTATTATTCTCAATAGTCATGTTACTATTCCAAAGGGTTATGTTACTATTATAATGTCACATTACTATTACAAAGGTCATATTACCTCTTATAAATACTTCTTCATTACTTCATACTAATTTCTATATAAATCCTACCAAGGTTATATATTTCCCTTTTTTTAATGTTGATTGGTTTACAAAAATTATATTTATTTTCTATATTGTTGTTTGTGGGAACAATTATTCTAGAATATTAGAATGATCTAAATTTTATCATTCTAATTTTCTTATTTAAATTTTTCCCCAATTGTAATAATTTAATTTTTGATGGATTTAGTTTTTGACTAATGTAATGTTATACATTAATTAAATAATGTGTCAGTTTTTATTTGTGTTTTATTTTTATAATACTATAAAGTACAATATAACACACATTTATTTTAGAGAAAAATATAATTAATAAAGTTTGGGTCATCAAAATTTTCCCCCTATGTAAATTTCATCCTCAAAATTTTGAATCAAACTCTTGATTAAGAATATATGAGTCTACTTCTATTTCATTATTTCCACAATTTCCCATATCACCTCTTCATATTTATAGTTTCGCCACAACACCTTTACAAGGTGAGTTGTCTTGTTGCATAGAAATTTTTCTCTACCATCTGATATCTTCATTGGATAATTTTCATAATAGAGTTCATGATCCATTTATTCCACCTCCATATTTAGAACATGTAAGGAATTGGGTATGAAATTTATTGGGAGAGATACATGGAACACATCATGAAATTGATCCTTTTTTAGTAGAAGTGATAGATGATAGGCCACTACTGATATGTGATCAAGAATATAAAAGGGGATAATGTACCTATGGAGATTATTTCCTTTAATTAAAAACTAAATTACTCTAATCCATTATGATAATTAAAGGAATACTTTTTCTCTAACATCAAACTCAAAGTCTCTTCGGTGGTTGACATCGTAACTCTTCTACTGAATCTGAGAAACGTTTTATATATTTTTATGTGTATTGAATCGTCTCTATCATCTGTTACACAAGATTAAGTCCTAATAGCATACTTTCACCAAAATCATCCCAAAATATTGTATTTCTACATCACATCCCATAGATAGCCTTATATAGATCCATTTAAATACTCCACTGGAAGTTATTATTTTAAGAGAACTTAACTAATAGGTGATATTGACCCCATCATCCTTTAAATTACATTGAGAAAGTTATCAGCCTTTTCTCAAGTGTCTAAATGGTCCTTTCAGATTAGAAATATTTTTTAGGGTGATAGGTCATACTAAAGATCAATTCAGTATTTCGAGCATGTTGAATAATTCTCTCAAATTTATAAGTAAATCATGGATCATGTTGAAAAATGATCAAAAGTGGTTTGATATGTTTCATTAGTAATTAATTTATGTATTTATTGTAAATTTACTTAAGAGATAAATATTCCTAAATGGTGGTTAAGTGGGATATCTTATTGGTTTGATCTTCCACAACTCATATCACATCTATTCATATGGATGTCTTCTCGAGATGAGTGATAAAGTCCATGGTGATGTTTTCCAATTTCCATGGGAGTATGGAAAAAGATTTCATCACCCCTAGAATATTTTATCCCTATTTTAATATACTGATATACTAATAAATTTTAGATGTACTCAGAAATATCATTCATTATAATGAACTAAACCTGGTTTCCCTCAATGCTGGAACCCGACCTGATCCATTATATACTTGAAGGGAATTCTCAATCCACACGGGATAATGTTAATAAACCATTCATCAAACAAAAAACTAAAGGGAGTTATTTATCACAACCTAAAAAAACACATATAATATATATACAAAAATCAAGGAGAAAAAATGAAAATTCAATATATATACTCCATAACTGTAAAAACTATAGAGGAAACAAGAGACTGTAAAAGTAGCCAAAAAATCCAAGAGAAAATACCAACTAGAAAGGACCAAAACCAAATATCTACTCTATGTGATGGTGTGCATGAACTCCCACTATCTCACCATCAGATACCAAACTCACGTGACATGAAACTTTTCTACCTCACTACGGGTCATTACCTTTCCCTTTATTAGAAGACATTCAATGGTCTATTCACCATTGAAGAGATGTGCATGGTGTGACATAATAGACTCAATAGTATCCCACCAAGGTGTTCTATAGAAAGTCTCTGTATAAAATTTCTTATATGCTCATTTTAAATAAAACATGGCATGATAAGCAGTAAAATAGTTTTATAAAAATCATGGTAAATATTTCCCTTTTATCATAGTTCTAAAATAAAAGAAGGTATATCAACTTAAAATCACATTTTTTATATAATATATCACAATAATAAACATTCATATCAAGGATAAAACAATATAATGTTCAGTAATACCAAACAATAGTATCATCACATTATTCACAATACTAAGAAATACAAAAGTTTAGGCAGGAAACTACTCATAGCAAATTTCTATGAATAGTGCAATGTGGTACCTGAATCCAATGATCTACACTCCAAGACCAGGGATACACCCTAGAAAGTAAAATACTACCATAATTTATGTACATAGAGAATATAATCTACATTCAAGGACAAGAGGAAAACCCTAGAATGTGAACCCCCACATTGGACAATGGCCTCAAGATAAACCTTCCACATAGTACGCAAGGTAACCCATGTGATCATTTTTAAAAATATATCGATATTTCAAAAATAATTTCAAAACCATTTGCAAAATACATTTGAATGATTTCAAAATACCATTTTTCTTTCCATTTATCAACAATTATGGAAAACTTATTTTTCTTTAAAAACCATTTTCAAAAGACACAAATAAATCATGCAAATTCTATGTATAAATAATTTTATAAAGAATGAATAATAAAGTTCATAAACATAGGCTAGAGACAAAACCACTTACCTAAAAACTTAGGTCACACATTCCTGCAACATGATCGACCATCAATGAAAACCAAACAACCTCAATGAAGGTCCATGAATCAAATCCATATCACAAGACTGATCCAATTTAGAGAAAAAAGGGATAGAGGAAAGGAGGAAACCCACATAAATCAATAACGAATGGCCGCTACACCATGAAAAATAAAGGAATGGACTCTAGAAATGAGATCAAACAACCGATATTAAAAGGAGATGAGATAAAACACCAACTTAGACCATGTGATCTGATAAATCAACCTAAGGGTGCTACCGCGATCAAAGACAATGAAGAAGTGGAAGGATCACTTACTCGGAGAGGCCCACTACAACCTTAACAAAGATTGAATGTTTTTTGATCATTATATAATGAGAGGAGTCTCCCAAAATGGCCTAGTAATTTCCCGGGGTTGATAGAAAGTAGTATTGTTAAAGAACCAAAGAAAAACAGTTTCGCTCCTCTTTTAAAAACTGTATGTGGGCCATTACACGGTGTGTAAACATGTTACATGATGTGTAAACATCAGATCCCCACATACACCCAAAAACCCATCTCCATGTATTAAAATAATTTATTTTAAAAATTCATGATGTGAAATATCTATTCACATAATGTAACCTTTCACAGCATGAATCCTTTCATGACTTGCACCCAACAACAAGCACACGATGTGTAACCTAGTTACATGGCATGAAATCCTCCTATAGCCTACAAAAAAATCATTTTAAATATAAGAGTGAAAAAATATATTGCTTCACCATTATAGGAATCATCATAATTCCTTCTCAACCCTATACAAACAATAATAAAAGGAAAACCACGATGAGTTTAAATACATACCTGATATATCAATAATAAGATGTTGCAAACTCCCTACCATAATGACTTTTTTTCCCTAGGAAGTCATGTGGAAGATGTAATCCCTTGAAAAATATGAGTCCAATACCCCCTCATCATCGAATTTTATTCCCATGTTTCATGATAATCCAATCTATGTTTCTATAGTACCCTGAACAATGGGATCGACTACCCACGCAAGACTTTCAATTGAGATTAAACAATCTCAACTTTCTTCTCTGGAATAAAAACCCATGGTTCTAGCTCAATTTCATCCAAAATTAGAATGTGAGCGGGATTAGGATGGTACTTATTGAGCTGATATATCTATAAAACATCATGAATACCTTTCAACTAAACTATTAATGCTAACTGATAAGCAACCTGTCCAAGCCTCTTAGTGACCTCAAATGGTCCAACATACCTCGGAGCCAAATTTCCTTGTTTTCAAAGCTGATGGTTACCCAACTAAGGAGAAACATTCATGAAAATACAATAAAAATGGAATAATTTAGAGGATGATTATTTCAATCTCTATATGATTTAGGTAAACTTTGGGCAATAACCATACACTGATGTACCTCTTGAATCTTTGTTGAAATCCATCGGACCAAACTTGGTCCAACTAAAGTTACTTAACCCACCTCCTCCCAAAAAAGAGGTGATCTTCACGGGTTACCAAACAATTCCTTGAAGGGAGAAATTATTATAAATGAATGATAACTATTGTTGTAAATAAACTCAACCATTCCCATATGGTTATACCATGATCCACCAAAATAAAAGACACATGCACGAAGTATATGCTCCAGGATATGAATCACACGCTATGTCTGACAATCTATATAGGGATGGTAAGTTGTACTCAACTTGACCTGAGTTCCCATTTTCTCTTAGATACTACTATAAAACCTTGAGGTGAAACTAGGATCCCTTTCTGAAACAACGGAAGGAGGACTCCGATGTCACCTCACAATCTACTGCACATACAGCTTACCCAAATCTTCAACCCTAGTGGTATCCTTGGTCGAAATGAAATTAGAAGACATTTTTAACCAATCAATAACCACCCAGAGAGAATTGGTCCCTTGGGGATTCCATGTAAATCCAAAAAAATATCCATGGATACCTTATCCCATTTCCAGATCAGCATCGAATGATTCTGAAGAAAACTAGAGGGTTTCAAGTGCTCTGAATTTATCTATTTGAATGTGTAACAGTGGGACACATAATCTGAAAAGTAATGCTTCATACCTGGACAATAGAATCATCATATCATGGAATAATACATCATTTTAGTTCCGGGAAAAATATCTCACAAAGAGATATGAAAATTAAACAAGACTAAATAGTTCACATGTACTGGGATGACAACAAAATTTTCAAAGTGGAGTATACTATCTGAAGAGAGAGAAAAACCAGAAATGGCCTACCCACCATAAATGTTTTCTAAAATCTTTATAAAATCAACATAATGGTTCTAAATCTACAAAATATACTCTAAGAGAGATGATGATAACTGAACACTGTTTAGAAACATACTTGAAATTTCATCCTAAGCATCTTGGTGCAGCTGATAAAAAAGACCCATAAGGTTCCCCTCCTCCTTCTATTCTAGAATATCTTGGGATGGTACTATCTTTCTAAGAGTGTCTTCAATGAAATTACCCTTCCCTAGTTTGTAGGAAATATTGAATTCAAACTTTTAAATGTATTTTACCCATTATCTCTATCTAAGATTTAATTCCTTATAAGAGAAGATATAACTCAAACTCTTACAATGAGAGAATACTATGAAACTATCCCCAAAAAGATAGTACTACCCAAATTTAAGTGCATGAATAACTACAAAATGCTCTAAATCATAAGTAGGGAAATTCGCCTCATGTGGTCGGAGCTAATGAGAACCGTAAGCCACCACATGGTCATTATGTATAATAATGAATCCAAATCCAGCACTAGAAGCATCACAAAATACCTTGTACCCATTACCAGGCATAGATAAGATCTAAATAAGAGATGATGATAGAAGTTATTTTAGTCCATTGAAACAAGACTAACACTTTGCATCTTGGGTGAATTTCACAAAATTTTAGGTAAGAGTAGTCAATGGTGACAACATCAAAGATAAATCTTTAACAAACCTTCAGTAGTATCCAACATGACCAAATAAGCTCCATATCTCAAAGAGATTTTGTGGTTCCTTCCATGATAACACAATGTTAACCTTATTTGGATCAACAGATAAGCCGTGTTCAGAAATCTTGTTCCATTAAAACTTCAATTCTAGAATCGAGAAACTACATTTTGAAATTTTACAACAAATGGCAACTTCTTAAAATTTTCAGAACCAAACATAGATGGTGATTATTCTCATGCTTGGATTTTAAATAAACCATAATTTCATCCATGAACACTACCAAAAAAGTGTCAATATCTTGATGGAATATCTGATTCATCAAAGCCATAAAAACCATAGGATTATTAGTTAGACCAAAAGGAATCACAATATATTCAAAATGGCCATACCTAATCTTGAAATATATCTTCGTTAAATCAAGCTCCCAAACTACGAGCTGATGATAACCCAACCAAATATAAATATTTAGGAACCACTTCTCCCCCTTTAACAGATCAAACAAATCATCCACATAAGGTAAAGGATATTTGTTATTAACTATTACCTAATTCAACTTTTTATAGTACACCCACAACCAATGTGAACCATAAAATTTCTTGGAAAAGAACATAGGGTATTCCAAATGAAAAACACTAGAGATAATGAAACCTTTTTCTAACAGGTTATCCAACTGAATCTTGATCTCTTTAAGATCCATTGGTTCCATACGATAAGAAGGTATCGATATCAACTATGTACCTAAGATCAGGTTAATCGTAAGATCTACCCCTCTCTCTAGAGGAAGACCACATAAGTCATGTAGAAAAATTTTAAGAAATTCTTGAACAAAAATGATAAGTTCAACAATAAGAGAAATTTTATCTAGATCGAACACAATAGTAGACAATAAACTCCTGATTTTTTGCTGGGAAGGCCTTACATGTCTTTATATAGGGTCCAAATACCCTTAAACCACATGAGATCTCTCATCAAAAGACAGAATTGAGACATATTGATGATAAAAATCATCCTCATCTCAATGAGAAAAAATCTATTCCATATTGATGATGATGTCAAACTTATCTAGATGAAGAATGAGAAAATCCTTGACCAACTCCATATTAGAAATTGTTAATTAACAAGGACACCAAAACCCCTACTCTCTCCACTTTCCAATAGGTGTCACCAAATCCATTATAAAGGAATTATGTTCCATTGGAAGTTTAGTCATATAAAAAATGGTGCAGATATAAATGAGTGGGAGATAACAATATAAAATAAAGAAATTTCTAATGAATATGCAATAAGGATTGACCTCTCACTGTTTCTAGACCTGCATCGATTTCCACTAGATAGTCATCTACTGCATGAAATTTATTCACTCCTGAGGCCTATGGTTGGATTCCTATAGTATTTGAATCTTCTAACTACACCATTGTATCCTTTGTAGTCGAAGAACTTTGACCATAACAAGGAATATTCATAGCCTGACAGAATCATAGTATATGACCAATACGTACATAGTTTTTGTATATATTCATGAAAATATGAAGAAAAATTCCTATGTGTCTGACCCTACCACACTGATAGTAGGCCAGAGGAACACTTATAGCAACAATAGATAGTGTAGAGGAGGCTCACTGCTGATACCCACCACCACCACTTCTGCGATGATCCTTCCACTTCCTCTTCCTCCCATGAATGCCACTGAAGCTTCCACTATATGGAAGAGGATATTTGGGAAAACTAACCTTTCCTTCCATATACATATCTTCCATCATAGATCTATCTATCATCTCTGCATAGGTAGAAAGTTTCAACATAGATTCCTATGATCTGATATCCAGTTGCAAACCGTAAAGGTACTTCTGAGCCTACATCTAGTCATTCCTCGCCATGTTCATAGAAAAATAGACAATCTCAACAAACTAATTGGTGTACTCTAATACCAAATTCACTCCCTGCTACAAAGATAAGAACCCTAAATACTTTTACAACATCAAAAAATTTGTAAAAAACTACTAGAAGAATAGGGTTTTGAGACCCTTCCAATCCAGGTCCACATGTTTGTCTTCCTAGACCATAAAATCCCACCATCTATTTTCATAACCTTTGATATTGAATTCTATACACTTTACCCTAATATTCTTAGGTGTCTCTTGGAAGATATAGATTTGACCGATCATGTCTAACCAATACTCTGCCTCTTGAGGTTCATTTGTTCCTTTAAAAGGCAGTGGCTTCTTACGCAATAATTCCCATGATTGATATTTCTCTCGTCTAGCTCTTGGATATACTTAAACAACCACATTATGAACTTGAGACACATATTGATCAACAATAAGAACTGACCATATGATAGAATCGATGTTATTATGATCAACTGGAATATTTCCTCATGGATCATCAGCTACACCTTCCTAAGGAACTCATGGAAGAAGTCTCTATGGCATACTTATTCACACTAAAATAGAATTAATGATCTGAAAATAGATTAAATCTCATATTAGACCAGAAAAACCCTAAGAAAAAACTACTATTTAATATAAAACCCAATACTAGGGACACATATCCTAACTTCTTATGGAAACTTGAGTCTCTTTACGATAAGAGTTGGATAAGAACTTATCACAACATACCTCTCAAGTCCTGACAATCCTATATCCATTATAATGGACATCCCAAGATAAGGACTCTTGAGTATATACCTCCTTTGATACCAAATTGTAATGAACAGACCTAGGTTTCCCTCAAACATGGATCCTGACCCAATCCATCACATACCAGAAGGCTGTTCCCAATCCCCACAAGTTGGCGACAAGCACCTGGGCATCAAATGACAAAATAGAGGGAAAAATATCACGTAAACTGAACAAAAAAACATGGAATATATATACAAGAATCAAGGAGAAATAGAGGACCACCAACAGATATTTTCTATAACTATAAGAAAGACAAAAGAAACAAACATCTGTAAAAGTAGCCAAAACTCTAATAGATAAGCCCAACTATAAAGGAAAAAAACTAAACAGCTACTCCATGTGACGGAATATAAAAGTTCTCACCTTATCACCATAATCTAACCAAATTATATGACATGAAACCTCATCAACTCACTATGGTACCTTGCCTTTACCTGCATTAGAATACATTCAAAGTTCTACGAACCACTGAAGTGGTGAGTAAGGTGTGTTATAATAGGCTCAATTGGATTCCACCTAGGTGTTCCATTACAAGTCTCTATATAACAATTCTTATATCTTTATTTTAAATAAAACATGGCATGATAGTAGTAAATAAGTTTTATATAAAACATGGTAAACAATTCCCTTTTATCATGTTTCTAAAACAGAAGCAAGTATATCAATTCAAATAACAATTTTCCATATCATCTTTCAAAAGAATCAACATGAATATAAAGGCAAAAATAGTATAAAGTTAGGAAATAAAAAACAATAGTAGCAATACATGCACCACAATACCAAGGAATACAAATAGTGAGGTGGCAGACTACTCATACTAAAAATATATGAATAGTGCATTGTAGTACCAAAGCCAATGATCTACACTCTAGGACCTCAGATACACCCTAAAAAGTGAATCCCCAACATCATATACATACATATAGGCAATAATGTACATTCTAGAATAAGAGGAACACCCTAGAGAGTGAACCCCCACAGTGGATAATGGCCTAATGCTAAAACATCCACCCTGTACCCAAGGTAACCCATATTATTATTTTTAAAAACATCTCGATGTCTCAAAAATCATTTCAAAACCATTTTAAAAATCATTTTAAATGCATTTAAAATAACCTTTTTCCATTTATAAATAATCAGGGAAAAAAATTTTTCTTTAAAAACTATTTTCAAAACACACAAATAAAGCCTACCAATTCCTTTTATAAATCAGTTTATAAAGAAGAAAAATAAGGTCCATCAACATAGGATAGAGACAGAACCACCTACCTTGAAAATCGGGTCACACACACCCGTAATGGGATCCACTAAAAATGAAATCCCAAAAACATCTATGAAGGCCCTAAAATAAAATCCAAATCCAAATATTAATCCAATTTAGAAAACAAGGGGTTGGAAAAAATGACTAAACTCACATACCTCAAGAATACACGACCTACACACCACAAACAATAAAGGAATGGCCTCTAAAAATGATATCACAAAATAGATCTTGAAAGAAGAAAATAGAAAACATCAACTTAGACCAAATATCTGATAATGAAACCCAAGGGTGCTACCATGATCAAAGACAACGAAGAATAAGAAAGATCACTTACCCAAAGAGATTCACCACAACCATAACGAAGATCGAATGTCGATTGGATCAATCTAGAATGATCGTAGTCTCCCAAAATCATCTGAAAATTTCATTGGGTCAAGGGAAAGAGAGGATAGAAAAATAACCAAAGAAAAATAGCTACATAACTATTTTAAAAACTACTTATGGGACATCACACGTCTTGTAATCTAGTTACACAACGTGTAACCGTCAAACTATCACATACACTAGAAAACCCATCGCCTCAGATTTAAATTTGTTATTTAAAACATTCAAGACATGAAACATATCTTCATATTGTGTAACCTTTCATAACATGAATAATTTCATGAATTTTAGCCAGCAATACTTACACAACGTGTAACCTAGTTACATAACATGAAATCCTCCTACAGCCTGCAGAAAAAACTGATTAAATCTAAGAGTCCAACAGATCTTTTACTTCACCATTATATGTATCATCTAAATTCCTTCTCAACCCTATATAGGTAAAGAGAAAAGGAAAACCACATCGAGGTTAATGATGTACCTAATATATTGGTAATGGGATATTAATTTCATCATGTATCACCACCATAAGTTCTATTGAAGATCAATGTTCATATTAGTACTTCCTAGGTGGATGGAGAAATATAACATATGATAATTATATAATAGATATTTATTTTTCTCAAGTGATGAAGGAATATAATGTCTAGTTCCATATTTAATTAAACCATCTTCATCGTTGTTGAATTGATGAGGCTTCACCTTCTTTAATACCTTCACCTTCATTTAAAGCTACATATCATCCTTTTTTGCCTCCTTGGAATTATTTTTGGATAGATGGTTGGAAAATCATTTAGGATAGTTAGTAATTCTTCCCAACCATAATTATTTCTATATCCATAATTTACATACCTGTAAAGATAAGGTCTTTCTTGATCTATTTCATGGATATTGTTGAAGGTTATTTTCTTATGAGGGAACCAACTACCTTATTCATATTTCTAATATGGTAGTGAATAGAGAAATAATAGTCCTTGATCAGATCTAACCATATGCGTTGAATTAAGTTTATCTCTTTATTTGTTAATATATAATTTAGTCCCTTGTGATATGAATATATGTCACACTTCTCACCATAGAGGTAGTGTTTCCAAATATTCAAAGAAAAATAAAAACTGATAACTAAAAATAATATATTGGGTAGTTCTTCTCATGGATATTCAACTGTCACGAGGAATAAACTATCAATTTATTATTCAATTTAAGGACACTACCCAATACATTCATTAAAGCATAATTATATATTACAAAACCTTATCCACTTGAATGTAAGTGAGTACAAATGTAATTTTAGCCTCTCCATGTGATCATTAAATATTTTCTCACATTTTTCTATCTAGATATTCATTACCCATTTCCATGTTATCTTAGTTAATGGGATAGAAAATCAGGATAAATTTCTTAAAAATCATCTGTTGTACCCAGATAATCCATTAAAACGATGGATTTCCATGTTACTTGAGTCTCTAGGCCATTTTTCAACTACAAGTTTTTAAGTCTTGATAGAGACTCCCTCACTTGTGATCATGTTCTATAATAATGTGACCTATTGCACCAAAATTTCCACATTCTAAACGTAAAATAAATTTTATCCTTTCTTAATGTCTCCATAACAAACCTTGTATGATCTTTATATTCCTAATTTCTCTTGGAGTAAATTATAATATTTTTTATAAGGGGTTCCACAATTTTAGAGTGGTAGTTTATAAAGTCTATATTCATAAAATCTATGAATATTTCAGTGGAATTAGTAAGTATAAAGGGTGTCATTATGAAATTATTGTGTGCATAACTTTTATAGATAGCCATCTTCTAAATATATTCCTTATTCAATTTTAGCTGATGATATCCATAATGAATATATACCTTTCAAAAGTTCTGGTCTCCTCAAAGTTGATTGAAAAATTCATCAATAATTGGATGGGTATATTATTTATTTATGGTTATCTTGTTGATATCACAATAATCAATACACAATCGCATTAATATATCATTTTTCATGATAAAGAGCACTAGTGTTCCCCAAGAAGATGCACTGGAGTATATAATTTTCTTTCCAAATAATCTTACAGCTGCTTAGTTAACTACTCCAGTTTGACTGGGGCCATCCTATAGGGTAATTTTGAGATAGGAGAAGATCTAGGTATAGTTTATATTAATAACTATACTTCATTATTGGGGGAAAGCAATGAAACCCTTCATAAAATACACCAGTATATTTTCTTATAAAAGAAATTTTATCATGGTTGGTGATTTCCTTTAACATAACCATTTGGGAAAAATATTCTTCTCCACAAGGTATCAACACCCACACCATCAAGGTATTTTTCAAATAATATTCCTAATTTTCCTTACATTTGTAAAGGATCATGGGTTGGTTCATAATATATAGAGAGATTTACTTTTTATGGAAGTTAACATGGGTTATACATAACAAGATCCAATACATGCACAGTATAACATCAAATTACTCCAAGTGAAGGATTATGAGATTCACTGGAAGAATCATCCCATTGATACTGACAGGAGAGTAGTCCAATACTTAAGTTATATTGATCTAACCACTAGTTTTTTTATGTATATCTCCACTTCAAGATATCATGTTTTCAATTCAATAGTTTAATTAAAATTGTTGGATATAATGGAATGTATATATCTAGAATCAAATAAAACCTCTTCCACTCTAGAGTTAATAGTAAGTGTACCTTGTATGAATTCATTTTCATGTTCCACTTCAATGAAAGTGATGGAATATGATTTCACTTACTCCTTTGGCTTTAGTGGTTTTTGACACTAATTACCCTCAAATGTACATGTTTTAGTGAACCATCTTACATATTTCATTTCTCCTTATAGTTTAAGATTTAAAATATGGGTGGTGTATTGGGATTTTCCTTCCTTTCCTTTATTGTGTCGGCTAGATTTTTTATGCCTCTCTAACATTCATGAGCTTGTTAGAATCTCTTCCAGACATGAATCATTTCATTATACCTTTGAAAAAATTCCTATAATGCTTCTTCCCATATCTTTGACATGTGGGTGGTTGGATCTTCTTTATTCCATTTTAATTTAAATTGTAAATTGAAATATCATTATTATCTTCATATCTCCATGTCCATGGGACCATTTTCTAAAATCTATCTCTACTTTGAGATCACAAAAAACTACTTCTTAATAAATCTCAAAGTATTATATTTATAGTTCCTTTTTAAGATTTGGTTTTAAACCAGTAAATAACATATCTACATTCATATCATTTTTAATAAAAAATAAGAGGAATATATAAAATTTCTTGTTAATTTTTTTCTTCAGAATCCATGAAAAATTCACCTTCCTTTTTCTTAACTATAGTAATTCTCTCTCTATCATATTTTGAAGAGTTAAAGGGAAATAATTTTCATGAAATAAATTCGTAAATACATACCACACCATTTATTCCATTTTATCGTTCAACTTCATATTATTTACCAACACCCATAACTAATCAACCTATCCATCTAAATGGTAGATAACCAGGGTAATTTATCCTTCTCATAAAAGTGGATCATCGAAAAAACTCTTCCATTGAGTAAACACATTGTTTCACAATAATTGGATCAAAAAACCAAAAAACATTGGTGTTTATTGCCACATAAAGGAAATTATGGATAGTTGACCCATCTTAGGTGAAGGTGGATGTTCCACATGGTTCATGTTATTATTCATAGCTTGAGACAATTAGGTAAGAATTATGTCATGACCTGAACCACTGGGGCTGAAGCCACAACTACCCCAAACCCACCTACAACAAGCCAGGGGTTGGATACCAACACGAGTAGGCGTATCACATGTTTGGGACACCCTAGACTATGGTACATGTATGCACACGCCCACATACATCTCTATGAAATCATGTAGCAATAATTAAATTGAAACTAATAATTCATGCATACATATATCCCACAATAAAAGTACGATAGAAGTACTAAAAGTGTAAACTGGGAAAAATGTAACCCACCAATAAACTACAAAAGTGCCTAACCTACTCATAAGGAGGGACCACTGTCAAATGAACCCTCTATAACGCACCTCATTCAAGCCCTGATAATCACCTATCTCTGTCTATCCCACTAATCTATGATAGCTCTAGGTCCTCCTAGGAATCCCCCAAAAGGTTTATCATCTGCACAAGACATGAAATGTGTAGGAACATCTCGTGCATGGGTGAGTATAAAAATACCCCGTAGGAACCCAAAAACCCAAAATAAAAGGGAGAAAATGATAGGAAAATGTAAAATAGAACTATACAGAATAGGAGAACCAAATGAGAGAGAGAAACTCCATATCGACTGGTCCTTGACTATTAATGACTAGTCATTTCAATCTATAAGGTTTGTAAATCAATATTTATTAAATAACCATAAGGAACCATTAAATAATCCAAGATATAATCATAAAAAACTCCAAGTATCATGAGGTTCTGACCTCACATCCAAACATGGAATCCCACTTGATGCTCAAAGGTAACGCTTGTTTGGAAGAAATCACTCCATGAGCCCTACCATCCTAGATGAAACTCATATGAGTGAACAAGATACATTTGAAACTATACTCTAGGTAAAAATATGGTGCCAAATTTCATAGATCCTATCAACAATATCATTCACCCCATACAATCTCATATAAAATCAAGTGGAGTGGACTGGCCCTCGTCACTACACACAATCAATGGGGCACTGCTCCAGACCATGGACCACATGTATTCTATATAAAGAGATATAATGTTGGGATCTACACCTTGTTGTTTCCCTATAGTTGAGGGCATACTAACTTATAACAATTCTAATAAACCTATGTGATACCTATACCCACACCTCACCACATCATGGGAGAACTACCACCTAACTAGGTATTATAGAGAACAATTGGAGGGGCTCGCTCCTCGCAACTGTGCTCCACAAGTGAGGGAGATATGACTACCATGGAAGACCCACTCCCTACTAGATATCATAGACTAAGGGGGTTGACACTATATAGATAGAGGACACACACCCTACATATAGGGGAGTTCCATCTCTACCTATATCATCACAGTGGGGGACCCGTAGCCTAACACGACAATAGTGTACTGACCCTATAGAGAACCCGCTCCTTAGTATGATAGAGGAGTATTGAATCTAATTGACCATCACGTATGGAGGACTTGAGACTTTGTAAAATAAGAGAGTACCAAATCCATGGATATAGGACCCACACCCTTAAATTATAAGAGAGTATTGAATCTATATTCAAAATGAGTATAGAGGGATTGAACCCTAATATGACGTGGAATATATACCTCGATTTGCAAAAAAAAGTATGAGGGGCCAACACCCTGGTCTGATAGGTGAGTACCAAACCTTGGTGAACTACATTCTGGGTAGACCCATGCTTGTTGTGGGGGAGTTCCATCTCTATTAGTCTAAGAGGTAAAGTCCACCCACATCGTGGTATGATAGGGGAGTACCAATCCCAAAATCTCTATGATAATCCAAACCGATATCCAGCATTGGTTAAGCATCGTTAAAAGGATCATCATTCTTGTCACACCTCACATAACAAAATTTCCATGGGTAGGGGAACTATACCATGGTAATGGGGGTGCACCACTCTACCAACATAAATAGTCTAGGGGACCCTCATCCTAGAATGACAGGGAAGGGTGTCGACCCTGACATCTCTCCAGTGATCCCCCTTGATCACTACCCATAGTCAATCACTGCTAAAGAATCATTATTATCATTTCAATCTATGTTGTATCACACATGACACCATGAAGTATACCATTGTGTTCTACATGGAAAAAAATCAGGATATGCTACTCATAGGCCTAAATATGAGTCCCGATGAATGAGATACTCTAAGAATAAATCCCTTAAAAATTTCACAACATGTACTGGGGTCCATATGACATGTGAAACTACATAGAAACCTGGTTGTTTCCTCGTCCACATGGCTTGGATGACTATGTGATCTTGCAGGACATGTACAATGTGTACATGGAATTTATCACCTCAGCTGGTCTCTGGTTGTGTCCTCCCCCACACGAATCGGCTAGCCATGTCTCCAACATGGTGTGTACCCTTGGTACACAAGGTTTCATGTCTAACTTTCCATTTGAACATGTCCTTATCCCATTCCCATGTACATCACCCCATGTCCATGTCTTCTAGCTATGTAATTCCACATAGTCGTGTCCCTTGACATGGCTTACCTGGCCATGACCCTCATCCAAATGACCCAGGTTCGATTTATGAAATGTACCCTGAGTAAATGATATGTAGTCCCAAAATTTCATCTTTTCCCAATGGAAAGAACACATGGTGTGTGCCTCTATTATATACACTATGTGGTCAATATTTCTGAATGGTAATTACCTACGAGCCACCTAAAACCCATATTTTCTCAAAAAAATTATTGGATTGACCCCAAGGGGATCCGTAATAGTTGTAAAAGGGATAAAAAACTCAATATAATGCATATAAAAGGTATTGGGACTTAAAAATCAAACATTACTACCTCAACGTGAAACATCGAAGCTACAAGTCCAAAATGACACTCAAAAACTATTTTGGAATGATCCAGTGATGATCGGTGTCAGAAACAGGAATCAATGACACCTCCTTACCTTGGTTTGGTCTCGAGTCATCCATCTCTCAAGGTGGGATCCTCTAATCCCCTAATATGTATCATAAACGGTGCGAATGGTTTATTAATATTTATTAATTAATAAACCTACATTTTAACACATTGCCATCAAACCGTCAACTGAGGACCCAATGCTAACTAATTTTTTGTTTTTCATATGGTATAAACAATGTCATGAACTCAATAGTGGTCTCATATTTCTATTCTGAGGCTCCTCTTAAAAGTTATCCCATGTTTACAAAGAAATTTTGAGCATGTGATAAAATATATTAAATAGTTTTAATATCACTGCACTGTGGCTCTCTGGGCATCCAAATACCACACTAACTTAATTCCTGGTTTCCAAAAAATTCCTATAAATATTTCAAATTATTATAGTGAGAAAACCAAAGTCGTTACACTATACCCACATTTATTACTTACATCTTGGAAATTGAAAGCTAAGAATAAGGGGGAAAACCAAGATCTCAATTGGGAATCCCACACCAATGATATATCCAAAGGGTTTTTGTGTTGTCTACAAACACGCCCTTAGGGGAACGCTAAAGGCCAACAACATTCAATGTTCAGATCAAACCAGGTTTACATCATGAAACAAAGTGGTCACATATCTCCTCTACTAGGATAGGGGAAAAACACCAAGCATTGGTTCCATATGTGGTCTCATGGTCTAGTGGTAATCCACCATGCTAACTCAATGAAGAAACTGATATAACCCCAAATTACACATCCTACCTTGAATTAACTGAAACTTGATAGCTTCAAGAACTATTCATAAATCTCTAATACCAAGTACACAAGGGTACCAAAAAACAACATAGGGATTATCAAGTGTACATGCTAGGTCTTACTAGGCCCTTGGTCTGCAAACCCCCAACTACACCAGAGCTCATGAAGCTCCACATGAGTCAAATGATATGATGAATAAAATATCAAGGTAATCCCTGAGTGCCAATCTAAGAAGAAGAAAACTCTCAATGGGGAGGTAATCCTAGAACTTCCTCGAGTAGATGTCATAAACTCCATCACTATAGAAGGAATCAAATGATCATAGATCCATGAGTTATATATGAAATATGATAAAAGACAGTTGTATCTCCACATACATAAGCTCATTCTAATTTTCCTAGTATTGTTCTAATGTAAAGGAGGAACTCCTTCCTAAAAACTAATAACACTTCTACACTCACTTGAAGAGAACATCCAATCATAGATTGTTGACAACCAAACCACATAGAGGAAACATCATGGGGCCTCCCTCTACCACTATAGAAAGATTCTATGTGATGATATCTCTCCACTAGGTCCTCCAAGAAAATAGGTTGAGCTAAAAGGATCCACTAGTGTCATCAAGACATTATTTGACACTCCATCACATTACCACTCTTTGAATACACAATTCAATGTAACTTTCCCTCCAGACCTTGAAACTATCCACTTTGGGTAACACTAACTAACACACATGGTTTTACATAAAATTTCAATAATTCATATATGTGGGGGAAGCATCCCTCTTTCACATTTTTTTGCAGCTATGTTAAACATTATTATCATAAGGCTCTACAGACACCTTGGGTCACCCTAGATAATCCTCAAGAAAGAAGTGGAAAGAATATAGTACCTCACAATAGTTCTTAACTATACTAATAAAAAAGTAAAAATGATATAGAGTTTACCTATAATCATCCTTCGATCCTATGGCTCATAGGCCTCTACGGCCTGTAGTTTTCCTCACCCCTATCATCAAGATCCCTAGTCTTGGCATGGACCACCTGAGGGTAGTGGTGGAAAAATATAGAACTGTATACCAACTCCTGCTTCTCTCCCAAATCCTCTTCCAAATCCACCATCACAAGAGACTCTATGCTCCAAATGTTATCTCTTACAGGTTATTCCATTGAACTTCTTCCTCTCAGCAACATGGAGGGTTGGATAATCTCACACAAGGTGTCCCCATCCATCATAAGTATAACACCAACTCTCCTGTAGCTTACCAGATCCTTGATGCAACTCCAACACTGTAGACCCACATGTATTATTTTTGGAATGGGTGTACCTATAGTGATTCAACAATATCGATTAACGTCTGTTAGATGCTAAAAATGACTCTATATCATGATCACTACTATCAACTCCATCATCCTAACCCTCTTCTAGGAAGATCTCTATCACTAGAGATCACTCTAGAACCACCACATAACAGGGAAGGAACAATGAGACCACACATGACCAGATGTTCCTATAGAAACCTTAATCAATGGTCCTTTCTATGAAAAAATGAATATCGAACCATATCCATGGAGTATCATGAATGGTCTGTAAACCTCACTGAGTACTCTTCCACATACATGATCTCCTACCAAAGTTGGAGAAGCTTATGGATACACACAGATATCAATGTGGCTGGATAAAAATATTCCCAGAAGATACACTTATACTATTTTTAAGTGAGAGTCATCTCATAATGGGTTTGTTTCAATAGACTCCACCATCTCTCATCCAATCTCTATAGAAGGATTTCCACTAGGACCACCATCTTATCAAGAGTTTTCCTCACAAGGAATAAAATGTGTGCGACCGCCTCATTATAGTAATAATATTCCTAGTAGTATGACTCTCGCTAATACCTATGGGTATCTACCTATGAAACTTATATAGTGTACACATTTTATGCAAATTCTTGGCTTAAACTATCATAAAAAAATTCTACTTGATGGGTTTTTTCTATACTTGTAGACAAACTTATGTTAAAACCTCAAGACCAATGCCTTACCCTAAAGCCACAACATTGGGAGGATCACTAACATAATCTCTCCATGGAACCCTATTTGGATGTAAGTGTGGTGAAATACTGAACTAGAATCATGATTCTTCACAATCAGAGAGTATATCCAAGGAGCTGTCTTAAAAAGGACATAGAAACCACAACCCAGCTCTATATGTTGCATGTACTAAAGTTAACTACCATTGTTGACTGAATTTTATGAGCAAAAAAGAAGGTTTTCATAGTTCTGGAGAATAGATACATCGGTTTCCACACCAACACTAGAGTCCCTAGCCTAAAAGTAAAACTCAAAACACTTTTACACTGTCTCCATCAATCCCAAACCAATCTCATAGACTCCAATACTAAGGTAGAACTGACTCTCTTAATAACACTCTATCACGACCCAAGCCACCTAGTCCCAACCCATGACTACCACATTCCCACCTCCAATAGGTGATGGGATGAAAACCAGCACCGGGTAAACATATCACACATATTGGAGGCCCTAGCCTACGGTACCAATATGAACAAATCCATATACATCTTCATGAAACAGTGTGTATATAATAAAAGTGAAACTAAAAATGCCTGAATACACCTTTCCCATAATTATATTACAAAAGAAGTTATGAAAGTGTAAACTGGGAAAAATAAAATCCCACCAAAAACTATGAAAGTATTCAACCTGCTCAGAAGGAGGGTACCACTATCAAATGAACATGCCAGAGAACACCTAAATCAATCCACAGTAAACACCTTGGTAAATCTATCATGATAATATTCACCTAATCTAGCTCCTCCAAGGACTCCATTGAAAGTCCTACCATATGAAAAATAAATGAAATGTGCAGGAAAATCCTATGCATAAGTGAGTATAACAATACCCAATAGGTTCCCCAAAACACCAAAATAAAAGGAAGTAACTGAAATAAAACTATCCAATTGATCCATCCATAAGAGGAGACCCAAACGAGAGATATAGAACTCCATCTTGATCACTCATACGCTATAAATGACTAGTTATATCTATACACATGGTGTGTTAATAAATATACAAGACATCGCCATAAGTAACCCCCAACATAAATCCATATATACTCATCTTAAACTCCAAGTCTCATGAGGTACTGACCTCATAGCCAGACATAAAAACCCACTCGAATCTCAAACGTAATGCTCTCCTAAAAAAACTCACCCCTCGAGTTATACCATGATAGATGAAACTTGTTCATGATAACACACTCCCTTGAGAAATGTGATATAGGTCCATCTCCAATGCTCGACACCAGAGGTACTATCACCGTTATCATGCACCCCATGCAAGATCATAAGATCTCAAGTGGATAGGTCCTCCCCTCACCAATGCACATAGTCAAGGGGGAACTAATCCATACCATGAAACACATGAATCCTGTTTAAAGATATAAAAATTATGGACCCACACCTCATTGCTACCTCGCAAATGAGGGATCACTAACTCTTTACCATCCTATGAAACCTCTATGGTACTCATATGGAGAGGCTCGTACCTCATGAAATCAAGGGAGAACTAACTCCTAATCAAGTATAGCACATATTAAGTATAAGGGACATCTCCCCACAACTTCACTATGTAGCCTAGGGAACTCCAAATATCATAGAGGACCTGCACCCCAACAGAGCTCATAAACTAAAGGTACCACTCCATAGATAGAGGACCTACACCCTAATTACTAGGTAGTTATGTCTCTTCATATATCATTATAATAGGGTTCCACACCCTAACATGGTAGGGGATTATTGATCCTGTAGAGGACCATCACCATTGTACAATAGGGGAGTAATGAATATACCTGAACATCACATATATAGGACTCATTCACTGGTGTGACAATGGAGTGCTGACTCCATGGATAAAGGAACCATGCCCTGGAATGAATGGGGAGTACTGACTCTATCTGTATAATGAGTATAAAGTACCCACATCCTGATACGGTAGGGTAACTCTATCTCCATCTGCATAAATGATACACGGGACCCACAACCTAGTCCGACAAGGGAGTACCAACCTAGGTAAAACTAATCCATGGTTAGACCCACACCTATTGTGGGGGAGTTTCACCTCTACTAGTCTGAGAGGTAAGGGAAAATAATACCCTAGTACTAAATGAGAGTAATATTCCAAATTTCTATTTGATAAACAAAACCAATCTCCATCTCAGGTAAAGTGTCACTAAAATTAGTGTCATCCTTGTCACGCCTCATGTCACAACACTTCCATGGGTAGAGGACCTATGCCTAGGTAACATGGGAGAACCTCTCTACCGGCATAAATATTATAGAGAACCAACATCCTAGGGGGATAGGGAATGGAAACACCCCTAAAATATCTCTATTGATCCACCCTAATCACTACCAATGGTCAATAACTTCTATAAAAACATCATTTTTGTATAACTCTACTTTATATCTCATAAGTCTCCATGAATTCTACCATCATATTATATGAAAAAACATGTCAGGATTGGCTACTCATGGGCCTGAATCCATGTCTTGAATAATGAGATAAATTTGGAGGAAATCTCAATGAAAATTATATGTCATTTAATGGGGTCCACACAACATGTGACCCCGTGTTGATTCGTGGTTGTGTACTATGAATCTTGGCTTGGATTTTCAGGTGAGATTTCATGGTGTGAACAATGTCTACACAACCTATCTTATCCCATCCATTACATAACTATATCCTCCCCCATACAGCTCATCCAAGCATGTCTCTAACACAACGTGTACCCACAATACATGGTGTTTCCTAGATAACCAAACATTTTTCCATTTCATCAAATTATTATCATGTACGTCACCCTGTATATATATCTTCAAGTTGTGTAATGCATCACAAGCATGTCTCTTAGTATAGCTTCCTTGGACATGTCTCTCAGCCATATGACCTAGGATCACTACATGGAATGTACCCTGAGTATAGGGTGTGTAGTCCCTAAAATTATCTTCCTTTAATGAGAATAACACATGGTGCATGCCTCTACACTACACATCATGTGATCAAGAATTCCAAAAGGGAATTATGAAAGGGAATTCCTTACAAGATTCATGAAACCCATTTTTTCTTCAAAATTCCCTCAGATCAACCCCCCAAGGGATACATAGCAGTTATAAAAGGGATTTAAAAACCTCAAAACAATTTATATAAAGTGTATCAATACTTAAATCTCAAATATGACTACCTCATGAAAAAGTTTCAAAGAATTAGGTTATAAAAGACACTTGGAAGCCATTATAGCACAATCCAGTGATGATTGACATCAAAAATGGGGATCAAGGGAACCTCTTCACCTTGTATTGGAAAAGGGCAATCCATCACTATGGGGGGGGGGGTCGTCTAATACTCATTAGTTTTCCACACAAGGCAGGAGGGTCTATTAAATTTTATTAATTAACAAACCTCCATTTTAACACCCCATCAACACACCATCAACCGAGTACCCAATACCGAAAAATTTTCTGTCACACCTAGGATAAAAAGCATGTTCTAAACTCAACCACAGTATCAAATATTTGATCTAAGACATTGATTTGAAGTTAAGATATGTTTACAAAGAAACTTTGCGATCATGATAAAATAAATTTAATATTTTTAATATCACCGCACCATAGCTCTCTAGGCCCCAGAATCCCACGTCGACTCAGTTCCTATATTCTTAAAAATTTCTCGAAATATTCCAACTTATTAGAGGGAAAAAAACAGAGTCTCTACACATTGACATGAAGATTTTAAATATATATCTCATTTAATTGGAAATTTTATTTAGAAAATCATTTCATTCCCCACTCACATGGGTTACTGGTATGGTTTCTCAAGGTTCTAGCCATTTTATAAATAGAAAAGGTTTTGAAAAAAATGTATGTCAATGAAGCATGAATAAATAATTTATTTCCTATATAAATTAATTCTAATTTCATATATTATGGGATCCATCTGTTTATCCGTTTTCTCCTAAAATTATGCTTCTAGAATAATATTAATTAATCTTTTATAACATTAAATGAAATAATTTATTTATCTATATATCCTTTATAATGGTCTACACATATTTTATAATTAAAGGAATTATATCCTTTGATAGTTTCAAACCATGTGTGCAGTACAACCTCTTTTTCGTTCAACGGGTATTGATCACGTTAATACCCAATCAAACCCTTTCTAGGTTAATACCCCTAAGTACATATGTGTTAGAGCTACATACACTTGTAGTATCCAGACATGGATTTTATTACTTGGATTCCACATACACTTATACTTTACCAAAATTTCAGGATATTTCCCTTAAAATTCCAAATTATCCCTAGGATTTTCACTAACATTTTATGGCCCTAAGTCCCAAATTAATATAACTATTGCTATGATACCAACTATAGTGACCCAACTATTTCTTATATGACTATTATATCATTTTTAAGATAAATAAAATAATAATAATGAAATCAAGGATCTAAAGATATAATTAAATTATATGCACATAAAAAATAATTTATTTACTTCTTAGTATCCCTTCTAAATATCTAATTTCTTCTTTAGTACATGTATTTACCTGAGGATATACATCAATTAAAGGGGTTTTCTAAAATTTTAGAAAGGGGTCAGATAAAAAATAAGTAATAAAAGATATAAATCAATTGAACATGGGTGAGAATAATAATAATAATTGAATCATTAGAATGAGATAATAATTATAATATTGAGGGAAATATTTTAAAAAGGAATGGAATTTTGAATATTCATAATAAATAAATATTATAACATAGTTTTCAAATACCGCTCATAGTTGGGGAAAAGGTAGCATCATGGTCACATATAACATAGGTTCATAAATAATAACGTTATGATTATAACAAAGATAAAATCATGTTAATTCACAATACACATAATATCATAAGATATATCACATTGCCCAATGAATTGGAGGGATATATAATTCTAGTACCACCCATCAATTCATTAATTGTTCATAATCATGAATTTCACTGAGAAAAAAAAACATATAAAATTTATAATCATTAAATAAACCCAGAGAGAGGAATGAGTTTTATTAAGTTTTAATAAAGAATACATTAATGAATAACCTATGGGGTTTCAAAGAGAATACCACCACCAATCCATTTGTAATTATATTAAAAATCCACTTTTGTGGGTAAGTGGTAACCTACAAAACTACTCCACTAGCAAAAGACACCCTCACAAAACCAAACATTACAGAGTTGAAATTTCAAAAATTAAAATAGAACCATCGTCACGCCCTGACTGATATAACCATCCTTTATCGGAAATCAAAAGGAACCAACATCGCAGCTCTGTCACCGATCTTAATCCAGAATTCCTCCAATGAGATAAACATTTCAAAAATTGAAAATCAAAACCCAGTCATACCAACATCACTTCTATGTCACTATCGCCTCGATACGCACACACTTACACCGAATATGTAGCCATCAGATCACTATCTCTGCCAAGACCCTTGTTGTCACCGAGATCATCGTCGTCGTCACTAAAGAAGACCACTGAAATACATCACTGTTGCTGGGAAGAACAACCACCTCACTGAGGGAGGAACCAACGGAGACCTTCATCACTGCAGAAGAAGACGACATCATCACCTCTGAGAACAAAAACCCTTCATCGACATCGTAGATAACTCATAATAAAGAGTTGGGTTCGGGAATCCCCTAACTTTAAATCTTTTTATGTTTCACCTTGTATTCACCTCCTGTATAATATACTAGGGATTGTTATCACGTGAAACCAGAAGTTAACTATATTTATTTATTTCACTATTTAACCATTATAATTGGTGTATTCTATTTCATAATAAAACATTGTTAAACATGAATTGTTTTGATGCCATGTTTTCATTAAATTATCCCGTCTTATTTCAATTTTTCTATTTTCATTCAAGGTCATTTATGTATAAGTAAAGTTAATTTAAGAATCCTAGAATATATGTAATTACATATATATATATATTATAAATCATGTTATCCATCTATATACGTGGTAATAAGAAGAGAGTTAATAATGTCCTCATAGGTGGTTAACCGACCGTTGATGGGACATTTCCCAAAGAGGAAAGTGAAGCTTGATATATAAATATATAAAAAATATAATCATTATAGTATTTTAAGATAATAAATATAATATTAAATTAATTTTAAATTAATTTTAAAAGTTTTTTTAAAATTAATAGATAATAATAAGAATATAAGAGGAAAACGAGAAGAAAAGTTGATGAAAACATACCATCTTGTAGGTTTTGCTTCATTTCTACGACACTAAGCCCCTAAAATGCTTCGAGTTGGTTTACTCCAAAACTTCCATAAGGATTATAAGGGTCTTAAGATAGGGGATTTTGGTAGAGTATTGGATTTTTAAAATGTAAACTAAGAGGTTTTTCGAGGGAGGGGAGGGGTTATTTATACTTGACGGGAGGGGAAGTTTTAGGATAAAATATTGAATAAAATTTAGTTTCCATGGTAAATATTTTAATAGTGAAATTGTTGAAATTTTGAATCATATACAAATAAAATAAAATGGTTCTAGAGATTTAAATCCCATTATGAACTGAATTCATTAGTTTATTAAAATGAAAATGTTAAAATGAAAAAATATTATTTTAATGGAACACTTTAGACTTTAGAACTTGGAAAATACATTTTATGTCTGGAAAAAAAGTTTATTTTATTTATATTAATCATTTATATCATTAAATATGTTTTTATTGAATAAAAAATTTCTATGGTTCATTTGGTCATTATTACATCATGAATGATATAATTTAAAATGCATCACTTAAGAAAAAACTATTTTTTTACTATTCACAAAAAAAAATTATGTGATTTATAAAAATACAAAAAAATAATACTTAGAAAATTTTTATTTATTGGTTCTAAAAATGGAATTTATTTTATCAAAATAATTTTCTAAAATAGTTTATTTTATTTTTCAATACAAAAAATTATGATTTCTCTAAAATAAATTAAAATATATTTTTAAAAAAATGTACTTATAGTTTCTTGGAGTTTTTAATATTGATTTTTAGTTTATATAATTATAATATTTATATTTTCTTAAATTACTAATTATAAATTTTATTTATATTACATTTTATTATTTTGAGGTCAAATTACTATTCACGATTGTCATGTTACTAATCCTAACTGTCTTGTTACTATTCGAACAAATATTTTGTTATTCTAATTATCATATTACCTCCTATAAATACATCATCATTGTTTATTACTTATTTTACTATAACTCTTCCCAAGATTTTATATTTTCATTATTTAAAAAAATTATTGTTTTCATAATATTCTGTTTCTTCTCCATTGTTTTGTTCATGTGAGAGACTATTCAAGTAGATTGGAATGGATAAAATTTTACCACTATAATTTTCTTATTTTCTATTCTTTACCATTGTAATATTTTTAATTTTAAATGGCTTATTTTCATACTTATGTAACAATATCTAAAAATGAAATAAAGTGTTGGTTTTTTATGCGTTATATCTATATAATACTATACAGTATAATATAACACCCATTTATTTAGGGAAAAAATATTTTTTATAAATACTAGTGCGTTATATAATAACTCATGGAAATGAAATATCATTTATAAACATTTTATCATTTTATAATTTCATAACCTTTGGAAAATAAACAAGTTTCATAAATTTTTCATTATATCATAATTAACCCATCGGAAAGAAATATGTTTCATTGAATCAACCTTAAATCATCATCATCATAAGCCATATAAAGAAATAAATTAGATTTTATCATAGGGTCATATCCCCAGTTAATAATAACAAACATTAAAGGATGTTGACACAGATGAAAAATACTTTTAAGAGATCATTCAATCCCTTCTTTGAAAACAAAATAAAATATCATTTTCCTTTAATAACATTTTAACTAAATATTTATAGAATATTGAGAAAATATTTTTCTTTGAATATAAATAATTAAAAATCTAAAGGAATATTCCAAGAAAAATTCATTATGTCTAGAAAATTTGTTCATGTCATATACGTTAGAAGAAAACATTCCTTTCACACGTTTGTAAAAAGATAAAAATTGACTTGTTTAAAAAATCATTTCATTAAAAAGATTACTATTAAATAATTTGTAAATAATTTCAAATGTTGTTAAAATTACCTTTATAAAATATTTCATTAATATTTAATAACTTTCATAAAACAAATTTGAAGAGTATGGACATGGTAGAAAAAAGTTCAATGACCAAAGAGGAAATAAGGGAGAATTTTATATAAAAATATTCTTTATAATTTTTAGTACCAAAGAGAATAAAATAGTACTAATACATAAATATTATAGTACTAATCCAAGGAGAATAAAATATATTGGGTTTTAAGGAAAATATATATATAATTTCCCTCAATGGAATTGAAATCATAAACAATATCAATTATAGTTATATTGAAATAGAAATCCATTAATACATTGGTATCTTTTGAGTAATAAACCCCATGAAATAAATAAAATGATATTAAACATTAAATTATGTGAAAATAAGGGTATTAATGATAAAACATGTAAAATTGGTAGTGATACACCTCTTAAAATAATATAGGTATATAACATAACATATGTCTTAAAGAATACAATTTTAGATGATAAACCCTTGCAACTTTGGTAAATTGTGAACCAAAACCACTTGAAAAAATTATTATTAATTATAAAATTAAATTAAATTAATTAAGAATGATCTATGATATAATATTTTAGAATAATTTTATATAAATCTAATTACCATTAATAGGTTCATAATATCAAACTTGTCTCACCGACACAATATTGATATAAAGAACTATTAACTCAAGTCTCATCTTGATACATACACATTCTAATATCCTATAAATTAAATATAGATATATTATATATATATTTAATAAAATTATTAATTCATAACATACTATGCATCATTACTTTATAATTTCTAATTATCATTTTATTAATGATTTCTTCAATAAAATAAAAATTCATGTGAAAACTGGTCCATTTTCCATGCATGTTTCAGTTCAATGGTTCATGTACTTGAAAATTTTTCATGGACTATTAATATAATGAATATTAATAAATAAATAAGTATCATATTATTCATAATATAATATTTTATAATCATTCATATAAAGTGGTGATGAAAAATGAACTACATCACTTAATAGAGACGGTAGTCTGTATGTACACATGAGAGATGTTTACATTTTCTGATGATTAGAAAAAAGATAAATAACAATTAAACATAAAATAATAATTGTCATATCATAAATATAATATTTATTCATTAAATATATCCTTATTAATATCCATGTAAATAAAAAATGAAAACAAAATCACATCAATTCGCGGAGATAGTAGTCCATACATATGTACGAGAGACATTATCATTTTCCAATGGATGGTAAGGTATAAAGGTATATTATATATTATAATTACATAATCATAATTATTCCATAAATAACATATATAAACACTAAATACATCATAATATCTAATCATGAAATATTTTTAGGGAAAACAAATCATATTGCTACATAGTGGCAGCAGTTCACACATACGCACGAGCTATACTTTTATTTTCCATTGGATGAAAAGGAATAGGAAAATGGTTTTACCATAAACATAATAACATATAAGAATATTTATTATAAAATATTAATCATGTTATTAAGGATAAATTATATTTATATAATTTAGGTGAAGAGATAAAATTTAATTGAATCATGTAATATAATTACCTCTTCTTTGAAAGACCTCATTTGGATAACACATTTAGATTTATTATGATGGCCTTAGGGGAATAAAAGTATCTATATAATTTTTTAAATGAGGATAGGAATTCATTATTGTAGGTATTTTTTTCTTCAGATTGATCAAACATTATGAATAAAGGATAAGAGGAGGATCTCGTTTATAAGTGAGGGAAATGACATGGTTGGAATTACCAAAATTATTTAAATATAACTAATGAATTTCAAAAGTATATCAAATTAAAATATCCATGTATTCAAATAAAAATAGTAGATTTTTTAAAAATCATAATTAAATAAAATTTATGTTGGGTTTTATGTCATTTTAAACCTTATATTTTATATTAACCCCTTCTTACCATTATCACGGTAACACATTTTTAGCCATTAAGGATCATAAATTTACTTCTAAGGTGACCAATGTATCACAAATGGTCTATGTATTAAATTTTAAACCATTTTAAATTCTATATATACTATTTAAATATTATTTATGATTTCAAAATCATTTAATAAGATTCTATTTATCATAAGATATCATCAAATTTATTTGTTGAGAAAATTCATTTACTTTGACTTAAAATACATAAATACTACAATAGATTTTCTATATAAACACATTAAAAATAATTTTTTGTTTATTATTTTCTGTTAAATTAATTTAATACCATAATTCATAAAAAATATTAACATTAATATTCCTAAAATTCTTTACCTTGATTTTTATACTATTTTCACAAGAACTATATCAATGTTGTGTAAGAATTTAAGGTTTTTATTTCACCAATAAAAAATAAAAAATAAATTAATATCAAAAAATTAAGGTATTAATATTGAACATAAATTTTTAAAATTGATCATAAATTCCTTTTACATTAAATAAAATATATTAGAGATATTAAAAGAAAGAGATTGACATTTTGTAATTTGAAAAACATAAAATAATATAAATATCATTTTAAAAGTAATAGTTCCCCAAAATGAAATATATTATAATTTAAGATATATTTTTTCACATTCATTTCATCCAATGAAATTAAGCAAATTTTTGGTTTTATTTTGATACCGTTCTCATTCTTTTATCCCAATTTTACTCATTTTACCCTTACTACGGTGACAAATATTTACCATGGTTACAATTCATAATGACTGAAAATAAAAGGTTAGTTTTTACCAAATTTAATTCTAATAATTACAAAACTGGAATCCATTTTTTAAGATTTAATTTCTAAGAGTTTTAGAAATAAAATTTAATATAAATTGGTAAAATTCAAGGAAAACTGGTTTAAAAAAATGTGCTTTTAAGATAAAAAATAGACTTATATGAAAATAAAGTGTAATGATTATTACTATGTACTTAATTATATTAATTATAATTAAAGGAAATTTATTTTAATTTAATATAAAATTAAAAACTTATGATTTATTTTACATTACTTTTAATGAAAAAAATGAAAGTTTTAAAACAATAAGTATTTTTTACTATTTAGCTACAAATAAATTTTTTCAAAAAAAATATAAAATATTCACCCTATGATAATATTTACATAATTAATTTGAAAATTATATTATTTTCCTCAAATAAATTTTCTAAAAATTGTATAAAGTTATTTTAATTTCTACACACAAAATGTAACAAAAACCATTTTTGTATAAAACATATTTTTTGAAGTAAAAAATAACTTTATAAAAATTAAGTAATTAGTTATTATGAATTAATAAATTTTTTGAATTTATTAGAAATTATATATATATATATATATATATCATAGCATATTGCCGTTAATCCTATTCATACTCATAAAATTAACAACTGGGTTTTGATATATCACGGTTCATTTTATGCTCGGTGTTGTGTGTCTAGAAAGATATTGAACAGTTTTGAATTTTTTAAATAGAATTATATTGAAAAATACCAGGGTGTTACAGATTAGGGACATGAATTTTGAATAGACCACCCTTTATGGGGTTTCTATCTGATGAGTGTTATTTCTTTTTCTTTAGGTAGTTTAAGTTCATGAAAGTCGGACCTATGAGTTGTTGATACTTTATGTTGAGAATATTTGGATAAAAAATGATAATTTTTAGAGTCACATATCTTAGACCATATATGGTCCTAGTTTAGGGTCATATATCATGGAAATTTTGTTTTTATATATTAGGTTCATGTCACTTGGACATTATGTTATGGAAAATATACCACATCTTGAATGCTAGATTAATGAAAAAGGGGAGTCATGTCTCGAAGATATTTAATAGGGGTTGTGAAATGGAACAAATGTGAAGGATTATCATTAATAACATTGGGTGAAATGTTACACTATAATTTTTTCAAGGCTCATTGAGATCATAGGTCTTTTTTACAAGGAAAACCTACAACTAGTTAATATTCTAGGGATTTGTATGTAGATCCATCTCATGCATAGTTAAAAAGAGAGTACCTTGAAGCTAGTTATACTTCACACCATGGGACATAGAATATTTTATAGGGAATTTATATCTTCAAGAAATAAAATGGGTTATAGAGCATGGATATTCAAGACGGGCTCTAAAACCCCACATCATTGCTACAAATATGGGTATTCATGAAGGTTTTTATCACCATGTATCATTGATTTTAATATGATTATAGTATATAGTGACACAAAGTCAAGGATATCAAATCCAATTGAATTTTTGAATTATGGGTTTTTTATATCACAGATCAATGATTTTTAACCAAGGATGATGATCTGGGGAAAATATGGCGGGGATACTTACAAATCACTCTAAGGTGTTCGTTTATGCTTCAATGTTTTCAGGGATAACATGGATTAGAGGGACCATTTTCAAGGAATAGATGCATATGGTTGACATTTCAGAGGCTCTTATATAGATCCATCTCCAGGGTAGTAAAATAGAGAATCCCTTAAATATGGAAAAGCCCATTTCCAAGGGTCAGGAATGTTTGAGAAATAAATTCATATTTGTGGAAAATGATATCCAAAGAGGGTCATGGAACCATGGATATAGTTGTTCTAGAAAAGGTTGAGTGAAACTTTATGTGAATGAATGGCCATTTTCTGTTATAAAATACCATATAAAATGGGGCATTTAGTTTATGGTCCTGAAGCTCAGCACCTATATCATTCGTTTTAGGGTCATAAGATGTGGAACACCAAAAGGTTCAAAAATGAGGTACTTCATACCTAATTTAAGAACATGTATGGAATATTGTGATGTAACATTGAGGATGTCAAATCCACATGAATATTTTTCTAATTATTTATTTAAATCATGAATCACAGAGTTTTAACGAAGTATAATGAGATGGGGAGAACATGTTATGGATACCCGCAAATAACTATGGGGTGATGAGTTCTAATATAATGTTTCCAAGACTCATAGGGATAAAATTACCTTTTTTCTAGTCAATGAATCATCTTGTTGATAGGATAGGGTATCATATACAAGTTTTGGGGGATTATATGCATAATAAAGAAGAGGGTCCACTGAAGCTAGATAAACTTCTTACAAGGGGCCATGAGAGATTTTTGGAGATTCAACCACTTGATAAATAAAGTAGGGTGTGAAGAAAAAGATATCCAAAAAGTAATATAGAACCATAAAATTTGTGTCACTATTTAATGATCATTTTATCAAGGTTAAGGGACTTGATAAATCATTAAAATAACATTTTCTTGGACTGGAAGATTCCAATGAGCATAGATCAAATTTTTCTAGGGTCATGAAATATGATCTATAATTTTTGTGGTTGTTTTTTTATGATCTAATTTTTATCTAAGCACCTGAAGATGGAGTGATTAGATATTAGATATTTAAATTTATCTCATATCATACATTTCAGGTTTTTAGTGTAATAAGTTTTACGTCTCTTTTAAAAATTGTTTAGGTTATTTCAATTTAAACCATTAAGGAATAAAGTTTAAAGATATGAAACTTGAAAAAAGTGCACACATTATAAGTTCATGATGCGTGGACTAAGTATTATGGATATGTGTGGCATAATAACCCTCTTAGAACTCTCAAGGTTTGAAATACCTCAACATCCCTTTTTTAATGGGATGTGAAGGTGTTGTAAATCTTGGATTATGGTTATTTGATTTTGATTAATGGCATGGTAAAAACATACAAGGGATTACCATGAGTCACTCTCAAGTAAAAAGATTTATTGTTATGTTTTTATTGATCATGAGGATAATAGGGCCTTTTTTTAAAGGCAATGATGCCTATGGTTGACTGGATAGGGGTTTAGGTGTAGATCAAATAGGTGTAGATACAAAATAATAATTGTCAGACATAAGGGTCCCTTGAAGATAGATATAATCATTTCCATGGTTTGTGGAATGTTTTTCGGGAAACATGATACACTCAAGACACGAAGTATTATTTATGTACTGGGATGTTGAGAAAAGGTAATGAAATTTTTGAACATCATTTTCCCATATATTTTTTTTGTTATGGAACTATGATAAGGAATGGTAATAGACGATGATTTGTATAGTTTAACATCATGTAACAAGGATGTAACTATCATTTAGTTTAAAGTCACATGACAAGGACTCGGGTATTCAAAAATTTAGGTTATTTCATTTAGGACCATATTCTTTATAGTTTAATTTCATACAATAAGGATGAGACGTAGGGCCATTTTTTTCTTTATAAAATTTTGGGATTAGTCGCCATATGTTGGACACCCTTGCATAGATATAACTCATACACAAGAAAAGTGAGTCTCTTAGGACCCCATCATTCTTGAGATGTTTAGGTTATTGTAAGTTGACCATTGATTCCTCCTTTATTTAGTCATAATACACCCAATCATTCCAAATGGGTTAACCTAGACATCTAGGACCCCATGATTCATACTTAGTGTACAAAACATGATGTGGTTGGAGAATAAACCATGTTTTGTAGGCTAATTATGCATAAAAAGAGGGATGGTAAATATGGGGGAAACCTCACCATAGAATTTCTCTTAATATGAGAGAACCCTTATTAGGGATTGTCATGTTTATCTGCTTCAAACACTGATGGGGGGACCTTTCCATGTTTCTTATTTTCCATAAAAATGATATGTGCATGAGGTGAATGAAACACATTTTGGAACCAATAATGAATGAGATCATTCAATAATAATGGATGATTTTATGGGGCACCAAGATGAATTTTTAGTATCCATGATTTATGTGGCTAGGCCTATTTGGGTGTCACTATGAATCTTATAAGGATAGAAACTAATCCACAAGAAGTTTTTTTCAAGGAAATCCCTCTATGTAGATATTTCTTATACATAGATGGGGGTATTTTTTAGAAATTTTTGTTTGGACTAGGATATAGAGTTTGAGTGTCACTACACATCCTATGGGGATAGTAATTAAGCCACACATAGTTCATATATGGTTCCCTACATAGATCAAACTCATATTTCATGAGGGGAATTTTTATCAAGATGTATATAATATTTATGAGGATCCCTCTATTTAGATCCCACTTATGTACAGAGATAGTTAATTAAGTCCTAACATATTATAATTTCATTGGAGAGGAGAAGTATCCCTATATAGTTTTAAACAATATGGTAGGAGGATAAATTTTTAAAAAAGATTTGGTTGGACCTAGAATAGTATACCGAAGCATCACTATTTATCCTGTTGTAGTAGGAATCTAGCTACACATACTTCATAGTGAGAAACGTACATTGTACAGATCTAGATCCTATATAAAGAATATGAAAAAAAGGGTCTCACCTTTGAGAAAAACTGTTTAGTGAGGCAATGAAGTATAATACATCAAGGTGAAAGGGGGAATTTTTATACATCATTTTCTTAATTATGGAATACACGGTTAGTAGAATCAACCCCCATATATATTTGGCTCATATGGAGGGAATAATGTAGGGTGGGTATTATTTGTTCAAGGGTTGTGGATAAACCAAATAAGAGAAATTTAGGAATCACAGCATATCCTATTGAGACATGAATCAAGACACATTTAGTTATTGAAGAGTGTCCCCTATATGAATCTGACTCATGTTCAAGGGAAAAGGGAATAATATTCCTTAAAAGAAAATTTATCCACAATCTTTTGGGTGCATGGTATTTATCCATTGACTATATTGTGATGGTGTATGGATATCACATTGAAAGAGTCTATCAGTGGTGAGGGAATATTCATAGTCTTACAACCAAATGAGGGTGAATGGTTTTGATACAAAAAAAACACCAGATAAGGTTATGTTGGTTAAGAACCTTTATCTGATTCCATGATGATATTCCTGAGAATTTTTATGTATGATTAATGTTTAAGAATAAAGACACATGAAATTATTATAAAGAATGAACCATATAAAAATATAATTCTTGTGTCAGGGAGGGAATTTTTTGACACTGTAGATAGAACTAGGATCCAAAATCTGAGCATTACTACATATCTTGTGTAAATAAGAGTAAGGTGACATGCTTTTTTAAAGATAAAATGGTCCCTTGAATAGATCTGGATAATACGTAGGGTAAGACCTAAATGGTGTAAGGACAATGATCTAATAAATGGTAATTACTACATAACTTATGATAATAGAAATAAATCCACCCAAATTTCTGAAAGAGTTTTTACTCTTCATAGATCTGACATATATGAGGGGAAGGGTAATATTATTTGAGAATGAGTTTATAGATGTGATGACCCACATCAGAATCCCTCACACAGTTCCAAATAATATATAGGAGGTGACATGTTCATCATCTAATTAATAGGATAGTGTATAGGTCTATGTTAGAGTATTTGGAAATCACTAAGTATCTCATAGTGATTAGAATCCAAACTGTATGTTTCTATATTAAAATATGATTCCTTGTATTGATCTTGTTCGCATGTGAGGACCGAGGGAATTAATGTTCTATGGAACAATAGGACCATGTACCAAAGACTTATGCTTGATCAATATCTCATGTACGGGAGAATCAGGCCATAAATAATAGGACATTCTATATATTTTAGATCCATGTTTGGTAGAATTCCACCTCATAGTTTAGAATCATGTGATAGGGTTGGTAATCAGTTAATTTAACATTATATGGTAATGATGTGAATGATATGAAGTTTAATGTCTTTACTCAATGATTGTATTTTTAGTAGTTTTGGGTCTTGATTCAAGTATGTGGATTGGATTCACATTATTTTAATCTACATGAAAAGTGTGAATCCAAAATCTCTATTCTGATTTTCTAAAAGACCAATCATATATGAGTGAATGGTTAAGTATTGATACATGGTGATGAAATTTTATATTATGGTGTGAAAATGGTACACTCATTATATATCCTTTTAGTAATTTATTTCTTAGCCTAGAGTGGAGGATCTATATGTCACTATGTATCCTAAAATAATGGGAATCAAGCCACATATAGTTCTTTGAAGTAAAATTCTCTATACTAATCTTGATCACATACAGGGAGAGTGATATTATGTTTTAGGACAAATTAAAACCATTTAAGGTCAATTTAGATGGAACAAGGATGTTATTATTTTTAATGTCAAATATCTAGGACATAAGGGTCTCATGTATAGATCTATCTCATGTATATGGGAGGGAAATTTCCATATTTTATTCTACTATGGTAATGGAACATTCAATCATATTCTAGTTTCATATATAAGGGGAATATTCTATATATAATTACATAGATATATCTCTAATATATGTAATCAATCCCATAAGAGGGCCCACTCTAAGTAGTTTAAGGTATTTCATGATGATCTAAATGTTGTGTAGTTTAATATTGTGAGACCGAGAAATTGATGTTATGGATTTTAAAGTATTTCTCCTAGGACTTGTGTAGTGTGCAGTTTAATGTGTTTCTACCAGTATGTGGGTGCTCATGTGATAATCATGAAAATAATTTCTTAAGTGCCCTTTAATTGGTGTGGGTATGTGATGAATTCCCCATCCATCATAGCTACATATTAATATCCATTGTAATAGAACTTATTTATGATGTAACGTATTTCCCACTTCTGTTCTATATTTAAGGGTTTCTTGTACGATATCATTGGGGTTTCGGGAACCAATTCCAACTCTATTTGTAGGAATGAGAAGAGGTGAACCTCTTTTTTTGAATGATTACACAATCTAATTTTTAGGGACTTTTAGATTCTGTAATGAATTTATCCTCTTCTAATTGAGTAATTATAACTCATCAAGATGTCTCTATGATTTTTAATATTCTTATAGTTGACTGTAGATAGTGATCCTGAGTTTGGGTAAATATAATTTGATGGGAAGCACCACATCTATTCCATAGATAGGAAATTATATATTTACTTGTGTGGTGGTGCATGTAACACTACAAAATTTTAGATTAAATAAATAAAAATCTCAATATATTACTTAACAATCAATGCCAAGATTTATGTGAATTGAAATATATTATAAAAGAATTATTATTTAAATTTGACTGCTATTACATAGACTTTGAATTGGTGAGTATGAATATGAGTAACTACATTAGTAAATATATGTATAAATACCTACCCAATAAAAATGAATTGATTACCTTTTATGAAATATGGATTGAATTTTTTATAAAGTCATTTTATACTTTAAACATACGTTTTCTTTAAAAATGGGTTTTATCATTTTTGTGAGAAAGTATTATATTCAATTTCTGAAAATTTTAAAAAATTTATTCTATAAAAAAGATATAATTTTTAAAATCATCATATCAAAATTATCTTAAGGTGATTTTTTTTAATTTTATGAATTTTTTTTGGGAATATTAAAAAATACCGATTTTATAGGAAAATATTTTTTCCATTCAAGTATTGATGAGTGAAAAAACTCTTCTCTCTTACTGGCCTAGGGTTTCCCTTCAATGACGGATTGGAGGGGGGGGGGGAGGCTTGAGTGTTGCCTCTCCAAAACCATATCCCCCTCTCCTGCCCTTCCCTTTTGCTTCTTCCCTCTAATGGACTCCTCGATCTCTTCCCCTTCAGGGTGATACCTCGATTCATCATTCCCTTCAGTGATTCCCCCTACAGTGCATTATTTTTCGGGTTCCCACCCACTATCTATCATGCCCATATTATTTCTTCTCTAGTTTGATGTGGCTTTTATCACCTAGAGCTTCACCTTTGTTTGTCCATTTTCAATTCCTTCCTCATCGTTTTCCAAACCCTTTCCATGTATGGAGTTCATTTCTGATTTTAACCCCTTAGTGTTGGTTCTTCCTTGTCTTCAGTCAGTTCAGAATCCAACCCATATCAATGTTTTTATCTCTAAACGACCTAGTTCCCCTCCCTAATGGCGTCTCCCATTTCTGTGATTGAGTCTTTTAAACCTAACTGGTGTTGAATCGATCCATTTCCTAGATATGTTCGGCTCATTGGTTTCACTCTTTGAAGATATTTGGGTTTGATTTCAGCTTGAGGTGAATGGATGGTCCTGAATCTGGTTTTCAATTTGTATTATTCTTTGGGGATGTTGTAGATGGTGGATCTGGTTCATTATTCTTTACATGGTGAAATGTATTTAGTGTTAATTAATGTTTCTATAGTGCTTCAACAGTAATTATTTACATTCTATATCTTATTCATGATAAAACATCATTGGAGCTGTGTTTTGGCATACAATGGTGGCTTCAATGTCTTATTTTGGTGGATTCATTTTCATTGCATTTTATTTTCTACTTCTATCTCAAATGATGATGTTTAAGGTGAAAACTCTATGGTGGAGATAGGATGAAGAAGAAAATAGTGATGAATCCTCATAATGGTAGGTGAGGAGACTTCAGCTAATCTTAGATAATGATATTCTCAAGTTCTATGTTCCAATATATTTTTTTGAATTTTGTTTTTTAATTTTTTCATCATTTTATTTTTGTATCCAATGTGGTGTATTGGTTACCACTCAGGACTATTTTGAAAACCAAATAAAATTTGAATTTTCAGTCATTGAAGTATTTAAACATTCTAATTTTGTTATGATTCAATTTTAAAATTTTATTTGTTAACTTTTATTAAATATAATCTAATTAATGTTATTTTAATTGAAATTATTCTTAATTTTGGAATAAACAATTATACTTAAACATTCATTTTTCTGGAAAACTAATTTTCATCATGTTTTTTAAGATTATTTTATATGTAATTTATACCATCTATAGGTATTTAATTTTATAAAATGGAATGAAAATATGGATTCATCATTTATAATTATTTTAAAAATATCAATTGTATTTTTCATTATTATGAATAGTTACCATGATAAACATTTATCACCTCAGTATTGGTAAAATGAGTAAAACATGGTTAAAACTATGAGACAAGGCTTTAAAAAATCCCTAAAACTTTTATTAAATATATTGGATGACATTTCTTCAATTATACTCATTAAATATTAAATTTTATGGTAATTATTATTTTTTCTTTGATAATGTTTTATATATTATTTTAAGTAAAGAAAATACATAATATAACTTTTTTATTTTAAAACTATAATATTTTTTCATGGGGATAAAAAAGAGGCTATGCCTAGTTATAAGCGGTTAAATGAAATATTAATTGAATTTTTTTATCACGGTTTTGTATATTTAATTTTTAGTAATGTAATAATTACCTTAAATGCTTAAGCAATGTCAACACTGTATTTGCTAATGTAATATTAAAAATGAAATAAATAATTTTAAAAGTATTAAATGTAATGAAATTTGGATGAATTATTTTATTAAAATAATTATATATATAAATATAACCTAATATTATGTTTTAAAACTTTTAATTTTAATTAATTTTTAATCTTATTCTCATTAAAGTGAAATAATATGAGTATTCCCAAAAATGACTTTAATGGCATCTTATGTTAAATAATATTTTATTAAATGAATTAAAATTTGTAAAAATATTATAATTATTCAAGTTAATAGTATATTATCTAGAATATCAACCATTATCCACTTATGATTCTATTTTTTATTTATAGTAGCATTATTTTCCCCTAATGTTAAAAAAAATTGATATATAAATAGTTGTCACAAGAATTAACATGGGTTAAAACTATGAGATAAGAGATTAAAGATAACCTAAACTTATATAACTATTATTTTATGAGATTATTTAAAATTGTAGTCATCATATATTAAAAATATATCAATTTTTAGGAACTTAATTATGAAAATTAATTTATATTAATTTAATACTTTAAGTAATTACAAGGATTCTCTCTCCTATCCTATATAAAGACACCACATTCCCTCTCTTAATCACATTCCTTAAGCCACTTATCTCATTGAAACCCTACCCAAATAACTTCTTTACTTCTACATACACAAATTATAACTATTTTTTCTCTTAAAAGACTATCTCAAGGGTCCTTCAAAAGAGATCACAAGGAGGTCCTTCAAAGAGGAAGTAATCGTCTTAATAAAACATTTTCATTTTAATTATCCTACAACCTTATTAAAATATATAATAACCATTAAAATATAATAAAAATTTATCTACCATATACTATGATTTTATTATTTTTATGTAATAATATTTATCCATCTTCTTTCCATCAAGATGGAAATGAAAGTATCACACATTCGTATGTGTGGACTATCGCCTCCACATAACAATATGATTCATTTTACCTCATCATAACTCATGGTTGATTGTTATGATGGATTTAATATTTATATATGATATTTATTATGTAATTAGTTTTTTTAATTATAATATATTATCCACCCTCTTACCTCTCTATCAGTTACAAGATGATAATGTTGCTCATGCATATCTGTGGATTACCACCACTAAGAAGTGATCTGATTAGTTTTTAATTTTCTCTTTACATGGATGGTAGTAATGATATTTTTAATAAATATATATGATATAATAAATATTTTTAAGGTTGAATTATTTTTTACCTTTGTGGAATTCCAACCATCAAAAAGTGGAAACATCAGTTGTGTGTATGTACACATTACCATCTCTACAAAGTGGAGTAATTTATTTTTCATTACCAATTTATATGAATAACTATAAAAGTTAATATAATGAATAAATATGATACTTATTTATTTAAAAAAATTCTAAATATGGTAAAATCATGACCATGGTGCATGTATTAGAACCATAAAATTGAAACATGCATGGAAAACAAACTAGTTTTTGCTCGAATAATCATTTTAATGAAGAAATTAATAACAATAGGATAATTAGAAATTATAAAGAAAAAAAAATATTTTATTTATGTATGTATATGTCTAAGGAATATATTTATAATAAATCTTTATAAATTTAATAGGATATTTGAACATGTACAAAGCAAGTTAGAACTTGAGGTAAGGGTTTCTAATCTCCTTTTATTTCTATGTGACATATTCTATATTCAACACTTGTTTCTTATTTATGGTTTATATGAAACCCATGAATGAGTTTTATGATTATTTTCATGAAAATTATAGATATTTACAAATCCATATAATTATCCCCACTTCATGAGGTTTTGATTCATAGATTACCAAAATTGTAATGGTTCTTTGTCTCAATATTGTTTCATTGAGAAATGTTTTGTATTGTACACCAATTTATTTTTATGAGGTGTATATACTACCCCTTTAACATGATATATCTTGAATCTAATTTTTTTTGGTGTTTTGGTATTTTATTTTATTATTTTTATTGTTCTTATAAATTTTAAATCTTATTTTTTAAATTTATTTATTGAATATCATTTAATTACTTTATTTGAATAATTATTTTTTACTGTTGGAATTTTGTTTGATAATTTTTAAGATGAATTAATGTTTGAATATAAGTATTTAAAATTGTTATTTTATAAATTCATTTAAAATATTCATTTTGAAAAATATTTAAATTAATTTTTTTAAGGATTATTTTTTAGTATTTCTTTTATAATTTTTATTTAATGTGATCATGTGTATTATATGTTTTTAATTTATCATGTGCTACTGCTTATCATTATTTTGAATAGTCATTTATCTTATTATTTTTTAAGTGGTTATGATTTTGTTTAGCATATTTTTTATTTTTATTAAAATTATATATATATTTATATATCATGTTATATTATATATATATATATATCTTATAATATTATCCTTATATATATATATATATCTATGTGTGTGTGTGTGTATTCTATTATTCTTCTCAGGCTGAGCTCACCCTCAGGGACTCATAGTAGCACAGAATACCTGGGTCACCTTTTTCATCAGCTCAACATGCATTCTAAACCTTCAAATTAGCACTAAACAACCTATTTACAGTTCCAAAATTACCACCATAAATTAGTATCCAGTTCATGGTATTAGTGTGTCGGCTCCATTGATTTAGTTTTTACACTTTACTAAAAGCTCATCCTCCTATACAACATTGAATGGACACATCATTAGCAGAGAAAAGTTCACAATGATTCAGTACTCCTTCCATGATGGATTCTACCCTATTTTTAATTCACTCCATGAGATTAAACACCTGAAAAATGCCTGGTTAGAGATCAATGTTTGTATAATCTCTAGTTTAGCAATTCTTGTGTGATATAATTTTTCAAAGAAGCTTTCCAAAACTTTGGATTTTCAATCTTCATGAAGAGATCAACATGCATACAAGGATTATTAGTACCACATCTGTATTCATTTATATATTTAGATGTACTTTTATTTTATGTGTATTACTCACTTTAGATAGTAAAAGAAAATTTCCTCCCACAATGCCTTGGTTTCCTCGAATAGGAACCCACTATAACATATCTATCCTCCTTGATTTCACTAGTATCAGCTTATTCAACATATAGCGGAAGATCTTTCTTTACTGATGATAGAGAAAGCATTCTTATGTTACATGTAAGATTACTTGTTCTCACACCCTCATTTGGATTGAAAGAAACACAATATAATGCATATTTACCTGTATGATAGCCTAAAACCTTCTTAGAAGCACCCCCTTTGACTATCCATGGCAGTGCATGATTGATGGTGGTATCCAGACACTAATGATGGTATCATGGAAATGCTACCAGTAGTGCATCTCCATATATTTAAAATAAAAGAACAAACTTCCATATAATGTGAATTATCTATCAAGTTTACACACATTTGATGGTAGCAGGCCACCTCTTCAATACAGTAGTGGTAGCGTACACAACAAATGATAGTGGAATAAAAATATTTACGGTAGAAGAAACTCCTCTTTATCAACAACAACTCTATTTCTACTTGATGTTTAGAACACTCAAATTCATTTGTAGTGGTATTATATATAGTGGTGGTAGTAGAAAAATAGTGGTAGCTAAACATTAGAGGTATAGTATCCTCTATTATAGTGGTAGCGGTAGCATGCAACTGATTCTGTTAGTTATAAAATGTGTGACTATCACATGGTAACACAACTTCAAATGGTATTTTTTTCAACCTATAGAAAATATTTAAATTTATGTATTAATTTAAAAACTAATTATATTTTCTAAAAGTATTATTATATGTTTGATTAAATATTTTTCATATAAGACCATCATATAAAGACGGATATGGTATTGGTGTAAGGATTAACTAATTTAATAATGATTTCATATTTTAATAAATTAAAATTTTATTCAATTGATTTTAAATATTTTATTTATTTTTAAGATTCATTTATAATCTTAAGACTATAGGAAAAATTATTTAGTATAGAATTATCATGGGAAATATTTCTGGAATTAATTATTTTAATTTTTTTATCCTTATATATATATTGAAATAATGATTTACTGAATGTTTTTAAAATAAGTTTTTATTATTTTTTATTTTAAAAACACTCATATATACTACCAAACTTATTTGAGATTTTTTTTAATGAGATCATTATTGGAATTAGAGTGTGCTAAAACTATTCTTTGATTATGTGTAATGATTAAACTGGTAAGGACTGTAATGACCTGAAAATTATCAATGAAAATTTTATTCTTATAATTATTTTATACAATATAAAACTCAAAAAATCACATATAGAACACAATAAAAACTATAAACTAATAATGTATTAAATAAGAGGTATTTATAGAAATTAAGAAACCTATAACAATGTAATAGAAACTTGACATTAGAAATAGTAATGTGACCCTTAAGAATAGTAAATAAACTAAAAGAATAGTAACCTCACCCATGATAGTATAAATAAAATTTAACCTTCTTATTAATGATAATATGATATAATTATATCATAGTATAAGTAAATAAATGTTTTATAAATTATTAATTAAGTGTTGATATTTTCAATAAAATAGTAATTTTTATTTTCAATTTTATAATTAATATATTGATTCAAAAGAAAAATTATTTTCCTAAAATGTTTTAATAAATTAATATTTTCATTTCTTGATATTATAATATAATATTAAGAGACCTTATTTAATTTTTAAAAGTGTTATAAAATCAGTTATAATTTTAAAAATGGCATTTTCTAAGAAAATATTGATTTTAAATAAAAATTAAATTTCTTATATTTAAAAAGTTATTTTCCTCAAATTTATTTCATTTTTGGAATATACAGCTCAAAAATTGGTAAGGTTAATTTTTTTTTGTATTTTTCTAAAATACTTGAATTTTTTGTTAATAGTAAAATACGGTAATTTAAAATATATGTACATTATAAGTTAAGTACACTATTCCATGAGTTGTGGATGATGTAAGAACCATAATCTCGAAATACCATTCTGAATTTTAATATATTTCGAGACAATTATCAAACTATTCATTGTATAGAGGAAAAATAATAAATTAATGAATAAAATAATGAGAAAACACCCCTCTCTTCCACTATAAATATCTGTCCTCACCACATCTTATACTCACGCCTATTGAGATTTGATCCTTGTCCAAATTATTCTCAATCCTCTCCACAAGTATCTCACCCATTTGAAGGATTATTTGGTCTCAATAAAATACCAAACTGAAGTGCCTCAATGAGGTTCATAAAGAGAATAATTCAAGAGGTAAAAACCTCTTTCATTTTCTTTTAGTTTCTTTATAATTTATTTTCTTTTATTATTCGCTCCTCACCTACCATTATCCAAGTGACATGATAACTCTAGTATCTTTTATATAATTGAATGTTATTTTTTTGAATAACCCATCATCATTTCTCTTTCCGTCACCTTTGACGATAAAAATGAAAATATCTTCCATGATGTGTTCATTTATCGCATTCAAGGATGACAAGTTTTCAATTTCCATTACCACCTTAAGGCTTGTCCTAAAAATATTTTTATAGATAAAACATTATAAAATATATTTATTAAATCATTTTTAATTTTTTATAACCATTAAATATTCATGATATTCATTAATAAAACAAATCAAGTTCATGATGATAAAAAAATCCAAATTAATCTAAATGAATATCATTAGTGTTTTATCTAATGATTTATTCTCACATATGGAACCAAAATAATATATAATACCATTTAATATTCTATAAGTTCATTAAAAACATTTAATTTCAATTCTGAAAATCTATTATAATTTTACATGGTTTTCCATACATGTATACAAGTAACCTATCATGAAAACCAATGAAACGAATGCTCTCGAACGATAAAATTGTGTCTTATAACTCATCAAAAGGCCACAAATGAACTTAATAAAACTATAATAAATAAAATAAATGTATAAAATGTTATGAATTAATTAATTAATATATTTAATTTTATTATATAGAAAATTAATATCATGGGCAGAATACTTTCACACATAGGCTAAGAGATTGTTTTCGAACCTCCATTTTCCATCGGGTTACATTTTCTCTCTCTTTACCGCAATGTAATTCTTATTTATTTTTATATAATTATTCTTAATTATATTTATATTTTCCAAAATAATGTATCTATATCTATTTACCCTTCTTTTTTTTGGGAAATTCATGTTTTAAAAAGGTTCCCTTCTCAATTCTTCCCAAAAAGAAAGCCAGATTAAAGAGAAATTCCCAATTTATTACCCATTTTTAAGTGTAATCCATAATTTTTTTTTAATCCAACATTATTTTTACAAAAACAATCATTTAATAATGAAAAAATATCTTGGTTTGTTTATTGTTTTAGGAAATCAAATATTATTTTTCAAGTTTAAATTCTATTTAATATTTTCCACAAAACTGAACTAAAATTTCTCATTTCTAATGACTTTTAAATATTATTTTTACTTTTTTTTCACTTCAGTTTGACATAACTTATCATTATATATGAATATTTTATGTTATTAATTTTATTTATGGTTCAAATTATTTATTTAATAGAAACCATTATGATATTCCCTTTTGATATGCCTTTTGAAATGATTATAATACCCAATTTTTCCATGGGTAACCCTTATGTGTACGTTTGATTACTTATGTATGATTCTTTATATGGAACACATATTCATGAGAAAGTTATGATGGGTGCACCCAAATAGTGCTCAAATTAATTGAGTAATGTTTAGTCTCACGATACATCACGTGTAATGATCTTGGGGGATATCCTTGACTCGTGTTCCATGTGAAATGGTCATAGTGGTTAGCCATGACTCATCCTCCATGTGCAATGAGCCTTGAATCATTATTATGTCTTGTTTTATGTTTCTTCCACATTAATATGACTATGGGATCCCATTTTATATATGTTATATTCAAGTTCCATGCCTTTTTATGTCATCATGTTATGTCTTATAACCCATTTGATATGATTTATTCTTATGTTTATCCCCTTAATGGGATTTTTATCTCATCCCATTGTTCATGTATTCACCAGGTTACCTTATGAAGATGTTAGATCTCAATGGTAGTTAGGAAATCATTATGGATTTTAAATAAAAGTTGTTTTCCTTTTGGTTTCATGATTTCAGTTTTATGTTCATAATACTCCAAAGACACTAACCTTCATGACACATTGTTTATATTTAATGATAAATTTTTCATAAAATCATGTAATTATATGTGTAAAAGTATAGAGCCATTATATTTGGTATCAGAGAATGGTCTATTTTTTTGGATATCAGGACTATAGCGCTTTAGTAATAACATTAGGGGTAATCCTATTCCCATGGACAAATTATATTAAAACCTAGAGAATCAAAAGTTTGGATATACTATTCATTTACAAGTTTATCCTTCTATGTTCAATATTTTACTTTTATATCCTTATAAGTTAAGTATTCAAGACCCATAATTGTGATTTATTTTTCATAGTTAAGTGATCGAAATAGAATAAACCATGCCAACAATCAATGTGATAGGAAATGTCATGGTTTCCCGAATGATATGCCAAATATAATGGTAATGGGTGATCAATACTTCATGATTTTAATAGATCAACGGGCTTAATTTATGAACAATAACTTGAATCATGTGGAGTGACCTATTTCTCCTAATAGAGAAAAAGTTTCTGTCGAGTATTTCATGAGACAAAGGCCTCCCATGTTTAATGGATCTTACAATCCCCTACTCACAGAACAACAAATTAACACCACTGAGAAGATATTATCTATCCTCAAATGCCTAGAAAAATAGAAAGTTGTGCTAGTGTTCTATTGTTTTGATGGGGAATATGGTTAGTGGTGGAAACTGAGAAACAACATAAATTAAAAATATGAAATTGATTCCATGGAATGAAAATATTTTGTAATAGAATTCAATAAATATTTTCTCAAAACCCTTAGTCTTAAGATAGAAAGGGAGTACCTAAAACTGAATAAAAAGGTAGATGATTCTATTGGATCGTATAAAGAAAACATTACAAAGCTTGAAAGATATGCCTCCGGCATTTTCATGAACACTAAATCAAGGTGGATCACTTATTTAGTGGATTAAAGAAGATTCTATGAAATGTATTGGTGATTCAAGAGTTTGATAGCTATGAAGAGATTGTTTATTATGCTCTTATGATTGGAATGGAGATCAGAGACTCTCAGTGGTCTTTTGGTCCCAAAGATAAAAAGAGGAATATAAAGTTTAATATTAGTGTATCAACAGATAAATTCCATAATGTAAAGAAGACCCAACATCCCATGTGTCAAAATTATTGGAAAAAAAATCCAGGGAACTATCAAAAGGGAACCATGAAATGATTAAAATATGGAATAATAGGGAATCTGGCTAATAAATAATGAAGGGATATGAATAATCCCATTAATGTGGAAGAATAAGGTAATATTCAGATAAACACTCATCTTGTAGTGTAGTGTTTCAACTACAAGGAAACTGGTCATTACATGAACCATATTCCTAAGACAATGGTTGTTGGGGGAAATCAACAAAAATACCCTCCACGAAAATAAGTAAGGGAATATACTATCACTACTGCTATGGTGGATCTTGATAATGATGTGGTGATAGGTAAGTTGGTTATTCATTTAAGAATATTGAGCACACTATTTTCTTCTTGTTCTACACATTCTTTTATATCTTACTAGTTTATAAGAACTATTCAAACACCACCTCAAAATATGGAGGTTGAGTTATTTGTGAGAATATAAAATTGGGAAATTATTGCATCCACAATATATAACTCTTTCCTATTTAATGTTTTTGGACCAAACCTCCATGAAAATATAGTCTTACTTCCTTTGGTGGAGTTTGATGCTATATTGGAAATGGATTATCTACCTTTATAAAAATCCAACATAATCTATTGAGAAAGGGAGATCACTCTTCATAACCTGAGGTATCCTATAATTCATTATAAATGTAATGATTATGATGAATATCCATTAGAATCATTGTCTCAACTATGTATATTATTACCTTATGAGAAAGCATATCTATCTCAAATGATTGAGGCCAAAGAGAGGATCATGCTCGAAGATATGCCCATTGTAAGGGACTACATTGATGTATTCCATGGAAAATTGTCTGGTCTTCTTCTTTACCGATAAGTTGAGTTCTCAATTGAACTTATTATAATATCTCTTCCTCTATCAAATAATCCTTATATAATGGACAACATTGAGTTGTAAGAACTAAATAAGCAGTTTCAAGAGAATCTATAAAATGGTTATATACACCTGATTGATTCTACGTGGGGTGAATCAGTCCCCTTTGTCAAAAAATACGGATAGATAAATATGCCTCTCTATTGATTATTGTGATCTCAATAAAATAAATATAAATAACAAGTATCCCCTTCCACGGATAGATGACTTGTTTGATCAACTACGAGGGGATAATTATTTCTATAAGGTGGAACTTCAGTCGAGATATCAATAATTAAAGGTGATGAAGGATTATATTCACAGTACTGACTTTATAAAGAGGTATGGACACTATGAGTTCATAATGATTCCATTATGGGTAACTAATTATATAGAAAAAACATGGATTTATTGAATATATTCTTTAGCGATTACCTTGATAAATTTATGGTAGTCTTTATTAACAATATTCCGATATACTCTAAGATCAAGGAGGAATATTAGGAGCATTTAAATACTATGATAAATACTATGTGAAGGGAGAAAATATATGTAAAGTACAGTAAATGTGATTTTTGTATGGAGGAAGTATCATTTATGGGGAATGTAATCACCAGTGAACGGATATAAATGGACCCTTCCATAACAATGAAAATCGAAGAGTGGTCCATTACAATATCTGTAATGGAGATCTGTAGTTTCCTTATTTAATCTAGGTATTATTAGAGATTTTTGAATAACCTCTAATGATTGTTATACCCACTAACCAAGCTTACTCGAAAGGGAGAAAAGTTTTTCTAGAGTAGTGAATGTGAATACTGCTTCAATGAATTGAAAAAAAATGGTTTATCACTACACCAATTCTCACCCTACCAACAAGTATGGAACTCTTTGTGGTGTACAACGATTCTCCAAATAAGGGATTAGGTTTTATACTGATTAAAAATTAAAATTTGATATCCTAGACCTCAGAGAAGTTGAAAATTTATGAGAAAAACTATCCCATGCATGATCTGGAGTTGGCAGTTGTGATCGTTGCATTGAGAACCTGATAGTATTATCTCTACATGGATAAGTGTGAGATAAATATTGATCATAAGAGCATAAAATATATATTCACATAGAAGGAGATTAATATGATCTAGTGAATATGGTTATAGATCATCTATGATTATGACTGCTCAATCTACTACCATCTTGGTAAATCAAATAATGTGGCAGATGATCTAAGTAAAAAGGATCTAGAATCTTTATCAATAATGAGAATTGAGAATGATACAATCTTATTAGAACTTCAATTTATGGACATGGGAATCACTAAGGAAGAAAAAACATCAATCGTTTCTCAAATGATTACCCAACCATCCCTTATGAAGAAAATAAAGGATGATCAAATAAATGATGTAGAAATTCAGAAAATGGTGGAAGATATTAAAAATGGGAAATCCTTAGAGTTTCAAATGGATAAGGATGGAGTCATAATATTTGGGTCACAACTATGTGTACCATACAATTCAGAAATAAAGAATGATATTTTGAATGATGCACATAGCTCAATTATCTCTGTCCACCTGGGGAGCAGAAAGATGTATCAAGATCTTCAATCATAACTAAAAAAGGCCTATTTATATGGATCAAAACTGTGGAAATAGGCCCCAAAACCTTGGTCTTAGTCTATGACCACGGGTTTGGCTAACCATTGCTACTATCTCTATGGCAGTAGGTCCCAGCCTATTGCCACAATTTTGAAAACTGTGGCAATAAGGCTCAAAATTCACCACTATAGAGGTTGACCTATATCCACGGTTTAAACTGTGGCTATATAAATCGATTTAAATGGTTTTAATCTTGTCTATAGCCTTGTAAAATTGTGGTAATAACCTAAATAAAAAATTTTCTCATCGAGTTTTGATCCCTGCACCTCTTGTTTTCCAACCTACAACGCTCACCACTACACCGCCGAACGCTTCACGTATATATGAATATATTATGATATATATATATATATATATATATTAATAAATAACGTATAAATAGACACAAAACCATGGAAACAGCCACAGAATCATTGTGGTAGGCCTTCCCTCAAAAAATTTGGCGGGAATTCTTTTCCTGCGGAAGCACGGGAACCCTATAGCCACGGTTTTGGAAAACCGTGGCTATAGGAATTTAAAAAAATATCCAATAGCCAAGTTTTTAAAACTGTGTCTATAGGCCATATAACCATGTCTATAGCTATAGGATATAGCCATAACTATGAAAACTGTGGCTATAGGCCATGAAAAACAGACCTATAGCCATAGTTTTAGAACTGTGGCTATAGGTCCGTGGTAGCAGCTTCATTTTATAGTAGTGGATAGAACTATTTGTGGTACAATATGAATAAGGATATCACTGAATATATATAAAAGTGTATGTTATGTCTATAATTTAAGGTTAAAAAGAAAAATTATAAGGGGATGATGCGACCATTTCCCATACAAACATAGATGTGGGAAAACAACACCATGGACTTTATCATTGGACTTATGAAGACATCTAGAGAAAAAAAATTATATATGTGTTTTTTTGGATCATAAACCAAAGAAAAAACACTTTATTACAATTAGAGAGGACTTCTCACTAGTGTAACTTGCATGGATATACATCAGAGAAGTGGTAAATCAACATGAAGTACCACTATCGATTATATACAATTGAGATCTGAGATTCACCTAGAAGTTTTGGAAAATTACACAACATTATCTGAACACTAAGTTGATCTTTAGTATTTTCTATCATCCTAAATACAATGTCTAATATGATTAAACTATTTAGAAAATAGAATAAAGGTTGACGACATGTTCTATGTACTTTAAGGAAGGATGGGACAAACACCTACCTCTGGTCGAGTTCTCCTAAAACAGAATTTTCTACTCAAGCATCCAAATGGCTCCATAAGAATCCCATTATTAAAAATGATGTATAAAAATAAAATATTGAGATGAATTTTGGGAAAATAAGTTTCAAGGACTTGAAATGGTCAAATAAATGGTAGAAAAGCTGAAAAATATTCAGTAGCACACCAATGTAGCCCAAAGTTGATAAAAGATCTATATAGATAATCATCAATGAGACCTTGAGTTTAAGGTTGGGGACATTTTATTCCTATTCATATCTCTATATGAGAGTATCATTAGACTTGGAAATAAAGGAAAGTAGAGTTCTAGGTATATCAACCCCTTATCGGCTCTTGATCGTGTTGGAGATATGGAATATCAACTAGAACTTCAAATGACCACATCTTAAGTACACAATTTATTCCTCATATACCTCTTGAGTAAGTAGATACTAGATCCCTCACATGTACGGAATTTAGATGTGGTATAATTGGAAATTGATATGTCTTACGAGGAGCAGTTAGTGAAGATCTAAGATTGTAGAGATAATGTTCTATGAAAAATTAATCATCACCTACTAAAATTCCTATGGAAAAACCATAAGTACGAAGAGGAAACATGAGAACTATATGAAGAAATTAAGTAGTAGTTTTCCTCACCCGTCTAATCTGTAAAAAAACTTTTGAGGGTAAAATTTTATAAGGGGTGAAGAATGTAATGAATCCAAATTTTATCGATGAAAAATACATTCTTATAAATATGTAATATAGTATAAAACTTATAAAATCACATAGATAACACAATTAACACTTTATAAATAAATAATGAATGAAATAATAATTATTTATAGAAATTAAGAAATATATACCAATGGAATAGTAACTTGGCCTTTATAATAGTAATGCGACCCTTAAGAATAGTAAATCAGACAATATAAAATTAACCTTGCCCATAAAAGTATAAATAAAATTTAGTCATCTTATATGTGGTAATATGATCTAATAATATCATAGTACATGTAAATAAATGTTTTAGAATTTATTAATTAAGTGTTTATATATTTTTATATCATAGAAATTTTTATTTTCAATTTTACATTTAATATAATGATTTAAAAGAAAAATTACTTTCATAAGATGTATTTATAAATTAATATTTTCTTATCTATTTATTCAAAAATAATTTTACATGACCTTATTTAATTTTTCAATATGTTATAAAATCATTTATAATTGTAAAATTGGTATTTTCCAAGTAAATATTGATTTTAATTAAAAATTAAATTTATCATATTTAATAAATTTGTTCATAAAATAGAGGTCATTTTTGAATTTTATACATCAAAAAATGGTTTGAGTGAATTTTTGTTATTTTTCTGAAATACTTGAATTTTTCGTGAATAGTACAACACGATAATTTATGCTATGTATACATTATAAGTTAGATAAAATATTCCTTCATTCATGGATGATTTAAGAAAAATAATATTAAAATATTCTTTATTATTTTATTATATTTTTAGATAATTCTCAAACTATTCATAGTCTTGAAGAAAAATATTAAACTAATGAATAAAATAATGAGAAAACAATCCTCTCACCCACTATAAATACCACCCCTCACCTCCTATTCTGCTAACACCTATCAAGATTTGATACTTTTATACATTCAACCCAATCCTATATCTAGGTATCCCCCCACAACTAGGATACTTTGGTCTCAATAAAATACCAAACTCAGGTTTCTCAAGGATTTTCTCAAGGAGAAGAATTCAAGAGGTAAAAACCTATTTCCTTTCTTTTTAATTTCTTTACAATTTATTTTGTTTTATTATTCTATCCTAACCTACCATTATCCAAGTGAAATTATAAATCTTATATATTTTATATACTTTAATTTTATTGTGTTTATGGAATAACCTATCATCATTTCTCTTTCTCTCCCCTTTTATTCTAAAAATGAAAACCTCACCTGTGATGTGTTAATTTATCTCATTCAAGGATGACAAGTTTTCAATTTCCATTACCACCTTAAAGGATGGTCATAAAACAATTTTTATGGTTAAAAAATATTATAATATATTTATTTTATCCTATTTAATTTTCATTAACAATTATATATACATTATATTAATTAATAAAACAAAACTAGTTTGTGATGATCAAAAAACGCCAAATTAATCTAAATGAATATCATTAACATTTTATCTAATGATTAATCCTAACATATGGAAACAAAATTATATATAATACCCTTTAATATTATTTAAGTTAATTAAAAACATTCAATTTTAATTAAAAACAACTATTCTAATTTTACATGATTTTCCATACATGTATTCAACTAACCAATCATGAAAACCAAGGAAACTAATGCTCCCAAATGATAAAATTGTATCTTATAACTCATAAAGAAGGACAATAATGAACTTAATAAAAATACAATAAATCAAATACATGTATAAACTATTCTAAATTAATTAATTAATGGATTTAATCTTATTATACATGATATTAAGAACATGTTCATAACACTTTTGGGCATAAGGTAGGAGATTCTTTCTGAACCTCCTTTTTTCCATCGGGTTATGTTTTTTCTCTCTTCACCCCAATATAATTATTTTTTATTTTTATTTAATTCTTATAATTTCTACGTATATTTTCCAAACTTAGGTATACATGTCTTTTCATCCTTCTTGGTTTGGGAAATACATTTTTAAAAAGGTTCCCTTATTTATTCTTCCCGAAAAGTTAGCTCGGTTAAAGAAGACTTTCCGATTTCTTACCGATTTTTACGGGCACTCCATAATATATTTTAAGACAAAATTATTTTTTTATAAGCACTCATTTCATAATGAAAAAATATCTTGGTTAATTTTTGGTTTTATGAAAATAAATGGGCCTTTATCTTTAAACTTCCTTTAATAGTCTTTAAAACCGCACTAAAATGTTCCATTTTTAATGAATCTTAAATATTATTTTTACATGTTTTCACTTCTGTTTGAAATCGCATATCATGAAATATAATTATATTTTACTTTATTAATTTTAATTTATTATTTAAATCCATTATTTTATAGACACCATTAAGGTATTACCTTTTTATATACCTTTGACAACATTATGATACCCAGTTCTTTCCATGGGTAACCCTTAAGTGTACATTTGATTCTTTATGTATGATTATTTATGTGGAACACATATTTATTAACCTATTATGATGGATTTTCCTAGATATATCTCCAATTAAATGGATAATTTTTAGTCTAATGAGACATCATGTGCAACAGTCTTGGTGGGTAGCCTTGACTTGTGTTTCATGTTCAACAATATTGATGGTTATACTTAGCTAATACTTCTCCATGTTAGATAATCCTTGACTCAGGATTATTTCATGTTTTTTTATTCCACATTACTATGATTCCGTGATTACATGATCCCATGTTCTATATATTATATTCATATTCCATGCTTTTTTATGACATCATGTTATGTCATCTAACCCATGTGATATGCTTTATTCTTATGCATATATCTTTACTTGTATTTTTAGATCATCCATTTATACTTGTATTCCCCTGGTTACCCTATACAAATTTTAGATGTCAATAGGATTTAAGATATCATTATCGAGTTTAAATAAAATTTATTTTCATTTTGGTTTCATGTTTTCAGTTTTAGGTACCTAATCCTCCAAAGATACTAGATGTATTTAATAGTTAATTAAACTTAAAATCATGTAATAATATGTTTAAAAGACTTGGTCTATTATAATTAAATTTTCCTATATTTTTTTTATTTCTACCCATTGAATAATGGTGATTATTTTAAGAATATCATGTGTAAGGATAATCAATGAATATTGATAACCATCATTGATTTTTTAATAAATAAAGTCCACTTTATGTCCTGAGATGATTACTTGAGACACAAATAATTCATTGGAGTGGTCACAAAATAACCTCAATCCACAATTATATATTTTTAAAGTAGTTTTAGACTATCAATATACATAGAATTCCACATAATCTGTATTGTTCTTGACTTTTTTTTTTCACAGTGTTATATTTTATTTTATAAGTTTTTAATTGTAATTATTTGGTTATTAGTTTCCCAATAAAAATAAATTATGGTATTGGTTATTCTACCAAAACAAATAAAGGTATTTTGATCATGATTCCCAAAAATAATTCATGTTATTATAGCTTGTGACTCCTATAAAATGATAGGTTCGTTGTTCCTATGGGTATTGTAAAAGTTAGAGTCTGTAAACGTGTTATCACACACTTAAAAGTGAGGTTTCATAGTGGGTAATGATATTGTTTTCAAGTATATAAGATTGAAGAGTGATTAGAATCCTAGTCATCTGAATTACTTTAAAAATATTTTGGTCATATTTTATATATACTATATTATATTTTGAACACTGTATTACATAGATTGATTTTTTTATTTAAAAAAGATTATTCATATTTATTCTATTCCGTTGTGGTCATACATAAGGGACGAATAATTATAATTATTGGGAAATTCTTTTTTATATAGGTTTAGTTAAATTTTTAATATCATACTAACCTCTATACCCTAGGCCAAAAAATCTATGAATTGTATCCATGAATTTAGAAGTTATTAATGAAATTTTTGTATGGATACCTAAAAAACACCCATATTTTGATCGAAATGATTATTATAATTGGAAAGACCGAATATAAATATAGATGAAGCAATCAAGTGTGGATCATTGTATATTCATTAAGAAACCATATAAAGTACATGAATCTAGTCTAGATACATTTTTAAGAAATGATATGGGAAAGTATGTATTAAATTACAAACTAAGGAATGTTTTTTAATATTCTATAACTAGAAGTGTGTATAGACATGTTTTTTCTTGTAAGACCCACAACATTTTTAGAATTATACAAGTTTCTAATTATGGGGAAAATAATCTTAAAAGATAAAATCAAGGAATTATTTGATTAGAATACTTAGATCTCAAGATGGTAGGATTTGAATTAGTAAACTAGATATTTTATTATTTCACAAGAATTACAAATGGAATGAGTTAACTTAGTGAATCACTGGAAAATACAACTCTAGTTTAAAGGGAATTGATAGAATTAACATAAATATTTCATACAAAAAAATTTATGATTGGTGATAGTAATAATTTTAAATAGTATACTTTAGATGAACTAATCAGTTATTTATTTTAGTTTGAACTTGAATTGAAAAATATTATAGAAAATGTGTCTACAAAGATGAAATGTATTTCTTTTAAATATAATGTTAATGAATAATATAAAACTTATGAATCTATGTTCTACGAATGAGATAAAAAGAAGTCACATTTTAGTAATAAGCTCTAGAAATTTATAAAAAACAAAGGAGGAAAGAGACAGTTAAAAATAAAGGACAAAACGGAGTAGAAGAATAGTAAAACTAGAAATAATAATGATGTTTGAGACATAACCTGTTACGAGTATATGAATAAAAGAAATATTATGATTGAATGTCCAAAACTCAAGAATTCAAAGAAATATAAAGACAAAAGGACAAAATAAAATAATTAATTGTTTGGAGGATGTTATTTTTTAGATAGTTCAAATTAAAGCATTGACCGAGGAAGGGAACATGTAATAGGGAACCTAGCTTTGAAGGATACTTGTTTTGAGGTACCCAAAAAATTATTTACTCTATTAATAACTCCCTATAGTTTTGATCATAATTCAATAACTAATTATGAAAAAGAAATTGAATTTTATTCTAGTAATAATAATGATTCTATGATTTATAAAGTCAACAAATATATACAGAGAATGAGGAATTAAGGAATGATCGTGTCTAGATTATTGAAAATATACTGACATAAAAATAAAATATTTAAAAATTATTGTGATAATGAGATACTTAGAAATGAATGAGAAAACATAAATATCATTATTTCCAAGAATGAGGAGTATAAAAATAACTATGATTATATGATATTAAAACTAAAATAAGAAGATGATTGATTGGATGATTTTCCAACATAAAATGATAAATATAATAAATTAAGATTTAATAAAGTTATGTAGTAGATGGATAAAATTAGGAATTAGTGTAATAATATCATAAAATAATTAAAAAACTTATAAAAACCGCTTCTGATTCTGATGGAAAAGTCTGTACAGATTCAGAAGTTTTTCAAAAATAGAATGTGGATTTGAAAATGTTTTTTTCTAATATTAAAGAATTTTTATCTACATTTTTTCAAGGAAAATAAAAATATGATAAAATTATTTCTATAATGAAACCAAACTATAATAATAATATTTTTTGTTATAAAATATTTTCACAGTTGATGAATAATACTAGTTTTGTTAAAATCTAAAAAATAATTATTTTGAGTGTAACAAAATTAAAATCTAGAATCCAATGGAATTATACCAATGAATGATCATTGATATTTACACAAAAATTTTTAAATACTAAAAAATTTATTGTTAATTTTTTTTCTAAAGAGTTCATAAATAGATGTTTTTAAATCTATTGGGGTGCCAAAATTGTTTGCTAAAAATCTAATTGGATCCAAGACAACTTGGGTACCGAAAGGATCCAAATCATGTATTATTAAATCAAAGCTATCCAACATGACCAATTAAGTATTTTTCTATTGTAAAACATGCATATTATCAATTGTATCACAAATTAGTTTTATGGTATGCAGAAAATCTAATATCCACTATCATGTTAATATTATTTCAACTATTACCCTATAGTCTTGTACTAAAACTATTTCCCATTTTTTGGAATGTAATAATGTTGTAGCTTATTTAGTTAAAAAATTTGTGCGATATGATGATTATGTGTTTATATATCATATAAATAGATTTATAATATATTTTCTAAAAACCATGAGTTTTGGGAGAGTTACCCCTTTCTTGTTAAATTAATTAATATACTAGTATTTAAGTTTTAAAATAATTTTAAAATGGTTAGTACATGATGATTTTAGTTTTGATTAATTTGTTCAATTTATTTTTTGAATAATTGGATTTTGTTTTGGAAAAAAATTCATGTTCTATTTATTATGTTCTAACAATGTGATTTTACATATTAAGCATAGGAATATTTTTATTATTAAACAAGTTAGCCACCTTCTATTTTAAAAGTTAATTTTTTAAGTGGTTTATAGAAACAAAATTTTGAACTTTTTTGGTTCATGGAATACCTTTATAACTTATATATTTCTTTTATTCAATATAATTCAATTTTTCTTAGTATTTTTTTTATTTTTTTTGAACTTCATAATCTAGTTTTTTGTGTTTAATTATGTAAATACATCTTTAATTTGGCAAGAAAACATTATTTTTTTAATTAATTTAAATTAATAGAATTTTTTGAATCACTTATTGAAACCTGATCCAAATTGTTTAAATTTATTTTATACATTAATTATATATTTATTTAATAAAGCATATACATAGGTATCTATTATACTATAATGTTTAATATAAGTGAAAAAATTATTCAATTTATTTATAATAAAATTTGAGTTATTATTAATTTTTTTGTAATTGATCTGATTTGATAAGATATTATAGATTCTTAACTTAGGTGGAGTTTATCTTTAATCCCTTAAAGAATGTTTCTTTATTACTTTTTTTGGAAATAGTATTTAATTTTTTAAATTTTCATGGATTTTTTTATTATTTCATGTTACAAATCATATTAAATGAATTGTTTGGATAAATAACTATAACAAATATAAGTTTTTCTATATTATTCTAACAATATTTTGTAATCAACTTCTGTTTAACAAAATATGTAATATATTGGATGACATTGACTGTCAATATTTTAATAATAGTTCTTGAATTTTCTTAGGGGGGGAGTTTAATATATATATTTTTGGGTTTATTCATAAAGAGGAGATATTTTTTTCATTTATTTTTTTTAATTTCAAAAAGGGGGATAAATTTTAATGTTTTTAAAAGAAAAGTTCAGTTTTGTAGTTTTCAAAAGGGGAAGATTTTTAGTGTTGGGAGTTTTAGTATTGTATTTTATTTATTTTATTGTTTTTTAAAATAGAAACTCCCTCTATTAAGATATCTTTTTGAGAAATTGTTTAAATTTTTAATTTTAATAATGATTTTAATGTAGGAATTATGGGTAATCATTTTTCATTTGAATTAAAGTTTTAATTTAAGTATTTAAAATTTTTTGTTTATAATTTGGTTTATAATATCCTTAATAAAAATTATTTAAAATTTTAATTTTTTATGAATTATATTTCTTGAATTATTTTTGTATGTTTTATTTAATGTATTAATTTGTATTTTTTGATTATGATTTCTCATGTGTTATTGTCTATCCCGCTCTACAATATTGAATGACCACACAAGTAGCACTAATATATTCGTGGTGAATCACTCCTTCTACAATGACAACTCCCTTGTTCATCATTAATACTGGGAGCTTAAACACTAATTCTCACTGAAATTTACCCAAAAGAAGAAGGTAGGACGTTCCTTATAGTCTAGCTTGGGTTGTCGAATCTACAGAGACCTAAGAAGTAACCTATAGACACGCACATTCTAAGGACTGTTTTTGGCTATTAAGTGGCCAACCTTGGTAGATTTTATATGGGTTTAAAGGAACTCTAAGAGACTTAATTTAATTCAATTTAAAATAATGAGTTGATCCTAGGTTATTTCTTGGGGTGGATTGGGCGTATTTCCTTTTCAATGATTTCAATTTCTTATATTTGAGATGGGTTCACTTAAGGAGATAAAACAACATCATAACTTACTGGTTTAATTCATATACCCTTTAATACTAATCACCTATACACTTGAAGGATCAATGTTTTGAGAACTTCAAGGTAAAGTTTCGTATTAGCACTTGAAGTGTGTGGCCTTAAATTCAACAAGGATGATGGAGTTTAAAAATCATCAAATAAAAATCTCAATTAAAGAAGTGATTATACATTAATGGGGTGATAAATAACATCTAATACATCCCCTTGATACTACCTTGTATCAAACCATATGTGGGTTATCCCTCCATTGATTCTATGGTTTCAATGGAAGCGGAAAGTAGATTCATGAGGGAGGACATGGAGAAGTAAAGAAAACAACAAAAATAAAATGATCACTCCACCGTTGTGTGAATAATTTCACAAGATTTGGTGTAAATAAATTCACACCTTGAGGAAACGGTATCAAATTGAGATGTATAACAACAAAATAAGGGGAGAAGAAGAACTTTTATTAAGAAACTAAAGTGAATTGAACAACTTACAAGTGAAAGACAAATTTGAGAAAACAAAATCGCAGCATAACATTACAATTGAACCAAGCACCAAAGATTCCCAAAATCCTCCAACACCACCACCTTAAATAGGTATTTTTGAGCCCTTGGGTTGATCCTCAAATAGTCCAAGTCTTCTCAATTATTTGTGGTAGGCCATAGGTGGGTGGAAAGTAAGGTAGAGTTGATTTTTCCACCCTTGACCTGAGGTGGAAGCCAGCTTTCCTTCACCAAATAGAAGTGCTTGTAAGACATTATAGATGGAAGAATCAGAGTGGTCCATAGATGCATAAATTTGAGACTCGGATGTCTTCTAACCTCCCGTAACATTTGGTCCCATTTGGAGTTGTGGATTCCGAGATATGATCAAATTAGTGGAATGTTTTTATGGGCCGTAGAATCTAGACCTGAATTTTATCTCTGACTTGGGCCGCCTTAATGACCACCATAGAGGCCGAATTAGCATTATCTCCTGAAGAGTGCTTTGTTCCTCAACCATTATTATATCATCCCAAAAAATTTGGGATTCATTGGGCCTGTATGTTGGACCCCACAGTCTCATAAGTGGGCTGGTGTCCAATCCGCCTTCTCTAGAATTGATTCCATTAATCTCCAAATATCTCCATCATCGTTTATGAATCATCCATTGATCATTAAATGAAAAATGTTCAAATTTAAGTGTAGATATAGTTCCCAAAATATCAAATTAAAATATTGAAAATTACATTCCTTAGAATCAGATGACTTATTGAGCTTAAATTGGTGTATATTAGGCATGATGTGCACAAATGATGAGAATGGATGTTCATAATGAAAATGCACTAACTCAGTCCCATAAGATCCAAAATGAACATTTAATACAATTAAAATTTAATTAAAATATATTTATTTATTGGATAATCAAACACCCGAACTATGATCTATTAAAGTTCACTATTTTCATAATCTCAAGCTTAACAATGCTTTTGTGAGATACTTGTTCAATGAATATTTCTAGAACATCGGGAATTCAATCTGTATGAGGGGTGCGACATGAATGTAAGGATTATTCAAGAAACATGTGTATTCATTTATATGTTTCATGTAAATTCATTTTCAATGATAATAATTACCCAAGGTAGTAGTGAAAGCTTGCCTCCATCACTGCACTAGTTTCATAAAGAAATCACCCCCTGTAGTATATCTCTCTCGGATTTCACAGAGAGCAGGTCCTTCCACTAGTACCAAAATACTCCTCTATACTAATGAAATTTTAATATCCTTATCTAATAACAGTAGTGGAATATTTATTCCTTCATAATAAAAATCCATAGTTCATAATCCCTCATTTTTCTTGACAACAATACAACAGAACGTGGGTTGGCCTGTGTGACAACCTGCACCCTTATTGAAATAATTTCACATTATATTTTCCATAGTAGTTTATTGGTGATAGTATTAGTAGGAAACCAGTGATGGTAGAATGGAAATGCCACCGATAGTATATCTCCATCAATGAACAACATAAGAACAAACCTCCATCTACCTTGAGTTAAGTAGCACATGCTGACTCATTTGATGAGAAATATTTCTCTAACTAATGAGTTTCAAATTATTATTTTTTACCCCATTTTATATATTTACGAATTAATGATTTACTGCAATATTTTAAAAATATTTATTATTATTTTTTTCATTTTAAAAAATCTAATAAATACCAAAAAACTTATTTGAATGAGATTTAATGAGTTTCATGCAGGAATTATTTGAACGAACCAAAATTATTCTTTGATAATGTATGATGTTGAAAAAATTAATGACATGTTTCTACATTTTTTATTTCAAATAATCGAATGGTGGTTATGAGATTAGGTAACTCTCGTACAATGAGAATAAAAGTATCTTGATTAATGTTCATGATTTTTCTATAAATAAATAATATGACATGAAATAGATAATTACTTAACACACAAATGACATCTCTATCAACTACTATTTCATTTGTGTGGTCAAATGGAACATCAATGTTCAATTCTCTACCATGGGAGTAGTTAGAGATCATTGAGATACATCAAATTCCACACCATTTATTCTAAATTGATCTTCATTTTATTTGGTTTTTATAGTGTAATATTTAATTTAATCTGTTTTGTAATTATATGTGTCGGTTTATGATTTTACCAATCAAAATAAAGTCTAGTATTGGTTATTCTGCCAACCAAAAGGATGCTCCTTGAGTTACGACACCCAAAAAAAATTCATGTTTGTATAAGTTGTGACTGATATAAAAAGTCATATTGGTTTTACTTTCAGGTATTGTAAAATCTAGGGTCTGTAAAATGTTTATCACACCATTAAAAGTGAGGTTTCATAGTGGGTATCGACCTTCTCACTATGTAGAGAATATTAAAGAGCATAGTTTTATCATGGTGATATGAACTACTATAAAATAATATATTCAAATTTTATTTTTTATGCAATATATTATGAACATTTCATTACACTATCGCTTTATACTATAATATACTCTAACTGATTCTTTTTAAAATTTTAAAAACACTATTCTCCCCCCTATAGTACATTATTTCCATCTAAGCGAGACTAACTGAATCACATTATTTTCATGAAATTTTAATATTTATTTGAAGTTATTATCTTATGGGACTCATGATTCAATAGTAAGCAATGTGGTAAGGGATTTATGTTTCAGTCTCAATTTAAGAAAAAAATATTTATGTTTGAATTTACATAGAGGGAAATAATATTATCATTATAAGATAAACCCTATTAATTTTCTTCTACTATGGTTATTCATAAAATTTTCATGTAATAGTAGCATCTTTTTTTCTGTGGTACTTAAAATGACTGGGAAAATGTTATTTATAAAAAAATACTAGATTTCATCTTTTATTGGGAATAATTTTCTTCTATGTACTTGTTTTCTTTAAAACATTTTCAAGAATGTTTTTGACAATTCTTAAAATATTTTTTAAAATAAATTTTAACAATGATTGGATTTTTTTAGAAAGGTTTAAAAAAGGTTCTTGTCATTTTATGATCAAGGTACTTTTAACCGAAGGTGTGAAATTAATATTTGTTTTCACAATTATGGAATCAATAGAGTTTACCACTGTGATAGAATATTCATTGTTTAATGCTTAATTTAACAGTTTTCATGGTTCATTTCAATGAAAATATTTTCCTTAATATTTTGAAAATATTTGTATTTTAAAAAAGTGTTTTAAAATTAAAATGGAATTTTCCTTAATAAATATTCCACTAATCTTCTATGGTCATTTTTCACCTACGATAACAATATTTTAATGTAATTATGCTTTAATATGGATATTAATCATTAATATTTTCTTTATTCTTTCACTATATGGATAATAATTATGAGATGTTAATTAAAACTGTTTATTTTCACCGTGTTATGCTATGATGAAATGATGAAATTTTTATAAAACATGTATCCTTTCCATATGTTAGGAAATAATGATATTATGATATGATGAATGATTTATGTCCTTGTTTCATACATATTTATGGTTATAAATATGTTATAGTGTTGGTTTTGGGTATAGTGGAAGTGTGTAGTAGTGGGAGATATATTAAAATTTATTTTAATATTCAAGTTTCCCAAAAACATGAGAGAGGATCTTGTATGTTATGATTATAATTAATTTATTTTGATTGGAATATTTAAATTTCCAAATATTTGGTTTCTTTGTTCATAGTTGATGATGATCATCTAAAAATACCATTTCGATTTTCCTTCATTGCGCTTGTTGGGATCCAAGGGTAGAATCCCTCTGGTAGTGATCCACACATGCTTCTAATAATATTTGTGAAACATCACTAAATCTCTAGGTGGTAGCATGGTGAATATAATGTCCTATGTTTTTCATTTATGATCACTCATTCATTGATCTTGAAGAAATATTTTTTGAATTCTCATTCTTGAGAGGGAGAGAGATAGATATGTCAAAAGAGAATTCATTATGTGAAACAATTCTCTATTTTTGTATGATTACTTACACAATAGCCATATTGAGCTATTTGTAGAGGTAGAGTTTAGGTTATAATATTATTTAATTTTATGTCGACCTTAAACAATATTAAAATCTTTAATAAACCCCATTTTACATAATAATAATACAGTTATTTTTTTAATGCTCTATATTTCACAAATGCTAAATAATATTTACCAACTTATAAATAATTATTTATCACCTAAATTAGTCTTAATACATTTGAAATCATTGGTGTTTATTGAATACCAGAATAAATATTTTATTCAGAAATAAATATTTTATTCACAAACCAGTGAATAAATATTTATTAAGTATTCAATAAAATACATAAATATATTTTTATTCACATTTTGGAGAATATTTTTTTTTTAAATTTTCTAATATCTATGTAACAAGAATAAAATTATTTCTTTTTTTGAGAATAATATTTATTCCATTAATTAAATTAAAATAAAATTTAATCAAGGTCACGGGAAACACATTGTGTGAGACCATTTAGGATTCTTTCTCGTTGGAATTAAATAGGCTTGCCTAAAGTACAAGATTACTATCTAGAAATGGGTCAAGGCACTCAAGATAAATAACATAATTTCGCACCAATAACAACCACCTATGAACTCTCACTGTGTAATATAATCCCTTTATAACAATATCTCAATCAAGTAAGTTTTATGATGATTTGATCAACCTATAATATTGATATGTATTTCTTTGACAATCTAAAATAATCATGTCAATACCCCATAGAAATTAAATTTAATATGATGTTCATATTCCAATTAAAAGGCCAAAGTTTAGCTTTCATAATGATAGAAGACAAAAATCCTTCCTCGAATAATACATTAATGTCATGTCACTCGCAGTGAACCCAACATATCATGCTTCACCAATGAATTGTTATCATCATGGTTTATGAAATACATATAAGTATGTGAGTTATAACATGAATTAATAATAAAATTAAATTCTATGTATCATTACACATTATCACAAATAAGAATATCCGATGACACCAAAGCATGGAAAATTTGTAATAGCAGGTTTGTTCTCATAATCTCCCATCTTGGAGATTACTATGTGTAAACTTCATGAGAAGAAGCCTTATCATCTTATGAGTACTCCCAACTGATAATCTATGTACTATGTTATAATTCATAGTATGTTATCCAATTGTAGATAATTATTTATGAATATCATCATAGCATTTCAAGGTTGTCATCATAGCGGGGAACAACTATGACCATATCAATGCAGTGTATACTCTATAAAATTATTAACATAGATTCATGCAGAACAATGAAAAAAACATAATAATAAGTTTTTATTAATATTCAATACATATAATATACATGTAATCAATGTAAAAATAGTTATTACTATGACACAAAATCCAAAAAATCTCTCCCTTGGACTACATCTAACTACCTAAAAATTTCAATCTACTAGACCTCACAGGATAGTCATTATTCTGCTAAGTCAAGGCTTTATTCAAGGGGTCTGATACATTTCATTATGTGAAAAAACTATTCACTAAAACATCACCCCTATCGGAAAAATATTTCAAGAGATGATACTTTCAAAGTATGTACTTTATCCTCTCATGTGACCTTAACACTTTTACGAGAGCCACTGTAATAGTATTATCATAATATATTGTGATAATATCATTACTGTTAGGTAAAACATCATGCTCTTAGACAAATTTTCAAATCCATGTTAATATTTATATGCCTCAAAATCTACAATATAATTAGGCCCTACTATATAATCTCCGATCACAACTTTCTTTGAGATCTTCCATCTCAAAAAACCTCTATTAAAAGTAAATATGTATCCCATTTGTGACTTCTTATTGTCTTGATTAGTTTGGAAATAAGAATATATATATCCTTTAATGACTAGTTCATCATCTTCTCTATAAACTAGGAATACATCCTTACTATGCCTTAGATACTTAAGAATAGTCTTAACTACCATCCAATGCAGGTCACTTGGACCAGCTTTATATCTTCCTACCACATTTAATGCATATGAGACATCTATCCTAATACATAGAATATCATACATGACTAAACCAATTTTTTATGTGTATGGAATCCCAACCATTCTATTTATTTCTTCATGTGTTTGAGGAACATTTTCTTGAAAATATGAATTACATATGACGTTCGAAACAATCCCCTCTTGAATTGTTCCATAATTAATCACTTCTATATCTTTTCAATGTATGTACAATAACTTTGATTGAGATACCTCTTGGATCTATCGTGATGGATTATGATCCAAGGAATATATTTTGCCTCATCTAAGACCCTTATATAGAAGAATTAATTCAATCACACCTTAATAGACAGTAATATTGGCCTTTTGTTTCGAATTAGTAATATTTCATTAACAAATATTATTAATAAGATCACTTCAATCCCATAAAACTATTTATAGACACAAGGCTCGCACTCATTATTTATAAAACCAAATTTTTTTATAGATTCATTAAAGAGAATGTTCCATGATCTATATTCTTTCTTTTACCCAAAAACGAATTTTAGAAATTTCCATATCTTCTTTACATACATTAGAGTCACAAAACCTTCCGGTTATGTCATATAGAAATATTATTAAAGGTTCCCATTAAGGATATTTTGAAATACATTTTCAAAATCTCATATTCATGTTAATCCACAATGGAAAGTATAAGTTAGATAGTTTTTAACATTTCAATCGGTGAAAAAGTTTTATTATAGTCAATTACATGGCACCGTTTAAACCCTTTTCCATCATATCACAACTTATAAGTAGTGAATTTTTCTTCCATGTCAAATTTATTCTAGAGTAACCATTTTCAACCACTAGACTTTATATCCACTGGATGATATACCAAAATCTAGAATTTGTATTGTCACATGGAATCCACTTCAGAATTCTTAGATTCTTGCCACTTGGAAACATTCATTCCACTTATTACTTCCTTGTATGTTATATGATTATTATAATCAATACATCACCATCCTCAGTGACTAGAAAACCATACCATTCTGGTTCTCTAAACTATATTTTACTCTTATAAAATAATTTTTTTCTCTATAATAACTTATTCTTTCATGAGGCTTTGTGGAATTTTTTCCAATTCCAACTCTTGTGTATTTTGAGCCTAGAATTCATCAAATTCTATCTCTCTCACACTATTTATTTTAGATATAATATCCTCTTAAATAAATTTGGTACACCTATCATCCATAACCTTTTTATCTAAAGTATTTTATAGGAATTGTCCCTTTATTTCTTTGGGATATCCTATAAAGTTACACTTTGTACCTTGGGGTGAAACCTTGTTAATTGAAGAGGCCTTAATAAGAGCTCTGAAAACTGACATATGTACAAAAGAAAAAACAATTTTCTTTCCATTACATAATTGGTATAGTATACTATTTATCTCTTTATTGGGAACTCAGTTTAGTATATATGATATTATTTGTAATACATATCCCCAAAAGGATAATGAAAGACTCACATGACTCATCCTTGATCTCACCATGTCCAACAAGGTGAAGTTCCTCCTTTTGTTTAAACCATTACACTAAGGTGTGTTAGTAGAAGTGTGGTTAGATAGTAACTCAAATTACCATAAATAATCAATTAATTATGGATTAATATATATTTCACCATGGTCTGATTGGGATTTATTAACCTTTTTACCATGTTGGTTATCAAATTCATTTTTTCCTTAATTTATCCAAAAATATGACTTGTACATCATTAAATAGACAAATATATATCAACTAAAATCATTGGTAAAATTTATTAAGTATGTGTTTCCACCCATTCATTCAACATGAAATGGCCAAAAAATATTGGAATCAACTAATTCATGAAGCTCTTTATCCCTTTCACCTTCCCCACTACATGGGGATTTATTATTTTCCTTATAAACATGAATGACATAAACCATGAGGTTTTATTTCAAAAGAATCTAAATATCCCTCTTGATGTAATTTAGTGATGCACTTTTTGTTTACATGACCTAGCTGGTGATTCCAAATTTGGTCCTGATATGAGTCATGTAGAGTAAATTATCTATCGATTTCTATTACTTGGATCATGTAATCCAACATATAAAGACTATTATTTAAATATTCCTTACTATAACAAATGCTAACTTTATAATAGGAGCAACATTTATTCCAATTTTTAAATAAATCCATCATTATCTAGTCTATATACATAAATAATGTTTTTGGAAACAAATGACACATAATAAAAATATTTCAAAACCATGATCATTTTGGTGGGTAATGTGAAGTGGTTTTCCCTGATATCTACAACAACAAGTTTATCTTCATTGGATTCTCAAGGATCTACCTCCCCTCGGTTAATCTTTCTGAATCTACTTGGTTCCTATAGTTGAATACATATATTAGTTCCAAAATATGTATATAATACCCAATTTTTAGAAACAAGTAAATTGAACTCAATAAAAAATGAACCTAAAACTGCCCCTCACTTCTTTGGTTGGGTTTATTTTTTTTCTTCAACTAGACCTTATTGCCACATACGAAATAGACAACATTTTATTCCCTTGTTTTCTTCTTGATCTTCTTATTCTTGAAAGGGCATGGAGAATCTTTGAGCTTGAAGCTCTTATATTTTTCTTTTGATTTGTTAATCATAAAGATAAAAGGATGTTCATGCTTCATATCCTTATTTACTTTGTGAAAAAGATTAAGGTGGTCTAGAAGAGATATTTCAATGCTGTTTATATTAAAATTCACAACAAATATTGATAATTTCTAAAGGATTGATGCTAGAATGAGGTCAGTGCCTAGTAATTCTGGGAGGTTAAATTCAATAACCTCTAAGTGATCAATGTATTCAATGATCTTTACTACGTGAGGCCCATATAGGGACCCCTCTCCAAGATTTCTTGGAAAGAGCACCTTGGATATCTCATAATGTTTCTGTTTATCTTTCTCCTAGTAAATCCTATGGTAGTTATCAATCATGCTATACACATCCAGGTTTTTGCGAGACATAATGAGTTCAATAGACATAGACCAAAGTATAAAATATTGAGCATCGACTGCATCACTCAAATGTTTTTAATAGGAAAGTAAATCTTCATCACTCATCTCCTTGACATATAGATTAGACATTCAAGATTATAGCATATAAGATTTATATTCATGGAATAACACAACTCGAAGGTATTTAAACCACTCAAAGAAGTTAATACTAGTGATGATACTATGATTATATAATATTGATCTTAGGGATAATATGGATGAATAGATTTCCATTTTATTCTATAATTAAAAGAATGAATTATTAATACATTTCTTGATTTCAAATTATGTGAGAAATAATAAATTAATTTATTTTATTTATTCTAAAACTACTTTATTAAGCCTCAATATTACTCAACATTGGACTCAGAATGTCCAGTTTATATGACTATTCTATTGGAAATGATCCCCATTACATTTCTTAATTATCCAGATGTTGGTCATGAAAACCATAAGAAGGTAATTAGGTAGGCATCCCATCCAACTATGGGATTGAATATCCTTGATTAATTGAGTGGATTCCCCTATCCAGAAATCATTACTTATATTTACTTAACACTTGCCTCCAAATTTGTATTGAATAAAATTTGGTTGTTAAACTCAATACAGGTTTGGTTAAGTCAACCCAAAACCCTCTTAAGAACTCCCCGATAAAAGTAAGTGTCTAGAATTTGGATATGTACTACACATAGATCTATGGTTTTATTCCCAATCAAGTAATTAAATCATATTATAAATTAATATTATGTTGATGGATTTTAATTAATTTTGCATAAATGTTTTCTTGTATTTTCATTTACATGTATTTTTAATATTAAGTGGATATTACTTGATTAATTAACCATGTTGGATAAAATATTTACACATAATCCATTTATCTGAATTCTTCCTTTTCACATTAATTCATTTATTGATATTATCATGGCGTACATCCATAAAATAAATAATTTCATATAAATAAATAAATAATTTAATAACGCATTCATGAGAATTATCTAATGGTCAATTTAATGAGAAGACATTAAAATAACCTTTGACTTAGGTAAAATTACTTCTATTACTAGTCTTTGAATGATATTCAATATTCCACTTATATACCTATGTATCACTCGGATTAGAAACAGAATGTTTCTATCTTGAATCTCCTCCACACACCTTGGAAAAATCTATGAATGACAAATATTTATAACTCACATGCAAGTGAGGGGAACCAAAGTATTTGTTAAAGGGGAATTACATAAATATCCTTGGATAGATAGGTCCTAAATAATAATGGATGGAGGGATTAATCAAACATCATCATATTTAATTCCATAATAAATGACTGAAAATTCTTGAAATAAATTAAATTAAATAATTTCTAACACATAAATAGGTCTTTTTATAGCTGATGAACTGTTATACATTCATCAAATACAAAAAATTAAATGTATAACATTAATTTCTTTATATGTTCTTTATTATTAAGATAAATATTCTTATACTAATTAATTAATTAAATAATTACCTTTCATCTTAATGACCATCCAAATTCTCTTATAGATAACCTTCATAAAGGTATTAATGGAAAATAAATGGTAGAAATAATAGTTTCAGTTTTATTACAATAAATTAATTAAGCATTTAAAATTCTTTAAAGCCCTTATTAAATAGTCAAACACATAATGTTCCAATCAAAACAATATGGTTTTGAAGCTGTAATTTTTAAATTTTATGTAATTTAATTTTGTAAGTAATTTGGAGACTATAAATAATGAACTATCAAGATAAATATCATGTACCTCAATTGTTGTGTATCTAGGTCACATTTCTGGGGTTTTAGTGTGTTGAATCTACTAGAATACATAATGCGTATGTGCCAACTACAAGCCATGTATCTGATTTCAATGTGCCCGAGATAATCTTCTAGGTCTTTAGCCAATATGTCATATGATTACATGAAGAATATATTCCAAATAAAGGATGTTCGATATGAATGTCATCTTTCTATGCAACCCATTGAAGGACTCAGTGAGTTCCTGGGAAAAATACTACATGACATGTGCACTCTAGCTACAAACCATGTATCTCTAATTTCATTTTTCTAGGTAAATCGACATGTATCTAAAATATGGGAATTGATAAAATACATTCCCTGTATACTATATACATGTTGTTTTTATCATAAATGATCTTGGTTGTCAATATCATGTGGTTTGACAATGTATTATGACCGAAAAGGTTGTGTGATTTAAACTACTAACCAGTGTAGACTATACGATGTGTACTCTGATATACTCCATGTAATCCAATAGTCTTATTCCATATTGGATGGTCAACATAAATTATACACCATGTGTAATTACTACATGGCATGATGTTTATCCCATATCATGACCCAATGCAACATACTATAGTACACGACGTGTGCATCTAAGTACAAGATTGCAACCTTGTCTTACTATCCAAAATATGGAAATTTGTTAATGGAATCTTCATTCGTTCTTCATCTATTCTTAGACCATTAATAAAATGAAACACTAAAGGATATTGATAAATATGTTGATAACATGTTAATTCACAATAGTTTAAATAATAAATAATAGGAAATGAAAATTCAAACATGATTTCATATGAATAAACAATAAAAACATAATTATAAATTTAACCATGACCCCTTAGATACAACTTGTTTGTTCTGGGTGCAGCTGAAGTGTACAATGGTGGGTGATATATTGATTTTTTTTAATATTTGAGTTTCTAGAAACATTTAGTGAGGATCTTGAATGTTAAGTTTATAATTAATTTTTATATATTGGAATAAATCATTTACCTCATCTTATATTTTTTCATTATAGTTGATGTTGATTGTTTAAAAAGTCTGTTTCAGATTTCCTTCATTATTCTTATGAGGATCCATGTTTCTAAGCCCTCTATTAGTGATCCATATGTGCTCTTAATGATCTCTGAGAAATGTCACTCGATCTCTAGGTACTAGCGTGGTGAATTTAATGTATTACATTTTCATTATTTATCGCTCGTTCTTAATTATTGAGAAAAATATCTCTTGTGTTCTCATTCTTGAGAGAGAGAGAGAGATTGAGAATTAAAAATGGAATTCATTGTTTAAAACAATTATATCCTTTTCAATTACCTACACAATATCCATAACATGTTATTTATATGGGAATGCTTTATGTTAGAATTTTTCTTAATTTAATGTAATCCCTTAAATAATCTTAAAATCTGTAATAAACCCCATGTCGCATAATAATAATATAATTATTATTTTGTGTCATGAACCTTCTTTCGCTTATGATAAATAATGTTTAATGACTTTTAAATAATTATTTATCATCATACGTGATTTTGTTCAATTCAAACTTATTAATATTTATTGGATACCCAAATAAATATTTTATTCATAAATAATCATTTCATTTATTTAATGACAAATAAATATTTATTAAATATTCAATAAAATATTTAAATATATTTTTATTCACATTCCAGTGAATAAATATTTATTTAATTTATGCAATCAGTATAACTTGAGTAAATTTATAAATCGGTTTTGAAAATAATATTTATTTCATTAATTAAATTCAAATATATTTTAATCGAGATAAACAAAAACAAATAATGTGTGACCCTTCCAGATTCTTTCTCATTGGAATTATGAGATATTTCCTAAAGTCCAAGATTATTATCTAGTTATAGGTCAAGATACCCAAGAGAAATAACTTATTTTTACAACATTGACAACCACTTAAAAATTAACAATGTGTTATACAATCCATTGTCATAATTTATCATCAAACAGGTTGCACGATGACACCATAAACATAAATGATCGATATGTATTTCTTTTCCTATCTCCAAGAACACTTCTTTATACCATATCACATGAATTTATCGAGACAATTATTTTCTAATCAAAGGGCCAAGATATTAGCTACCATAATGGCGGAGGGTATAAATCCCTCCTCAACTTATCCTTTAATGACATTTCACTCATGATATACCCAACATATATCAATTCAACATCATTTATTATCATCATGGTTTATGAAATAAATATAAGTATGAAAGGAGTAACATGCATTAGTAATAATCTTAATATATAAGGACCATTATACCCACTCACAAATTGGAATATCCAATGAAATCAAAACATGTAGAATTTATACTAGGGGCTTTCTTCTCATAATCTCACATGTTTAAGATTACTATGTGATAACATCATGAGTATATGTCTCATCATTTTATGAGCACTCTCACCATACTATCTATATACTATGCATCTCATCATAGTATGTTATCCGACCACAAAACATTATTTAAGAATATCATATCACTTAATGGTTCTTATCATAGAAGAGAACTGTTATGAACTTATAAATGCAATGTATACTCAATGATATTATTACATTAGAGTAATGAAGAAAAATGAAAAATATATAATTAGAAGTTTTTATTAACATTAAATACATCGGTTATACATGTAGTCAAATTAAAAAATAGATGGTCCTAGGAAAAAACTCCAATAGGTAGGAAAGATTATAATTATATACCCCTACAATGAATTTTTAATGTTTGATATCTCATGAGATAATAATTAATGGAATGGAAAGTTAACTCAATTTAGTATGGGACTATATCCACTATGAGATTCTTATAATTAAACTTTGACTAAGTAAATGATGTAATGTAGAGTGAACCCAATCTACTCAAATATCCTCGGTTGTGATTCTTGGCTTATGGAATGGTTTTATTTTCTATGTGTATTCCAAAAACTAAAATATTATGCTTATGATATTTTTTATTAGATCAAGAATAATTATTGGAAATTTCAAACTCTTATGTTTTTTGTTTTACAAAACCTTATACTAGGATTAATGGTTTAAGATCCTTGACAGATTGGGTAAGATTATTGTATGTTATGATCATGTTATCATAACTTTAATCTTATCTTATTATTTCATATGATCATCGATTGATATCCTTGTTATTTATAATTATTATGAATCTAACCTAAACCTTTTATATATATCCCTTCCCCATGTTATGAAGGGTGTTTTTAAGTATGATATGTCTAAGAAGGGTGCTAGTTATGAAGAAATTCGTGAGAAATGATATTGATCTTTTATGTCCCAATTGTTTATGAATCCAATTTTTTGAAGAAACTAATCCTTTACGGTTCTTAGATGTGTATTATTTTGAAATGTATTGAATATTCATCTAAAATGATGAAATATTATTTATGAAATTTTTGGGTTGTTATAGTTGTAATCATATGTGAGATTTCATTATTTTTGGAAACAATGACATGAAAACTATAATGAGAACCCTTAGGATAAACAAAAGTATAGGATAAAATACTATGGTTATGGTAATTAAATAAGTATGGTATTCCTAGAAAGTACATCTTTATCTAGATACTAGAAAGTGCTTCTGGTTGTGGCATAGATACACCTAGGGGTAACAACTCTGAATTGGGTAGATTGGGTATTAACTTGATCATCATCGATTAATTATGAGTACAAAAAATATTGCACACATAACATGACACTCCTAGGGGATATTCTTTGGTTAATTCACATTTTTTTATAAACCATTATGATGAATAAGAAAATATAACCTATGAAAAAATATGATATTCTATAGTGATGTAGCATAAACCTAATGTTTCTTAGTTTGATAATTTTGTGGTTGATTATAAGTTTTTAAGGCACATGATCTCCTTTTGAGAATTTATTGTGAGGGGAGTTCAAGATGATTAAGGAGATTTTCAGAGAAATTTATAGGAATACAACCCTTTGGAATGGTATATGTTTTAGTCAAATATTATTTAAGTAATAATTATTTTATATTTTGTGGGAATGTGTTTAAAGTTATTGATAACCATTAGGGTTAATATTATCATTAATATTAATGTAATTATGGTATATTTGGCAAAAAGATTTAGTATGTTTTTGGAAAATATATTATAAAAAACCTTGAGATTGAAATTTGATTTGGGACCATGCGATTAATGTTAATTACACTATATTGTAAATATTATTTGATTAAGGTAAACATAATTTTAGGAATAAAGATTAAACTAATTTATAGAATCATATATGGTTTTATTTTGGATTCATGGTGATTTAGAAAATTTATGGAAACAATTTGCATAATTTTAGGATTATATGATTAGGATATATAAATGTTTGATATATGAGCTTGTGAGTGGTTGATATTATTTGGAGATAATAGTTTGGTTGATCTTGAATAAAAATGTGATCAGATATTTTGGTTTTTTTTGGGTTTTGATTTAGTTCATATAAATTTTTGATTATTCTTAAGGTTAACCATTTATATAATGGTTTAAGACGAACATTATGAATTATTTTTTATGTCTTAGAGACTAAGTTATTATTTCATCATATGAAGATTTATCCATATTAGAAAACTTGGTCTATCATTTTGGTTTTTTAATTATCTAGTGATAGAAGGATTGAATATTGATTTTTTATGGATCTTATGATCTATTAAAAGTTAATTTTTATGCTTCAACCATGAAAAAATTCATTATGAATATTCATTTATTAGATTAATAGATGAAGTTAAAAGTGATCAACATGCAACCAAAGGATGAAATTGTTTTTATGAAATGTATTGATATCGAGAATGTGTATTTTCTCATGTTCTCGATCAGGATAGTAATGGAATTCCTCATCTTCAGGAAAATGATCTTGAAATAAAAATGTTATTCTTTTACATTCATTTTTAATTAATTGATGTTATTTTCACCTATCATCAGTTTGTGATTTTGTGTTCATTTAAATTTTCATGACTATGTTTTCTATCAACCTATATTAGTCCTTGTATATTATTTTTCTCCTACAGGTCTATTATTCCTTTGTATGATGTGGGTTTTCTAAAAATGTATTTTCAGATATTAAACCTTTTATTAAAAATATAAAAATTTAAGGCTATAATTTATTTATGGGGGTAGAATATAAGACCATTAAATTTTTAAATGAATAATAATCTTAATACTAATCTTAACACACAATACTAAGTTGTAAGTGAATTTCAATATATCATGGAAATATTATTATTTAAATGTGACTATTATAACGTAGAAATTGAATTAGTGGGTATGAATATGAGTAAAAAATTATAAAATATATTTATAATAGATCCACTCAATACAAATTTATTTATTAATGGTTAGGAAATACACTCTAAATTTCTACTAAAGTCATTTTATTCTTCAAAAATACATTTTCTCTAAAAATGGGTTTTATATATTTTTATGCCAAATTATTATAATAAATTTATAAAATGTTTATATATTATATTTTATACAAATTTTATCAATTTTTAAATCATCACAACTTAATTATATTAATTTAATTTTTTTAATTTTGTTAAAAGATTATGTTTTTAGTGAATAATAAAGAATGTTGATTTTGTTGAAACCCACTTTTTCCATTCATGAAATTAACAGGTCCCATTTATTTTTAATTGATTTTAAATTTTTTTTAGGTCATTTTTATTATACATAATCCAATTAATTTCATTATAATTGAAATAATTATTAATTTTAGAATGGAAAAAATTATAAAAAAAATGCATTTTTTGGGATTTTTTTTTTGTTTTTTGGGTTTATTTTGAAGAAAATTTCTTCCAAAGATAGGGATTGAAATTAATAAAATTAATTATATATTTTTAATCATCATGTGTAAAATTTTAAAATATATCAATTTTATTTTTGGTCAATATGATTAGAAAATGTGGTTAATATGTATCACCTCAATAAGGGTAAAACAGGTACAAATGGGTTAACTATGTGATAAGGCTTCAAAATTTCCCTAAAAATATCTTAAATCAATTGGATGGGTGGGTTTAGAGTATATTAATCCAATATTTTAATTTATGTACTTTTTCCATTTACATTGATAAAAACTTATAAATTATTTTAAGTAAACAAAATACAAAACATCACTCTCCTTTCTATTAAAAACTCTAATAATTTTTCATAGAGAAAAAAAAAATTTATGTTATGTTATAAATTGTAATTTAAAACATTAATTAATTTAATTTTCCATCATAATTTTTTTTAAATTTTAGTTATTTAATACATATTTTATATATTTACATAATGCTAAAACAATATTAGTTCAACCAATAAAAAATAAAATAAATGATTTTAAAAATTTAAAAGTAATAAAATTTGGATGAATTATTTTATTCCAATAATTTTTTAGATACATATAACATAATAATATTGATTTAAATATTTTAATTCTAATTCCATTTCAAACATGTTTTCATTAAAGTCAAAGTATGTGAATAGTCTTGAAAATGGATTTAATAGTGTCTTTTGTCAAATAATATTTTGTTAAATGAATTAAAATTCATAAAAAATATATCATCAGAAAGGTTAATGGGATATATTATATAATATCAATCATTTTCATTTAATTTTTCACTTTTATTTTTATAAAAACAAAATCCTCAACCCTAAAGAATAAAAATATTTGGTATATCCATAATTAGTAAAATGGTTAACAGTGGTCAAAACATAGAGGTAAGGTTTAAAAAATCAACAAATCTTGTTTAAATATAATTATATGAGAGTATTAATAATTTTATTAATTATATATTATAAATACATTAATTGGGATCCACCATAGTATGAAATTATTATGTATTTATTTAATACCTTAAGTAATTCAATAAATTACCTCATCTTCTTTGATATAAGGACACCACATATCCTCTATTTCTCATAATTATTGAGCCACTTATCTCAACCAAAAAAATGAAAATTTATCTTTTAAAATTCCCAATACATGAATTATATGTGTTTATATTCTTAAAATCCCATCTTTATGGTCCTTAAGATGGGGTTCAAGGGAGGTTCTTCCAAGAGGAGGGAATCGTCTTAACCAAGCATTTCTATTTTACTTATTCTTCAACCACCTTAAAATATGGATTACAATTTACAATATAATATCAATATTATTTCAAATATACTATTATTTTATTATTTTTACCAAATAAACTTTATCTATATCCTTTCTATAAAGTGAAAAATGAATGTATTGCTTGTGCGTACGTGTGGAGTACTGCCTCTAAAAGAGATATTATTTTTTTCCATCACCATAACTTATTATTGGTTGTTATGATTGATTTAGTATTTATATACTATATATATGACATAATTAAACTTATATTAATATTATAACTTATCCACCATCTCAATTTTACATATGTTGGAAAATACTAATGTCGATCCTGCATGCGTGAGGACTACTACCTCCCTGAAGCGATGCGAATTGTTTTTTATTTTCACCATAAACGGATGATAATAAAGATATATTTAATAATTAAATATTATATTTATTATATAATAATTATTATAGAAAAATAAATTATTATTTACCATTCTTTCATTGTGACCATTAAAAAGTAGAAACATAACTTGTGTTTACGTGATGATTATTGTCTCCATGAAGTGATGTACATTATTTTTCAAAAAAAACTTTATATTAATAATTGTAAAAGTGTATATTATGAATAAATATGATTCTTATTTCATTATTAATATTTATTATATTATTAAATAATGACCAAGGTTGAAGTAATTGAACAATGGAAATGAAACATGTATGGAAAACATACCAGTTTTCACAAGAATGTTCATTTTCATGAAGAAATTTTTAATAAAAGGATAACTCAAAATTATAAATAAATTATACAATGGTATTTTATGTTTGAATATGGTTATAAATATATTTATAATAATTATATATTTACTATTCAGTATATTTTAATGTGTAAATATCAAGATGTACATTGTGTTATGGGTTTCTCATCTCACTTTTATTTTTGTGAGACACATGACATATTCACCACTTTTTTCCTTCGCGTGGTGTATGTACTTCCCATGAATTTATTTGAAGATTATTTTCATTAAAAACATGGGGATTAAAAATCCATATATGTTTCTTCCTTTCACAAGGTTTTGATTTAGAGGTTACCGAATTGGTAAGGGTTCTATAATTTACTGGCCCAGGTTGCCACATAACCTGGCACCCGACCCAATTCAACATAAGGCTCGAAGGGCGTTCTCGATCCCCATGAGTTGAAAAAAAAGTTCATTGAAGTCATAGTAATCCATTTGGGATCTATTTTTATTAAATTATATATAAATTATAGTAGAATTAATGAATATTGAAGACAATATAAACTAACATTCCAAACACTTCATAACCAACAAGAATGATCCAACCCATCTGCATATATAAACATAACCTGAAATATAAAGAATAATGCCAGAAAAAACTAATATGATACTAAAAAAATACCAATATACATGAGATGATACCGAACCAACCCCATGTAACCTCTGGTTTCTCACCACCACCTAATTAACCCCACGCCGGCCATGATGAGAAAAACATAATCCATCTGATAATGTAGAACCTAAAATATATATAGGCATTAGCTAAAAATCATATTAGGTCACCAAATCCCACCCAATATATGAAATATGTTTCATAGGGGACATTATTAATTCATTTTTGAAAATAAATATAGAAATAAATCTTTTAAAATATGTGTAATGTATGAAAAGAAAAATAATTCCATAAATATTGTTGAAAAATATTGTCATGGTTTTCCAAAACTGAACACACGCGTTTTGAAAACAAAGCCTCTAGACCAAGATGTTTCAAAACTATGAAAACCATTAACATTTATTAAAAACAATATACTTTTTTTTATCAATAATTAACATGTTCAATTTCAAACATCTAACTGGTCAAATCCATCTATTAATCCAACACATCCATTTTGAAATCCAGTTTAATGTACCCACATAAGATCTTTTAAATTCAAAATGATTTTCCAACAACTTTGAAAACTAATTTTACAAATAAAAAAATCAACACATTCACATAAGTAAATCACAACCAATTAGAAACTATATATCATAATGAATATATCAAACATATAAAAATTAAGGTGACATAACAATGAAAGCAAAGGAAATGATACAAACATTCACTAGATCAAACATCACTAACTCAAAACTAATCAATAAATTTAATGTGTAATGGTATCTACCATAATATTCTTAATGTTCCAAGAACCTAACCATATAAATTTGTACCACTCATGAACCATCCACCATCATGTACTGAATTTCAAATAATCAGTCATCTAATTATCCCTCACAAGAATAATTTTGATGACTAACCCCCACCTAGACCTTGTTCCTTGCATGCCTGGAGGGAAACTAGTGGGATGTTATCCAACTAGAGGAACAATATAGGTTATCTAATTATTACTCTATTTCGCATGACCAATAGAAGAAGTTAAGTGTAGGATCAAATAAGAAAATTTTAACAAACATGGAAAAACTGTAGTTACCCTCACCCCTAAAACCCAATAATGATAACTCCAATATAAATTGCACTATGGGATACTCATACAAATTCCCACATAAGTTGAGAAAACAAGAATCACATAGCAATAAAGAACCCAAAAAAGGGGTAAACATGTAATGTGTAATCAAGGGGTTCCTTTTAAAACCACCATTTAAAAATACAAAGCACCAACTGATCCTTTAACACCAAAATATGGTTCTAGATACTAATAAATTACACATTTGACAAAATACCATTCCATTCCCATTTTTAAAAAATATATAAATGAACCACACATTCAAAACATTTAAAATCTACCCTTAAGAAAGAGTCTTTTTATTTGAAAACCAAAAAAATCCCAATGCCATCCATTTTCACAAAACTATTTTAAAATACCCTCCATGGAATTTTACACAATGGATAAGTCAAAAAAACCCATTTAAATCAGAATTTTAAATACATTAAAAAATCCGTTTATAAAACATTTATAAATCAACACCTCACATCAAAACCAAATTAAAATTTTAAAACATAATTTTCACACTATAAAAACTAAAATTGGGCTAAAACCCAACACACAACATTAAAAGTATTTCAAAAAAGCATAAAAAAATTTCAAAAAATATTATCATCTTTAAACATTAAATTTTAAACATGAAAACCTATATTTTACATGAAAACCCAACTATTCCAAGATCTAAACACCATGAAATAGTTTTAAATAACTTCAAAGATGTAACATATATTCACACATTCATTAAAAATAAATTAATAAAGAACAATAACAAATTGAATTCTAAAATAAAACAATTTCATTGAAACACATACCTTAATGGATATAGAATCAATACGAAAACATTAAGAACATGTTTATTTCAATGGAGACCACACTCACAGAAGTAGAAATGGTTCTTATGAACCCTGGAAACTAAAATGCCAACATTAGATCCACCTGGTGCCCAAAAATTGAGCCACAAGTTACCAAGGGTTTATGGGGGAATACAAAACCCAGAGTTAAGAGAGGTAGAAGAGAATATAAGAGATAGGAATAACTCACCTCAAAACTATTTGAAATCATTAAAGTGAGGTAAATAATCCAAGGTGAAGGAGATTAGAGATCCTCCTTGAGGTCCAAAGTGTCATCCAATGTAGGAGTGCTGAAATGAGGGTGAGCCCCCCTAAAAATCAAAGAGGGTTGTTTTTTGAAAAACTTAAAATTAAACACATATGTAGGCCCCCTAGTTTAAAAACATGGTTTTTCAAAATATTTGCTAACCATGTGATGTCCACTACCTAGGCTTGGAACCCCCTCACATGATTACTCATGGGTGCTGCACTTTTGGGAAGACTATGCTCTAACCATGATATCCAAATCTATCAAAATTGTAGATCAAACTACATGATTAATACATAGTTTCATTAACTATTTTTAAGTCATGCGCCAACCCCATGCCATACCAAAGAACCTACATAGTTTCTCCTAAGAGTCCCACGGTTTGGACTTGACCATGCACATCCCATGATGAAAAATTGTGTGTGGTCCAAAATGAAATTAAGTTGTCTCATATGAATGGAAGTCGTATGATTTACCAATAACTATAAACCCTAATAGTGAACATATGGAAAACCTCAAAAGATCGCAGTTTCAATTTGAAACTTCATGGAAATTTAAACAGAACCTTACCTTCTTAAAATATCACAAAATAAACAACACCACGACACATGGGGTGTAAAAAGCTCCCTAACATGACACTATCTTACCCTATAATTTCTATGCTCAAAAATAAAATTAAAGAAATAATGATATATCCAAGGAGGACCTTACCCAAAATAGCTTCTCAACTTCAAGATAATAATTGAAATTCTAAAAACAGGTTGAACTGGTCAACAACATGATTCCAAAACATCTCCAAGAACAACTTGAATAATAACCTCAAGAAAGGAGGACTATAAATCATGATGGGCCTAAAATTGTCTCCTCCTTATTGATCACTCCACTAAAATAGTCTCCCAACCATTTATATTTCCTTTATCATGGTGGCATAAAAAAAAGAACCAATGAAAAATACATCCCTGAACAACCGAACAACTATGAGAGAAACACACTTTAAACCCAAAGAAATTCAAAACCAACAAAAATAATATGGACCAAAAAAATGAGATCTTACATTTTTCACAATGCTCATAGATAACCTATGGTCAAACCATAAATCACCCTCACACGGTGAATCTAAACGGTCATTAACAAGCACCAACTAGTATACCAAACTCATCTAGTAAGTCACACACCCTAGTTACCCAAATCATACACCCAATGTCTTTATCATTCCCCAAAAATCACATATGAAATCTCAACATAAAAATATATGAAACAAAAACCCTTAAATAAGGTCTAACCAAACATCATGACTCAAGAAAACTACTACCATATCTAGCCACAAAACATCGATAAGGGCGGGAAATAGAAGGGAAAATTCCACCAACAAAACATGGAATGCCAAAAATGACATCCATAAGAATAGTCCCTAAAAAGAGACCATACAAAAGTTTACAACAACCATAACCCAATCTCCAAAAACCAAAATTACAAATATTTAAGGAAAAGTCCCAAAAACAACACATCCATAAAGGATCAAACCCAAGACTTCTTCTAAAAACCCATCTTACAAAACTTATGAAGATTACCTAAATAGACACAAATGAGGCAAGATAAAGGAAACTTCAAGTAGTGGGTCTTATAATACCCTAGATACCCACACTGTAATCTCATGAGGGATATCTTATTTACATAGGAAAGAAAATTTTCTTCAAGATTTAGCTCATCTATCTCCTGCACCTTACTCACTAGGTAATCCTTATACCCACTACACATTTTTTGTAAACTTGACAGAAGTAAGGTGTAAACCTCCATATATTTACAAGACTAGTTGTAATATATTTAGATGGACCTAATAACAAATCCCTAAAAGGATGTCAGTCCAAATGCAATTATATATGAAAAAAGGTATGGGAAAAGACAAACTATAAGAAAATGAGCTTTATAAAAATTTCTCACCACCAGATTTAGAGAAAATATTTCCATCCCTGTAAAGTGATTGATGTTATCCCCCAATGACTGGTCACTAATAAATAGGACCAAAATATCAATAACCTTCTCCAATTTCGTAGAATTGAGTAAGAACCACTAAATAAATACAATCTTAAATAGATCCTGAGACATACCTTCATACAACTATGAAGATAACACTAAATTTCACTAGACTTGAATAAAACTGGAAAGAAATATCACAACTAATATCACCTATGAAGATTGATGTTCAACAAGAGAATTGAGGATCACCTTAATATATTAAAATCATCTTAATGCATCAAGTGACCCTTGAACACCACCGGTCGATGGGGGATACCGATTCAAGAAGTCCAAAATAGGGTCTAAGCTTGAAATGTGTTCCATATACAAAACTCCACTTAGAGTCTAGGAAGTCACTAGAACTAGATAATCTATTTCATACATTATAAGTTACTACAAAAACAACAAATACATGAACAACATCAATTCATTACTCAATCATGAATATAAAAATTCCTCTACAAACCCAGAAGCAACCAAAGAAATAAGCCCTCAAATGAGGAACACATCAATTGAACCAAAAGAACTATTATTTTGAAACCACCATTTTTACTAAGGAATTTTAATATCATAATCCAAAAATTTATACACCTGAATACCAAGCTAACCATCTTTTAAAAACAAAAACAACCTTGGTGGAACACATACAACCTTAACAAAAAATTCCATAAAACCCCCTTCAAAATTCCATTTTTTTCAAACCTAGAATACAATAAATACTCATAAAAACCCTTTTCCCTATTTTAAAACAATCCATTAGGGAAATAAACATTTTATAAAAAATTCCACAACACGAAATGTGAAAATAATTTTTTCAAAAAATCATTTCATTTTCTAAAACATAGTTTTAAAAGTGAAGAATAAACAAAGCACTAAAAAACCATTCAATAAATACTCACAAGTGTCACATACACAAATTTCATCAAAAAACTCTTTAATATACCTCTTATAAAGGAATACCACTTTAGAAGAATCTAGAATTTAGAGGAGATAAAATGAGATAAACAGGGTAGAAAAAGTGTTGTGTATTCTTTTTTCCACACGGGTTGGGAAACCATGTTCCAACAAAGCATCAAATTCTTCTAAAGTGAAATAATCAACTACATGGGCACCACATATTTCCCATTCTCTATGTTATATACACATATATCAAGTACTCATCCCTTTCCATGCTAAAACCATAGATTGATCCCCAATATCATTCATATACACCAATGGGATCAGAAAATAAATTCACATCAAAAGTAAAAAAAACATGAAATTACAATTTGAAACCCAACTTACCCTAGTAGATTGAGGATTAGAATAGGAAAGAGATAGTTATGCACTCCACACCCTTACCTATAATGTTCTGACAACCTTAGTCTCTCTTCTACCAGGAAATCCAAAAATAAAAATGCAAGCGCACAAGGATTAGTATCTTATTAAATAACCAACTCCTCTGATACAATTTTTCTATGAACTATCCCAGGATGTCATAGAATATGGCACCCAACCAGATTAATCACATGTCTTGAATGGAGTTTCTGATCCCCACAAGTAGTAAATAAGATCATGGGAATAAAAAAAATCCCTTTGGTAATGATTTCTCCAAAATAAGAGATATTTTATCGTGGAATGAATAAATATGGAAGAAAAAAATAAATAAACATTCCAAAAAGTTCATAAATAACTAAAATGATCCAAACAATATACATATATAGACATAAAATAAAAACATAGACAATACATCGAAGAAGAATTGATACAAGAATAATAAAAAAACAACTACCAATCAACTTGAGATGAGCTAAAACCAACTCCATGAAAACTCATATATCCCACCATCACCAAACTCACAAAACATCAGCCACAATGAGAAACATAAAATCCAACCGAAATATGAAAACACTAAATATATATATGTGTGAACTATAAATCCCATTAGGTAGCCACAACTCACTGAATCTATATAATATGTTTCAAAAGGAAATTATTTAATTCTAGTTTAAAAATATATCTAGAAAGTTATCATTTCATATACTTGTAACACATGGAAAGTAAAACAATTACATAAAAATCATTCAAAACAATTATAATTGTTCTCCAAAACTGAGCATATGCATTTTGAAAACAAACCACCATCCTAATCCATGTTCAAACTATTAAAATTTCTTCAAAATAGCACATTTATTTTTGTCAAAAACAAAAATGGTCACTTTAAAACATCCAACTAGCCAAAGTATTCCTTTAATCCAAAACAAAATTTTTTGAAATTCACATTAAATAACCCACAAATGAGTCTTTAAAATCAAAAAGTTTTTCCAACATATTTGAAGACTCATTTTACAATGAAACAAATAAAAACACACACAATATTCAAGAAAAATAATTTATTAACCATATATTATAAGGCATATATAAAATATAAATAAATGAAGGTGAAATAAGAATGAAAGTAGGGGAAATGATATAAACAATAACTATATCCAAAATCCCTCCATAAAAACTAACCATGAAATAAAATATTTCATGTACTGTACTATAGGATTCCTAACATGCCAATAACCTAATAACATAAGATTATACCACTCATGATCCATCTACTGGCATGCACTAAAGTTCAAATAATTAGTCATCCAATTATCCCACACAAGCATCATTGTGTTAACCAAACCCCACATATCCCTTGTACCAATAATGACTGGTGAGGAACTAGTAGTGTTTGAACCAACTATATAAAGAATCTATATACTCAAATTAGTACCAAATTTTCCATGACCTATATAGGAAGTGAGGAATAGAATCAAACAATCCAAATAAAAACCATAAGGAAAAACCATAGTTACCCTCACCACTAATACCCAATGATCAAAATACTTATTTAAAATGAATCATATCATACTCAAGAACATTCCCAAATAAGGGTAAAAAGGAATCATCACATAGTGAAAAAGAACCCACACAAAGGGGTAAAATATCAAGGAGAAATGAAGGGGTATCTTTCCCAACCCCCATTTAAAATCAAAAGTTTCAATCAAGAATTTAACACCAGAACTTGTCACATTATTCCATGTCCTTTAAGATTTTAGAAAATACCATTCCAAAAACCATTTATAAATGATGGAAATGATCCAAAAATTCAAAACATTTCAAAGATACACTTAAGAAAGGGTATTTCTATTTCAAAACTAAAAAAATCCAAAGGATATCTATTTTCATCAAAACATTTCAAAAAATCCATGATTTCATTTCCACAAGGGTTAAATAACATAAAAATATTTCAAATCACCATTTCAAATCAATCAAATAACCCATTTATAAATCATTTAGAGGTCAACACCTCACTTCCAAACAAATTTCCCATTTTAAAATATAGTTTTCAACCTTTGAAAACTGAAACAGGATCAAAACCAAATGAAAAACATGAAAACAATTTAAAAAAATCTATATGAACATTTCAAAAAAGATTATAATATTTAAATATTCTATTTTAAACACACAAAAATAGAAATTTACATGGAAAAACAAATATTCCAAGCTCAAAACACCATGAAATGGTTTCAAATCACTTCAAAGCTATCATATATATTAATAAATTCATTAAAAAGTAATTTATAAATCATAATAACATATTTTATTCCAAAATGATACAATATCATAGAAATATTTACCTAAAATATATATGAATCAAGATTAAACACTACGTCACATTTAATAGAATAATTCCCCTAGAAATTGAAGCCTTTTCTATGAACCCTAGACACCATAAACCCAACATTAGACCCACCAGGAACCCTAGAACAAAGCCACAAGAGACCTTGGGTTCATGGTGGAAGAAAAAAACCAATAGAGAAGAGAGGGAGTAGGGAGTAAGAGATAAATAGAGGAATAAATCACCTTAAACGTATTGGAAATAATCAAAGGTAAATAATCTAAGGATAATGTCACACCCTGATCTTGGAATTTTTATTATTTTATTCTCTTCTTATCATTAATTATTTTGGATGAGTTTTGAGTTGAGTTCCTGGTTTGAATTTTTGAGTTCTGGAATTTTTGGGTGGATTATTTGCTTGTTCATGGTTTTCATTCATGGTTTAAGGGTTAATCGTGGCATATATTGAGGAAGAAGGTATTTTAACTTCATTTTATTCATTAATGGTTTTAATTTCATGGTTTGATAATTGCTTGGAAAAAACTGTGTAAGGTAGAGTGACAACTATGTGGATAGCATCCGAGGGGCTCTATAGTTTGGATAACTATATTTAGCATAGTTTACTCATGGTTTGGGAAACCGTTTGGCTATCTCATGAGAGGTTCCCTCCTCTCTAGTAGGATATGCATGGTTCACACACAATTTTCCAAATCATTCGGCCTAACCATGTGAGTTCCATAGATCATTAAAAGTGTGAAATTTCTATTTTCCCCTATATTTTTAACCATATTTCAAGATTTCCATACCTTGTTAGACATAGGTGCACTAGAGGGATCCCTAATACCCTCATCCATTTCTCCACTTCCTCCATTGAAGCTCTATGATGGTTCTTAGGTATGTTTCTTTGAGTTTTTGGTTGATTTCCTCTTTTCTTCTTCTTTCTCACTTAGTTTCTTAGTTTCTCTCAGTGGGGGTTTCCTCTTGTCCAAGCCCTACGAGTTAGGGTTTATGTGTGATTTAATTTTTTTTATGTCAAGGTGTGTTTATTATCTCTTGGTCTTGATTCTTCCTTATCATAAAGTTTCATCGCATTTTCACATCATTGAGGTAGGTGTTTCCATCCATTTTCTTTCTGATACATTCCATTTGATTCTTTTGTGTTTCTAAATAACATATAAATGTGTTTTCCATTCTTATTATGTGTTAGTGTACATTTATTTGGTTTTTTCGTGGTGTAAAATTAGTTTGAATTGATTTTCAAAGGTTTTTCTTGAATATGCATATATTCACATGCATACATAGTGTTTTAGGAAAGAAATATTGTTTTCTTAAAATGAAATTGAGAAATTGTTGTGATATATAGACTTGGATATATTTTTAAATCTCTATTTTCATTATAAATTAGTCATTATGTGTTATTTGGATGCCTCTTTATGGATTTATGATTAGTGAAAAATGTTGTGAAAGGTTCTTTCATTTTATAAATTCTTATTTGTGTTTTAGTACTTCTGTGGATTATTTTTTGGTGATAAAGAAAGTGATGTATCTTTAAAAAAGTGTTTTGGGTTATTTTATGGATACTTGAAGTGTGTCATTGGATTTTTTCACAACCATATGTTCTTGGAGTGCACATGGTTATGGGAAAAAAATGAATATAGATATAATGAATGATTTTTTCCTTGAACCATGGTTTTTCAAAAGCTTATCATCTCTCCTCTCTTTGTTTTTATAAAATATTTCCTTGATTTACAAATAGTGACTTGGTGCTTCAAGTGAATTTAAAGGTGTTTTCAAATGTGTTTCTCAAGCTTTCCCCATTTGGAATTTTGAGAAATGGTTTGGTAAAAAAAATTGTAAAGGGTTTTTAGTACTATTATGATATGAAATGATCTCTAAATTGAGGTAAATGTTCGTTTGGAATTTCTCACATGTAAGTGGAGTTTTTTATTAACTTCATAAATGGTTTTGAAATGGTTTTCTAAATGTATTTGGATTGTAAATGTTAAAATCTCGTTCGTTACTTTGTATTTATTTAGTAAAGTTGGTTTTTATGTGATGTGATGTGATGTCAAGTCCTAGATTGTATATTGTAATGGTTTGGAAAATAGTTTTGAAGCCTTATGTGATGGAAAGGCCTATTTGGAACTTTTGAATAGATTTTTTTAATATGGGAACCTCTATAATGAATTCCCTAAGGAGAGGGGTGTCACATAGGTGGCGCCAGTTTTTGGGTTAGAAAATCATAGTGGTAGTGGGTTTTAGTTAAACCACAGGTTTGAGGACCTTACCATTTACCAATTAATATTATCATGAGATTCGTGGGCATTATCTAGAGGGTCGACTTATGGTTTCTTGTTGACCCTAATTAGATGGGTTGTACCCATATATTTTTTGAGAGTCTTGGTGGGACATGCCACTAGAAGGGCTAGTTTAGAGTGGTCAGTTGATTATTATCTAAAGAGATGCACCATACACTGAAAGGTGAGTCTGAACTGAGTATGTACAGGGATTGATTCTAGATATGTTTAGAAAATTCTCATGATTGATTATCTATTTATTCTATTTACTTATAACGAATGTTGGATATTATCCATGATAGTGTATTATTATTTATTTTGTTTCCTTAACCTTTATCATAGCCCCTTTTTAGTCAAATGGTATGCATTTGTATTTGGGTTTTTTTAACTAGGTTTTAGTGTTTGAAACCATTTTTGAAAAGGAAATATTCATGTGTGGAATTAAAAAGAAATTTTGTGGAATGTTATGTTTGGTTTCTTAAAATGATTAAAATCTTATTTTCTCTATATATTTTAAACTAGTTTATGTGGAATGCGTTAGGAAAGGAAATGTATAGAATTTGTTGTGATTACCTATTGATCTATTTAAGATCACACCCTACTTGTAACACTCAGAATTGATAGAGCCAATCTATTTTACAGGTTTGGGTTTCTGGTTCGATTATGCCTTTGGAGCAGGTTGGTCTTGTGGTAGATGGTGAGAAAGAGGTCATGTTGAGATTGTGTTATAATGGTTTGGTATCTGTTTTGTATTTAGTTTCTTTTTTATTATTTAGTTATTGTATCAGGATTAGTTTGTATATTTATTTATGTTCAGTTTTTTGTTATGTTGCATGCTCTTTTTTATTATTTTGATCCTAATTTTTTAGGTCAAAATTGTTCCCATTTAGATTATTTTGACACCTGAGATTAGTTTCAAGCCGGTGGGGATCAGGAATGCCCTTAGATCCTTGTCTCAGATCGAGTCGAGAGTCGTGTTGGATGGAATTCCATCTAGGTTCATGAAAAAATGGTATCAGAGTAGGACCTTGTTATTTGGGGTGTCAGGTAGATTAGATATTAGGTTTTTTGGAACTTGGGAGGCAGGTATGGTAAGGATGTTGTGAACCCTTTGTCATTCTGATCCTCAGGTATCCAGGGGTAGCCCGAAATTTGTGTCTTTTTATTTGGTTGTGGTTTGTGTGAATTGGGAATGAAATTGGAGGTGATCTGGTGGAATGTTGTGATCTCACATAGAGTAGTGACCCATGTGGAGTCTGAGTGAATATTTTAATATCCTCTAAGTGGTTGGTGCTTACTAGGGGTGTGGTTTACTAACCATGTCACCAAGTTATGCATGGCCACTAGTTCCTCATCTGGGATTTTGGTGTAATTTGTGTCTTGTTTTGGTTTTAGTTAGTGTGAGTTGTGATTTGTTTTGATTTTGGATGGTGTGGGTTATTTTTGAAAGGGAAAAATGGTTTCTAGAAAAAAGGTATTTTTAAAGGGGAAATAGTTTTGAGAAAAGAATATTTCACAAAGTAAATTGATTTTTTGCTTGGGTTTTGTGCGAAAGAGGAATTTGATGTGTGATTTGGTTTGGAAAATGTGTTTTGGAATTTTGAAAGTGTCCTTGGAAAAAGGATTATTTGGAATTAGAAAGCAATGGTTGGTTTTAAAAAGAGGATTCATGTTTGGTTTGTGATGTAGGGATTGCGAGATGTTTTTTTGGCTTGGTATAATCTATTGGTTTCATTTTGTTTGATGTTTATATTTGGTTTTTTATTTTCTTCTATTCAGTATATGATGCCCAGAAAGGTACGTAATGTTCTTAGTGAGTTTCTTCTAGTTACTAGATTTGTCTAGACTCCTAGTGGAGTGCTAGAGTCGAGTCCTTCATTGTTGTTTCTTATCTATTGTGGTGATCGTAGTCCATTAGAGGTGGTGTAATGGATTTGAAAAAACTTAAATGTCTTCCTGTCATTAGGAACTCCTGATGTTGTGAGAGTGCATGTTGTTCTGGGTTTGTATATGCTCTATCTTCGGATAAGTAGAATGTTATTTTTCCAACATCATTTCAAGTTGGGATGAAATGGGAAGCATTTAAGACCACATCCATCTAATGGTTTGTACCTAAGGAGGTGAAGGTGAAGAAATTGGAAAATATCATGAGTATTCATCAAGGCTAGAAGAAAGAAAAGGATTATGTTGACAACTTCAAGGAGCTGGTTTCATTTTCTTCAAAGGTAGCATTGTAGAATTAATTAAAATATCCTCTTTTTGTTTTCGGTCTTTTTCCTGAGATCAAGGAGTGATCCCTCTCTTATAAGGATCTTTGTTTCAATAAGTTTTAGTATGATGAGTTCTTAGCTAAATTGGTTCCTACAGTGTATTCGGGGATGATATACACCCATGAAGGTTCCCCGTACGGTGAGAGGTTTTTTCTAGAGGAACCTGTTTCTGAAAATGATATTTCATCAGTTTCAGCATGTCACTCATCAAATCATTCACTTATATCTTTTCAATGCTGTCAGTTTGGGGATTTGAAGCCATATTGTAACATATTGTTACTATTTTTAGGTATTATTAAACACATATTGTAATCACACTTTGGTTGGGTTTCATTTGAGTTTTTTTTTGGAGAGATTTTTGGGAATTCTGAATGTTTATGGGATGTGTATGGTTGGCGCACAGTTTTCCCAAACTGTGTGCCATCTCAGTGGAAATTGTGCTAACCAATGAAATAGGGTTTTACAAGGCTAGTACATGTTTTGAAGAACTATGTTCTCACTAAGGAGAAACCATTCATATGGATAAAAGGGGATCATGAATAGGGTACATGGTTGTCTAACTATGTGGATCTTCCCATCAAGCCATGCGTATGAGATTTTATAATCTAAATTTTATTTTAAAATTCACAAAACCCTCCTTTTATGTCCCTGAAGGGCTGATACAACCCCATATACTTTTATTCTTCCTTGGAGGCTTCCAAGAGGTGTTTTTGGCCCCTACACACCCTCTCAGAAGTAGATTGAAGCATAGTTAATGATGCTCAATCTCTACCATGTTGGTCTCCTCTTCCTCTTCTCTTTCTCCCACTCTCTCTCATATCCCCCTAGGTTTTCCTAGATCGTTTTACTGTTGTAATATATAGTAGTATTTGTTTTGGATATTAAAATTAGGTTTTATTCTTTGATTCCAATCATGTACATTATTTGTTGGAGTTTCCCGATTAGGGATTGGTGTTTCAGGATCCCGTGAACCCAGGGTATGTGGTTCTGTTTTGATTGTAAAATTTGATTAACACAAAATTGCTTGATTTAATTTCCATAGTTTATTTAAATTAAATTTATTGATAAATTTATTTCAATTTTTTTTATTAAAAACCCAATTCCATTTAATGGGGATTTGAAATTGGATTTGTCATGAATTTGGGAAAACAACCAATTCATTGAATTGGGATTTTTTGTGAATTGGATGGAGAATTGTTTAAATTAAATATTGGAATTTAGATGTGGAATTTAAATTGTGAAATTTATTTTATTAAATTGATTTTAAAATGGAATTTTAGGAAAATGGATTAATTTTTTTAATAGGCACAAATTGGTTTAATCTTTGAAAAATGAATTACTTGATTAAAAACCCTTGTATTGGTTTTTAAATGGAAACTGGCATATGGAAATAGATAATGGGATGAATTTTGTTTTGAGTAGTTTAAAATTAATTTCCCATTACTAGTTGTTATTGGATCACATGAAATCCTAGGTAATTAGTGAGTTATTTGGGACAAACATGCTAGGTTAAAATTTACCTGGAAATGGATTAAAAGCCTACAATGCTAACCAAAAAATTATTGGCACATATTATTCCTCAGTAGGATGTAGATGAGACCTATCTAGCTAGATTTGAGGGACGTGTGTACATATTTCATTTTTTATCATACGAGTGTGTGAGGATCCCATATCATGGAACTATCATACATTTTTTATGATGACCAAGTTTCTCATTGTAAGTATTTTAAATATATTCCATTGTGTTTGTATGAATTCATACACATTCTCTCTGAATTTATTTAAACTATTTTATATAAAATGTTATTAAGATATTTGTTTAACGTATTTCCATTAATTGAAATGAAAAACATGATTTGTGTTAAATATGCTTTTAAACTTCCATGCCTGGTTTTTAAAATTGAAATCTTTATTTGGTTAATTAAATGTTTGAAACTTATTATTAAATCCTTGGTTAGACTATATTGGGATTTTAGCTCACCCCATTCTTATTCCTTCAAGTGTTTGTAGATTATACTCCTCTATCTTCTTATAAGGGTATAGTTACACATGGATGTGGTATTAGTTGTTTATCCTTAGGCTTAGAGAGTTGTGTCCACTAGGGCTTGGGTTTTTTATCTTCCCATTATTATAGTAATTTGTTGTAGTACTTTGGGTTGTTTACCTATTTTACTTTTGGTGTAGTTATCATTGTAGAGTTTTATTGAATGCATACTAACTTGTTATCTTGATTTTGTTATGTTTGGGGAAAATTTGTTCCCACTTTCATTTTTTATGATTTTAGGCGCCAGTTGTTAAACTGTGAGAATCGGGAATTCCCATTGGCCCATGTCATGAATACACCAGTTATCAGGTTACTAGGGTACCTAGGTTGGTTCATGAAAAGGTGGTATCAAAGGTTCATGTTAAGTATATTAACTTGAACTTAGTATGTATCTTTGTAATCTTGTTAGTAATTATGAGGTAGTTTTAATTAAGTTTCTATCCATATCTCACCTCAATGAGCCTTAAGTTACTGGGGGTATTTTTGGAAGGATGTCTTGAGTATTAATTCTAGTAATTTCACTAATTTTTTATGGATGGGATGAAAATAAAAATCTTATTTTATTATATGTTGGGATTAATTTTCCCCTTTTCTCTTTTTTATTGTCAATATGATGTATTCAATGTTGTCTACTGATATTTTTCAACATCATGCCTCTAAGAAGATGTGTTAATTAGATCCGCGAGGAAGCTAATAATGAACCATAGTGAAAAAACCCCCTCTCATGGACTCGAGTCTTTTTGAGGTGATTGTAAATACTTTTTAGGCTCTGGAATCAACACCAACCCTAGTTCCCATTTAGGATATAGCTATGGAACCTCAAAGGGATGTTTTATGGGATCTTTCTATTGAGTTCCTCCACCAGAAGCCACTAGATTTCAAAGGCTCAAATGATACTCAATAGTACGAGGAATGGTTGATAAGGATTGATCATTTGTTTGGGTTCTTGGAGACACCAGATGAAATAAAGGTGAAGTGTACCACCTTCATTATGGAGGGAACAAGAATTAGATGGTGGGATATAATGGTGACAACGAAGAATCATGAGGGATTAGAGTGGAAATATAATAAATTTCTTTTTACCTACTAGTTATATCTAGAGTCAGTGGTTTTTTCCAAGGATATTGAGTTTTTGAAACTTGATTAAGATAACCGAACTATGATAGAGAATGAAACCCATTTTGTTGAGCTTGTGTAGTTTTCACCTAAGATTATATTGAAAGAGAAGATGAAGACTTGATGGTTCAAGTTGGGACTTTGAGATGATATTCATTATCATGTTTTCTTTCTAAAGTTTTCTTTTTATTTTGATGTGCTAGATAGAGGGTTGATGGTCGAAATGGACTTGGCTGGAAATTCAGGGTTGATGGGATTTCCTTTTTCAACCAGTGGTGGTTCAGTGAATTAGTTTAAGGTAAATAGGAAGAGTGATTATTATTATAGATGTTCTTGATGGAAGGGTTTTCTAGACCTCATACAGTACCTGGAAGAGGCCCTTTATTTTCTACTAGTGTGGTAGGCCTGAGCATTCTATGTAGGTTTACAGATAGGCACATGAGAATTTTGGATCTTACAGATGTCCTGGTCTCCTACATAGGTTATATCATGAATGTTCCACTCCAAGTAGTGGAATTATATCATTATAACCTTCTAAAACTATGGGATAATCTGATGCTTCATGGAAAAAGGGGTTCTATCGACAGACATCTATAATTAAGCTTCATCACGCAGTGGAAGAGTTTCCAAATAAAGAAGTTATGGGTCCAACAACTATGAGAGGTACCATTACTATAGCTTCATCACTACTAACTACCCTGGTTGATACCAGTTCATCTCATTCATTTATTTCAACCTATATTTTAAATATGTTAAATCTTTCTACAAAGTTTTTGTCTTATGTGATGGATATTACCACACACCTTGAAATGAAGAGAGAGTAGGGTCTCCATAGTTCTTCTTGGGGTTTCTCTTTATCGGATATCGATCTTGCTTGGAGTTTTCAGGTTCTCGACAATAAACATATTGACGTTATAGTTGGTACGAATTGGATCACCCCCAATAAGACTGGGTTTGATTTTTATCATTGAAAGGTCTCATTTAGTTCACAACTGAACAGGTTTAACTAATCTTGCAAGGAGAATGGGACCAAAGGACAAGTAAATCATGAAAATTATATCTAGAGTTGGGGAAAGTAATAACCCTGATATTTTTAACTAGACCAAGAATATTTGAGTGGTGATATCCCTCTGATTTTCATAGAGTTCCCCAACATGTTTCCTTCAGGCTTATTTGGTTTTCCACTGGTAAGGGAGGTGGATTTTTCTATCAATTTGGTGTTGGGTACTCATCCAATATCTATTCCTTCATACCTCATGGAACTATATCAAATTAATAATTTAAATACATAATTGTATGATCTTATAGACAAAGGATTTATACTCCCATGTGTGTCACCTTAGGCGGCTCTAGTTCTCTTTGTTAAGAAATTTAATGGTTCACTTATCCTTTGTGTTGATTATCAAAAGCTAAATCAAGTTATGGTAAAGAATAAATAAATATTTCAATAAATTGATGATCTTTTTGACTAGTTGAAGGGGGTGAAGTGGTTATGAATGATTGATCCTGAATCTAGTTACCATAAATTGAGGATAAAAGAATCTAACGTTATAAAAAACACCAGTTGGAGAAAGAATGACCATTATGAGTAGCTTTTCATGAAATTTGGTCTAACAAATGATCTTGTACTCTTTTTGGATTTAATGAATAAGATCTTCCACAAGTATCTTGAGACCTTCATGGTAGTATTTTTGGATTATATCCTTATTTACTCTCTGTCTGAGGAGGATCATGTGAATCATCTAAGAGTAGTTCTATAATTTGTGAGAAATCGCCAACATTATTCCAAGCTAAAAAAAATTTATTTTTGGATTTGGTAAGTAATGTTCTTGGGAAACATGGTATTATAACATGTTATCTCTGTTGACCCCAAAAAGGAAAAGGCTATTATGACATGGGAGAAACCACATAATCTTTTTGAGATTCTGAGATTTTTGGGTCTAGTTGAATATTATCATCTGTTTGATGGGGACTTATCAATGTTGACTTCTCTGATGACTGTTCTAGCTTATATGGGAGTAAAGTTTCATTTGGATGAGAAATTTTAGAGTTCTTTTGTTGATCTGAAAATTCTTTTGACTACTATGAAGGTGTTGACTCTTCTAAAGGCTAGGATGGGCTATATGGTCTTCTGTGATGCATTAGATTCAAGTTTTAGGTTGTTTCCTTATAAAAGGTGACCATGTCGTTTCTTATGGCTCTCGATAGCTTTGGAATAATGAGAAGAATTACCCAACCCACAACCTTTCACATGAAACTGTGATTCACAAACTAATGAGTTGGTGGAATTAACTTTACATATAAAGTTTTACCATGTTTTCATACCATAAGATCTTGAGTTATATATTCTCTAAAAAATATTTGAATCTCCTCTTGATATGTTTGGTGGAATACCTACATTGTTTCAATTTTGAAATCACTTATACCCTAGGGAAAGGGAATATTGTTTTAGATAATTTGATAAGGAAAATTGAAACCCATGCCATGAAGAAATATTAAAAAGATGGGAACTTGATGTCTCTTTTTGAATAGTTGCACATTGGAGTCTAGGAATTAGGGGTTGGGGTTTCCTTGGATAGTGTTCATTTGACCTCCACTCTTCTTGAGATGATTCTCTAGAAAAAACAACTTGGTGATGAGTTTCATTGAATTAGAGACTCTTTATATGGTGGGGAGACCATTGTTGAGTGGTCATTCTCCAAAGAGGGAATTATATGCTTTCATAATATTAATGTTTTGTCGTTAGTGGTAAGGATGGTTATAATGTTGGATTTCCATAGTTCCTAGTGGGAATTTCACCCAGGAATAATAAATGTGTTTTATGACTTGCGTCACCAATTCTAGTATCCAGGTATGAGATGGGGAATTTTGAATTTTATCTCTCATTATTATACAATCCAATAGGGTATGAATGTGAACCAGAAACCTTCAGGTTTGTTTTAGCCACTTTTAATGCCAACATGGAAGTGGGATGAGATCTATATGGACTTTTTTGTTGGGTTTCCACATACCCAGTGAAAGAATAATGTGATATGGGTTTTTAATTATAGGTTGAAAAAATCTTCTCAATTTATACCCATTCATGATACAATCAAAATTGACGAGTTGGGAAATATATATTTGAAAGAGATCATTCGTTTCCCAAGAGTTCCATATACTATAGTTTCTAATAGGGATGCTTGGTTTACTTATCACTTTTGGAAAGGCCTTTAGGAGGCACTGGGATCTCTGGTCTGTTTGAGAATGGCATACTATATACAGTCAGATGGCCAAACAAAAATATCTGTACAAATTCTTGAGGATATGTTTCGAACATGTCTTCTCAACATTGGTGGGAATTATAATGTCCTTCTGGGTATGGTTGAGTTTTTTATAATAGTAGTCACCAGTTTGTGATTATAATGGATCCTTTTTATTCCTTAGATGGTCATCCAAAAAAATCCTTATTGTGTTGGTCAGACATCGGTGAAATTTCATTGGTTGAACCAATATTTGTTCAAGATTTGATAATAATGATTCAGTTTATTCTTCAGAGAATGTTGAAATCATAGAGCTAATATAGTTCTTCTGCAGGTCTTTTCTATAGACCATTGTAATTTTTAGTTAGTGACTACGTGTTCATGAATGTTCCACCCCATTTGGGTCATTAACAGCTTAGAAGGCAATAAAAGTTTTCTCCTTGTTTTGTGAGACCTTTTGAGGTTGTGAAGCTATTGGGAAATGTTTCTTAACATTTAGAACTTTCACCACAACTGATGTTGATACATAATGTGTTCTATATATCGCAGTTTCATAAATATCTATCTGATCCATCTCATGTTCTGAGCTAGACTGATCTTGAGGTTGAACTTGATTTATTCATGATTGATCATCTAATTAGTATAGTTGATTCTGAAACCATGGTACTTCATGGTAGGATGATACCTTTGGTTTAAGTGTAATGAAATTATAGTTCTGATTCTCATGAGACATGAGAGAAGGAGGTATTTATGAGAGAGTGGTGGACTTATCTTTTTGACAAGGAAGATTATTAGTAGGATTTCTGGGGACATAAAGATTCTATAGTGGGGAGGTTGTAACATCATGTTACTATTTTCAGGTATTCATAAACCCCTACTTTAATATTTATTTTCTTTGATTTTTTATGGTTGTTTTGGTAGAGATTTTTTGAAATCTTTAAGGTTTATGGGATGTTCATGATTGGAACATTTTTCCAAACTGTGCACCCTCTTAGTGAACACTTTAAAAACTCATGAAGTGGAGTTTTAAATGACTAGTGCACATTTTAAAAAAATTGTTCACCCACTAAAGAGAAACAGTGCACCTGAAAAAAAGGGGTGTACGACTAGGCCGTATGTTTTTTCTAACAGTGTGGATCTTCCCAGATAACTGTGCGTACACCATTTTTTAATATAAAATTTTATTTTTAAATTCATGAAACTCTACTTTTAGGTCCCCAAAGGGACGGTATGACCCCATATCATTTTCTTTTTCCTTGGAGGTTCCTAATATGTTTCCCCTCTATAACCTCTTGAAATGAGATTAATGTTTGGTGAACGATGTTTGATATTTACCTAATAGATTTCCTCTTTGCATTGTCTTTCTCCCACCCTCTCTCTCTCTTCTCCCCCTAGGGTTTCATGGATCTCTATATTGTTGCTAGATCTAGTAAACTTTGTTTTGAATATTAAACCTAGGTTTTGTTCTCGTATCCTCAATAAAGGCATTCTTATTTGGAGTTTACCAATTAGGGATTAGTGTTTGGAGATCCTGTGATCTCGAGGCAGGTGGTTTCATTTTGATTGACCAATTTGATTAACCGAAAATTTCTTGATTTAAATTCAATTTATGATTCAAATCCAATTTCTTGAAAAAGAAAATTCAATTGTTTTTTTAAAACCCAATTCTATTGAATTTGGGATTTATTGTGAATTTGATAAGAATTTTATTAAATTAAATTATGGAATTTAATTGTGGAAATTGAATTGTGAGATTGATTTGATGAAATTGATTTCAAATTGATATTTAGGAAAATGGATTAAAATGATTGTTATAGAAACACATTGGTTTTATCTTGGAAAAATGAATTATTTAATTAAAAATCCATTTATTAGTTTTTAAATGGAAATTCATATATGGAAATGGAGAATGAGATGAATTTTGTTTTAAGTAGTCTTAAAATAAATTGTCCGTCATTGATTTTTATTAGATAACATGTAAGACAGTTAGTTAGTGAGTTATTCAGGAAAACCACAATAGGTTGGAATTTAACTAGCAGTATATTGACACTTTACAATGTTAAAAAAATTATTAGAACATCCTATTCCTTAGTATGATTCAAATCATTCTTCTCCGGCCTGTGTCGAAGGACGTGTGTACACATTGCAGTCATTATCATTTGAGTGTGTGAGGATCCAATAAATTGTAACTATCATATCTTTTGGAATATTAAAATTTTTCTCATTGTATTTATTTTAAATATATTCAATTTCTTTTTTAAGTATTCATACACATTTCTTCTAAATTTATATAAACTGTTTTATAAAAAATGATGTTAATCAATTTTTTTAAATTATATCCATCATTTGAAATGTAAAGTATGATTTGTGTTAAATATTATTTTAAAATTATATGAATGTTTATTTAAAATTGAAATATTTATTTGGTTAATTAAATGGTGTAATATTATTATGGAATCCTTGGTGAGACCCTACTAGGATTTTATCTCACACCATACTAGTGCATTCAGGTGTTTTAAGATTATCTTTTTCTAGGTTCAAGAAAGGGTTAAGAGCCACATAGAGATGGTAGTATCCAATGATCCATGGGATTGAAGAGTTGTGTCTATTGGGATGTGTGTTGTTTACCTTCCAATTTTATGGTACTTTTTTGTAGTACATTGGGTTGTTTACTTATTTGACTTTTGGTATAGTTCTCTATATAGAGTTTTTATTTTATGCATACTGACTTGTTATCTTTCTTCCATTTTCATTGTAAAATAAATTATTCCCACTTTAATTTTGTATGATTTTAAGTGCTAGTCACCAACCCATAGGGATTAGGAACACCCTTGAACCATGTTAGGATTGTCTTGGTTATCAGGTTACTAGGTACCCAAGATGGTTCGTGATATATCTTTCCGTAATCCTCTAAAGTCTTTTAATTGTTGCGGTCATTTGGGACATCTGGATAAGTTTTATAAGAATAATTTCCTTAATAATAATCCTTGATATAAGGGTGTTATCTCTTAAATATGGAGAATAATATGCTTCAAGACATTAGGTATCTAACTATAATCCCCAGAGTAAATGTTTTCATGTGGACAAGAATCAAGGGGGTGGTGGAGTAGTTGGCCCAGTTTTAATCTATTGTGTTGGAGAGGGAAATATTAAGATCCTTCTATTGTAGTTTTTTTTATTTTAAGTTATTACATATATTATAAAAGCTTTTTGGTTTTATCCTTTTGAAATTCTTGTGGTTATGTATTTTTATGTCTTTTATGGTTATCCTTTTGTGGATCAATCTTGGTTTATTTTTGTGTATGTTTTTTAGATTTTGTGTCATGAATAAATGATGAATTGTGGTCTTGTTCACTTTGTATTCTTGATATATTCAATGAATTTCCCCTTGTTGTGGGTGGTTTTAGTTTCAGGTTGGTAATTTATGGTTTTGGTGGATATATTTTTTTGTGTATGTAGAGGAGTTTGGGTTTGTTCGTGTTGAGAGTTATCACGTTGATTGACCCAAGTTGGTGTTGTTGGGAGTTTCAATGTTGGTCATTCCAGTTGAGTTATTGTGGTGGGGATAAACCTCCTCATTTTTATGGTTACTTCTATTTTTGTTTCTATTATAGTTCATCATGTGATATTGGTGGAGGGAAAGGTCACCCCAAGGTTTGTGGTCTCTATTTTGATTCACTCGGCTTTGGGAATGAGCTTTATTTATCATTTGGATGGTTGAATTTCTGGTGTAATAAAGTGATGTGGTGCGAATAATCCTCACACAAACATCTTGAAATTTATTTTATTCCATTATAATCTTACTGTTATATATTTTGGTTGAGGTTCAGGTTGAGTTCCCTATTTTATTTTTTGAGTTTTGGAGTTTTCAGGTGTCTTTTTGGCCTATATACTATTTTCTTGCATGGTCGGAGGGATAAATGTGTGTCCTATTGAGGAAGAGGGTGTTTTAAGTTCATTTTATTCTTGAACATTTTTTCTTTCAAGGTTTTACTTGCATGGGTTGAGAATGGATTAGCCTAAACCATGCGAGGTTTTGGGGAAACCACATGGAAAAAGTGTAAGGGGATTTCAGTTTGGATAGTGGTATTTTGCATATTTTCTCCATGGTTTGGAAAACCATGCAGCCAGACCTTGTAGGGTTTCCTTGTAACACCCCGAGATTTTATGAAAAATATTTTTTTAATTTCATTAATGTCTTGTGTTGTATGCTACACCAAGACTACCTTGCGCTATACGCAACACCGTATTAGCTTGCAGTATACGCAATACTATTCTTGGATCGTGTTACACAAAATTTTGATAATAGTTGTTCTACGCAACATTGAGTATATATATATATATATAATGTATAAATGAAATATGGTTGTATTATGTTATAGGAAACAAAGAAGGATTCTTGCACAACACGCAACCCTGACTTGGCTTGCATTACACGCAATCGCGACCTTCCTCGATAGCGTGTGTTGTACGCAATACCGGGTTTTACTAAACAACGATATATTATTATAATATTATTATGAACTAGCCGTTATGAATATTATTAACTAAATTTTTAATTTTATAACATTATTATTCATCTTACATATTTTCTAGAACATGGTATAAGAACAAAATAATTTTTTCGGGTAAAATAAGTATTTTTCAAAAAATGCAGTTTTGCCGCCTTTTGATGACACACCCACTTTAAATCTAGTTTTTGACATTTTTATAAGTTCAATTTGACAAAATAAAATTCTTATTTGGAATCAAGAAATAAAAATTTACTTTGGATAAATTTTTCATATTATTCTTGTAACTTTCATTTTTTGATGAATAGTAAAAACACGCAATATTTTAATTAAAAACAACTTTTTTCATCGCAATAATTTATATGGTTAAATTATAATATTGAATGGTTTTAAAGTATAAATATAATATATTTTTACCATTTAATATAATTTATGTCATTATCGTTGATTTTACATTAAATTCTTAGGTTAAATCAATTCAATCTTTTGCAATGTTTTAAAGAAAAACCCGTTTTCTTTCAACAATGGGATTAATTTCAATTTAATTTCTGAAAATTTTGTGCTTTGAATTTGGAAAAATGGATTCCATATTTGGAATCAGTGGGTCCAAATTATGTTAATAAGCTACTTTTCATTTTTGGGAATTATGAATAGTAACTATGGTAAATTTTATTTACCATAGTTAAAGGTAAATCAGGTAATTAAGGGTAAATATAATATTATAAAATTACCCTAAAACATGCCAAAATTCTATTGGATAGATAAAAGTAGACCCATATAACCTAAGTGTTGGATTAGATTCATTTTATGGACTTTTGAACATGAAAATAATTTAATTATTATTAAAACCAAAGAAAGAGACAACATGTCACTCTCTTAAATCTTATAAGTATAATAATTTTAATTTAGCGTTAAACATCATACAACTTCAAACATGAATAGTCTCCAGAAATTTAATAAAAGTATCTAAATCATGAGTATTTATTTAAAATTTTTAGAGATTAAATAATTGTCATTAATTGTGATACATTAATGATACAGAAATTATTTATTAAGTGGAAAATAAGTAATATAGTTTTTATTGAAATAATAATACCCATTAAAAGGCACACAAACCTAACCAAAAATTATTGGTAGTGTATATATACACCTTAATCATCCAATTACCAAATATATAACCATTTGGAGACTTATAAAAGTGATTATGACACTTATATTATTTTATTTTAAATGATGCCAAAGTTGTCACCTTCATAATTTAATAAATATAAAAATTTAAATATTGTGATTTTAAGATGATAAATTCGAGTAAAAGTATTATTGTGAAAGGTAATATATATATATATATTCATCATAGGATTTTATTTTTAATTTTTATGCAACAAATCAGTATATTAAATAATTATACAAAAATGTTGTAGTAATTATTTTATTAAGAGATAAACCAAATAAATGGTTTTAAAAATAATAAAATAAATATTATATGAACTATTTAATGTGATACACTAATTTTATAGATACATATGACATTTTATGAATCTATTTAAGCTTTTAGTTCGAACATATATTCTGTATATATTTTATTTAAATTCAAATAAATGAATAGTGTCAAAATTGACACTATTGTTATTTTATAAAAATAACATATTATAAATTTTTTTTAAAATCACAAAAATATTTAAAAATTAAAAATTTAAATTTATATGGTCTATAATTTTATAAAGTAAACAATTATGGAAGATTAACAACAAATAAGTAATTATGTGTTATAATTTGAAATTTAGAATTTTATTACCACAAATAAACTTAAATAGATTAAATAAGGATAAATCAAAATGATAAGGTTTAAAATAAGATCCAAAAATGTCTAAAATTGATTGGTTGATGCGATTACAACCCTATATCATATAATATTCGAATATGAGTCGTTTTTTGAGGTTTTTAAGTGGGGTTAGATTTACTATAAATTAATATTTTTAAGAATTCCAAAGGTGCCCCTCTCCTCCCTTATAAAAGGGAACCTCCTCCCTCTCTTCCACACACCACTTTGAGCCTTCAAACTCGGCCAACCCCTGCCCAATTATCTTCTACACTTCCATAGAAACATTATAGAGGTCCTGGTCTTCTTCAAAGACCAATTTTAGTGCCCTAAGAGGAGGTCTCAAAGAGGCGCTTCAAAGAAGAGGTAATGTCCGTTACCGATTCTTTCAACTTTATTTCTTCTTCCACTTATTATTATTAGGTTGTTTCATTATGAAGTAATAACATTAGTATCACTCATATACTGATATGCTATTATATGTATGATACAACCCTATTTCACTATCTATCCATCCTACGGAAAAAGAAATCACTGCGCGTGCGTACGTACGAAATATCGTCTCCACGCCGTGGTGAAATCTATTTTCCACCACCACCTTACTTGGATGGGTATAATTGTGTAAATAATAACTATATATGATTATTATAAAGTGATATTGATTTTGTAATAGTATACATACACTCCAATAAAATTCCACGATCATGGGAACGATATCATCGCTTGTGCGTACGTACGGAGTACCGTCTCCATGACGCGATGAGATTCATTATCAATGATTAACCATTCATAAATGATCATAAAGTATATATAATAATTAATACTGAAATATATGACATAATAATACTGGATTTATTTATATATATATTTATTTATGTCATCCAATTAATTCCATTCAATTCAATGAGGAAACGAAAACAACGTTCATGCGTACGTACGACCTACCGTCTCCATGAACGGTGTATTTATTTCCATTTATCAATCTATTATATATATGTATATTCTAAATATATATTATATATAAATCTTGTTTTACATTCTGGATGTTATTAATCATGATCTAAGTAATCATATGAATAATTACAAGTCAAAACACGGACGACAAATGAAACGATTTTACCCAAAACGCTCTTTAACATGGAATTTACAAAAGAACGGGTAATATAAAGTCATAAGTGAACCATATATGATATAATAACAATTAATATTATTCTATAATAAGTCAATAACATTATTTAAATCATTATACAGGAGGTTTAGACACTTACCAAGAAAATCAGACCTAAGGTAAGGGATAATTATTCCAATCTCATTCTTATCCGAGATTGTTTACTCGTAAGTATTTACTGGGGGTTATGTTTATTATCCACGTCCATATGATCTCAAAATATTTTCATAAAATGTTTACTTTCCTTCCATGTATGTTTAAGACATTTTTACCCTTTTCTTACTTTTACCACATCGTATGGAAGGAATCTTTCTTTTTTTTACCATATGAAGTACTTTTTGACTTTTCTGGCAAAAGAACGAGAAGAATGTTTTTTTAAATTATACAGCATAAACAGATTTTTACGGTTTTATAAAGCCTTATTTTCATGAATCTTCCTCCAAAATATTTCATTACTATTTTCAACAAAATCTCTTTCTTTTAAAATTTCATGACGTTTTGTGAAAAGAAATTGATTTTGAAGAAGAAATGATATTTTCCTCAAGAATTCATTTCATGTGTTTTATCAAAACCATTTTCTATCTAAGATGACATTATTTCATATGTGTATGTTTCAATTATAATTTCTTTATGATTTATATGGTTTGAATTTTCTTATGATGAAATATCCATTTGTTTTATATGGATTATGTGATGATGGGATGATGTTTATGAAACCCATTTAATTCTTTGGGTTATGATGAATGTTTTATGTTTATTTTGTGTCACAAGTAAGAATGATTTAACAATGAGATGGGTGGGACCTATATATCACTCTAATGCATTGGGTAAAGATTTATATCTCATGAGATAGACATGGCTGGAACGGCAGGTTAAACCGGTTCAGTAAAACAGGACTGAAACGAGGAGTGAACTCGATTCAGAAAGGGACTTTGTCCACTAAGATGATCTTGGCAGCAATGCCTTGGCTACTATGGAAATCATTACATGTTCTTAATGGATTCCACAATTACATGTTTTATTCCCATGCGATTTTATCATGGTTTATGTTCCATTATGATCTATGCCTTATGTACTTCCATGTTTTATGTCGTTGCTCAAGATTTTTAATGTTCATGTTTTTTCTAAGTTCAAATGTATATGGTTTGTTTTATTTTATCCATGCTTACCCTTACTGAGCATTTGAGCTCACCCTTTTTTTGTTTTCTTTTCCCAGGATATAAATAAAGGTTTTAGGTAATAAAAAAAGGGGAAGATCTTTATGGGATATGTTGAATATCTTTCACCACGATTAGAGGATTACGTTCCAAGTTTCCAAAGACACTAAACTATTACGGTCCTTGTGTGTCTGTTTTTGTTATGTATTAAGTATTCCACAAAAGTAATGTAATGTCCATGTACTTCAAGCTTCGGGTCTCTACAGTTGGTATCAGAGGAAAGGTTTAGTCAACCTTTGGAAACTAGGATGCGAAAACGTTAGTGAGATCCCTAGAGATATTTCTAAGGTATGTCTAGGGATGTCCCTAAGGAAAAGTATACGTATAGGATATAGTCTTAGAACTGCAGTAACAATCTTAGAATTTAACCTAAGATGTTAGATATTTAATTTACTCCCCCTTTACTATGTTGTTTTACCTAGCATGATTTTTTCCTCTCACACTATTCTTTTTGGGTTTTAGAAAATGGCTGGAAACAGGAAGATTCACGATAATGAAGGATATGATAGACAATGGAATGATTTTCTTCATGAGAAACCAAATGAAACGAGATCTGGAAGTCCAAACATCGTTATTATTCCTAATCAGCAATCTCATAATATGATCAATAATCTCAGCTTTGGTAAGTTTTCTGACTCTGATAATAAGAGAAAGATGGAGTTTCATGATGATCATAGAGGAAAGAAAGTTCAATTTCCCTCATGTAAATCATGTGGGAAGAGGCATCAGGGTGACTGTTTCAAAGTAACTGGAAGATGATTTGGGTGTGGAAAATAAGGACACAAATACAGTAAGTGCAAAGGAAACGGTTCAGTTAACACCATGGACAAGGATAATGGTATTTCTAGGACATCAAAAATGATTAGATGTTTTAAATTTGGAATGTACGGGCATTATGCAAACCAATTCCCTAATAGAAAATCTCATGAAGAGAATCAGCATTGTCATATGGGTAGTATTTATGTGGATGATGATGAGGATATTACAAATGATATATGAGCTGAAAGAAGTGTTGAAGCTCAGTCGGTTGTTTTAGAAGGTAGTGGAATGATTGTATGTTTATCAAGAGTTATGTTGTATAGTTAATGGTACCATAGAATAAAGAATAATCTAAGGATTGTTACACTATTGTTTTTCCTAAAAGTATTTGAAAGTATATGTTGAATGGTACCAGTAACCATGGAAGGTTATTCAGATATTTCTGTAAAGTAGATGATATGCGCATAATGAAGGAATACGAAGATAATGAGATGTTTGATTGTATTCATGAGCTCATGATTGATATAAGGACTAAGTGATATCATGGTTTGAGTATATAGAATTTTGAGGATTTTGGTATGTGTAAAGTGTTAACTTTTAACTGCATTCATGTTTTCACTAAGGTTCAATGGGCATTCATTTTTCAAGAGAATACATGATTAAGGCCTTCGAATGTTTGGAATGTGACCAACAAGACATATCTTATGATATATGGGGATCAACGATGGTATTAAATCTCTGGTAATCATTTTCACTATATTATGAGAGTGGACTTTAGTATTATGGATAAGTCTAAATATTGGAATGGATTATGTTGGACATAAGTTATTATTGTTTAAGGATAGAAGTTTTTTCGATATTATTGATGGGATGTTATAGTAATATAGTTTTAGAAAAAGGACAACCTGCAGGATGGGCGACAGCCCATCGCGTCGGACAAGGCTGTGGGAATCAAACCCAAAACCGAAGTGCAACTGGCCTTTATCGCCTACCACTGGCCTACAGGAAGTCCCTGGTTAGTAGAAACTAGTTTTATTTTATTAAGCGGTATGATATATGAAGTATAAGTTCATTTTTGGAACCATATACGATTAATCTAACCATAAGATGGACTTATAACTTTTGCTAACCTTTTGTTTGAAAGAGATGGAATAACCCATCATTCTATCACATGATCTGATAACACATCACGAATAAAAAATTCAACTTCATTTCTTTAAGGGATGAAGTGGAGATTGTTCAATTCACGAACAATAGTGATATTGTACCAAAATCATGCAAGTATTTCTTTTAATTCATCAACTTTAGGGAAATTATCGTGAAAACCAAAAATGTTGTCCTAGTTCCCTTATATCCAATTAATCAGATGGTACGTTAGATTATCACAAATCAATAGCTTTTTGATTATTGGCTTTTTCAAAGCCATGTTCTCTACCACTCTCCTTCAGAACGTGATGGTTAGATTTTTCTTCCATATCCATATTTTCACATATGTTCTCCTATGGGGAAACCCAGTGATGAGTTAATTTGGGTAACCGTTACATTTCATACTTTAGTTTTTAAAATCCATGTTTTGGTATTCCTTTTTACGATGTGGGTTTCTATTAAACAAACTTTCGAGTAGTAAACCATTTATAAACCCGACGAATTTTGAGGGCAAAATTCATTTTAAGGGGGGTAGAATGTAACACCCTGAAATTTTATGAAAAATATTTTTTTAATTTCATTAATGTCTTGTTTTTTATGCTACACCAAGATTACCTTGCACTATACACAACACCATATTAGCTTTCAGTATACGCAACACTATTCTTGGATCGTGTTACACACAATTTTGATAATAGTTGTTCTACGCAACATTGAGTATATATATATATATATATATATATTCAATGTATAAATGAAATATGGTTGGATTCTGTTATACGAAACAACAAAGGATTCTTGCACAATATGCAACCCTGACTTGGCTTGCATTACACACAATCACGACCTTCCTCGATAGCGTGTGTTGTACGCAATACCGGGTTTTACTAAACAACGATATATTATTATAATATTATTATGAACTAGCCGTTATGAATAATATTAACTAAATTTTGAAATTTATAACATTATTATTCATCTTACACATTTTCTAGATCATGGTATAAGAACAAAATAAATTTTTCGGGTAAAATAAGTATTTTTAAAAAAATGCAGTTTTGTCGCCTTTTGATGGCGCACCCACTTTAAATCTAGTTTTGAAATGTTTATAAGTTCAATTTTACAAAATAAAATTATTATTTGTAATCAAGAAATAAAAATTTACTTTGGATAAATTTTTCATATTATTCTGGTAACTTTCATATTTTGACGAATAGTAAAAACATGCTATATTTTAATTAAAAACAACTTTTTTCATCGCAATAATTTATATGGTTAAATTATAATATTGAATGGTTTTAAAGTATAAATAGAATATATTTTTACAATTTAATATAATGTATGTCATTAGCATTGATTTTACATTAAATTCGTAGGTTAAATCAATTCAATCTTTTGCAATGTTTTAAAGAAAAACCCATTTTCTTTCAACAATGAGATTAATTTTAATTTAATTTCTGCAACTTTTGTGTATTGAATTTAGAAAAATGGATTCCATATTTGGAATCAGTGGGACCAAATTATGTTAATAATCTACTTTTCATTTTTGGGAATTATGAATAGTAACTACGTTAAATTTTATTTACCATAGTTAATGGTAAATCGGGTAATTAAGGGTAAATATAATATTATAAAATTACCCTAACACATTCCAAAATTCTATTGGATGGCTAAAAGTAGACCCATATAACCTAAGGGTCGTATTAGATTCATTTTATGGACTTTTGACCATGAAAATAATTTAATTATTATTAAAACCAAAGAAAGTGACAACATGTCACTCTCTTAAATCTTATAAGTATAATAATTTTAATTTAGTGATAAACATAATAACAATTCGAACATTAATAGTCTCCAGAAATCTAATAAAATTATCTACATTATGAAAATTTATTTAGAATTTTTAGGTTTTAAATAATTGTCATTAATGGTGATACATTAATGATACATAAATTATTTATTAAGTGGAAAATAAGTAATATAGTTTTTATTGAAATACTAATACCCATTAAAAGGCCCACAAACCTGACCAAAACTTATTGGTAGTGTATATATACACCTTAATCATCCAATGACCTAATATATAACCGTATGGAGCCTTATAAAAGTGATTATGACACTTATATTATTTTATTTTAAATGATGCCAAAGTTGTCACCTTCATAATTTAATAAATATAACAATTTAAATATTGTGATTTTAAGATGATAAATTCGAGTAAAAGTATTATTCTGAAAGTTAATAGATTTATATTAATCATAGGATTTTATTTTTAATTTTTATGCAACAAATCAGTATATTAAATAATTTAAAAAAATGTTGTAGTAATTATATTATTAAGAGATAAACCAAATAAAGGGTATTAAAAATAATAAAATAAATATTATATGAACTCTTTAATGTGATCCACTAATTTTATAGATACATATGACCGTTTATGAATCTATTGAAGATTTTATTTCTAAAATATCTTCTGTATATATTTTATTTAAATTCAAATAAATGAATAGTGTCAAAATTGACACTATTGTTATTTTATAAAAATAACATATTATAAAATTGTTTAAAAATCACAAAAATATTTAAAAATTATAAATTTAACTTTGTATGGTATATAATGTTATAAAGTAAACAATTATGGAAAATTCACAACAAATAAGTAATTGTGTGTTATAATTTAAAATTTAGAATTTTATTACCACAAATAAACTTAAATAGATTAAATAAGGATAAATCAAAATGATAAGGTTTAAAATAAGATCCAAAAATGTCTAAATTTGATTGGTTTATGATATTACAACCCTATATCATCTAATATTCTAATATTAGTCGTTTTTGTAAGTTTTTAAGTGGGTTTAGATTTATTATAAATTAATATTTTTAAGAATTCCAAAGGTGCCCCTCTCCTCCCTTATAAAAGGGCACTTCCTTCTTCTCTTCCACACACCACTTTGAGCCTTCGGGCTCGGCCAAAACTTACCCAATTCTCTTATCCACTTCCCTAGAAAAATCCTAGAGGTCCTGTTCCTCTTCAAAGACCAATTTTAGTGCCCTAAGAGGAGGTCTCAAAGAGGCGCTTCAAAGAAGAGGTAATGTCCGTTACCGATTCTTTCAACTTTATTTCTTCTTACACTTATTCTTCTTAGGTTGTTTCATTATGAATTAATAACATACATATCACTCATATACTGATATGTTATTATATTTATGAAACAACCCTATTTCACCATCTATCCATCCTACGGAAAAAGAAATCACCGCGCGTGCGTACGTACGGAATACCATCTCTAGGCCGTGGTGAAATCTATTTTATACCAGCACCTTACTTGGATGGGTATAATGGTGTAAATAATAACTATATATGATTATTATAAAGTTATATTGATTCTGTAATAGTATAAATACACTCCAATAAAATTCCACGATCATGGAGACGATATCATCGCTCGTGCGTACGTACAGAATACCGTCTCCACAACGCGATGAGATTCATTCTCAATGATTAACCATTCATAAATGATTATAAAGTATATATAATAAGTAATCATGAAATATATGACATAATAATACTGGATTTATGTATATATATATATTTATGTCATCCAATTAATTCCATTCAATTCAATGAGGAAACGAAAACAATGTTCATGCATACGTACGGCCTACCGTCTCCATGAACGGTGTATTTCTTTCCATTTATCGATCAATTATATATATGTATATTCTGAATATATATTATATATAAATCATGTTTTACATTATGGATGTAAGTAATCATGATCTAAGTAATCATATGAATAATTACATGTCAAAACACGGACGACAAATGAAACGATTTTACCCAAAACGCTCTTTAACATGGAATTTACAAAAGAACGGGTAATATAAAATCATAAGTGAACCATATATGATATCATAACAATTAATATGATTATTTAATAAGTAAATAACATTATTTAAATCATTATACAGGAGGTTTAGACACTTACGAAGAAAATCGGACCTAAGGTAAGGGATAATTATTCCAATCTCATTCTTATCCAAGATTGTTTACTCGTAAGTATTTACTGGGGGTTATGTTTATTATCCATTCCCATATTCTCTAAAAATGTTTTCATAAAATGTTTAATTTCCTTCCATGTATGTTTAAGACATTTTTACCCTTTTCTTACTTTTACGACATCATATGGAAGGAATATTTCTTTTGTTTACCATACAAAATACTTTTTGACTTTTCCGGCAAAAGTATGAGAAGAATTTTTTTTAACTTATACAGCACGGACAGATTTTTCAGGTTTTATAAAGCCTTATTTTCATGAAGCTTCCTCCAAAATACTTCAATACTATTTTCAAAAAAATCTATTTCTTTTAAAATTGCATGACGTTTTGTGAAAAGAAATTAATTTTTAAGAAGAAAGGATATTTTCCTCAAGAATTCATTTCAAGTGTTTTAACAAAAAATATTTCTATCTAAGATGACATTATTTAATATGTGTATGCTTCAAGTATAATGTCTATATTATTTACATGGTTTCAATTTTCTTATGATGAAATATCCAATTGTTTTATATGGATTATGTGATGCTGGGATGATGTTTATGAAACCCATTTTATTCTTTGGGTTATGATGAATGTTTTAAGTTTATTTTGTGGCACAAGTAAGAATGATTTCACTATGAGATGGGTGGGACCTATATCTCCCTCCAATGCATTGGGTAAATATTTATATCTCATGAGATAGACATGGCTGGAACGACAGGTTAAACCGGTTCAGTAAAACAGGACTGAAACGAGGAGTGAACTCGATTCAGAACGGGACTTTGTCCACTAAGATGGTCTTGGCAGCAATGCCTTGGATACTATGGAAATCATTACATGTGCTTAATGGATTCCACAATTACATGTTTTATTCCAATGCTATGTTATCATGATTTATGTTCCATTATTATCTATGCTTTATGTACTTCCATGTTTTATGTCGTTGCTCAAGATTTTTAATGATCGTGTTTTTCTAAGTTCAAATGTATATGGTATGTTTTATTTTATCCATGATTACCCTTACTGAGCATTTGATCTCACCCTTTTTATGTTTTCTTTTCCCAGGATATAAAGAAAGGTTTTATGTAATAAAAAAAGGGGAAGATCTTTATGGGATATGTTGAAGATCTTTCACCACGATTAGAGGATTACGTTCCAAGTTTCCAAAGACACTAAACTATTACGGTCCTTGTGTGTCTCTTTTTGTTATGTATTAATTATTCCGCAAAAGTAATGTAATGTCCATGCACGTCAAGCTTTGGGTCTCTACATTCCTTCTTCTCCAGTAGGGTGAGCATGGTTGGTGAACAGTTTTTCAAACTTTGCATCCTAACCATGCGAGTTTCCCAAGTCATTAAAAGTGTTAAATCCCTCTTTTCTTAGTCCACTATTTTATATATATTTCATAATTTTCATCCATTTTTTGACCTAAGTGAACCATGGGGATCTTGGAGGCCCTCCTACCTTTCCCTATTCCTCCATTAAAGCTCCTTAATGGTTCTTAGGTAAGTTTCTTTGAGTTTTTGGTCAATTTTCTCTTCTCATATCTTTTCTCTTGGTGGGGTTTTCCTTTTTTCTAAACCCTAAGTGATAGGGTTGATGTGTGGTTTGATTTATTTGATGTTAGTGTGTGTATATTGTCTCTCAATCTTGGTTACTAATTATTATGAAGTTTCATCTCATTATCACGTCATTGAGGTTGGTGTTTTTTTCCATTTCATTTCATTTATATTCCATTTTATTCTTTTGGGTTTATAAATAACATATAAATGTGTTTTTAATTCTTGGTATGTGTTAGTGTAAATTGATTTTGTGTTTTCATGGAGAAAAATTGGTACAAATTTATTTTATAAGGGTTTTCCTGAATATTAGTATATGAATATGCATGAAAAGTGTTTTATGAAATGACTATTGTATTCTTAAAATGAAATTGATCACTTATCATGATAATTTGACTTGTTTATACTTTGGTTTCTTGGATTTAATTATAAATAGGGAATGATGTGTGTATTGGATTCCTATTAATGGATTGATGATTAGTGTAATTTTTTTTGAAAAGGTTCTTCTTATTTTTCAAGGTGTATTTGTGATTTAGTACATGTGTGGCTTGTTGTGTTGGAGGTAAAGAAAGTGATTTTTCTTTAAAAAGGGTGTTTTGGGTGATTTCATGGAAAATTTATATAAGGAACCAACCTTATTACATTATATAATATTTAATTTAGTCAAGAAATAAGTTACTTTCACATTTAGGACCTTTTAATTTTTATAGATTTAGGGAAAAGGAACATAACACATTCATTACAGTACACATTTTTACAGAGTGGATACCATTAAAAATAGTATTCATTTCCAGGAAAATATAAAACCTTCAAATAAAATATGATTTCATTGAAAAATATTCAAACATTTAACACAGATTCCTATATTTTTTTAAAAATCCTTATAACCTATGAAAATTATTTAAAAACTTGGGATGGGCACCAAAATCACAGTAAGGGATATAAAAAGAAGGATGGAGCACATGAGTCCATAAATACTTGTAACGTAAGCAATCATTTTCAAAAGACAAACTTGTCAAACATATATACTTACTCTGTGAAACATGATATTTACACAAGATTCACACAATAAATAAGAAAATAAATATAACCATAATGATATATTGGGGAATTACTTACATAATATTGAAACCCTCTCGGCAACCTTATAATTTGTAACCCTCACGGCTACCTTACAATTTGTGTAACCTTCACATTTACACTTGAAGTAACCATACGACTGAACTCCAACTTACACATACCCAATGAATTTGAGGGAAATATAGGTCCCACATTTCATCATAAAAAATTCCCAATATCTATAAAATAATCATACAACATTAATAATAGCATAAAAACATTACTTTTGAATTTTGTAAAACAAAATTTGAAAAAGAAGATTTTAAAAGAAATGTCCCTTATACATATCATATAATTGATATGATACTTAATAGAGTGGATGGAATATGTATATACTATGTAAATATACATAATTAAACATAATATAATCACAATTCATCTCAAAAACAATTTCAATACCACAAAAATAATGAAGTTGAATGTTAACCCAAAGAATGAAAATCGGGTTAAGAATTCCCTTACCTCGAGTTTGTCTTACTTCCAACTCATTTAAAAATCATTTATAATGGTTAAAAGAGTGTTATTAATATCTTATAGAAAAATATCAATATTTATAATACCTTATATGGCCATTTAATTACATAATTTCTCACTTTAATTGTTAGACTTTTGTTCCTTGCACTGTTTTGAGTGAGTTATTTACATGATTTCTTTGATTGATTCATGATGGTTGTTCTTTCCAATTGGAACTGAGACTCTAGAATTGGAATAGATTAGTATTTAAATACTTATATAATCATAAATTATTCCATTTTTTATTTTTAGTTATTTCAGGATGATGGTTCATGAGTTAAAATATTAGTGATATTTGTTTAGGTCATTTTGGCGATTCTTTGATCCTAAAGAACTCATTTTGTTTTATAAATTAATAAAATCTGTAAAAAATTATTCCAAAACTTTATATAATATATAATACATAAATTATAATATTTCTCAACAATAAAAATGGTCTCATGACCAGACTTTAAATAATTAAAGATAATTGAAATCACATCGTCCATGATGTCGGTAATTCGACACATCACGAACAATGTTTTTATTCCTTGAATGAGTGGGAGTGGAGAAGAAGATTGATGAGTAATTATCCATGCACATGGGAACATACAGAATATAACTGATTTTGAAGCTTTCATTCCTCTTGTATAAGAAGAGGCAAGGAAATAAGAAGAAAAGAAAGGAACTCAAAATAAAAGAAAAATTGAGAAATCTCTCATGAAAATTTGGCAGCCTAACGACGTCACTTAAAATTTCATAAAATAGTTTGATGAGAGAAAGGGGGTATCACATCACTCTTACATAATATGAGAAATAAGGGGTATATGGAATGACATATACAAACATAATTCAAATAAAATTAAAAAGAATAACATAAAATGAAAGAAAGGAATGAAAACAAAAGAGGATGCTTACCTTTTGATCTATTCTCCTCGAGATCCTTCTTAAAGCCTTTGGTTTTGGCCTTTTGGTGAGACCAGTAGCTCTAAAAAGTAGGAAAGATCCTTGGTAGGAGTATTGGATAGAACTTAGGAAAGTCTCAAGGTTTTATAGGTGTGGGAGGAAGAGGGAAATGAGGGCAGTATTTATAGTGGAGGAGATGATGTATTTTTCATTATTTTAATCATTATTATAATATTTTCTCACGAATATGAATAATCTCAATTCATCGAACCCAAATAGTAATAATGGCATTTGAGTTCAAACCAAGTCATCTTACATCAGCCTTCCATCACTTACGATGCAGTAAATAAATTATTTAGCAATTATCATATTTTTATCATATTTTACTATTCATAAAAAATTCTAGAATTTCAAAAAATTACAATAAATTCACGCTTAAAATTTCTCAATGTTTAGAATTCCAAAATAAACTCTATTTTTGGGAAATAATTTTCTAAATATTTTTAATTTAATTTTTAAATAAAATAATACTAAATTCAAAAATTAACAATTTTAATTATATAACAACTTTTATATCACACTGGAAAATTAACCATGATTTCATTATCTTAAAGCCTTAAGAAAATAAAATATTAATTCAATTTACTATTTATTAGTGTCATATTACTATTCACAAGGGTATGTTACTATTCACCAAAAAAGAAAGTTGGTTCCATTAGTCTCTAAATAACTTACTGAACACAATTGTAGATAATTTTTTTTTGAAATTCAAAACATATAAGTGGAAAAATTATTTTTAAAGTCTAGTTATAAATATCTACTCAAAACAAAGCTTCATGAATTTCCATTTATTTTTAGAAAACCTTGGGGTGTTACATTATCCCCACCTTCTAGAAATTGTGTCCTCACAATTTTATTTACTTATTAAACAAGTGAGGGTATATTTACCTCATATCATTTTCAGACTCCCATGTTTCTTCTTCTACCATGTGGTTTCTCCACAAAAACTTTACCTAGTGGAATACCTTATTCTGCAATACATGTTCCCTTTGATCAAGAATATGAACTGGTTTCTCTTCATAAGAAATATTCTCTTCCAATTGAACTCCTTTTGGGCTCAAGACATGGGATGAATCTGGCACATACTTCCTCAACATCAAAACATGAAAAAAATTGTATACCTAAGACAAACTTGGAGGCAAAGCTACTCGGTATGCAACTGGTACAAATTTCTCCAATATTTCAAAAGAACACATAAACCGTTTACTTAGCATTACTTTCTTACCAAAATGCATCACTCTTTTCCAAGGAGATATTTTAAGGAAAACATGGTAAACTACCTTGAAATAGAAGTCTTTCCTTCTGTTATTTATATATATTTTTTGCCTTCTCTGAGCTGTCCACATGTGCTGCTGTATCATCTTCACTTTCTCAGCCACATCCTCTAGTAATTCTAGCCCCCATCAAATTTATTTCACCATCTTTGTCATGAACCAGGCTTGGTCAACATCCAACTCAGCGCTCGACCCGGTCCGCGGCAAGGCCCGAAGGGCGTTCCCGATCCTCAAGGGCTGGCACAAGTGCCTGGGTATCAATATTAACAAGAGGGAACGATTTTACCCGAAATAAAAGACAGAAAAACAACCAACAAGATAAATAAACTGAAACTAGAAAAAGGCTACCAAACACACTTCTAAACATTAAACAGGTTTAGGTCTACAATTTAGCTAAAAATCCAAAATGAGCAACAACAAGAATAGAGAACTAAACTCCAAAACCAACCTCATGTGACATGAGAAGTTGCATCCCCAAGCTACCAACACCAACCTGCTCACGAAGACCAACAGCAACCAGAAGCACCATCGCTGAGCACGAAGTCACAACCTGGAGTGGAAAAGAAACAGAATCTACATACACCCAAGGGTGTATGTAGGGTGTGAGCTAAAATCCCAGTAGGATTCCACCGAGAAAAGGTTCCATGCATAATTATTAAAAGACAAATACATTTTCAATTTCACAGAATAGAAATAAATAAGTGTTTAATTTTTTTAATGAAAACGGTTTTAAGGGGGAATTCATCTAAAAGGAAAACAACCTAAATCAACTTACACACATGCACACACACCCACACACGCACGCACACACGTACACATGCACACACACTTTTATTGGTAACCCTAACGTCACACCGTGTGCCGACGGTGAGAAGCAAGCAGAGGAAGAGCACAATACATGGGAGACCCTAAAGATACTAGCGAGAAGTGGGACCCTAGAACCTCACATCTCGGTGAACCGTATCACACATTCCCGTGCACGAGCCACTAGTGGGGAAACACCTCCTACCATAGTGGTCTCCAGTCATCATCCAGTGTTTTGTTAGTTTTGTAAGCGTCAATCCCGCTAAGTGAAAATGGGTCGAGGCCACTCCCGTATCACTAGCACGCTAGTCTAGTCCGCCCACCTAGTACCCATGCTTCCCGTTTTTGCTCAAGTAATTCAATGTTCATGACACGTGTCATTATCATACACTCAAACCAAGGAAGACATCACGAACACCAAAAACCACCATTTGCACACACAGAAGCCATTTGAAATAATATGCACACTAAAATGTTCCAAAACTAAATCTGCATTACTTACCCGACCGATTAAAAAAACTGCACAGTCAATGAAAAAAATTTCATTATCAAACATAACACTAACAAAATTTATTAAACAAACTCCTCATGTGTCTCCGGAATTTAAGCACCAAAATATTCACATAATTTAATCAAAAAAAAAATTTCACCCTTAATACTCATTTAATAAAACAACCCAATTTCTTTCATTAATAAATTTTTTAGAGAAAAACAACACTTTACACACTAGACCGACCCAAACCCACCCTTAAATGACCACAAGTACACAACAACACCTCAGGAACACAATCTACATCATGCACGCAATTAAAGAAAACACACGCACAGTTTAAAATACCATTTCTATTATTAAATGAACTACCAGAAAAATGTGCCAAACAATTTCAATATATGTTACACGACACTAAATGCCAAAAACTCTTTCAAATGTCATTTATGACTAAACGCAGATAGACGCAACAATAAAATGACAATTGCACCCTTTTTCATGCCCTAACAAATTAACTACACAACTTAAGGAAAAAAAACTAATAACCAGTTCAACATTGGTTTCACAAAAACATACTTATTTTATGCACACACTAATAAATACATCAAAACACACTAAACCTTATGAAAAATAAAGTTCGCATCAAACTAAATGATTAATAAACACGCTAAGTTAATTAAATCAACGAATGAATTCATCAATTAATATTCATGCACGTAACCACATACCTCAATTGGCGAAACACCCAAAATTTGTGTGCAACCACAAACGCGTTCCATTCACACATCAAGGAACCTAGCGCGAACCCAATATCATGAATTTAAACCCAAAAAACTCAAGTTAAAACCCCAAAACCAAATCACATACCTGCTGAAAAAAAACAACATAAAAATCAAATGAAAAAAAAACAGTAGGGATCGAAGACATAACCGAGGGGGGAGGCCCAACAGTTGGGGCGGCGGCTGGAGGGAAGCCGGAAGAATGAGAGGGTTTTTGGAAGGGGTCCAGGTTGGATGCAAGAGGGGAAGGTGGAGGTCTGCCGGGAGGGTGGTCACCGGACAGAGGCGCAGTCGGGAGGGAGTCGCTGGCGGATGGGGGGGGGGGGTTCCGTGGTGCGAGCTAAGAGGGGGAGGCCGCCGGACAGAAGGCGAGGGAGGCGGTGCGTGGCTGGAGAGGCCAGGGAAAGTAGGGATGGGGACCGGGCGAGTGTACGACACGGGTAGCAGGAGGTCGGGGTGGCCGGACGTGGGAGGAGGAGGAGGAGTAAGGGGCGTCGGGGTTCGCCGGAAGGAGGAGGCCGTAGGGAGAGGAGGGCGCGGCACATAGGGTTTCAATGGGGGGAGGCGTGATGGAAAAGGGGGAGAGAATGGGGTGAGGCAGCCTGGGTATGAGGGTGCCGAAAACAAAGGAATCAAAAAAAGAAGAAACCCTAAACAAATGGAAAAAGAAATAAAGATAAAATAAAATAAAAACAAAACAAAACTGATAATAATGTTAACATTAGTAATAATAATAATAACAATCTTAAAAAAATATGTTCTTAATAATTATAATGAGATTAATAATGTTAGTAATTATATTAATATCATAACGCAAGTAATAATAATAATAGTAATAACAATAATTAAAATGGTAATGATAGTGTTAATTACTTAATAAAATTTATATTCCCAACGCCATCAATAATAACAATAATAATATTCTCAAATAATATTGTTTGTTTAACATCATTAAAATAATTTTTCAAACTTTACCACACTTGTTTTTATTTTATCTACATTTTATTATTCATTACATTACCTTTAACTGCCTTAAACACCGGGCAGGGTGTGCGGCGATCTGGGCGAGGTCACGCGGCGACCCAGGCGAGGTCGCACGACTTCGACCATAGTGTGTTGGATGCAACCAAGGGAAAAGCATCCGTTTTTAAATATATACTCAAGAAAATTTTAATTCGGACCTTAATCTAAACCACCCAATTCCCAATGAAAATAACAAAATAAATGATATAAAAATGATGGGTGTGACAATTCTCTCCACCATAAAGCTTTCCGTCCCCGGAAAGCCACAAATAAGGCTGAACCTAAAGCAGGAAACGACACCCCATTGGGGTTCAGAAGGTATCCCCATGAAAAGCAAGTGAAAAGAGGCAAACACACCGTGCTCAGAGATAGCGACTCAAATTACAACCTCAAGAAACTCGTAAAACACTTTTCGCTAAGTTTCACCCACCCCAGAGCGCAAGAACACCTCTAGTTGATTGTTTTAGAAAAACGAGCTCTTGAACCCACAGAAACCAACCTCATGAGCCGAATCACCTCAAGCACTAATAAACTGAAACCACACCATTTGTCTATAATGAACAAATAAGGTCAAACCACGTCCATGAAACATTCTTATCACTTATCATCAAACCATATTTTAAAAAAAAAATAGGAGCACAAGATCAACATGGGGACGCCCGAGGGCTCCCCACCATTAGGAACTCGCTGAATCTCGAAACAAGACTAGAAAACCGACATTGGGAGGCTCGAGCGGACTCCCCTCCATTAAAGAAAAGTCCAGAACTGATTCATTCTAGAGACATTTGTGTGAGGCCCAATGTGGGTCTCTCCACCATTAGAACTAACGGAAGGTATATAAATTTGAAAATTTCTCGATGGTGACCAAACACCCCACCACATGGGGCGGGGAGGGAGGGGACCGACTACCGGGGTGTCAAAAGCATGACCCAAGAAAAACCAGCATTTCTACATTCCTGGATGAGCATTATTCATATTTGAGACAGATTCACTCAAAAAACTCCCATAAGGAACACTGAAGCGATTGCATCTAGTGGGACGCAACCCCCAAGACTTCAAGGCACAAGACGACACGCGTCCACATGGTCACGAAAACCTTATGCAACCAGATGGCTCATCCGAAGAGGAACAACCATGGAAACAATTTAAAATAACTCTACTTTCAACACCGATGACAGAAATAAAGTTGGGATGTCATACAATCCCAGGGTTCATGACCACGCACTATCTTCACTCCGAGACCTATGGCTGGAGCCCTGATGTTTGAATCATCTTCTGCCTCGCAGTTTGGCATGGAAGTCTCCTGAACAGAGCTTCTCCTTTTGGTGTCACACGTAACCACACTGCAACCGAGACAAAACCAGTAAACACAACACATTACGACATCTCACTGATCATAGAAGAAACATTCTCCAACACCAGAGTTGAAATGGTGAATGCACATCACCCTTTGTCACACTGAATGAGAACACAACACCACCAATCGTCACCTGAACATGACCGTTTCTGTTGAGAGGAACATTACACTGAGAAAGACTCTTAACCATGTCTTGAACAACACGTGATTCCTGCAAACGACCATAGCAGACTCATACCACTGGGTCTGCCAAACTAGTAGCCTAACACGAACCTTTCCTTAAACGAATCAAACCAAAGACCAGAGGTCATTTAGAACAATAGACCACACCAACAACTTAGGGTTGCTTCCACCTTTTTTCCACTGGAGTCTCCTTTATTGCTTCCAAACCACCGTTGACTATCAAAGGGACCTCACACTACAAGACGTCACCAAACATAACCCTTGAAGCCGATGTAAATACTACAAAGCCCTTCAAGACACTGGTTAACACTGAAAATTCTGAACCACCTTCACCCTTCCCCACTAGATTTCCTTTCGTCATTTCTAGGGGAAATCTTCAAACATGATGACATCAAACTTCATACCCAACAGGTCGAGACACTCAAAGAGACCGAAACTCCCTTTAGTTCCCCTCGCATATGTCATCCCACTGCGAGAGGACCAACTTAACTGAAAGAAAAAAGAGATTGACATAGCACCGCCACCAAAAAGGGAGAGTCCTTACTTTAATCAACTAGAGGGTTGGCCAACGGAGAATTACCGGTGGAGGCATGTCATTTGCACATTAACTCTTTATTGGGGGCGTACACTAGCCAAGAAGGACAACCATGGACACAATCAAATAGGTCTGATGGTCAATACATACCACAAGCAGACAGAAAACGTGAAGGGGGGAACCACTGTAAGGGCTCCCCGATGTACTTTTCAAAATAATTAACTAGCTACATGCTTGCGTACCAACTTACAAATAAGAATTCAAAATCAGGGAATAAGTCATTCAGAAAGGATCCTTGGCTCAAAACGCCTCACAACCGACATTTCCAAAACACAAGGACACACCACGCAAACACCGGTTACTTAAAAATACCAAATTTTTCATTTAACAAAACTTTTTGAAAATAAGAAAAGTTGGTGGGTTTCACAAACACCAATGGTGTCCCATGGGCCAAACACATGCATGCTCTTGTGTCGCACCGGCACCCACCTCATATACATCCAGGTACTCAACCACTCATGCCATTAACCATTTCTTTTTCCCATATACACTCATGCATGTGGATTCTCACAAGAACACCAAGGGTCAAAAACAAACCATTCCATTATTCAGAACCAAAACATCCAACACACTCTTTTAAAACCTAATACCTCATTTTTATTTTTAAAGTGCTTTATTTCAAAACATTTTTCAAAACATTTTCCAAGACCAAAACATTTTTTTTACTTAAAAATCAAATTTCCACGGATCCAAAACAAAGAGACAAGAAACAATGCAAGAGGAAACTAGTGTCAGCGAGTGATTGGAGCATATGGTTGGCGGCCATACGCCAAGCACGCCATTGGCCATGGAGAGTGTTTTAGGACAGTTTCCCTGGCACCAGAAGGCTTTCCAGACCTTGCGAGCTCACTAAGACCACTGACCTTACTCCCTTTTTATTTCCCTTAGACACGATTAACCACGAGGACCAAAAACTATAACAACCCCCATCATACTTTGGTAACTTGAGTCCCGCCACGAGTTGTGCTAGCCAGACACCTTACTCGTAGCCAGGACATCGAGTCCAAAAAAATTTAACTCAAGTCTACCATGACTCTATCCCAAAAGAAAATGACCCAAGAGAGTAAACCTTTCCCTCTGATACCATTTTTTCACAAACCCGGCCGAGTCGCCATCCGACCCGGCGCCCGACCCGGTCCGCAGCAAGGCCCGAAGGGCATTCCCGATCCCCATAGGCTGGCACAAGTGCCCGAGTATCAAGATTGACAAGTGGGAATGATTTTAACTGAACTAAAAGACAGAAAAACAACCAACAAGATAAATCAACTGAAACTGGAAACAGGGTACCAAACACACTTCTAAACTATAAATAGGTTTAGGTATACAATTTAGATAAAATCCCAAAATAAGAAACAAAAAGAATAGAGAACTAAACTCCAAAACTAACCTCATGCGACATGAGAAGTTGCATCCACAAGCAAACAAAACCAACCTGCTAACGAAGACCAACAGCAACCAGAACCACCATCGCTGAGCACGAAGTCACAACCTGGAGTGCAAAAGAAACAGAATCTACCTACACCCAAGGGTGTATGTAGGGTGTGAGCTAAAAGCCCAGTAGGATGCCACCGAGAAAAGGTTCCATGGATAATTATTAAAAGAAAAATACATTTTCAATTTAACAGAATAAAAATAAATAAGTGTTAATTTTTTTTAATGAAAACGGTTTTAAGGGGGAATTCCTCTAAAAGGAAAACAACTTAAATCAACTTACACACACGCACGCACACCTGCACATGCACGCACACACCCAGACGCACGCACACACGTACACATGCACACACACTTTTCTTGGTAACCCCAACGCCACACCATGTGCCGACGGTGAGCAGAAAGCAGAGGAAGAGCACAATACATGGGAGACCCTAAAGATACTAGCGAGAAGTGGGACCCTAGAACCTCACGTCTCGGTGAACCATATCACACATTACCATGCACGAGCCACTGGTAGGGAATCACCTCCTACCATAGTGGTATCCAATCATCATCGAGTGTTTATTTAGTGTTGTAAGTGTCAATCCCGCTAAGTGAAATTGGGATAAGGCCACTCCCGTATCACTAGCACGCTAGTCTAGTCCGCCCACCTAGTAGCCAGGCTTCCCGTTTGTGCTCAAATAATTCAATGTTCATGCCAAGTTTCATAATCATACACTCAAACCAATAAATACATCACGCACACCAAAAACCACCATTCGCACACAGAGAAGCCATTTGAAATAATACGCACACTAAAATGTTCCAAAACTAAATCTGCATTTCTTACCTGACCAATTAAAACAACTGCATGGTCAATGAAAACACTTTCATTATCAAACATGCCACAAACAAAATTTATTAAACAAACTCCGCACGTGTTGCCTGACTTTAAGCACCAAAATATTCACACAATTTAATCAAAAACAATTTTCACCCTTAATACTCATTTAATAAAACAACCCAATTTCTTTCATAAATAAAATTTTGAGAGAAAAACAACGCTTTACACACTAGAACGACCCAAACCCGCCCTTACATAACCACACATACACAACAACACATCAGGAACACAATCTGCATCACACACACAATTAAAGAAAACACACGCACATTTTAAAATACCATTTCTATAATTAAACGAACTACTAAAAAAATGTGCCAAACAATTTCAATATATGTCACACGACACTAAATGCCAAAAACTCTTTCAAATGTCATTTATGACTAAACGCAGATAGATGCAAAAATAAAATGAAAATTGCACCCTTTTTCACGCCCTAACAAATTAACTACACAACTTAAGGGAAAAAAACTAATAGCCAGTTCAACATTGGTTTCACAACAACATACTTATTTTATGCACACACTACTAAATAAATCAAAACACGCTAAACCTTATGAAAAATAAAGTTCACATCAAACTAAATGATTAATAAACATGCTAAGTTAAGTAAATCAACGAATGAATTCATCAATTAATATTCATGTGCGGAACCACCTACCTCAATTGGAGAAACCCCCAAAATTTGTGTGCAACCGCAAAGGTGTGCCATTCGCACCTTAAGGAACCTAGAGCGAACCCAATATCATGAATTTAAACCAAAACAACTCAAGTTAAAACCCCAAAACCAAATCATATATCCGCTGAAAAAACAATATGAAAATAAAATGAAAAAAAATTGTACGGATGGAAGGCATAACCGAGGGGGGTGGCCCAACTGTTGGGGAGACGACTGGGGGGAAGCCGGAAGCATGAGAGGGTTTTTGGCGGGGGTCCGGGCTGGATGCAATAGTGGAAGGGGGAGGTTGGGAGGGAGGGTGGTCTCCGGACAGAGGCGCAGCCGGGAGGAAGTCGCTGGCGGGTGGGGGGGGGGGGGTCCGTGGTGCGAGACGAGAGGGGGAGGCCGCCAGACAGAAGGTGAGGCAGGCGGCGCGCGGCTGGAGAGGCCAGGGGAAGCAGCGCTGGGGACCGTGCGAGTGTGTGGCGTGGGTAGCAGGAGGCCGAGGTGGCTGGACGTGGGAGCCGGAGGAGGAGTAGGGGGCGTCGGGGTTCGCCGAAAGGAGGAGGCCGCATGGAGAGGAGGGCGTAGCGCATAAGGTTTCAAGGGGGGGAGGTGTGACGGAAAATGGGGAGAGAATGGGGTGAGACGGCCTGGGTATGAGGGTACCAAAAACAAAGGAAAAAAAATAAACCGTAAACAAAGGGAAAAAGAAAAAAAGATAAAATAAAATAACAACAGAACAAAACTAATAATAATATTAAAATTAGTAGTAATAATAATAACAAGCTTAAAAAATATGTTCTTAATAATTATAATGATATTAATAATATTAGTAATTAGATTAATATCCTAATTCAAGTAATAATAATAGTTATAACAATAATTAAAATGGTAATGATAGTGTTAATTTCTTAAGAAAATTTATATTCCCAACGCCGTCAATAATAACAATAATAATATTCTCAAATAATATTGTTTTTTTAACATCATTAAAATAATTTTTCAAACTTTACAACACTTTTTTTAATTTTATCTACATTTTATTATTCATTACATTGTCTTTAACTGCCTTAAAGACCGGGCAGGGCATGCGGTGAGCTGGGCGAGGTCACGCGGCGACCCAGGCGAGGTCGCGCGGCTTCGACCACATCGCGTTGGATGCAACCAAGGGAAAAACATCCATTTTTGAATATATACTCAAGAAAATTTTAATTCAGACCTTAACCCAAACCACCTAATTCCCAATAAAAATAACAAAATAAATGATATAAAAATGACGGGTGTGACAATCTTCATCCAAAAACACTTTAGTCTGACACCGCTTTCCATACAATGCCTCAAAAGGTGTCATCTTTATACTGGAATGAAAACTATTATTATAATAAAACTCAACTAAATAATGATGATGATCCCAACATTCCTGGTAGTCCATCGAACAAGTTCAAAGCATATCCTCTAAAGTTTGAATCATTCGTTCTGACTGTCCATCTGATTGAGGATGAAAAGTTGTACTGAAATTTAATTTTGCACCCATTGACTTCTGAAGTACCTTCCAAAAGTTAGATATAAACCTAGGATCCCATTCAGATACAATGTAAAGAATAAGTCCATGTAACCTAACTATCTATTTGTGGTATAGTTGAGAAAGCTGATCCAAAGACATTGTATCTCAAATATAAAGAAAATGTAAAGATTTTGTCATCCGATCAACAATAACCCAAATTTCATTGTTACCTCTAGATTTATTAAGTAGTCTCACCAAAATGTCCATGGATACATTCTCCCACTTCCACTCTTTCACTTACAAAGGATGAATCATCCCCTTCGGTAACTACCACATTTCTTTAACCTGTTGACATGTCCAAAATTTCAGGGTAAAATCAACAATATATCTTTTCAATCCATCCCTCCAATAATACTCTCAATGGTCTCTGTACATCTTAGTACTACTAGGATGAACTGAAAATGGAGAACTATGAGCTTCACACAACAATTTTTTCTTCAACTGGGAATCACAAGGCACACACGACCTTTTACCAAATCTTACAACGCAATCTTTACCAAGGTTAAATTCTGGAAACATACCCATTTTAAAAAGTTCTATCTTTTTCTATAGATCATGGTCTTCCTTCTGCACTTTCATAATTATGTGTGATAATGATGACTACACTAAAACATAAGAAAAAAGAATGTTATTTCCTACACCAATAACCTCTAAGCCAAAATTCATCAAATCATTAATCAAGGGATCATGTTCCAAACATAACATGGTTAAAGATGCATGATGTTTTCAACTCAAGGCATCTGCCACTTTGTTTGAATTTCCAGGATTGTAGTTAAACATTCAATCATAATCCTTTATCAGTTCAAGTTATCTTCTCTACCTCATGTTTAATTCCTTTTGATTGAATATATAATTCAGAATTTTATGGTCTGTATATATTTTTCATTTGGATCCGTATAAATGATTCCTCCAAATTTTAAAAGAAAAAACCATAGCTTCCAATTCCAAATCATGTGTGGGATAATTTAACTCATGATGTTTTAGTTATTTTGAAGCATAATCAATTACCTGATCATTCTCCATCAAAAGACAACCAAGTCCATTCAAAGAAGCATCATTATAGATTACAAACTCTCCATTTTGGGAAGGCAAGGAAAAAATTGGAGCATTCACCAACATCTTATTTAGTTATTAAAAAGAAACATCACATTCTTCTGTCTAAATAAATTTAACCCCTTTTCATCTTAACTTAGTTATCAATCTAGATAACTGTGAAAATTTCTTAACAAACCGTCAGTAATAACCTTCTAACCCAAGAAAACTATGAATCACTATAACATTTGTAGGTCTTGGACATTCATCAAACACTTTTTTTGTAGGATCAACTGTTATTCCATCATTATATACAATGTTCTCAAGAAAATAAATCTATTGCAATCAAAAATCACACTTTCTAAATTTTCCATACAGTTTCTTTTCTTTTAGGGTTTTTAAAACAACCCTTAGATGTTTTTCATGATCCTATTTATTTTTATAAAATAACAGGATGTCATTAATAAAAACAACCACAAACATATCCAAGAACTCATGAAATATTCTATTCATAAGATTCATGAATACAGCAGGTGAATTATTTAATAAAAATTTCATAACAACCAATTCATAATTCCTATATCAAGTATAAAAGGATATTTTCGGGATTTTATCCCCCTTCACCTTCAGTTGATGGTATCTAGATCTCATGTCAATCATGGAAAAGTACTGAGCTCCCAAGAGTTGATCAAACAAGTCATTTATATAAGTAAAATGATACATGTTTTTTATAGTGATGTTATTAAATGCTCTATAATCAATGAAAAGTCTCATAGAACCATATTTCCTTTTAACGAATAAAATAGGAGCACCCCATGGTGAAGTGCTAGGATAAAAAACTCCTTTACCAAGAAAATCCAGCAATTTAATTTTTAATTTAAGAAGTTCAATTTGAGCCTTATGATATGGGGGTTTTGAAATTGTCTTGGCATCAGGAACTAAGTTAATTGTGAATTCGAATTCTCAGATAGGTATAACACCAGGTAACTCATCAGTAAAAACATCAAGGTATTTATTTACCATAGGCACATCATCAATCTGAACAGTTCCTTTGTTTTCAACAATATGAGAAAGATAAATTTCATTTCCATATTTCAATAGTTTCTTAGCTTCATGATGTGTTATCAATTGTATGGGTTTGTTCTTATATAAAAACTTAAACTCTTTCAGAAAAACTAATTCTTTATCTCTACATTAAATCTTACCATGATAAATATAAATCCAATCCATTCACAGAATAACATCAAACTTAAATAAGGGTAAAACAACAAGGTTTGAAGGTAAAGTCTTTCCATATACCACAATAAAAATATTCTTATAATTCTTATTTGCTATAATATTTCCCCATAGTGTTTTAAAAACAAGTTCTGGTCTCATTGGTTGAGGTGATATTTCCAATTTACTAGAAACTTTCTCAGAGATGAAGGAATGTGTAGACCCCGTATCAAACAAAACTTTAGAAAAATCTGATTAAACAAACAAAGTACCTGATAAAACATCATTGGATGGACCGACATCTACTGACTTAGTTGCAAAGGATCTCACTACACCTTTTTGTTTATAGTCTGGCTTCTTTGCATCATTTGGATCTCTCTTTGGGAAGTAATTTTCATAGTGACCCATTTCACCACATTTAAAACAATTTAAAATTTTCTTACCAAGATTAGACTTAGGATCATTTTTATTACAATATCGGGACATATTTACAAACTTAACACATTTAAAACACTTCCAAGTTTTTGGTAAGATATTCCCCAGGGTTTTTCTTACCACACTTTACACAAACTGAAAACTATATTTTCTTACCATCAGATTTATTTTGTTGATTCTTACCCATCACTTTCCATATGTTCCTCTTATTCTCCTTATTTACAAAATGATTGTGATCATAAAAAAACTCCATCTCTACCCTATCATAACATTGGAAAAGTTTCTCATAACTTTTGAATTCACGGGAGGCTGACACCCTTCGATACCTTGGCTTCAGTCCTAAGTAAAAGTGGTTAATTTTTCTATCAAGATCCAAAATAAGTTTTGGAGCATACCTCGCTAGTCGGGTGAAGTTATCTTCATACATGACCATTGAATCTTCCTCCTTATGTTTCAATTCAGGGAATTTCTTCTCCATCCTAATTCACACCATCTTAAAAAAATATTTTTCAAGGAAAAGACTTTTAAATTCATCCCATTCTAAGGCATAGAAATCTTTTCTATCCCCGATATTCCATAAAATTGACCACCACTGATTAGATTCACCTTCAAAATGATAAATGGAGAGACTTGAATTTTGATTTTCTTAACATCCCATAACATAAAATATATTTTCAAGGGCTTTAATCCATCTTTCAGCCATTATCGGGTCAGAAGATCCATTGAAAGAAGGAAGGTATTGTCAAATAAAATGTTCCAATATTGTCATGTTCCACTATGGTATATCTAGTTGTTCCCTTTCATGGATGCCACCACCATTTATTTTTTGCGTTATCTGATCCATTACTATCAAAAACTTCTTGGTTCCAATCCTTACCATTTCGAGCTGCAGATTCGAAAGGATGTCATTTTTTCAGGGCCTCTCCTCTTTAGATTACATGTTCCTTCTGCAGACAACCATTCTGAACAAACATATCTTAGTTGAATCAACATGTTAATATTTAAATTCTATATCATTTCAAATTTAACCTAGAGTAAAAAAACACTTATGGTAATATATTATAATCTTCCTACCCCTAAAGTTATCTAAACCAACCTCTGATACCAACTATAAGGACTCAGCCTTATTACATTACTTAATCATGAATTTAGTCAAAAAAAATTGCTTTCACATTGAGGATATTTTCAAGTTTAGAGATTTAGGTAAAAGGCACATAACAAATTCATAATAGTACATATTATTATAGATTGGATACCATAAAACAATAGTATTCATTTCTTGGAAAATATAAAACTTTCAAATAAAACATGATATCTTTGACAAATATTCAAACATCTAACATGGATTCCTCTTTTTTATTACACATACTTATAACCTTTGAAAATTATTTAAAAACTTGAGATGAGCACAAAAAAGATAAGTAAGGGATTTTAAAAGACGGAAGGATCACATGAGTCCATAAATAATTGTAATGTATGCAGTCATTTTCAAAAGATACACTTGTCACACACACATACTTACTTTGTGAAACATGAAATTTCTAAAAGAATACCACAATACATAAGAACATAAATAGAACCATAAAAGTTTATTGGGGAATTACGTACATGATATTGTAACCCTCTCGGCTACCTTATAATCTGTAACCCTCGCGACTACCATACAATTTGTGTAACCATTGTAGTTACACTTGAAGTAACCATACGACCGACCTCAAACTTACACATAACCAATGAATTGGAGGGAAATATAGGTCCCAAACTTCCACATAAACAATTACCAATATCCAAAACATAATCATACAACATTAATAATATCATAAAAACATTTCTTTTGAATTTTTAAAAACATAATTTTGAAATAATATTTTAAAATAAAAGATTGTTATAAATATCATATAATTAAAGTGAGAATTAATATAGTGGATGGAATATGTATATAATCTGTAAATAAACATAATTAAACATAATATAATCATAATTAATCACTCAAACAATTTAAATGCCACATAAATAATGAAGTAGAATGTTAACTCAAAGAAGGGAAATTAGGTTACGAATTCCCTTACCTCGGGTTTTTCTTACATACAACTCATTTAAAACTATTGTATAATGGTTAAAAAAGTGTTATTAATATCTTAATGAAACATATTAATCATTATAAAATATTATATGATCATTTCATTACATCATTTCACCCTTTAATTGTTAGTATTTTGTTTCTTGCACTGTTTTGGGTGAGTTCTTTACATGGTTTCCAGGATTGGTTCAGGATGGTTGTTCTTATCAATTGGAAGTGAAACACCAGAATTCGAATTGATTAGTATTTAAATATTTCTAGAACCTAAAATTATACCATTTTTCATTTTTATTTATTTCCTGAGGATGGTTCATGAGTTAAAATATTATTGATATTTGTTTAGGTCATTTTGGCGATTCTTCGATCGTAAAGAACTCATTTTGTTTTATAAATTAATAACATGAGTGAAAAATGATTCCATAAAATTATATAATATATAATACATAAATTATAATATGTTTCAACCATAAAAATGGTTTCATTACCATAATTTAAATAATCAATGAAAATTGAAATAACATTTTCCATGATGTCGGTAATTCAACACATTACGAACAGTGTTTTTATTCCTTGAATGACTGGAAGTGGAGAATAAGATCGATGATAAATTTTGCATTAACATGATAAAATCAATAATATAAATAATTCTGGAGCTTTCATGCCCCATGGATAAAAGGATGTTAGGAAAGAAGAATAAAATAAAGGAACTTAAAATAAAAGAAAATTTGAGAAATCTCTCATGAAAATTTGGCAGCCAAATGGCGTCACATGAAATTTCATAAAATATTTTTATGAGAGGAAGGGGGTATCTCATCACTCTTAAAAAATATGGGCAGTAAGGGGGATATGTAAATATATATCCTGACATAATCCATATAAAATTAAAAAGAATAACATAAAATGAATGAAAGGAAAGAAAATAAAAGAGGATGTTTACCTATGGATCTCTTCTCCTTGAGATCCTTCTTAAAGCCTTTGGTTTTGGCCTTTTAGTGCAACCAAAATCTCTAGGAAGTGAGTAAGATCATTGGGAGGAGTATTGGATAGAACTTAGGTAAGGCTCATGGATTGAGAGGTGTGGGAGGAAGAGGGAAATGAGGGTGGTAGTTATTGTGGAGGGGAGGAGGTATTTTCCATTATTTTAATCATTATTATAATATTTTTACTTAAGACTATGAATAATCATAATTAATGTGACCCCAAATAGTAATAATGGAATATGAGTTTGAACCAAGTGGTCTTACATCATCCTTGCATCACCTATGATGCAATAAATCAAGTATTTATCAATTTTTGTAGTTTATTGTATTTTACTATTCATCAAAAATTCTAGAATTTCAGAAAATTCCCATAAATTTACCCTTAAAATTTCCTGATATTTATAATTCCCAAATGAACTCCATTTTTTGAAAATAATTTTCTAAATATTATTAATTTAAATTTTAAATAAAATCACACTTAATTCAAAAATTAACAATTTAAATTCTAAAACAACTATTATATCACATTGAAATATTAACCATGATGTCATTATCTTAATTTCTTAGGAAAATAAAATATTAATATAATTTACTATTAATTAGGGTCATATTAATATTCATAAGGGTATGTTACTATTCACCAAAAAAACAAGTTGGTTCCATTAGGCTCTAAATAACTGTCTAAACACAATTGTAGATAACCATTTTTCAAAATTGAAAACATATAAGTGGAAAAATTATTTTTAAAGGCTAGTTATAAATATCTACTTAAAACAAAGTTTCATGTATTTCCATTTATTTTTATAAAACCTTGGGGTGTCACACTTTATGTGTTTTATTGGATTTTGGCACACCTATATGTTCTTAGATTGCACATAAGGATGGGAAAAAAATGAAGATAGATCTTGAGAATGATGTTTTCCTTGATGCATGTTTTTTCAAAAGCTTCTCCTCCCTTCCCAATTTCTTTTTCTGATATAGTTCCTTGATTTCCAAATAATGACTTGGTGTTTCAAGTGAATTTAAATGTGGTTTTAGATGTGTCTCTAAAATCTTGTACCATTTGGAATTTTGAGATATGGTTTGGTAAATAAATGGTGTAAAGACCCAATTTGTACTTTATGATATCTCTATATTGATATAAAGTCCCATTTGGAATTTTTCATATGTACTTGGTTTTTCATATTTAATTTGGAATTAGTTTAAAAATGGGTTGGTAAATGTATTTGTATTGGAAATGTTAAAGGCCCGGTTTGTACTTTTTTTCCTTGGGAATGTTGGTTTTGATGTGATGTGATGTAAAGACCCAGTTGGTATATTTTAATGTTTTGAAAAATAATTTTGGAAATATTAATTTATGTAAAGGCCCAGTTGTCACTTGTGAATGGCTTGTTGTGAGATAGGAACATCTATGGTGGATTACCCAAGGATAGGGGAATCACATAGGTTGTGTTGATGTTTGGGTTAGGAATGAATGATGGTAGTGGGTTTTAGTTAAACTAAATGTGTGATTACCTTCCCATTCATTGAGTACTATTATCTTGGAATTATTAGGCGTCATCCTGATGGTAGAGTGATAATTACTTGTCAACCCTGACTAGATGGGTTGTACCCCCAAGATTTGTTGAGATACCATGTGGTACATGACACTGGATTGGATAGTTTAGAGTATCTAGTTGGTTATTGTTTGTGGAGTTGCACTATACACCAGTAGGTGAGTCCGAACTAATTATGTCTGAGGATTTCTTCTAGATATGTTTAGTAAATGACCATGACTGACTATCTGTTTATCCTGTTTACTTCTGCTATATATTGGATATTATCCTTACAAGTCTATTATTGTTTGTTTTTTTCATTTAACTTGAGAATAGCCCCTTTTTATTCATCTATAATGGAAGTTTATTTGGGTTTTGGTTTTGAAATTGGATTTGGAGTGTGAAACCATTTTTGAAAGAGAATGTTAATTGTTTGGTTTTAAATAATGTATTTTTTTAAATACGTGTTTGGTTTTTTAAATGATTAAAATCCTATTTTATGTATGTATTTTAAAGTAGTGTTTATGGAGTATTTATAAAAATAAAATTTATGGAATCTGTGGTGATTACCTACTGAGTTGTTTAAGATCACACCCTACTTGTTATACTCAGTGTCAATAGACCTGAGCTATTTTTCATGTTAAGGTTTCTGGTTTGGTTGTGCCTTTAGATCATGTCGGTCTTGTGGTAGGTGGTGACCAAGAGGTCACCTGGAGATCATGTTAGTGTGGTTCGGTCTCAATTTTGTATTCATTTTTCGTTTTGGTATTGAACTTTTGTATCATGATCTATTTGTATATATATTGATGTTCAGTGTTCAGTTATGTTGTCTTCACTTTTTGGGTTTTTTGATCCTATTTGGTTAGGGAAAAAACATTTCCATTTTGATTATTTTTATTCCTTGTACTAGTTTACAACCCATGGGGTCAGGAACACCCTTCAGACCATGTCTTGGATCGGGTTAGGTGTCGTTTTGGATTGAATCCCATCCTAGTTCAAAATATATAAGGAGGTTGGATCTCCTCTTTGGGATCTTAGGGGTTAGACGATGTAGGTGTAGAGAAATGGGGGTGAAAACCCATTAAATTTCAAGAATATAATTTTGGTAAAGCCAAAAAATTAACACATGTACACATCACATGGTTTGTCTACAAGGTTTTGAAAACTGTATTCCTACCATGAGCTAGAAACTACAATGGTTGGGAACCCCTTTGCATGGTTACTCCTAGGTGACACATGGTTGGACAAACCTTGATCCATACATTCATTCAGGAACTTTATAAATTGAAAATATAACCACATTCTTACTACATGGTTTACTTAACCGTGTTAAGTCTGTGCGCCACACCCCTGTCACACCAAATAACTTGTACAACTTATCCTATGGTTCTCATAGTTTAGATAAAACCATTAACATGACATGCTGAAAAACACTATATAGTTAAAAATTATCTGAAAATATCCCATAAGAAGGTAAGATGCATGGTTTACCTCTAACCATGAACATTAACCATGCACAAAAAAAACTAGAAAATTTCCCTCATTCAAGATTAATAAAATGGAAACTAAATCTGAACCACACTTTCTTAAGATAACACAAAATAAACACCACCATCACATGGGGATCTCATTGGTTCATTGTCTCAATATTTATTGGTTGAGAAATGTTTGATGTTATGCACCAATTTATGTTTATAAGGTATATATACTATCTCATTGACATGTTCTATCATGAATATCTTTATGTTCATGAACATTTATGTTTCATTTGATTTTATTATCTCATAGTTCTTATGATTCAAGAGTTACCAAAGTGGCATGGGATTTATGTTTCAGTCTTATTTTAATTAGGAAATCTTATTATTTAATTTCCATTAAGGGATTCATATGATCCTTATCTAATAAAAACATTTTATTTTATTATCCTATTTTTATTCATGTATTTTTAAATATAATTGTACCATGTTCTGTCTTTGGCACTTAAAATGATCAGGCAAATATTTTTAATAAAAATAGACTTTATTTACTATTTTATTAAGAATCCATTTCTTCCATGTCCATATTTTCAATAAAAAAATTCAATAATTTTTTGAATATTCTTCAATTATTGTTTATATTAAATTTTACCCAATGCTTAATTTTTAGAAAAATATATAAAAAGATTCTTCTTTTTGTTTTCTATTCAAGGTTTATCTTACCAAAGTTGTGAACAAAATCATTGTTTTATTGATTATGGAATGATACTAATTTCCAACCATTATGACCACTCAATGATTTGAAGTTAAATTTACATGTTTATGCAAGTATTTTTCAAAGAAATTTTTTCCTTAATATTTTGGAAATATTTATATTTAAAATAAGTTTTTTCAAAATGAAATGGGTATTTTCCACAAGAAATACTCTAATGATATTATAATAGAATTTTTCATCTATGATAACATCATTTGATATTACTTATAAATTACTGGGGATATGAATAAATGGTAACATACTAATTCTTTTTATGGATGGTCAATGATTATGATTTGATTATGAAACCAATTTATTTTCCACAGTTTATGATATGATGAAATGGTGAAAAAATTATGAAAATTAATTTATTTTAATGGGTTATAATTCGATTATTTGATGATATGATAAATGTTTTATTATCTCGTGGCACACATTTTTATGATTTTAATTATGTGAAAATGGTCCTCAAACTATATATCCCTAAAATTCATTAGGTAATGATAGATATCTCATGTGATAAAAATAACTATAATGGTCAGTGAACCCAATTAAATAAGAGACTCTTCCCACTCTAGTAGTCTTGGGAGTGGACCTTGACTATAGAAATAATGGAACGAGCAGTGAACCCAATCCACTATGATAGCCTCGACTATGATCCTCGACTAAGGAAATTCTTTTATATGCTTATGTGTATGCCAAAAACTTATATCTTATGATTATGATATGTTCTTGTGGATCATGATTGATTATTGAGGAATCTACACTCTTATGTTTTAGGTATCAAAACCATTATTCAATGATTCATGATTGAAGATCTTGGACTGATTAGGTATTATTTCTCTAAGATATGATTATGTTCCCATACCCTTATTTTTATCTTATAATTTCATATGATCATGAATTTATATATCCATTTTTACTCTTACATAGCATATAATATCACTATTTTATATCTCTCCCTCACCCCATTTTATTAAGAAAGGTTTTAAGTATGATATCTCTTAGAAGGGTGCTAGTTATTAATAACTTAGTGCTAGATGATGTAGTTATTTTATGTAAATGTTATTTATGTATCCATGTTTCTAAAAAAATTAAACATTTATGGTCCTAATATGTGTATTATTGTGAAATGTATTGACTATTTATCTAAAATGATGATTTTTTTTTGTAAGAACATTTTGGGTCGTTATAGTGCAGGTTGTGGCAGGATAGGGCCACAAGGTTTTTAGGAGATTATTTGGCCAAAATTTATTGTATTTGTACACCATTTTATAGATTATATTTATAGAGTCTTCTTGGAAGACTCTATAAACACATTTCTATATATGTGACAGTGAGACGAAATGTTAAACTCAATTCTATACACCTAGTAAAAAAAATTCAATTCAAAATTAAATAATTTGGTTCCATTATCCATCAATATTGTGTGAGGGACACCAAATATAGTGATGATATTAGACTTTAAAAAGTTATGTATGTTATTTAATTATGATTCCTTTGGAGTTATAGACTCGTCCAATTTGGAGAATAAGTTGTTGACCATATAAATATATTTGATCTTCTTGGTTTTAGTTGGGGGATATGGCCATATGATATTTATTCCATATATAGAAAATAGATAAGAGTATCTGGTAGTGTGCAATAGCTATGAGGGGTGATAGATAAAGGTTTCATGTATTTGACATTCATGGAACTTCTTGTTGAATTTTATACAATATTGTACCATTTTTGGCTATAAATAACAATTCCACTTGATTTGTTGTGAGATTCTAGTTCTAAGATGATGTGTGTCACAAGATCCTATATGTGCTTCATATATTATGATAAGGGCATCTCCTTATATGATACATTTGAGGATAGCTCCATTGATTCTCATTTAAAGAGGGATTTATATTCCATCAACACATCAATAAGGGTAATGTATTCTTCTAGACATCATATTTATTTCTTTTTGGATTGGTATGGTGGAAGGGTCCCATTTTAATGCTATTACATTATGGGGTTTATACATCCAATAATGATCACTGGATGATAGTTCCCTATAAAAGTGATTATTTGATTTATATCCTCAATTTTTTAGGTGATAACCAGGAAGATTACCCTTCAGTGTAAGATACAGATGACTGTCTCGTCCAGATTAGGATTGGATAGGCCTATGGTAGAATTGGACAACACATCAACACGTGTGTTTTGTGAATGAGGTAAATGGTTTAGTGTTGATTCAAAAGGTGATTTCACCATAAGAATACTCACATAGTCAATGAGAAGGGTAAATTCTTCTTTTTTGATGGAATATTCACCATTGATCTGTTAAATTACAAGTTCTAAATCAACATTGACATTCTGATTGACTATTTTAGAATACATGGTTAGTTCCAAGACTCTATTGAGGTCTTGGTATTCAGAATATTTTTTCCGTGCATCATTCAGGTAGTAGGAAAGAATAGGGAAGAATTTCCATGTTGATGGAAATAAAGATAACCTATATACCAACTCGGATGAACATCAATCATTCAATTTTTTCTCATTCGGACTTCAATATGCTCCATAAAAATATGTCTCTTATTCTTGGGTAATATCATGGTTATAGAAAAAATGTTCATCTAGAATATCAGTATTTACTAGATTGCTTTCCAGGGTAGGTTGTGCTCTATGAAAATTGGCAAGAACCAACCTCTTGATTACTTTCTGTAACATAAACTGCATTTCATATAGTTACAATATGACTATTCATAAAGAAAAATGCATGGTCATCATAGAGTGGAAAATAATATACATGAGCAGGTTGATATAAGATATTAGGTGGACTATATGGTACTAAAAGTAGTTCCTTATCTTTTTTACCATGAAAAAAATTTCAAGGTAGTTTTTTGGATATCTGAATATCAGGTATCAGTATCTAAAATTGTTCTTTTATGATAATATAGATTGTTTTTAATCATTTAATCATTTTTCTAAAAAATAAGCAATCCAATTTATTGTTACATATTTTCTATATATAAGATGATTGGATTATATAATATCAATGACATTAAGACTAGTGGAATTGATAGATATTTATTAAGGTTATTGAAGGATTCTTGTAAGTCCTTATCCCACCGATAGGTGACAACCTTATTAATTAGATTCATAAAGGGAAGGAATTTATCATCCAATTTTCTTATGAAAAACCTAATTTAAGTGAATCATCCTTGAATATCTCTCATATATTAGATCTTTTTAGGATGAAACATTTTGAAGATTGAACTATTCTTCCCTGGATTAACCTCAATGACATGGTGGCATATGATGAAGAAAAGTAATTTGCCTAATGTTACTCTGATGGTACACTTTAGAAGGTTCATATTAAATATATGATGTTGTAACTTACTAAAATCTATTTGAAGGATATAAATATTGTCATATATTTAATAGTATTTAACCACTAGATATTCAAAATAACATTATGTCATTCTTCCATGGAAGGGTTTTGAGATGGGATGTACAACACATTACAGGGTGATGTAGTATTCTTCAAACCAGATGGCATGACTTGGTAGAATAATTTACCTTTAGGTTCTATTAAAAAGGTGGTTTACTCATATTTTGGGGCCATCATGATCTGATTATACCCTGAAAACCCATATATAAAATAATGGTCTTGGAAGTTTGTAGTTGCATCAACAAAAAGTTCCATGATCAAAACTAGGAAATAATCCTTTGGAAAATGTTAATTAGGATCCCTAAAATCAATGTAGACTTTGATCTACCTGTTCTCATTCTTAAAATACATGATACTGGTGAGACATTTTAGGTATTAAACCTCTTGAATAAATATGGATTCAATAAACGTAACAACTTCATACTCTAAATTAGAATCATGAAAGGGATGCATTCTCTTGGTTATATGTTTAAAAACTCGATGGTCACCTGGAAGATAGGGATCCACATTGGGTTATAATATTAGAATATATATATATATATATATAATTATATTAAAACACATAATTATGTTTCCTTGGGAATGAAATATTCATATCATTATTTTTCAGGGGAATGGAAGCAATTATCATTGTGGGCCATGGGTCCTCTTCTATTCCCAGAATTAACTATGTGATCTCATCGATGGTTGTTGATACATATTCCTTGAATGTTGTAGGGATGTATTTGAGTTTAACTTCTTATCTTACATATCCATGTTAATGAATATGTTCTTAGGACTGCTAAATAATATGAGATAATCTTATTCCCTGGTGATGGATAAAGGCATATTTTTGGGCCCTAGGAATGCTAAGGCATAAGTGACATAACCAATATCATTTCAAAGATGATTTCATTACTCAATCACATTATTAGGGGAAGAAGAAGTATGAAAATCATGATTTATAGGATATGTAATAGATAAATTAATAAATTTCATTGATGTAACATGGAAATGTAATGATTTATATGGGGTATTGATGTTCCTATCATTTGATGGGCCCACTACCTTGATTTAATTTATGGGAAGTACATACTAATTAAAGTGTAAGCTCTAAGGGATTATGGGAGTGGCTTCCAAGATATTGGGATGAGGAACCTTTATGTTACCCTCATTCATATGTTGCTTTCATTCCCTCTTATAGAAACATTCCCCAATTTAATAGGATTTAAAATTTTCAAAAAGGGTTATATAGAGACCCAAGAATTTTACAAATATTATTACATTTTTTTAACATTAACATTCGTTAATAATAACCCAAAAATATTGAGACCTAGTGAATTTAGAAGAATAAGTTCATAATACATTGAAAGGAAAATAAAACATGATATTATTATTTTATTCTCCATAATGAGCTCATAAATCCATTTGGTCTTCTAAAAATTCATAGGATAAACTGGAGAATACATAAAAGAAATAGGTGGGATGAAAATCCAAATACGAGAATAAACCCGATAAGGAGATATAACATGTGAATTAAAGGTATTACATGAAATATTAAAAGAGAAGTCTCATGACTCATCACATGGGAGAATAACATAATGAACATGGTATCATAAGATCACGGAAACATTTGAAATGAGGATGAAAAACATTACGTAACATAAATACGAGTCAAGGATAACTTCCTAGACAATATCACATGGTTGGAAAGTCATATAATGTATTATGTTTACTCACTAATCTGATAAATCATGTCTCATGAGACAAAAGATTTACCCAGTGAATGGAGTGATATATGGTTGTACCCATCATAAAATGTTCATGATTATGTATTCTAAAAAATAGATTAATCATAAATAATAAACATAATAATAACCAATGGAAATAAAATGGGTTGTATAATCTTGCCTCTTATCATAGTGAAAGGAAATTTCATAATAAAAGAATTTGATAAATGAATATAAGAAATGTATTACACCATAAAATTACGGTATAATGATATAGGTATTTGTATAGGAGACATGTATACCAAATTTATAAGTAATTTTTAATATCGAAGGTTATTTTCATTGACAAAACTATCTTCAAAACATCACACGGAATATTTCTTGAGGAAAATACCATTTTCCATTTGAAACTACATCCTTTAAATCCAAAAATTCCCAAAATATTATATAAATAATTTTCATTGAAAATAATCAATGAAACATATAATTTTATATTAAAATAATTTTGTGTAAATTATGGTTGAATATATCATTCATGTTTTATAAGTTAAAAGAATACATTCCTTTAAACCCTTTTTAAAAAGTCTAAAAATAACCTTTTTTAGAAAATGATAGGAGGAATCCTTTATACAAATTTTGTAAAAAAATTCAAACATGGTTAAAAATTTATTTAATAAATCATTTAATAATTTTAAAAACATTATTTACAAATATTTTAAGAAAAATATAGACATTGAAGAATTATTCTAGATCTAAAAGGAACGAAGATTGTTATTACCTACAAACAACAGTTCTAAAGTTTCTTTATTCAATAAGGGAGAAAATAAAAAAACATTAAAAACACATTCATGAATAGAGTAAAATGAAATAAATGTGTTTCAAGAAATTAATTTTATTTTATTTCCCCCAAATGACCCTTTAACATAAACAATCTCTAAAAGAAATGAGATTGTAACATAATGCCTCTACCTCTTTGGTGGCTGTAGAATCAAATATTCATGGATGAATTAAAATTAATTGCTACATAAAATACCATAAATTATGAAGGATTCATGATATAATATTTAAAATGGGGCTTAATATGAAACTTATAAAAACATTAGGTGGATAACCTTAAAATATGCCTCAATTAAGTGAAATTGACATCAAATCCCTTACAATGATCATAACGTTAAAGTGAGACTTAATAAATTAAATGATTATGTGTATAAACTATAAAACCATAAAAATACATGTATAAATAAAAAATAATAAAATAATAAGTCATATCATATATAATCATCTCTTAACATAGATAATGATGTAGAAGTATAACACAATAAATTGGAAATTGAGTTAAGAAACTGCTTACCTCGAGTTCGAATCATCACATACATAATTTATCTCACTGAATAATAAAAAATGTTAATTATTTACATTGTTAATAACATTTTTATAGTTTATTATTTCATTTTTATTTATTACCATGTTATATTTATTTACATAATTAATTACGTTCACATTGGTTGTTTTGGACGATATTCTATTCATTTGTACGAAATGTTTTCTGTAGTTTGACTATGGAAAATTAATTCATTATTACATCATCTCCAGAATAATAATAATGAAATGATTATAATTTTTATACATAAATAAATCTTTTAAAACCAACCATGAAATAGGGTTATGAAAAATTAACTACATTACAATCACAGAGATGGTAGGTCATACATAATCCGGAGAACTATTTTGATTTTTCTACGATTATTATGGAATGAAGTAAATAATTATTTTTTCATTATAAAAATATAAAAAAATCATAAATATAATATTATTAATTTTAATATACTAATATTTATCATTCATGTGATGTGTGTATGAATAATGAATCACATCACTTCATGGAAGTGGTAATCTACATGAACGCATGAACGACATTATCATATTTCAATGAATGGAAAGGTAAGAAAATATATGAAATATTATGATTCCATAATTATAGATATTTAATTAATATATTATATATATACATTAAATCCAAAATTATAAACATCTATGATATGAAATTATGGATAAATAATTACATCAGTTCGTGAGGCGGTAGTCCGCCGGACACACGAACAATGGTTTTGTTTCCAATTTTATAGAAGATGAGATAGATTTAGGTAATTAAATTAACATAAAAACATATTATTATATAGTAGATAATGGTTTTTTTATATCATAATTTTTTAATAATATTTTATGGAGTTGTAATAACAAAGAAAACAAAAACATTTCATTAAGAATTATACCTCTTCTTTGGACAACCTAATATAGTTTACACACAATGTTTTTATAGGCTATTTTTATAATCAAACCAAGGCCTCTAGGAAGTGGTGACATACCATAGAAAGGTATTTTTCTGGTATTATCCTAACCAAAAGTATCTTAATGTGTGTAGAGGATAGGATTGGAGGTGTCATTTAATATGCACGGGAGGGGAGCCACTAGTAAATTTCATAAAATAATACAAAATGATAAAGTCATTCCCAAGAAATTGATTCCAGATGTTCATATATTAGTTTTTGGGATATTATAATTTTTAAATATTTATATAAAATAGGATTTATATAAGTTTAATTTGGAAATACACTCTTATATTCCGGTTTAATCACCAAAAACTCATTTTAACCATAGTCATGGTAATTAATTTTTTAAATTGAAAGGGTTATAATTTTACTTATAAGATAAAAATTTGATAATAAATGGAAGAGGGATTAAATTTTAGAATATTTATCATCATAATTTTACCTTTTCATTATTTTAAGGATTTAAAATAATTTAATAAAATATTGTTTTACTTAAAATATCATTAATGTTATTTTTGAAAAAATTCATATAATGTGACTTTAAATAGATGAAGATAATAATTAATTTTGAATATAATCCATTAAACCATCAATAATACATAATTATCGACTATAAATTATTTTGGGACAAAAAGTCATCCCAAATATATTACTTTTAATGTTTTTAAAATTATTTACCTTGAGTTTTACATTGTTTACACAAGAATTGTGTCAACATCATATATGCATTTGAGGAAACTATATAATCACTAAAAATTAAATAATAAATTAACATAATTAAATTAATTTAATTATAATCAAAAGAATCTGTAATATTCTTTCACCACTTATTGTTATCTCTATGAGAACATATAAGATAGGTTTAAAAGAAAGAGAGTGACATTTTATCTTTTTATTTGTATAAATTATTATATAGGCCACTTTCATAGAAAAGTGTCCCTTAAATAACTAAATATTCAGACTGAGGTGATAAGATTATAAATAAATTCATCTAATAATAATTAAGATGAAAAATCGTGGACTTATAACTTATTTTTAATATTGGTTAATCTAATTTATCCATTTACTGTGGTGACATATTTTTAATGTATTTACTAATAATTATGAGAAAAAGTTATATTTGACTTATTAATTAATAATTATAATTCATATTAAATATATGGAATCTATTTTATAAAATTCAATTCACATAATTGAAATACTTTAATTAAAAATTGAACCCTCAAAAATTGCGGAAAATGGGTTTCAAGAAATTTATTTTTCAATCATAAGAGGATCATATATTAATTTGATGAATAGTAAAAATCATTATAAGAAATTAAATTTATATATATATATATATAATTTAAATCATTGTTCATTAGATTTTATTTTAATTAATTAAAATTCATAAACATTATGCACTTAAAAACAATTTTTATAAAAATGAGTTTTAACCCTAAAAATAGACTTATAACAAAATAATGAAAATTGATGATTCAAATGAAATTAATTATATTAGTATAAATAAAATTCTTTATATTTTTCATTACTAGAAAATAAAAAATTCAATGATACTTTAAAATTACTTTATTTAATGGAAATAAATTATAGTATTTGAAATAATCAAAAAAATTCAATATTCACTAAAATAAATATTTTTTTTAAAAATCCCAAAATATCAACCTAGGTTAATTTTTATATTAAGATCCAAAAAATAATATTAATTTTATAAAAAAAATATATCTAAAAGTTCCTGAAATTAATTATTATATTTATGAAAAAAATAAAATAAAAACTATTTTTGAAGAAAATGTATCTTTTGATGAATAAAATGACTTTACTAAAAAATTGAGTGATTATTTACTAATAATTTATCAATGAATTTATATTGAGTAAGATATTAATATATATTTCATAAATTAGTTAATCATATTCATACCCACCAATTTAATAGTGTGGTTACAATAGTCTTATTTGTATAATATTATTTCATGGTTCATTTATGTTTGATGTTGCATGTTATATTCAATATCAAACATAGTTTTATTTATAAAATATCTGGGTTTTACATACTTCCCCCATTTAATAAATTGTACCGTCAAAATTCAAACTTTATCTTGGTAATAAATTTCTTTTCATATGAAAATAACTTTATTGAAATCCCATATCATAAAAAGGGTTAATAAAACATCCACTTGATAAGAGTGAATGGGAAGTACAAAGGTCATCTTGAATAAAGCATAACTATGTTTCCAATTATGAAAACATTAGTGGGAATTGAATATATATACATGAAAAAAATCTTAATGTATAAATAATTATAGAGAGATTTTGAGATCATTGTTCATAAGAATCTAAATTATCATGAGAATGTTAATGACCACAAAACCATAAACCCAAAAGGTGTGAAGAAGGCCAATGACTCATCATAAATGAAGGTAATACGACCACATTTTTATTTCTTGATCTTTTTCCTAGAGTTATATAATTACTAAGAATCTATACTAATAACATAAATCATATGTACTTACTTAACAAGGGGAATTTCATCCTTTAATCAATTTATACCTCAAAATCATATCTTGTTCTAAATGATGAGTATTTAATATTATTTTTTTCATATTTTTTGTACTAAAATAAACTTATAATGAGTCACATAATTCAAAAAAATGTAGAAACATATATTCCTCTAATCATTTAACATTATCTAAAACCAAAATTTCTAACACAACTTCAGATAATTCCCAAACTAAATAAACCTTTATATGATAAAATACAAAATTAATATCTAAATCCTCAATAATAACACCTACATTTCAACTTAGATTATTTGAAAAATAATTAATCATAAAACCATTCAAAATATTCTCGATGAAGGATAAAACCCAAAAATTTATGTGATTTGATCACATATTCATACAAGATAAAGTTGATGTTTTTATTCAAATAAAATAAATCACTCTTAAGGTAACATACCAAAATGTATATTCTTTAGTCACATGTGATAATAATTTCTATAAATAAACTAAATCACCATAAGACCATAGTAAAATCATACATGATTCCAAAAATTTACACAATCCTTAAATGATTCAATATTATTATAACCCAAACTCCATTAATAAAAATACTTTTACAATATAACTATCGAATCCCAATACATAAATACTTCAATAATTTTACCTCATTGATTGGTAAAACATAGATCCTTACTTAGTCCAGTAAACCCACATAATCCCTTCCTTACCAAAACGTTACGATATTATTCAATACATAAAATTATACCAAGGGTTTTTACTAATTTTATCTAATAATAATCCCTAAAAATCACTAAACCTTTATCTGATACCATCCATAGTGACCTAATCCTATTATGCATATTATTACATTATTTTTTATTTAAAATACATTAATTACAACCCAAAGGTCATGAGGAATAGTTTTTTTGGAAGACTATGTTCATAATACATAAAAAGGAAACTAAAACATTAAATATATATTTTATTCTTCATAATTATCTCCTTAATCTATTTCAACTACTAAAACAATAAAAGATAACTTGGGAAATACCAAAAATAAAGGGGTGATATAAAAAGACTCATGAGGTAATAAACATGACAAAGAGACATAAAATGTGATTAAAATGTATAACATGATATCATAGAAGATAAAGACCATGATTAATCACATGGGAGAACAACATAAAAAACATGGTGTAATAATATCATGGAAATATAGTAAATATTGAATAAATATAAAAAATGACATAAACATGAGTTAAGATTAACTGCCTAGACAGTATCACATGGTGGAAAAGGTCCTATAATGGATTATATTTACTCTCGAATCCCAGACATAACATCTCCTGAGAAAAAATATTTACCCAATACATTGGAGTGTTATCTAGGTGAACCCATAATAAAACGTTCATTATTATGTGTGCCACAAAATGGAAATTAGTCATAAGGTAGAAACATAATAATTACCCATGGAAACAAAATAGATTTCAAAATCATTACTCTTAACATAGTTAAAGGAAAGTTTATGGTTAAGGTGTTTGAGAGCTGAACATAAAGCTTTTATTAACCTATCAATGTAAATGGAAATGATTTATGTATATTTGAAAGATATATATATATATATATATATATATATATATATATATTTTAGAAGAACTATGTAATATAAAAGGCCATCGTTTTTTATAAAAACATCTTTAAAAGATCACAGTGAATATTTCATGAGGAAAATACCCATTCCCCTTTGGAATCAATTCTTTAAAAAATAAAAATTCCATGATATTTTAGATAAAAATTTATTTGAAAAGAACCATGGAATTATGTAAAGGAATTTTCAAATAATAGTATTTATGATTATAGAAGATCTTATTAATTACATATATATTAAAATAAAACATTACTTTACAAATTTTGTAAACAAATTTAAACACCACATTGTTTGGAAAATGAAATGAAGTTTCATTTTAAATTTTTTGGTAAAAAATAAAAAATGGGTAAAAATTTTCATCAATAAATCATTATAGAATAGTAAAATAATTATTTAAAATATATTAAATAAAATATATAAATGGAAGAGAATGATTCTAGATATAAAATAGGAAACACGATCAGTATTACTTACAAACAACTTTCTTGATATTTCATTATTCAGTAAGGGAGGAAAAAGAAACTAAACATGTAAAATAAATTCATGAATATATAATAAGGAAATAGATATTGTTTAATAAAATAATTTTATGTGATTTCCTGCAAATTAACCTTGATCATAAATAATCTCTAAAATAAATTATATTGTAACATAAAGCCTCTACTACTTTTATAGCTTTCAAATCAACTCCCCTTGGATAAAGTAAAATGTATTATAATATAAAATCCCATTAATTATGAATGATTCATGATATAATATGCTAAATGTGGTCTGATATAAAACATATAAAATAAATTAGGTGTATAAAATTAAAATATACCTCAATGAAGGGAAATGAAGATGAAATCCCTCAAAATGATCATAATGTTAAAGTGAGAATTAATGAATGAAATGATTATGTGTTTAAAATTTAAACCCAAGAACATTCAAGTAGAAATAAAATACAACACAATCATATATCATATCACTTATAATCATGGATTCATATATATAATGAAGTATATTTATAACCCAATGATAGGAAATTAATTTATGAAACCCCTTACATTAAGTTAAACTCATCACATACATACTTTATCTTCTTAAATAATACAATTATATTAATTATTTTTTTAATTAATAATTTATTTCAAGTTTTTTATTTATTTTATTTTATTTATTATCATATATTATTTATTTACTTAATAAACTAAGTTCACATCAAAATTTTTGACGATATTCTATTCATATGTCCAAGATGACTTTGGTAGGTTGACAATGTTAAAAGATTAAATTTTACCAATATCTATATAATAAGAATATTTAAATAATTATAATTTTTATACATAAAATGTATTTTGAAAACCAACCATGAAATTTGGTTATGAAAAATGAACTACATTACAATCATGGAGATGGCAGGTCGTACATATGAATGAGTAATGTTTCCATTTTTCAATGATCATTATAGAAATAAGGTAAGTATTATTTTATCATTATTTAATTAAAATAATATAAAAAGACCATTTATTTATTTAAATATAATTATATATACCATCCATATGATCTGGTCATAAATAAAGAACCACGTCACTTCGTGGATGTGGTAATCCACATATACACACAAATGACATTATCATTTTTATATGAATGGAAAGGGAATAAAATATATGATATATTAAATTTATATAATGATAAATATTTCATTAATATATTATATATAAATTAAATCCATCATCATAAATATCCATTAGACTTGATTATGGAAAATTAATTACAACGGTTCGTGAGGGGGTAGTCAATTGTACGCATGAATGATGGTATTGTTCCCCATTTTATAAAAGAGGAGATAGATTCAAGTTATGAAGTTAAATTAATAAAATATTAATATATGATACATACTTTTGATAATATATTATAAAATGTTAATATAATTTTAAGTAGGTTGAAGAAAAAAACAAAACAAAAACACTTGATTAAGAACTATACCTCTTCTTCAAACAATCTCTAAAGGTTTACAACAAAATATTCCCAATGTTAGTTTTATAATAAAAAGATCACTAATACATGGGTATTGATTTATGTAAGGTATTTGGCCTATTATTGTACAAAACACATGCTTCTTGAAGAGTGTAGAGGATAGAATAAGAGGTATCATATAAGTGGGGGAGAGTACTCACAACGAAATTTCTTAAAAGAATACAAAATGATAAAGTTATTCCTATGAAAAATGATTCAAAACAGACATAGATTTGAAGGTGGTATAGGATCAGGTTTTATTATGGATAAAAATATTATTTACATAATTTTTATCCAAAAACATACCCTTATAATTTGGTTTAACCATATATAAACTTGTTTTAAATATAACAGTGGTAATTAATTTTTTATATTGAAAAGTTTCTAATTTTACATATATGATATAAATTGGATCATAAATGGTAAATGGATGAAATGTAGAATAATTTTTATACTAATTGTAATATTTCAATATTTTTATGATTTTAAAATAAATTCATAAAATATTATTTAATATAAAATATCATTAATGTCATTTTTGACACTTTTAAATAATTTGAAATTAAATACATGAAGATAATAATGAATTTATAATATAATAAATTTAATCATAAATAATACATCCTTATTGAAAAAAAAAATTGTAACCATAAATCATCCCAAATACATTACTTTTAATGTTTTCAAAATTATTTAACTTGAGTTTTTTACTATTTTTACAAGCATTGTATTAGCGTTGTATAAGCATTTAAGGTTACTATATAATTAATAAAAATTAAAAATAAAATACCATCATGAAAATAATTTCATTATACTTAAAATATTTTTTAATATTCGTGTAACACTTATTTTTATACCTATATAAACATATATGATATATTTAGAGGAAAGAAAGTGACATTTTGTCTTTTTCATTGATTTTAATAATATACAAAGTAATTTCATGGAAAAGTGTCCCATAATTAATTTAATATTTGGAATAATGTGATAAGGTTATAAATACATTAATTAAATAATTATTAAGATGAAAAACGGTGACCTTATCACTTTGTTTTACCTTAGGTTATCCTGATTTTCCCTTTTACCGTAGTGACAATTTTTTACCTTTTTTATTATTCACTATAATGAATAGTTAAGTTGAAATTATTACCTAATATTAATTATTATGATTCAAAATATGAAATAAATTTATAAAAAACAAGATTTATATAATTCCTATAATTTAATTTAAAATTAGACCTTCAAAATGTGTCGATAAAATGTTTTTCGAGAAATTTATTTTTAATTCATAAGATGATATTATATTAACTCAGTGACTATTAATATTCATTATATTATTTTAAATTAATATATATTTATATATAATATATAAATTTTACCTATTTAATTACTCATTAGTATATATTTTAATTTATTAAAATGGAGAACCATTATGCACGAAAAATAGTTTTCAGAAAAATATGTTTTTAAACCTTAAAAAAACTTATACCAAAATCAGGAAAATTGTTGATTGAAATGAAATTAATAATATTATTATAAATAAAATGGATAATATTTCAATTAAATACTAAATAAAAAAATAATTTTACTTTAAAATTACTTAATTTAATGGAATGAAATCAGTAAAATTGAAAAATTGCTAGTTTTCACTATTCAAAGAAAAATAAATCAATTTAAAAAAATCACAAAACTTAACCCAAATATAAATATGAAATTTTCAATTATTTTTTAATTTTATAAAATTACATTTCTAGAAGTTCCTAAAATTAATTATAATATTTTCTCACAAAAATAATTAAAATCATTTTGAAGAAAATATATTTTTTGAATAATAAAATTACTTTACTAAAAATTAATTGATTATTTACTAGGAATTTTTTAATAAATTTAAAATAAGTAGGATATTTATTTTTATATATATCTAAAAATAATTTAATTATATTTATTATTTTTAATTTAATAACTAGGTTATAATTGTTGTGGTTAAAAAATAATATTTCATGGTTCATTTTGGCTTAGTGTTACATTTAGTATACGCTATAAAACATGGTTTTCTTTTTAAAATATCTAAGTTTTACAAGAGACATCACTACACATCATTGCAAATTTTTTATTGATGGGGTATTTCAAACATTGATGAAATATTTATGGCACTTATGCTTGTCTATGAATCCAAGGTCTCATGATATGAACATTATATTTCTTATTCTATTGGAGGACTATGAATACAAAATTTTATAATAGGTCCCTAAATTGGGATTAGAGCCTGATCATTCCATGGGAATTTTATTCATGCTTTCCATACCTATGAATAGTCAACATAATGGGAGGTAAATTATCCTCAATGTATCCCAACTATTTTAGATTTTGGACTGTGGTAATATTAATCCTAATACCATTGTCAACCAAATACAATAAAATGTCGACATAGTTGAGATTTCTAGAAACATACAGGGGTTTAATATGTACCTAAATGGATTTTTATTGATCCTGATTAATTGATGAAATGGTATCATAACATTCTTTTGGAGTGTTTTTTACTTAATAATCATGTTTTCAAGAAACATCCATATCAAACTCCTAGAGACTCTAGAGGGCCTCAAACAATACCTCTGTATATTCTTTTAAATGATGGAGAGTGTCTATGATTGAGATCTTGGTCTGGATAGTCACTAGTTGTTACGTGATGTAATAAATATGTACCAAAGGTCTTTACTTCCCAATATGGGGTTTCTTTTAGGAATACCCCTTGGGGGATAAAATAATTTTGGTATAAATATCTAGAAATTGGATATAAGTTAAGGGAAAATCTATTTATAAAGGGGTGGGCCAACCTAGTTAACCCATTCATCTGGGTAGATCAGACAGTTACACACTAACCAAATGATTATATGAAACAATTGGGTTTGGATGACTATTATAAGAATTGGGGGTGTCTCCATGTTCTCATTTGTATTGATGAAGTGATTTTCCATAAGTGTTGAAATCATATATGGCCTTCGTGGGGATGTAGTTGGGATAATGGGATTGACCACGACTATGTCTCCCCTTGTTTCCTTGGCTTATGGGGCCTCTGCCTCTAGCTCTTGGATCAAGTACATGAAACCTAGGATCATATTTATATTCATCACTAGATAAGGGGTTTTCTAAGTTAATAACATCTATAGGATCAAATAATAGATCTTATTTTGATAAGTATTCCATTTAGAAGGGTGGTGTTCATGATTCAGATGATGAGGCCATGAAGTCTATGATAGTTTGGGCCAGTTTGGGGTCTGTATGTGATCTTTCCTATTATTCCTTATTATACTTTTAATTATTATGTATTCCTCTATAGGATGAGTCTGAAAATATATTATTTTATAAATCAAGAAGATTTTGGATGATAGCTAATTGATGAAGTTATGCTCTAAGAACAGAGTGGTCCCAATCGAATTTCATTTGAGTTATCCATTTTTTGAAAATTTATTCACACCTAGATAGAAATTAGTTCCAATTAAATTCTTCTTTTGGCTATAGAGTGTATACATGATCCAATTTCACTAGTGATTTTCCTAGTATCACTTATACAGAATGAAACATACCCTAAATGATGTGCTTGAAAAAAAATCAGTATTGTATAGTGTAACCCAACCTCAAATTAAAATGGAATTAGAAAATATGGTCACTATGGATAACTTTTTTGGGTTTCCTAGGTTCAAGAATCTTGAGTTTATTATTTTAAATGAATATATGAAAATAATAAGGAAACTATTCATTTTAGAAGGAGTAGATTTTGGTCTTCCATTCCTCAAATAATGGGAAATATTAACCCATTTTTTTCTTCTAATATTGTGCAGTTTTACTATTTTAGCTTCTTGAGGGGAGGCAAAAAGAAATTCATTTCCTTCCTTGATGATTCAATAAACACTAGAATTATTTTGATTATGACATATTCAATTTCTTCCTTAACAGACCTTTTATCTTACATTGTAGTTTCAGGTCAAGATTTGGCATTGGTTCACCGAATGATGTCCTCTAAGCCGCAGGTCATTTCCTTGAACTCCAAAAACCTACCAAAATATTTTAATAGAATATGTTTTGCATTAAATTCATATTATTGACTTTATACATATAGTTCTAAAAACTTCTACTGTTGGACTGAGATGTTATGTGAGTATGTTAGGTTCTTCCATATGAAGATAGAGTTAGAGACCCTTTCATTTTCATGTTATTTACTATTTTTGAGGTCAATGGTCATTTTTTTCCTTATTTTAGAGCTTAATTAATAGTAGAATTTATGATTAAGGACTTTTTAGATTGTGATAGACCCCTCTAGGAGTCTATTATACCATATGAAGTATAAAACCACAAAATACTTCAAAAAACAGCAGTTTTTATAGCTCTTACTACTCTCTTCATCCCATCATGGGGCCACATCCATGTTTTAAGTATATATTATTCTACTATAGATCTCTCATTTCATCTATTTTTGGAAAAAATAGAATTTATGAAATGGGGGATGAGTGGTGCCCACACATTCGGGATATATATTTCCTTTAGGCTGCATTGGGGTGAGCCACACTTCCTTGGATTCCATTTGACCATAAATAGAATCAATAGTGGTGAGAAGTTATATTTGTGTCATTACATTAAATACCTCACATGTGTAGAAAATAGGAAAATCCTGACCTTGTCACCCTGTATTCATTGACTATTTATTTCCAATTCATTTTGGTGATTTATTATTATCCAAATATAGGAGAAGTTATCACTGTAATAGAGGAAAATATTAGTCTTCCTCAATTCTCATATTCCAATAGTTATACTTTCTAAATTTAGAGCCAATATGATGTTCCACTTCCACTCTTATGGGGAAACTATCCCCTTATTGATGGGTTTTATGGGAAGTGTTTTTCTCAATCTAAAGGGTATTCATAGTGGGAATGCTTCCCCTAAGTAATTCCATATTGCACCATTTTAGATTCTATATTTTGGTCACACATTATGCCAACCTCTCCTAAATTTAGAAGAATTGTACTTTTTTAGTGCTGATTGATATGTATCCATTCATTTCTATTTATCCTAGAAAAATGGAATTGATTTGGTGGAAAAAATTCCTTTAGAGGTTCTAAATTCTAGATCCAACTTTGATTCCAAATGCGTGTGGCCCTAGTCCTCCCATTAGTGTAACTTGACTCTCCAGGTACTATTTATACTTTTTAGGCCTCAATATCCATGTATCAATATGTATCATCTATAATTATAGTGAATACATTTTCCAATACATATTGGGTAGTAAGAATCATTTTATCATCCTCTGGATAATAGTGTGATGTTGCATGGCCTAGTTCCCCTTCAAGAGTTACATCATAGTCTTCTCACCAACTCCTATCATTGGTTCATTTTTTCTTATGAAACATACGTGGTTTGATTTTATTTACTGAATTTTCTCCCTGTTTCTAGTATGTAAATGGTGAACATGAATAATTCTATGAATCTTTTCATAGAGTGATCACTGAATGGAAGGGGTGTGTCCTATGGTGGGAGGAAAGACCATGATGGGAGTTATTGGTAGAAACTTCCCAGTCTAGAGAATATTGAAATCCTTTGGGGATATGGTAATAGATCTTGAAACATTGTGGGATACTGGTTATATAGGGTAACCACTGATACTTCAAGAATCTTATAAGTATTTAATAACTCTCTAGGTGACATTCATGGAAACAATTCCCATAGCCTTACTAGATGGGTTTTTTGTAGCCACCTCTAAATTCTTATAGAACCCCCTAAGATTTGATAATCCTGATGGTTGATAAGGTGGTAAGAATGCCATATATTTTAGGTTTGAGGTTTCTTTTACATGTATTCTGTGTTATATTCTAATGTGATCCTCTTGATTTGTCTCATTTTAACTTGTTCATTAACTAGGTGTTTCACCTAATCAGAATGGGAGCTACTCACCATGAGGAGATATCTTGGTGCCTAATATTTTAGACATATTTCCTAATTTACATTCTCATTCCATAAATAAACTAGGATCAAGATCCTATTAAATTCCTTCTCTCTCCATTAACCTCAGTTTTTCACGTTTGAACTATGGGAATTTCATTGTATTGACCAAATGGATTTAACATTGGTTGGTCACGTGACCACTCATTTGGTAATGAAAATATAGGATATCATGTCTAGGGGATTCTATTTTCCTAGGGATTGGGGAATGTGAAATTATTTTCACTTTCCCCATGTATGTAAACATCTAATGAAGCTCCAATGATTACCTAATGAAGATCTACTAATATGTAGAGTCAATCATGTTGTAGACTTGTGTGTTGCTTTTATGACCTTAGGTCCCAACATATAGAGAAAGTAATAAGGTATATCTTAAAGTGGATCATGTTCTCATCATGGATATGATCTTCATATCCTTGGTATATAAGGTTCATATTCTTTATTTATTTATTGGTTTTTATTAGTTTTTGGCATAAGTCACACACTCTTTTAGATCAGTTGGGATGTTGTAAATGGAAGTAGTGAGGGGATAGAACATAATTTAGCGATTGTTATTAGATAACTCTTTATACACATCCATTCTAGATTCCTCCACATCAGAGGTGTATTCCTCTACCTATTCAGGCCACAAGGGTCACTTTTCTATGGAGAATGAATCCTGAACTATATAAAGAGGGAATGGTGGTCACCACTCTAGGTCACCTACCGACTGAGGTGAGGTGTCTCTAGAAGTTAATGTCAAATTTTATATGGTTGAACATAGTGTTTCAAGCACCTATCTATATGGCAGTTTCTTAAAAAAGTGAGGATTCCCATGTTTATGTGAGATATCACTATATGGATGTTTTCCATGACATGTTTCAAGGGTAGGGTCCCCATAATCCATCTATATACTACTATAATGAGGAAAATCATGGTAGGTATCACCTAATTATTTGTATTAATATTCAATTAATCCTTAATATGTTTTAGATATATATCTTAAAGTGGATCATGTTCTCATCATGGATATGATCTTCATATCCTTGGTATATAAGGTTCATATTCTTTATTTATTTATTGGTTTCTGTTAGGTTTTGTCATAAGTCACACACTCTTTTAGATCATTTGGGATGTTGTAAATGGAAGTAGTGAGGGGATAGAACATAATTTAGCGATTGTTATTAGATAAATCTTTATACACATCCACTATAGATTCCTCCACATCAGAGGTGTATTCCTCTACCTATTCAGGCCACAAGGGTCACTTTTCTATGGAGAATGAATCCTGAACTATGTAAAGAGGGAATAGTGGTCACCACTCTAGGTCACTTACCGACTAAGGTGAGGTGTCTCTGGAAGTTAATGTCAAATTTTATATGGTTGAACATAGTGTTTCAAGCACCTATCTATATGGCGGTTTCTTGAAAAAGTGAGGATTCCCATGTTTATGTGAGATATCACTATATGGATGTTTTCCATGACATATTTCAAGGGTAGGGTCCCCGTAATCCATCTATATACTACTATAATGAGGAAAATCATTGTAGGTATCACCTAATTATTTGTATTAATATTCGATTAATCCTTAATATGTTTTAGATATATATTTTATGGACTCAGAGATGTTATTATTGAGCATGGTAGGAATATAGGCCTCATCCTGCATCATGGTTAGAATATATCAACTTTCCATTTGGGGTTGAGTAGGAATATGAGCCTACTTTATATAGGTAATTGAAATACATTGATTTTAATATGGTACCATGAGAATATGGTCTCATTAATGAGATGTTGATTTATTATAAAAAAATATATTTTTTATTGATTGAAGGATTATGGGTCATCCTTTAGGTGGCTGTCAGAATATTCTGGTCAACCCTAGTTAAAGTGGGAATATGAGTCCAATTTAGATGTATATTCACCATCATAACTTCTTTATGGACCTAAAAAATGAGATAAGTTATATGAGCCTCCTTCTACATGGACTCTAAATGATTCTCCTACATATCTCAATTAATAAGAGTATGAATATGTGTTTTTCTTCTATCAGCTATTAGAATATTATGAGTATCTCTTGAATTTCTAAGGGAGATAAGGTCCTTCCCTACGATACCTTTTAAAACATGTTGATGAAACTTTGTTCGATTAGGAATATTGGTCCGATCCTCAATTTCATTTTTAATATTACATTTTCCTTATTTGATAAAAATATATACCTATCCCATGATGACATTCAATATGGGTTGATGAAGCCCAATCTGTACAAAGATATGATATCAACATTATATATTATTTATTATCAAAATATTCCAATAATATTCCTAAATGGGAGTAATAATATGTACTTAATTTTTAGTAGCTTTCTGGTTATGTTGGACATGATAATTTTCTACTATAGAAGTTGGAATAAGAGTATGTTCATGTTCTTGTATCATCATCAGAATATACCGTTGAAGTTCCTCCACTATTCCTCGAATATACTAACATTATAAGGGTATGTATAATAATACAAGCCTACATGTTTTCAGTCACTAGGATATATTTATAGATGTATTTTATTGAAGTTGAGATATATTTCTACTCATATACTATGTTTTCCATTGGGATATTCGGATGGGATTCTTTTGCATGGGTGGGGATTTATTTTTTTCCCCTAATTTATATTGAGATATGGTGATAGACTTGGTATTGGACAACATATATTTGATACTACTCACTAGTTACCTCTCGAATATTTTAGCGATCTTCATTAGTGGAAGTAAGGACGTGTGACCACTTCTGGTGATTTGCAACTCTCTATTCCTAATGAGATCTCCTGGGTGTTTAGATATGAATGTCCAAGGAGGTGAAGTGTTGGTAAATACCCTCAATAAGTGACTGAGGGATGACAGTTGTGTGATACTGCTAGAGGTGATTGGAATGATCCCACCTAGCTGGATCCTAAACTGAAATTTATTCATGGTCAAATCCATAATCCACCATTATAATGTAAGAAAGGGGATGATTTCTTCTCATTGGGGATTGGATCCTTAAGCAGTTAGCATTGGAAACATGTGTCATCAGCTTCATAAAACCTTCCTTGGGAGATGTGGGATGGTATGGTTCAATTCTTATGGATACTTAAACATAGGTTATATGTTTAGAATGGTTATATGCTGGTGATATTCTATAACCATCTTATTTTCATCATAGTACAAGATTTATTGATTAGGTGATACCATCCTTCAGTTCTTAGAGGCTGCATCTATCATGGTAGATGTAGTATCAAAGTATTTACCTAATGATGCCAACATTTCTTTGGAATAAAATATTATTTTTTATAAAGGTACACATCCTTACATATATAAAAAAACCGGAATACCATTCAGTGAATTATCCCAAGTAAGAAATATAATTAACCAGCTATGTATGGAAAATCTTGTTGTTTATTCTTATTGGTGAAATTTTCTCATCCAGTTTACAATTTTCATTTTCATAGAATTTGAAAAATATAATTTCCTAATTTTTAGTAAACCTGTTTTTTATTGAATTTTTCATGTTAGGTTTATAAGTTTTTTTGACTAGGGATGGGGCAGCCTAGCATCTATATTGCGGCTCCTGTCTTATATAGTTTCCAATGGGGTTTATTCATGTCATAGGAAACAACAAATAGTTCCCACATCTTTAATGAGAAACATTCCTACATTCCAAATAAAATTGGTTATTAGGATTCCTTACTAATGAATCTTAAGAATTCACATTTTTTTGAGAGGACGAGAGGTCAGGCTCATCACACCCTATAAGAGGGAATTATTACCTACTCCAAAAATCTATTATAGATTTACGAAAAGTTTTAAAATCCTTTAAAAACATTGATGTGGGAATGTTTAACATAATATTTATAATTTTTTATTTACCACTGATATTAATTTATTTATATGTGAAGGATATATCATTTATATGGAGATATATATATTATAGGTTCTCCATCTTGTTTCCAATTTTACTTAGTGATGTTGATTTGGGGATTTCTATGTTTTAAATCTGTATAAATGGGTGATATTGATTTTATTATCCCCTAAGAAGGTGTTATGTGTTAATGGTATCAGGTATAAGTCAATTAAGGGGATACATACATATCCTAGTAAAAATAATCGTAACACATATTGTTTGGATCTGCTTATCAGGGCATGTTGTACCTTTTAAGGTCATGTGGAAAATAAAAAACAATGTAGTTTATTGTTTCCAAATAAAAAATACTATGTGAAAGGATCATAGAAATTGTTAATGTTGGATTTATGCTTGAGTGGCCTATTCTAACTGGACTCATGGTAAATATGTACCTAAAATTATAGGTTGATGTCATAAGAAGTATAACACTATGAACATAGATCCCATCAAGAGTATGTCCAAATTAGAATGATATAGTGAGACTCGGAAGGGATATGTCCTTCCAGGTAGGGGGATTAATTCTATTCAATAATATGTCATGATAGATTATTGTTTTTATGAAGGATATTCCAATAGGTCTAGACATCCAATCTCACTGGATTATGTCCAAGTGAATGAAGGATTTAGTTGGTCTCATAAGGAATATGGAATGGTGAGACTGACGATATAATGTTAATAGTATTGGAATTGAACCTTAGTGGGGAATAATATGTATCCCATCGAGACAAGAATAAAATACCACATCTTTTGAATGAACTCTTTTAAGGATATATGGATGGAACATAGTGTGAAGTTTAATTTTAAGTGGTAAGGATGTTTGTGGGGACCATTGTATATGGTATATGAGGGATCGATACTTGGAGAGGATTTATATATATCCTATGAAGAAAGGTTTTATAGTCCACACAATTCTTGTTTTTTGGGTGTCCATATCATAAAATGATTGGAAATGGAGGTTTAAATGGGACATATGCACACAAGGATTCCCTGAGATGTTTCATTTGGAGTATAACCCTTTTAAGGAAATGAAGATATAGTAAGGAATAAATTTTGAGGAGGGGGACCATATTGAAGGAATTATTATCACAGTAATAAAATATCATTGATGATATATAATATCATGTGGGTCATGCCCAATGTGAGAAATAAGAGATATAAAAATATCAGAGCTATTGGATGAGATCATACGATTAAATCTATGTGGGGATTTCACACTAGGTCTTCCTGGAGATACTTCATTTGGAGTATGGCCCTTTGAAAGAAAATAATTTAAATATTGGACTTACACCTAATTAGAGTTACCATAATGGGGGTATTTTGTAATTTTAGTGGCGTGATAATTGCCGATCTCTATTCCCACATGAGTCATGGCTAGTGTGAGAAGCAAGAGATGGAAGAAGATTAAACTCATTACATATGGGTGTGAGATTGAATTTTTACTAGGATTAAACATTGAGGATTCCATAAGTGAAACCCACTTATGAATCCCACAGAGTATACAGGTCCAAGAGAAGAGATATGATCTTTCACAAGTATTATAATCATGTAAAATTCATATGGGTGTGTCATAGTGTTTACAAGGAACCTGGATGCATTGAAAGAAGAATGGAAATATATTGAATATAGTGACCGGGCCTTAAAAACTCATGTTAGATATCTTAATTATTATAATAATTAGATTCTTCATAGTTAAAATTCAATAAATTCTAAAATCATATGATAAAGATGTTAACCATGCATTTCACATCATACGATAAGGACATTAATTTCCACAAGGTATATAGAAATGCGGAAATTAAATTATATATGGAAGGCATGATGGTATCCATATGTAATATAGACTCATGGGAATACATTATATGAAAATATACATAATGGTATTTTAGTATTTGATATGGGGATTGATATATGAAAATATATCCAAGATTTCTTATTTATAACAGGAATCAGAGTTCTTGTAGTTCATAAACTCCATCTCTCTAGTAGGAAAGGAAGGATGATTAGACCCATATAGAATACAGATCTATTAGTTAGGTAATATTGGATAGAATATTAAGGGATATAACCTTATGGTAGAAAAGGGGAACATTGACTTATGATAGTTTGAGTGTCCCTCTTTGGGAGTTGAGAGATTACATGGATTCCATGGGGTTATGCACTAAACATGAATGCCGAAGGGTTATGTTCTCTATGTAAAGGGAGTGTGGTCATATGATCTCATGGTTAAAATAGGGTGTTGTGGTTGTATAAAGATAAAGTTATGTCTTGTATAAATAAAAATGAATGTGGTTCATGGACTCATGTAACTGGTATGGTGTTTAGGTAACCACCTGGAATAATTTCATGACCAAAAGATCATATCATGATCACATGGCCAAGATTTCATGATGTGGTCATGTGACCAAGGAATCATTAAATAATTATCTCTCATTATATTGGTCATGGTATTAGATAAATAGTACCATTCTTATTAAATTCATTCTAGGTTACTCACCTATTTATCAAGCATTAGGCCTTGAAATAGTGTGATTCTCCTTAGCCTTTTGTTTATTTTCACTCTGCTGACACCAAAACTTATTTCTAATCTAATATATAGGGGAGTTTTACAAACATATCCCCCTATATCAGTGATGGTTTTCAAGGCGGTAATGACACATGTTCAAGTTATGGTGGTAAAATATGTTCGCATAAGTTGGTAATGTTTCATGCACTACACATGATTTGGTCACATTTCATTAGTTATATTCCTTTTCTGCATCATATTAAGAAAAAATATTTCAATATTGTCTCATCATGGATAGAATTTCCCTATATTTTATCTCTTGATTCATTTATCATGAGTAAATCACATAACTATATGGAGAATCATGTAAAGAACAATGGTCATGTGATATCCCTATCATAGGTATATTTTCCTAACTGATTCATGTGATTCCTTTGGGGATAGAAAATCAGGTGTATTTGGGACATCATGTGAGGATAAAAAACTTTATGAAGGTCCTTTCACAAATAGATTTTGTCGTGTATATCCTTCAATGTTAGGTGATCACGTTTCCACTGGGAGGTGTCATATGAGCAAGCAAGAGTTATGTGATCAGAAGTCTTTCTGAGGGTTAAGAGATTGCATGAAATGATCAAATGATTCTTAATTTGTAATGCGATCTAGACATATGTCAAAATTTCTTCTCTAAATTCTCTTTTATCAAAGTTAAAATCATGTTTTCTATATTTTTCCAACGTTAATTTTCCAACATTCATCTAGAAGTTGTCTATAAATATTATTTATGTCAAGGAAGTTTTTGTTTTTGGAAAATTTTGGGGTTGATCCCATGAGAGGCAGTTTGTGTGATGTTTCTTGTGTGTTTTGATAAAACAATATTTATTTTTTTAATAAATTATACCACATGGGTTCACTAAGGATTTATTGGGGATACTCAAGGATGATATTATTATACCATAAAGGTATAACATTCCAAGATTATATGGGATAAATATAGTTATAGTAATCCTTAATTGTGGTACACTATGTATGATAGATTGAGAGTATGTATGTTATTCCATAAATGATGAATTCAATAGATTAGGGTATGTCATTTTATCATTTATGGTTAGATAACCATCATTATATTTCATGTTTCTTTTTGAACCTTAATTTTAATTTTCCATGAGTTTGTTTATCAGATAAGATACACAGAATTAATTATACTATTTTATGAAATTATGATTTATATTTTTGGATTAACCTATCACTTTCAAATATTAATTTTTTTTTAATTAGATTTAATATCATGTTTTTTTTAAAAGAAAAAATTTTTATTTAAAAAATAGTTATATAGGGTAATGTAAAAAGTCTAATTCGTTTTTATCTAAATAATTATTATCATTTAGTTTGTTTGAAAATAACATATTGGGTTACTAATATTTATATAATTTTCATTAAACCTATTTAGATAATTCTTATTAGGAATGTTTATGTACTCAGACACTTTATGTGTTTTTTAATGTATATGAGTTTGTGTATTATTATTTAAAATTTTTAGTGGATTAATTATATCTCTAAAAGGATTTGTAGTTAAATAGATTCAATAATAAATAGATATTATATATTACATCAATGGTAGTTTTTATTTGGTATTTTCTACATATGGATTATTGTTATTTTGTATTCTTTGATGTCTTATTATTAAGAGTACATGATATTATTTTAAATACGTTGAAACTATTTTATGATGACTTTGAAATAGTTTTTTAAATGTAGTAAATAATTTATTATGGGAAAAGTCAATTCAATAAATTAATTATATTATATTTCATCAATAAATCAACTTTTTTTAAATCTTTAAAAAAGGTAAACCAATCCCATTATTTGATGAGTTAATTTTAGAACTTTTTCTAACTGATGGTGATCAAGAATATTCTTTAGGGTTCGTAATTTAGTGACTTTGTTGAGACCTCTTTGTGTGTAATTTTGTTTTCAACTATACTCAGTGAAGTATCAATGATGACTTATGTAAATATTGAAGAAAGATTAATTGAATTAATAAGGGGTTATTTACTTTAGAGATATATGGATGCTTCATTCATATAAAGGTAAAATTTTATTTGAAGAATTGAAGTTCCATGGATATTTTCTAAATGAAAAATCATTTATCTTTATGATGGTAGTGATTAATTATTATTGATAAAAAGAAAAATAAATTGGAAGTTTTTTTCAATGTTTGGAATTGTTAGACTGGTTATTTTTTACAAAATAAATGCTCAGGTTGTTATCAAAAAAATTATCCTTCTAAAGGCTAGATAATATTCTGAGTAGTTAGTCTATCCAAGAGAGACTGTTTGGAAAATATCAAAGGTGATCCATCCAACTAAGAGTATTAGGGTGAAGTGTCATATCCACTAAAAGTCTTGATGTAGGTGTAACGGGAGAATAAAATAATTTTGTTATTACATTTCATAGTGTGGGTGTTGGTGCCAAAATTTGGGAAGAACAATAACAAAAAAAGCATTATGTGCTACCTTGCGAAGCTTTGCCGCGGATCCCCCCAGCACCACAACTGGTGAAATGCTCCCCCCTTCACAAAGACACCATGGATCAAGGAGGTGGGAGGCTCCACAAAAACATTTGATGTTTGCAAACCCACTACGGAGCAAGTAGGTGGGAGGCTCTACGAACCCATTTGACGTTTGCGAACCTACTACGGAGCAAGGAGGCAGGAGGCTTCGCGGTTAAAAAAATTACCATGTGTCTTCCTGCCCAACGAGCTATGCTTCTCGGAGCCTCTTGCCTATAAATATCGAGCTCCCCTCGAGCCCAAAGTATGGATCCTCCTACCTTTTTCCATCTTAGATCTCAAATCATGAAGTGATTTCTGCTCTGTGAACCATGATCCCTTCAAGGTACTTTTGCATCGCGAAGTGCCTCTCCCTTGGTTTGAATTCATCCCCTCTTCAAATAGGGATTCCCTTTGTGGATCCCATGGGAATCTGTGAAGGTAGGGGGTCCCCTAGGGGACTCTAGTATTCACATAAAACTTATGATTCGTGAAGTACCCTCCATGCACATGTGACCCACATGTTAAGGCAGGGTCACTATTATTCACGAAGCACATTTCTTTGCAATGCCACACTTCGCAAGGAACCCTTGCTTCATGAATAATTGCTCTGTGAATGTATTTCCACTTCATGAAGCACCTTACATATGAACCTATTCCATACACCTAGGCTAGGCCACTATACCTCGTGAAGCATACCCCTTTGAGAAGTCCCTCCAATACATGGAGTACCAGAGCTTCACGAGGTTTATACCTATGAACCCCTTTTCTCCACAAATCCTTTTCATGTGCGACCCTCCAGGTTTCCATGAAGTAATTTCAAGATCCATTGGGTGTTACTTCCTATTTCATTTCTTCACATAATGCTTCTTCACATAGGAATTCTAATGGCTATTTATTCTTCGCATATTCACGCTAATGTGGACCCCTCAATGGATCACTCCATAACACCCCCTCACCATGGCATTGTTGATGCCTTCCCTTCCCCAAGGGTGGGTGGGTATCAGTTATTTAAGTCCTAGGGGTGCGGAGTGAGACCACTTCATCTGAGCTACAAGACGTTAAACTGCCAAACACCGTCGTCCTCAGCACATGACACTAAATTGTGACCCCGCCCCATGAATCATACATGGGGTTCTGCATCTTGTACATTCTATATGCCCACTAGTCTCCATATGAGTGAGATCATTCCTCACATGGAATGAGATCCTCTTTATCTAAATAGTGTCTGTCTGCAGGGAAAGGGAAACCACCTTTGTGTAAGCCCCTAGCCATTCTTGCAGGAGGCAGCATCCCTTATCCTCTTGTCTTCTTCCTGGACAAAGACTAGAGAAGGGGGGATGTGTATCAAAACCCTTTTCTCTTACGTGCCAAGTCCCTCTACCATTGGGATTTGTCACCACTGGGCCTCCACCATCAAGTATGTCCCAATCTCTATCTCCATGGGCTGTTAACCACGCATATGCCTCTATTTCCATGTTGGGCCGCTGACTACACATCAGCCCCATTCCACTTCCCATGGATGCACCTTTCATGATGTGATCACTAACGTTTTTCTGCCTCTTGTTTATTACACTGAGCATGACTCACATAAGCTTAGAGTAATAATCGACCATGGAATCCTCTCTAGGAATCCCAGAGTGTAATCCCCAAATACTCCTTCTGAACTATGTAGACTTTGATCCTTACAAGGAAAGGTATGTAGGAAGCCTCTTTGAGGTTCAAGCCTACCATCCATTGGTTCCGACCCATATTTACATCGGTTCACCACCCTTCTGAACTATGTGTACTTTGATCCTTTCCAAGGCAAGGTGCATAAGAATCCTACCTGAGGTTCAAGCCCACAATCCATTGTTCCCGACCATCTTCACGTGAGTTCCCACCCTTCTAAACTATGTGGACTTTGATCTTTTCCAAGGAAAGGTACATAGGAAGCCTTCCCGAGGTTCAATCCAAACATCCATTGGTTCTGACCCCCCTTCTCTTCGGTTCCCACTCCACATGAACTATTTGGACTTTGATACTTTCCAAGGCAAGGTACGTAGGAAGCCTCTCGGAGATTCAAGACTACCATCCATTGGTTCTGACCCCCCTTCACGTTGGTTCCGACTCCTTATGAACTACATGGACTTTGATACCTTCCAAGGCAAGGTACGTAGAAATCATCCCTGAGGATCAAGCCCACCATCCAAAGGTTCCGACCCCCCTTCACATTGGTTCGCACTCTTCATAAACTATGTGGACTTTGATCCTTCCCAAGGCAAGGTACGTAGGAAGCCTCCCTGAGGTTCAATCCCACCATCCATTGGTTCCTACCCCCTTTACATTAGTTCTCACTCTTTCTGAACTATGTGGAATTTGATCCTTGCCAAGGAAAGGTGAGTAGGAATCCTCCCTGAGGTTCAATAACACCATCCATTGGTTCCGACCCCCCTTCACACTGGTTCCCACTCATCCTGAACTATGTGGACTTTAATCCTTGATAAGGAAAGCTACGTAAGAAGCCTCCCTGAGGTTCAATACCACCATCCATTGGTTATTACCCCCCTTCACGTCGGTTCACACTCCTTCTAAACTATATGGACTTTGATACTTTCCAAGTAAAGGTATGTAGAAAGCCTCTATAAGGTTCAAGCCCACCATCTATTGGTTTTGACCCCCCTTCACATCGGTTCCCACTCCTTCTGAACTATGTGGAATTTGATCCTTACCAAGTCAACGTACATAGGAAGCCTCCCTGAGGTTCAATCTCACCATCCATTGTTCTCAACCATCTTCACATCGGTTCCCACCCTCCTGAACTATATGGACTTTGATCTTTGCGAAGGCAAGGTATGTAGAAAGCCTGCCCAAGGTTCAAGCCCAACACCCATTGGTTCTGACCATTTCATGTCAGTTCACCCCCATCCTGCATGAAATTAAACTATACAGCCCCTTTTGTCCCGTATGTTATTAAATTGTTCCCTATTCATCTATAATCTGTTGTGATCCCCATGTAGTGGTAAGCCATTGTGGTCCCCATTCAGTGGTAATCCATTATCAATATCATTCAGCAGTACGCCATTTTAACCCCCATCCAGCGGTAAGAATTTTTCAATCCCATCCAGTGGAAATCTATTATACTCTGCAATCGACGGTAAGTCATTGTTTCCCCTTTCGTTGGCACCCACATCTCTGGTCCACGCGTCAGACCAAATCAGGCTGCTAACCATGCGTAAGACCTATTATATCATTGGGTCGATGTCCTCCATGCACACCCCAATCCTACACCCCATCCCGAACTACGTGGAATTTGATTCCCTACCACGGTGATACAAAGGAGGTCTCTTCGAGGCTCAATCCCAACATCACTGTCACCCTCGGGTCAACTCCATTTCATTATCCATCCTCTTCACTTAACCATCCATAATCCATCCTAATTCTTACACAGGTTACCACATCCCAGTGAGATCATGCCAATTCACCTCTTCACTGCTTCTAGAGGTAACCAGGTAACTAGCCTTGTGTTAGCCCAGACATCAGTGTTCCCTCCGTGGATCGAACCTATATGATCCACTCTAGATAGTGTTCCCATCAGCCCGGTCCATCTCCCTAAGACATTAAACTTACGGCATACCCTATATTAAACATGGGAATCTAAGGAAAACCTCAGAGACATGCCTATGGAATATAATCCCCCACATTCGATGTGGGATGCCTCGGGCTTCCACACCCTTGAAAAGCCCTATAATAAGGGGAAGAAACTCATATGTGCTAGTGTTACAGCATGCAAACATGCCAGTGATGTCCAAAATGACTACTCCCCCGACCCAAGGTTGATGCCCTAGATGGAGACCTTGAAATTTCCTGACATAAGTAGTGTAATTAACCGGTGTCCATGAAAATATGGAACTGGGAAGAGTTTCATGAACAACATCTTAGTCTATACGGGAGGCCCAGACTAGGTAACGAGTTCTGAGGAGGAATCCATGGAAGGAAGAACCGTAATCCCATCATTCTGTTTCAATCAAGGACCAAATGTCCTTGAATAAGTAATTGATGTTGCCTACCTTTGGAAAGAGGGAATGTGGGGAATCAGCCAGTGCTTCCTCGTCGTCCTCAACAGACGGATGAGCGCGCCCTGACGAAAATATCAAAAACATAAATGGTGAACACATCATGAAGATATTCTCCTAAATGTGTAGATTAGTAGAATTCGAGACATCACTAGATCAACGTGTCGCTGGATCCAGTTATCTAGTGTCAGGTCCCACCAAGAAAATAGTGGGCCTGGCGTGAAACTCACCAGAAGTCAGGGCAGTTAAAACATTTGGCATCTCGGTCTACGATGTTGTCAGAGTGGATCCCTCTTACCATCCATGGAAGAATAAATGGATCTAGGGGACAAGATTTTGTTTTCATTGTTTCAGCACTAATGGATCAATCTCCCTTGTTTCTAGGAACAAAGCTGCTGCATTAGGAATCTGATCGCCACCCACCCACTGATGCAGAGGTAGGGGCAGCACCAACGTGGCAATCCCGCATGGATTCACTACTTCTGCAACCATCTCCATAACTATAGCTACTGGGTTCCCACACCCCATCTCCCATTCTGAATTCATACAATGAAGGGTGATCAATGACCTCGTCCGCCGATACGAGGATGAAGGGATTATCTCGACGTGGGACATGACCCGCCATGATTTAGTGGTGTCTGCACCTTGTCAATACTGCCACCCCCAAGGGACATGTAGAGAGACACTAATACCCAATCCAACATACAATTTTTTCATGAGCCTCTCCCCAGAATTACTCATTGACTTCCTCCCCTATGCCGATGAGGTAGGGGATGTCTAGGCCAACCCAACCGGGATCCCGTTTCAGGGGATCCTAATAAGGGCTCCCACTAGGCTGGGCCAATGCCGCCACCTGGTCCCACAAGTCGAGGAGTAGGTAAGTCATGCACCTACACCGTTGGCCCTAGTCCGGTTGACCTGACGCCAGCGTCGGGCACATGCTGAGGATGATGCTCACCAAGGGGTGTCAACGTCAGAAACTACTGTGGCTCACGCCATCGCAGATGTGTATCATCATCCCCCTATGTATTCTGAGTAGGGGAGTTATATACTCGACCCGGATCGAGGCCCCAACCACCCATTGGCAGGTTGGGTCAACTCTCTTGGACATCGGCGCAGGTTGTGGCCGTCGCGGACTGAACCGCAATAATGACACCCAGTACGGAGTTCCTCCCCATACCGCCACCGTAGAGAACACACGGCCTAACTAATTCCAATATCCTCATGAAGGTCTTCCCCGTGATACCTTCAGTCTGAATGAGGGACCTCTCTACGATGGTGACGCTCAGTATGGAAGCCTCTCTCACGCTCATTATGTCGGGTATGGGGTCATTCCTCCTATCACAGACTGCTAGTTTGGGGACATTACACATCCGATAAACCTTCAAGGTGGGGGCCTCCCCATTTCCTTGCAGTAGCTGGCGAAGGTCCTCCTCACCTCAACAATTTGAATAGTGAAGGTCAGCTTCGCTTCACTAGCACCCACCATGGAGATCCTACCTGTGTTCGACTTAACCAGTGTGAGGACCCTCGGCGCACTAATGCTGCAATGGGAAACAAGCATGGAGGTCCTACCCATGGTCTTACCAACTCCATAGGAGGTCCTAACCTCTCAAGCAAATCCCACTGAGGTACCCCCTATGTTCCCTTTGATATCTTTCCAGGTTCTTTTCTCACCCCAGATCACTTAAGCGAAAATCCTCTCTGCCCCAGCACCAGTACGACCAAAGGTCCCCCGAATGCTGGAAATCTACGATGTCCCGAAGAACCATCCCAGGGTAGGGGCGGGCTATTTCCACTATAAAAATAATGCCGAGAAGATTTAGACCAAGATTAAACTAGTCTGATTCTCAGATTCTGAGGCAGAATATGACTTAGTGGTGGAACCCTCGCTTATATTTTCTTTTTCAAGGGTCAGGGTAGGAACAAGGTGCATCATCCTCATGCTTCTAGAATGTTAGGTCCATCTTATTCTCTCCTCCCTTCATAGGTACTTCGAAGAAGATGAAAAAATAGCATCTCCTCAAGGTACAGTCACAAAATCACCACCATCATCACCAGAAGAATTCTCTACCTCGACTAGAGATCACAAAGAGCTATTATGGGGACTAATGGTGGACGCTCAGCATTGTATCCCATATCCAATAGTTATAGTCCCTACTCCAGAAACATTGTTCACCATCCCTTATTACCAAGATGTGGTGGGTAAGTCACTACACTCTTTAAAGGATAGCCCGAGATGCGGCGGTTTGTTAGCTCACCTGCCAGATTCTCCACTAGCTAGCCCATTGTCCCAGTGGACTGCCTCAGTACCACTACCGGTTCCCTGGACGCCTCCATTTGATGAGTGGGGAAATGAAGATCCAGACCCCGAGTTAGAGCCGAGGAGCTTGTTGGACATTCTTGTAATGGATCATTTCCTTAAGATGTTTTGGCTAGTTGTTGCGCTAAATTTCAGGGTGCCAAAATCACTCACCCAAGAAGAGGTCGACTGTTTCCTCCAGACCCTCTGGGTGACTCATTTCCGTCTTCATCATCAATAAGTGGCCTACCCCAAGATCCAGGCGCACTTCGAAGACATCATCCAACAAAGTTGTTTGGTTGATCTGGCCACACTCCCCGTGGCCCAGCACCCTGAGTCACCATGCCACGATAAGACCCTCCAACAATGATGCATTCAAAGCTTTAAAGTTCTCCGTGGGATAATCAAGGAGGCTTCTCACCAAGTGAAAATTTGTGGTTGGGGTAGTATGTGGCCCTCCATTTTAGTTTCATCCGGTTCCAACCCAATTTGTTGGGAGACATAGAGGATATGCCTCTAGGAAGGGTCACGGTTAACATGGTTGACCTTCCGGGGGGTGAGAATGAGCTAGAGCTTCTTGAAGAGGACCTACCCCCTGAGGGAGTTTCACACCTCTTGGATCCATTTGAAAGGATTACTCATAAATAGAGGAATCTACTGGGTCTTTTGGTTCCCACCTAGGCGTTGGTCCTAAGCCAAAATCCCAACAAGGGTAAGGATCATCTCAGAGTTTTCAAATCCTCTGACCCGTATGGCTCAATGGAAAAGGTGGAAGACGATTCCGAAAAAGACACGTTGCATCAAAAACTCACCGAATACAAGAATATGTCCAATTAACTCCTTGATGATTGTGTTTCAGAGTGACGACCAGACTATGGTGATCCCTGGATGAGGATGCAGGGGCAGACACAATTTTCTCTTAGCGAACTGCCTCCAGGTGAACCTGATCATCTTTCCCACACAGACAACGTTGAGGCTATAACTCATAGAAAGAGGGAACGATATATGCCGCTGAATCCTCCTGATCATCAAGACAATCTCCAGGACCCAGCTCAGGTTTCACCAGCTTCTCCACACGTCATTCGGCTAGGCGATTCAAGAGTCTTTGGGCCTTCTTGTCGTGTTGAAGAACCTACCAACGCGCTTGTGGTTAGGGATCCCCATAAAGATAGGAACCCCAGCTGAATGATCCAATGGAGGCACTCATTACCTGCCTTGGAGATTTAGAGACTCAACAGGCGGCAATTCCACCTGATGGAAATCCTTATTTGACATGGATGGATGATATTCCAACAACCCCAGGTTTCAGAAATCTAACTTTTTCCCCATTCAGTAGGACAGGGGACCCGTCGCAGCATCTAGCCCACTTTATCTCAAGGTTTAGACCCATGTTGGGAACTCTGGAACACCATGAAGTCACCAAATTTCAGTGTTTTGTACATACATTGGAGGTTCTGGCATTCTTCTAGTATATCCAACTCCCCATCAGATCAGTATTCAGCTGGGAAGACCTTCGTAGGCAAATTCTCTAGAAGTTCAGTTCCACCACTCAGAAAATGAGTATCACGGATCTCTTCAAGTGCAAGAAGAGGCATGAAGAGTGGATTGTATACTTTGTCACCCGGTGGAAAGGGATTACATACTCTCTTGAAATTCCACTGACTCAGTATAAATTGATGATGATGTTCGTAGGGAATGTCAAGACAGAATTGGTTCCCTCTTTGATCACCTAGTACTACCCCGGGGGATTCCGAGATTTCTCTGATAAGGCCTAGCACCTAGAGGAAGCCTTACAGCAGGCTAAGTAGGAACGTTCATTGCATCCTACAATGTAACACCCTGACCCCAGTTACCCAGAGTCAGTGCATTACTACATAACATTGGCATGATCACAAGGGATCAAATATCAAAAGACTGATCGGTTTAGTAGCCTTGGATGTACTAGATACATTCATAAGTTTTACATTACATCATGAAATAAAAACATCTACAACATTTTTCCCCCTTTTTAACACACTTATATCCTTAGACTATCCCTGAAGGTCAACCATAAAATACTTCTTAACATCCTGGAAAAAATAAAACATAGAAAGGGGTGACCTCAGATGCTCAGTAAGGATAAAAATATATCGTAAACTTTTATAAATAAGCATAAACATTTAAGAAAATTTATAAGACTAAAAAAAAAATTTAAACTTAAACATCAGCATAATATGGAAAAGATAAAATCAAATAATTCCATTTAATTATTCACATGGATATTCTACTAGTCGAATAATCACATTCAATATCAATAGACACTTTCATAATGACGGAATACATAATGCCAGACTTTATAACCACATAGTCAAGTCCTTGTTCCAAGACTACAAATAAGATTTTGTCAAGTCCTTGTGCCAAGACACTAGTTTTTATCATGAGACCTACCGATGCATATAGGAGTTATAGTGATCTCCACCAGTCACTTATTAAGTCCAATGCATTCCTCATATGAAAATGCTTAAACATAACCTAAACATTCGTATTAAAACTACCATACAAAATGTCAATACGTTATCCATAAACCATGAATGGTGTAAAAATAACACATCCACAGTCAAAAATATCACAAAATATTCAATACAATATGAAATATTTGTATCATAATAAATCAACTTCATACAAGTTTGAAATCCATCAAAGGATGTTGACAAAGATGAAATCAAAACTTTTTGAGACAAATATATCTTTCTATTTTAAAATCATTCAGAAGTCATGTAATTATAAAAGAAAAAATTTATTTTAAAAATATTCTTATAATATTGTAATGAAAGATTAAAAGGTGTTATAATAGTGAAAAATAGCTTCACTCACCGTATAAGTTAACAAAACATTTTTTTCTTATTTTTGTCGAAAAGGTCATAAATAACGTTGTTTGGAAAACGACGGAAATATTCATTTATAAAAATTTTATAAAAAAAGTAAAAAAAAGGTATAAATTACTTTAACCCATAGTATAGGACATAGTAAAAATGTTTTGAAATATATTTTTAAGAAATGAGGATGTAGATGATAAATATATCCCAGTAGATACTCACGTATAAACAACCTCAGATAATGAAGAGATTGTGGAATTAACCCTTACCTTGTACTTTTACTTGGTAGAGGATATGTTAACCTCCTTTATAATAGTTAAATAATTTTTATAAAATTATAAAAGAAGTATATACAAAAATATGATATCATATATGACCCTATAATATTGCTTTGTTAATAATACTTCCGTAAATATCATCGTTTCAAGTGCTAACTGATTCATTTTCCTTTATATGCTTGGTTACGTAAGCCATGTTCGTTATGGATAGGTTGTATTTGATTAATATACATAATTATATTATGTTTATAAACATTATTTTTAATCATAAAATGAAAATTATTCTTGAATGATTGCGAAGGAGAATTAATCTCATCGCGTTCGAGGAGACGTTAATCTATACGTACGTACAAGCGACAATATCATTATATTGATGGTGAAATCATATGTAATTATATTATATATAAAGAATAATTAATATGTTAAATTTTTTATTTACATCTGTTATATTCATTATTATACCCATCCAAAATAATTAAGTGTTTGAATAACAAACTACACCACGACGTGGAGATGGTAAGCCGTACGTACGCATGTACGCATGTATGGTGACTTTTTCATTTATAAGATGGATAAAATAATGAATATGGTTGTACCATATTTATAATAACATCACAGTATATAGAAGATATTGGATTTATTATTTTATAATGGAATCTTTAAAGAAAGAGGAAGAGGAAGAAGAAAAAAACTAGAAAGATGTAATTAAATATTTACCCCTTCTCCGGGTTCTTCCTTTTGATTTGATCAAGAGGGACCCTTAGGTTGGATTTCTGACCAAAGGAAGGCCTCTATGATTAAGGTATGAATGTTGGGAGGATATTTGGGTAGTTTTGGCTGAGAAAAATGGCTTTGGAGGCATGAAATTAAGGGAAGGAGAAATACCCTTTTATAAGAGAGGTGAGGGTCACTTTAGGAAAATCTTGAAATATTATTTTATAAGAAAATAATTTTAGGTTTATAATGGCTAAAAAATGATTTATTTAGAGTATAAGGTGGGTATGGGTCTAAAAAATCTCAACCAATAGGTTTTAGATTGGTTTAGGTCACCATATTAACCTTATCTTTTAGATTTAACTCTTAGTTTAGTAGTTTGTCATTTACCATGTCGCTTTGTATTTTTAAATTATATGGTTAATAAAATTACTATAACAAGCCAACCGAACCCCAAGTGGTTAATTATTAATATATATAACCTTATCTAAGCCTTTTGGCCAGACCATATATTTTTAGGAATATTATATCAATTAATAATATAATATTTGTTTTAAAAACTCAATTACGTCAATTTTGACACTCTTTAGTATCTGGATTTTGTGAAAATCATAACAGAATGATTACTTAGAAAAAAATTATTTAATCAACCATAAAATGTCATTTTAACCTATAGAATTAGTGTAATTACTCAAAATTCTCAAATTACATTTATTTGGATATTTATAATATCAATTATTTTAGTCATTCATTAATAATGTAATTACTGCATCATCATTGTGTGATAAATAAATTAAATTATACAATTTCTAAAAATTATAAATAAAATACCATTATATAGGAAATAGTTATATCTTTCTAATAAATATTTATAGTATAATTTATATTGTGTTTAACCCTATATTAAAAATGGCTTAGCTATTAAAATTTGAATTTAACTCTTTTAACTCTTCTTTAAATAAAATAATAATAAATGATCTAATCTAATACAAGTGTACCAAAGGGGATCATATTTTATTATTAAGGTTGTTTTTGGTCGAATTACACTCATAAAATAGAATTAAGACATTTTTTAGGGTAATTATGATATCATTTTTACCATTAATTACCCAATTTACTTTTAATTGTGGTAAATAAAAGTTAAAAGTTACTATTCACCTAAAATTATTTTCATCTTATTGAACCAAATTTTACTTATTGATATCAACCATGTCCCTTATATTTTTGAAATTCAACTCATAGAATCTGTAAAATTATTTTTTATGAAAATTTGCAAATGCTCCTAGGATGTGGGTAAAAGACAGTAAAAAGATAAATAAAATTTTTATATATCTAAACTTATTATAATCTGACTACATTGAAATTATATAGGTATAATGTATCTATTTTTACCTAAAATAAATTTAAATAAAATAAATATTTATTTAAATAAAAAATTCGGTTTTAACCAATAAAGTAGTGTTTTTAACTATTCATCAAAAATTGAAAGTTTTCTGAAAAATACCAAAAATTTACCCTAAGCTAATTTCGATATTCCAAATTAAAAAATAAAGTCCATTTTGAAAAATAAAATTTATAAAATTTCAAAAGGCGAGTATTACTATTCATAACGACTAGTTTGATTGGTCGCAGTGTTTTATAATCTTGAAGTTGCGTACAATACAAGCTATTGTATTATTCAAAGGGAAATGTACCATGGAAGCTTGGGGTGTTACATTCTACCCTCCTTAAAATAATTTTTTCCTCAAAATTTTTAGAATATTACTGCATATAACGATTCAGGTGGTTCTTCATCATAAGTTCCTCAGGTTCCCAAGTTTCCTCTTCCATCTTATGATTTCTCCATAGAACTTTAACCAGATGAGTCATCCGGTTTCTCAACACTTGTTCTCTACTATCAATAATTTTGATAGTATCTTCACATTAAGATAGATCAGGTTCAAGTTCAATTTCTTCATAGGTGAGTAAATTCATTGATTCATGCATGAATTTTCTCAACAGTGATATATGGAACAAATCATGAACTTTTAAGAGACTTAGAGGCATTTCCAATTGATAAGCCACAACTCAAATTCATTCTAGATTTTCAAAAGGTCTGATGTACCTGGGACTCAATTTACCCTTCTTACTAAAACGTATAACACCCTTCCATGGAGATACCTTCAAGAAAACATTATCTCGTACCTGAAATTCCAAACCCTTCATTCGGTTATTGGAATAGCTCTTTTTCTTACTTTGTGCTAATTTGATGTGGGTTTGGATAACCTTCACCATTTCCATTGTTTCCTTAACAAGTTCTGGACTTACAAGATTTATCTCACCAACATCATCCCAACAAGTTGGTGTGCGACATCTCTTTCCATATAACGCTTCATACGGTGCCATCTGAATACTTGAATGGAAGATATTGTTATAGAAAAATTCTACCAAAGGTAAATATTATTCCTGCATACCTTGAAAGTTATGTGCGCAAGATCTCAACATGTATTCTAAGGTTTGAATAGTCCATTCTGATTGTCCATCAGTTTGAGGGTGGTAGGCAGTGCTCAAACAAAGTTCAGGATCTAGGTCCTTCTGAAGACTTTTCCAGAATCTTGATGTAAAATGGGGATCTCTATCAGAAACAATCGATATGGGTACTCCATGAAGTCTTACAACATCATTAATATATAGTCTTTACTGATGTTCAAGTTGTAAATCTTCTCTTATAGTAATAAAATGTGCTGACCTGGTAAGATGATCAACAATGACCCATATTTCATCATTCCTTCTATGAGTCTTTGGTATCCCCTTGAGAAGGTCCATTGTAATATAATTCCATTTTCACTCAGGTATGGGAAGAGGTTTCATGACTCCTCCAGGCCGTTTCCTTCCAGATTTCACTTATTGACAAACACTACATCTTGACACAAAATCAGAAATCTTCCTCTTCATGTTGTCCCATCAAAAAATGTTCCATCAAATCTCTATACATCTTAGTTTTCCCAGGGTGTATAGGTAAATTGGAGCTATGAGAATCATCCAAAAATTATCTTTTTAGATCAGTTATGTTAGGAACACAAAGTATCTTCCCAAATCTCAAAATTCCATCTTCATATATGAAGTCACTCAATCTACCATCATTCACAGCTTTAATTCTCTTTTGAAACTCCTCATCATCAGTCTGAGAACTCTTTATCCTTTATAGAAAATATGGTTTTTTAAACCATTTGAAAAAGTATTTATGTTTCACCTTCCACGGTTATTCCCATATCCATCTTTACTAGATCCATGAAAATAAGGTCCCTTTCAAATCTCATCTTATTCAAAACTCTATGATCCTTTCTGATCAAAGCATCTGCCACATTATTTTTTATCCCTGGGTGGTAGTGTATAGTGCAATCATAATCCTTGAGTAGTTCAAGCCATCGTATTTGCCTCATGTTGAGTTCTTTCTATGAGAAAATATATTTCAAACTCTACTGATCAGTATAAATCTCACATTTTCACCTTAGAGAGAGTGTCTCTATATTTTCAAATCAAGGATTACAGTTGCTAACTTATGATCATTAGCAGGATAGTTTTTCTCATGAATTATTAGCTGTTTTGATGCATAGGAAAGAACTCTATCATTATTCATAATTACACAATGAAGCCCTTTCTTTGAATCATAACTGTAAATAACAAACCCATCGTTCCCTAATGGTGGAGTCAATATCGGAGCATTGACTAATATTCTTTTTAGTTCTTAAAAACATTCTTCACACTCTTTTGTCCAAACAAATTTAACTCCATTACATGTGAGCTTGTTAATGGGTTAGCCAACCTGGAAAATTATGGATGAAACATCGATAATAACCTACTAAACCAATAAAGTTGTGTACCTTAGTTATACTCGCCGGTGCTGGCCATTCCTGGGTTGCCTTGGTCATTGAAGGATCAATAGAGATTCCATCCTTAGAGACAATATATTCAAGAAAATAAATCTCCTAAATCCAGAATTCACACTTGCTAAACTTCCCATATAATTCATTTCTTCTAAGATTCTTTAGAATAATGTGCAAGTGATTTTCATGATCTTCGTTGATTTTGTAGTATACCAAGGTATCATCAATAAATACCACTATAACGTCATCATGATATTCCTTGAAAACTCTATTCATTAGATCTATGAAGTCAGAGGGTACATTAGTCCATTCAAAAGGCATTACTGTAAACTCGTAATTCCCATACCTGGTTCGAAATGTTGTTTTTGAAATTTCTTCCTTCTTCACACACAATTAATGATATCCAGATCGAAGGTCAATCATTGAAAAATATTGAGCTCCATGAAGTTGGTCGAATAAACCATCAATGTGAGGTAGAGGATACTTGTTCATTATTATTATAGCATTGATCTCCCTGTAGTCAATGCACAACCTCATAGATCCGTATTTCTTCTTACCAAAAAGGATAGGGTATCCCCATGGAGAAAAACAAGGGTGAATAAATCCCATATTAATCAATTCCTATAGTTTTTTATTTAGTTCCAATATTTCTAAAGTAGTAATTCTATAAGTGGTTTCGATATGGGCCTTTAACTAGGAATTAAGTCAATGTAAAAATCAATTTCTCATTCCAGAGGATGTCCAGGTAAATCATCTGGAAACACGTCAACATATTCTTGCACAATAGGTATGTCCTATATTCAAACATTATTTTCCTCACACATAGTTATTTCATTCTATTCTTCCCCAATAATTGAATTTAGTAGAGCTATTGAGGGAGGATCTAGATAAGAATCATGTGGTGATGTTTTTGCTCTAAATATTAGGTACTTCTTATCATCATCAAAAATTGTAACCTTCTTCTTCTTACAATAAATTTTTGCATCATGGTCCTAAAGCCAATCCATACTAAGGATTATATCAAATTCAATCATGGGTATGATGATGAGATCAACAGATAAATAACATTTACATGCTCTAATGGGAACTAATTCACAAAACATTGTTGTGATGAAATTTCCTTTAAGTTTTTTGACTGACAACTCCTTTGTTAGGTCAAATAAAAAATATCTAATTTTCTTAGCATACTGGGAAGATGTGAAATAATGTGATGATCCAAAGTCAAATAAATCATTGGCTAAACTTGAAGAAATCATTATATTACCTTCCACTGCATCTTTCGAAGCATCAACCTGAGAATTAGTGATCTCATAAGCTTTTCCTTCCTCCCTTGGCCCTTTCTGAGGTATGTTCCCTTGGCTCTTAGGAAATTCATTTTCATAATGCCACTTCTCTCTACAATTATAGCATTCAACATTGACAACCTCTTTCTTCCACTAGCAATCACAAGCCTGGTAGCCTTTTTCACCACACTAGTAACAGACTCTCATTCCCTTCAGGAAAGTACCAGGGTGTTTCTTCCCACATTTACCACTGGATGGATATTCAAATTTTCCCATCTTCCCCTTATTTCCTTTTCTAAAGTGTTCAGCAGATCCCTTTTTCTCTTTCTTTTCTTTAATGTTGTATGAATTGGAGAATTCTTTTTCTATCTTGATAGTGCATGAGACAATATCTTAGTATGATGAAAAGGATTGTGAGAATAATTCTTGACGGAGAAATGGTTTTAACCCATAAAATTATTGATCAATCTTACTCATTAGGTTATGTATATAATCTGTTGTATTCCTTTCTAACCTTGTAATGTTAGCTTCATACTTTGCGACATTCTCATCCTCTTTTTTCCTCACACTCAAAAATTGTGTCTCCATATCTGCTCAATGGTCATGAGGAAAGTATTTTTCTATGAAAAAATCTTTAAACTCCCTCCATTCCATGTTTGATACTTATTCATCTTCTTTTAAATTTTGAATCAATGACCACAATTGATCTGCATCTCCCATGAGGCAATAAACTGTCATGAAAACTTTTTCCCTTTGGCTACTCCCCAAAGCATGAAATATTTTCTCTAAGGAACTTATGCATTGATAAGATACTAATGGAATTTTACTCCCATTAAATGTTGGTGGTTGTTACCTCATGAAGCGTTCTAACATTGATCCTCCACATTGTGGATCAGGGTGCTCCATACGGGTAAGTTTTTTATTTATAACCTGAGTTAGTTGTCCAAGTATGGTGATAAAATGATCAGTACCAGTTGCATCACCAGCTCCAATATAATTATCTTGAGTATGAGAAAAATACCTATATAGATTATGTGTGTTGATACAGTTTCCATTCCTTCCACTAGGTACCATTTCTAAATAATGGCATACACTAAATTAGTTTATCAATCACAATACGTAATTCCAAACTTGTAAAATAGTTAAAATAAATTGAAATGTTTATGGATATAATCCAAAATCATAAAAATATTTTCTTTGAGGAATTATATGCTCATAAACCCTTCATAATGGTTTATAAAAAAATGAGAATTATCCTAAATATATCCCCCATGAGTGTTGTAACCAAGAGTGCAGCGAGGCCCGTTGTCGTGTACCAGTTCTCGTTCAAGTCAAGATGAAAGTGGTGTTTTCGGGTTTTAGCCCTAGGTACATCTGTGCCCGAGCTTCCTCTACCTTCTCCTATAAAGAGAGGTATGTATCACTTGGAAAACTGACAAAATCCCTATAGTACCAAAATTATAGGAAGTGATTCTATACTAATCCTCAAAGTTTATCTTAGGGTAATGATTCATAATCAAAGTTTTTCTAAATCTAGCTTCCAAGGTTTGTACTAAAATTCCTCTGATACCAACTGTAATTCCCGGAAAACAGTTACCCAGAGTCAGTGCATTATTACATAACATTGGCATGATCACAAGGGATCAAATCCCAAAAGACCAATCAGTTTAGTAGCCTTGGAGGTACTAGATACATTCATAAGTTGTACATTTCATCATGAAATAAAAACATCAACAACATTTTCTCCCCTTTTGAACACACATATATCCTTATCCTATCCCTATAGGTCAACCATAAAATAATTTTTCACATCCTAGGAAAAATAAAACATATAAAGGGGTGAGATCAGATGCTCAGTAAGGATAAAAATATAGCAGAAACTTTCATAAATAAGCATAAACATTTAAGGCAATGAATAAGACTAAAACAAAAGCCTTTTAAACTTAAACTTAAGAATAATATGGAAAATATAAAATCAAATAATTCCATTTACTTATTCACATAGATATTCTACTAGTCAAACAATCACATGCAATATCAATAGCCACTTGCATAATGATGGAATGCATAATTTCAAACATCATAACCACATAGTCAAGGCCTTATGCCAAGACTACAAATAAGATTTTTTCAAGGCATTGTTCCAAGACACTATTTTGTCTCATGAGACCTACTGATGAATCTAGAAGCTATAGAGGGCTCCACCAATCACTTACTAAGTCTAATTCATTCCTCATATGAAAAGGATTAAACATAACATAAACATTCTCATTAAAACTAGCATATGAAATGTCAATACTTTATCCATAAACTATTAATAGTGTAAAAATAACACATCCACAAGCATAAATATCACAAAACCCTCAATACAATATGGAATATTTGTATCATAATAAATCAACTTCAAATAAGATTAAAATCTCTCAAAGGATGTTGACATAGATGAAATAAAAACATTTTTAGAGAAATATCTCTTTATATTTTGAAATCTTTTAGAAGTCATGTAATTATAAAAGAAAACATTTATTTTGAAAATATTCTGATAATCTTGTAAAGTAAGCTTTGAAGGTGTTATAATGGTGGAAAATAGTATCACCCACCGTATAAGTTAAAAAACATTCCTTTCTTAATTTTGTCGAAAAGGTCATAAAGGACCTTGTTTGGAAAACGACAGAATGATTCCTTTATAATCATTTTATAAAAATTCAAAAATGGGTATAAATGAATTTAAACCATAGTCTAGGAAATATTAAAAAAAATTGAAATATATATTTAAGAAACACGGATGTGGATGATAAAAAGGTCCCCGTAGATACTCACTTATAAACAACATCGGATAATGAAGAGATTGTGGAATTATCCATTACCTTGTACATTTACTTGGTTGAGGGTACATTAAAATCTTGTATGATAGTTAAATAATTGTTATTACATTATTCAATAACTATATACATAAATATGATATCATATATGATCCTCTAATATTGCTTGGTTAATAATATTTCAGTAGTATCATCGTTTTAGGTGTAAACTGATTCGTTTTCCTTTATATTCTTGGTTACATAAGCCATGTTTTTTATGGATAGGATGTATCTGATTCATATACATAATTATATTATGTTCATAAACATTATTTTTAGTCATAAAATGAAAATTATTATTGAATGATTTTGATGGGGAACGAATCTCATCGAGTTCGTGGAGACGGTAATCTGTATGTACGCACGAGAGAAAATATCATTATATTGATTGTGAAATCATATTTAATTGGATGGTATATCATATATACAGAATCAATAACATGTTATATTTTTTATTAAATCAGTTATATTCATTATTATACCAATCCAAAATAATGAAGTGTTTTAATAATAAACTACACCACGAGGTGGAGACGATAAGCCGTACGTATGCACATATGGTGACTTTGTCATTTATAGGATGGATAGAATAATGAATATGGTTATACCATATTTATAATAAAATCACAGTATATAGAAGATACTAGAGTTATTATTTTATAATGGAAACAATAATTAAATAGGATGTGGAAGAAGAAGAGAACTTGAAAGATGTGATGAAATATTTACCTCTTATTCGGGTTCTTCTTTTTGATTTGATCAAAAGGGATCATTAGGTTAGCTTTCTGACCAAAATAAGGCCTCTAAGATTAAGGGAGGAAAGTTGGGAGGATATTTGGGTAGGTTTTGGCTTATCCAAATGGCTTTGGAGGTGTTAAATTACGAGAAGGGGAAGTACATTTTTATAAGAGAGGTGAGAGTCACTTTAGGAAAATCTTGAAATATTATTTTATAATAAAATAATTTTCAATTTCTAATGGCTCCAAAATAATTTATTTAGAGTCTAATGTGGGTATAGGTCTAAAACATCCCAACCAATGTGTTTTTTATAGGTTTAGGTCACCATATTAACCTTATATTTTAGATTTAACTCTTAGTTAAATAGTTTGTCATTTACCATGTCTCTTTGTATTTTTATATTATATGGTTAATAAACTTACTATAATAAGAAAACTGAACCCCAAGTGGTTAATTATTAATATATATATAACCTTATATAAGTATTTTGTCCAAAACTTATATTTTTAGGAATATTATATCAATTAATAATATAGTATTTGTTTTAAAAACTCAAATATGTCAATTTTCCCACTATTTAGTATTTGGTTTTGGTGAAAATCATAACAGCCTGATTACTTCAGAAAAAAATTATTTAATCAATCATAACATGTAATATTAAACTATAAAATTAGTGTAATTCTTCAAAATTCTCAAATTACATTTATTTGGATATTTATAATATCAATTATTTTAATCTTTCATTAATAAGGTAATTACTGCATCATCATTGTGTGATAAATAAATTAAATTATTTAATGTATAAAAATTATAAATAAAATACCATTATGTAGGAAATAATTTTATCTTTATAATTAATATTAATGGTAGAATTTATATTGTGTGTAGCCCTATATTAAAAAAGGATTAGTTATTAAACATTGAATTTAACTCTTCTTTAAATAAAATAATAATAAATGTCCTAATCTAATCCAAATGGACCAAAGGGGGTCATATTTTATTACTAAGTTTTATTTTCATTGAATTAAACTTATTCAATAGAATTAGGACATGTGTTAGGATAACTAGGATATCATTTTTTCCCTTAATTACCTTATTTACTTTTAACTGTGGTAAATAAAAGTCAAAAGTTACTATTCATCAAAAATTATTTTCATCTTATTGAACCAAATTTTACTTACTGATATCAACTGAGTCTCTCATATTTTTGAAATTAAACTCCCAGAAGAGGTAAAATATGTTTTATGCCAATTTTTAAATGCTCATAGGAGGTGGGTATAAGACGGTAACAAGTTCAATAAAATTATTATATATCTAAAATTATGATAAAATTACTACATTGAACATATATAGATATTCTGTATCTATTTTTACCTAAAATAAATTTAAATAAAATAAATAATTATTTAAATAAAAAATTCAGTTTTAAACAATAATGCTGTGTTTTTCACTATTCATCAAAAATTGAAAGTTTTCATAAAAATACCAAAAATTCACCCAAAGCAAATTTCGATATTCCAAATTCAAAAATAAAGTCCATTTTGAAAAAAAAATAAAATTTAAAAAAGTGGGTATTACTATTCATAACGACTAGTTTAATTGGACATGGTGTGTTAGAATCTCGAAGTTGCATACAATGCAAGATATTGAATTATTCAAAGGGAAACGTACCGTAGAAGCTTGGGGTGTTATAGTCTCCCCTCCTTAAAATAATTTCATCCTCGAAATTTATAGAATATTACTGCATAAAAAGATTCGGTTGTTTCTTTATCATGAGTTCCTTGAGTTCCCAAGTCGCCTCTTCCATCTTATGATTTCTCCATAAAACATTCACCAGACGAGTTGTCCGGTTTCTCAATAATTGTTCTCGGGTATCAAAAATATTGACAGGCTCTTCACAATAAGACATATCAGGTTCTAGTTCAATTTCTTCATAGGTGAGTGCATGCATTGGGTCAGGCATGTATTTTCTCAACAATGATACGTGGAACACAACATGATCTTTGGAGAGACTTGGAGGCACTTTCAAATGATAAGCTACAACTCCAATTCATTCTATAATTTTGAAAGGTCCGATATACCTAAGACTCAATATACCCTTATTATCATAATGTATAACACCCTTCCATGGAGATACCTTCAAGAAAACATGGTCTCCTACCTAAAATTCCAAATCCTTCTTTCGGTTATTGGCATTTCTTTTTGCCTACTTTGGGCTGCTTTGATGTGGGTTTGGATAACCTTCACCATTTCCATTGTTTCCTCAACATGTTCTGGACCAACGAGTCTTCTTTCACCAACATCATCCCAACAAGGTGGTGTGCAACATCTCTTGCCATATAACACTTCATATAGTGCCATCTGAATACTTTAATGGAAGTTATTCTTACAAAAAAATTCTACCAGAGGTAAATAAGATCCCACGTAACTTGAAATCCAAGTGATAAAGATCTCAACATGTCTTCTAATGTTTTAATAGTCCGTTCTGATTGTCCATAATTTTGAGGGTGGTAGGAAGTGCTCAAATGAAGTTCATTATCCAAGGCCTTCTAAAGACTTTTCTAGAATCTTTATGTAAAATGGGGATTGATATTAGAAACAATCGATAGGGGTACTCTATGAAGTCTTAAAACATCATTAATATATATTATTTCCAGATGCTCAAATGGTAAATCTTCTCTTATAGCAAGAAAATATGCTGACTTGGTAAGATGATCAACAATGACCCATATTGAATCATTCCTTCTAGGAGTCTTTGGTAGCCACATAAAAAATTACAACGTAATATTATCACATTCCTACTAAGGTATGAGAAGAGGTTGCATGACTCATCCAGGCTGTTTCCTTCCAGCTTTCACTTGTTGAAAAACCATACATCTTGACACAAAATCAGTAATCTCCCTCTTCATGTTGTCCCACCAAAAAACCTTTTTCAAATATCTATACATCTTGGTGATCCCAGGGTGTATAGATAAATTGGAGCTATAAGAATCATCCAACAATTCCCTTTTTAGTTCAGGTATATTAGGAACACAAAGTCACTTCCCAAGTTTCAAAATTCCATCTTCATATACGAAGTCACTCAATATCCCATCATTCACAACTTTAATCTTCTTTTGAAACTCCTCATCATTAGTCTGAGAACTCTTTCTCCTTTATAGTAAAGATGGTTTTGAAACCATTTGAAAAAGTATTGATGTTTCACCTTCCATGGTTATTCCTATATCCATATTTACTGGATCCATAAAAATAAGATCCCTTTCAACTCTCATCTTGTTCAAAACTCCATGATCCTTTCTGCTCAAAGAACCTTCAACCTTATTTTCCATCCCCGGGTGGTAGTGTATAGTGAAATAATAATCCTTGAGTAGTTCAAGCCATAGTATTTGCCTCATGTTGAGTTCTTTTTGTGATAAAATATATTTCAAACTCTTGTGATCAGTATAAATCTCACATTTTTCACCGTAGAGATAGTGTCTCCATATTTTCAGAGAAATGATTACTACTGCTAACTAAAGATCATGAGTAGGATAGTTTTTCTCATGATTTTTTAGCTATCGTGATGCATAGGCAATAACTCTATCATTCTGCATAAGGAAACAACCAAGTACTTTCATTGAAGCATTACTATAAATAACAAACCCATCTTTCCCTGATGGTATAGTCAATATAGGAGCATTGACTAACCTTCTCTTCAGTTCTTCAAAACATTCTTCACACTCTTTTGTCCAAAAAAAATTAATGCCTTTACGTGTGATCTTGGTTAATGGGTTATCCAACCAGGCAAACTTCTAGAAGAAACATTGATAATAACCTACTAAACCAATAAAAATGCGTACCTCAGTTATACTCGTCAGTGTAGGCCATTCTTGGATTGCCTTGGTCTTTGAAGGATCAACAGAGAATCTATCCTTAGAGACAATATATCCAAGAAAATAAATCTTCTAAAACCAAAATTCACCCTTTCTAAACTTCCCATATAATTCATTTCTTTTATGAGTCTTTAGAATAATGTGCAAGTGATTTTCATGATCTTCATAGATTTTGGATTATACCAAGATATCATCAATAAATACCACTACAAATTCATTCAAATATTCTTAAAAACTATATTCATTAGATCCATGAATACGTAGGGTGCATTATTCAATCCAAAAGGCATTACTGTAAACTCTTAATGCCCATACTTGGTTCGAAATGCTGTTTTCATAATGTCTTCCTTCTTCACACACAACTGATGATATCCAGATCGAAGGTCAATCTTTGAAAAATATTGAGCTCCATGAAGTTGGTCGAATAAATCATCAATGTAAGGTAGGGTATACTTGTTCTTTATTGTTATAGCATTGATCTCCATGTAGTCAATGCACAACCTCATAGATCTGTCTTTCTTCTTAACAAAAAGGAAATGGGATCCCCATGGAGAAACACTAGGGTGAATAAATCCCTTATTACTCAATTCCTCTAGTTGCTTATTTAGTTCTACTAATTCCACAGTGGCCATTCTATAAGGGGTCTTCGATATGGGCCTTGAACTAGGAATTAAATCAATGGAAAACTCAATTTCTCATTCCCGAGGATGTCCAGGTAAATCCTATGGAAAAACATCAACATATTCTTGCACAATAGGTACGTCCTCTATTCGAACATTCTTTTTATCAGCAGCAATTATTCTATTCTCTTCTTCCCCAAAAATTGAATTTAGTAGTGCTACTGGGGGAGAATCTGGATAAGAATCATGTGGTGACGTTTCTTCTCTAAATATTTGGTACTCTTTATCATCATTGAAAATTGTAACCTCCTTATTACAATAAAGTTTCACATCATGGTATAAAATCCAATCCATACCAAGTATTATATCAAATTAAATCATGGGCATGATGATGAGATCAGCAGATAAAGAACATTTATATGCTCTAATGGGAATTGATTCAAAAAACTTTGTTGTGATGATACTTCCCTTAGGTGTTTTGACTGACAACCCCCTTGTTAAGTCAAATAGAAAATATCTAATTTTCTTAGAAAAATGGGAAGATATGAAAAAATGAAATGATCCAGAATCAAATAAAGCATTGGTTAAACATGAGGAAACCATTAAATTACCTGCCACCACGTCTTCCGGAGCTTCAACCTGAGCAGTAGTGATCTCATAAGCTTGGCCTTGCTCCCTTGGCCTTTTTTTGAGGTATGTTCCCTCGGTGATTAGGACATGAATTTGCATAATGACCCTTTTCTCTACAATTATAACATTCAAAATTGACAGCCTCTTTCTTCCACTAGCAATCACGAGCTTGGTGGCCTTTTCACTACACTTGTAACAGACTCCCATTCCCTTTAGGTAAGTACCAGGGTGTTTCTTTCCACATTTACCGCAGGATGGTTATTCAACTTTTTCCCTTATTCCCCTTATTTCCATTTCCAGAGTGTTTAGTAGATCTCTTTTTCTCTTGCTTTGCTTTAAAGTCATAATACTTAGAGAATACCTTTTCTATCTTGATAGTGCATGAGACAATATCTTCGAATGATGAGAAGGATTGTGAGACTAATTATAGAAGGAAAATGGTTTTAACCCATCAAAGAATTGATCAATATTACTCCTTGGGTTACATATATAAACTGATAAATTCCGTGCAAAACTTGTAATGTTAGCTTCATACTTGGCGAAATTCTCATCCTCTTTTTTCCTCAGACTCATAAATTGTCTTTCCATATCCGCTCGATGGTCATGAGGAAAGTATTTTTCTATAAAAATATCTTTAAAATCCCTCCATTATATGTTTGATACTTCTTCATCTTTCTTTGTGTTTTGAATCAATGACCACCATTGATCTGCATCTCCCGTGAGGCGATAAACTACCATGACTACTTTTTCCCTTTCGCTACTCCCCAAAGTATGAAATATTTTCTCTAAGGAACTTATCCATTGCTCAGATACTATTGGATTTGTACTCCCATTGAATTTTGGTGGTTGTTTCCTCATGAAGTTGTCTAACATTGATCCTCTATGTTGTGGATCAGGGTGCTCCATACGGGTAGGGTTATTATTCATAACCTGAGTGAGTTGTCCCAGCATGGTGATAAACCGATCAACAACAGTTTTATCACCAGCTCCACTATAATTATATTACGTAGGAGTTTAATCCCTACATGGATTACGTGCGTTGATACAATTTCCATTCCTTCCACTAGGAACCATTTCTAAACAATGGCATACACTAATTTTGTTTATGAATCGCAATACATAATTCCAAACTTGTAAAACAGTTAACATAAATTGAACAGTTTATGGATATAATCCATAATCATAAAAATATTTTCTTTGAGGAAGTATATACTCATAAACCCTTCATAATTTGTTTTTAAAGAAATTTAGAATTATCCTAATCATATCCTATGAGAGTTTTGTAACCAATAGGGTAGCAAGGCCCGTTGTCGTGCACCAGTTCCCGTTCGAGTCTAGCTCAAAGCGGTGTTTTCATGTTTTACCCCTAGGTACATCTATGTCAGATCCACCTCTACCTACTCATATCTAGATAGATATGTATCACTTGGAAAACACACAAAATCCCTATAGTATCAAAATTATTGTAAGTGCTTCTATACTAATCCTCAAAGTCTGTATTAGGGTAATGTTCCCTAATCAGAGTTTTTCTAAATCCATCTTCAAGGTTTGTACTAAACTTCCATTGATACCAACTGTAATGCCCTAACCCCAGTTACCCAGAGTCGGTACATTATTACATAACATTGGCATGATCACAAGGGATCAAATCCCAAAATACAGATAAGTTTAGTAGCCTTGTAAGTACTAGATACATTCATAAGTTTTATATTACATCATGAAATAAAAACATCAACAACATTTTTCCCCTTTTGAACACAAATATAACATTAGAATATCCCTAAAGATCAACCATAACATACTTCTTCACATCATGGGAAAAATAAAACATAGAAAGGGGTGAGCTCAGATGTTCAGTAAGGATAACAATATAGACGAAACTTTCATAAATCAGCATAAACATTTAACACAATGTATAATACTAAAACAAAATCATTTTAAACTTAAACTTCATAATAATAAGGAAAATATAAAATCAAATAATTCCATTTAATTATTCACATGGGTATTTTATTAGTCGAATAATCCCATGAAATATCAATATCCACATTCAGAATGATGGAATGCATAATGTCAGACTTCATAACCATATAGTCAAGGCCTAGTTCTAATACTAAAAATAATATTTTGTCAAGGCCTTGTGCCAAGACACTAGTTTGTCTCACGAGACCTACCGATGCATCGAGGAGCTATAGAGGGCTCCACGTTTCACTTACTAAGTCCAATTCATTCCTCATATGAAAATGTTTAAAGATAACATAAACATTCGTATTAAAACTAGAATACGAAATGTCAATGTTTTATCCATAAACCATGAATGGTGTAAAAATAACACATCCACAGTAAAACATATCACAAAACCTTCAATAAAATATGGAATATTTGTATCATAATAAATCAACTTCAAAAAAGTTTAAAATCCATCAAAGTAAGTAGACATAGATGAAATCAAAACTTTTTTAGAGAAACATATCTTTCTATTTTGAAATCATATAGAAGTCATGTGATTATAAAAGAAAACATCTATTTTAAAAATATTCTTATAATATTTTAAGGGATTCTTATAAGGTGTTATAATGGTGTAAAATATCCTCACCCTCCGTATTAGTTAAAAAACATTCTTTTCTTAATTTTTTCGAAAAGGTCGTAAATGACCTTGTTTGGAAAACGACAGAAAGATTATTTTATAAACATTTTATAAAAAGTAAAACAAGAGTATAAATTACTTTAACCAATATTCCATGAAATAGTAAATTTTTTTTGAAATATATTTTTAAGAAACACGGATGTGGATGATAAAGAGGTCCCAGTAGATACTTATGTATAAACAACCACAGATAATGAAGAGTTTGTGGAATGTACCCATTCCTTGTACTTTTCCTTGGTCGAGGGTACATTAACTACCTGTATAATAGTTAAATAATTGTTATTAAATTATAAAAGAACTATATACATAAATATGATATCATATATGACCCTCTAATATTGATTTGTTAATAATATTTCAGTAGTATCATTGTTTCGGGTGTTAACTGATTAGTTTTACTTTATATGATTGGTTACATAAGCCATGTTTGTTATGGATATGATGTATTTGATTAATATAAAGAATGATATTATGTTCAAAAACATTATTTTTAATCATAAAATGAAAATTATTCTTTAATTATTATGATGGGGAATAAATCTTATCGCGTTCATGGAGACAGTAATTCGTACGTACGCACGAGCAACAATATCATTATATTGATGGTGAAATAATATGTAATTGGATGGTATATAATATATAAAGAATATTTAACATGTTATATTTATTATTTACATCAGTTATATTCATTGTTATACCCATCCAAAATAATGAAGTGTTTGAATAACAAACTACACCACAACGTGAAGACGGTAAGCCATACGTACGCACGAATGATGACTTTGTCATTTATAGGATGGATATAATAATGAATATGGTTGTAACATATTTATAATAACATCATTGTATATAGAATATACTAGATTTTTTATTTTATAATGGAAACAACAAAGAAAGATAAAGTGGAAGAAGAAAAGAACCTGAAATAGGTGATGAAATATTTACTTATTCTTCGGGTTCTTCCTTTTGATTTGATAACAAATGACCCTTAAGTTGTGTTTATGACTGATGGGGGGCCTCTAGGATGAAGTGAGGAAAGTTGGAAGGATTTTTTCGATCGGTTTGGCTGATCCAAATGGCTTTGGAGGTGTTAAATTAAGAGAAGGGTAAGTACCCTTTTATAAGAGATGTGAGGGTCACTTTAGGAAAATCTTGAATTATTATTTTTTAATAAAATCATTTTCAGTTTATAATGGCTCTAAAATGAATTATTTAGAGGGTAAGGTGTGGATGGGTCTAAAATCTCTCAACCAATAGGTTTTATACAGGCTTAGGTCACCATATTAACGTTATCTTTTTTATTTAACTCTTAGTTAAATAGTTTGTCATTTACCATGCCTCTTTGTATTTTTATATTATATAGTTTATAAACATACTATAACAAGCCAACCGAACCCCAAGTGGTTAATTATTAATATATATAACCTTATATAATTCCTTTGGATAGACCTTATATTTTTATTAATATTATATCAATTAATAATATAGTATTTTTTTTAAACATAATTATGTCAATTTTGACACTATTTAGTATTTTGTTTTTGTGATAATCATAACAACATGATTACTTCGAATTTTTTTAATCAACCCTAACATTTCATATTAACCTATAAAATTAGTTTAATTCCTAAAAAGGCTTCAAATTACATTTATTTGGATATTTATAATATCAATTATTTTAATCTTTCATTAATAAGGAAATTACTACATCATCATTATGTGATAAATACATTAAATTATTTAATTTCTAAAAATTATAAATAAAATACCATTATGTAGGAAATATTTTTATCTTTATAATGAATTTTTATATTAGAATTTATATTCTATGTAGCCCTATATTAAAAATGGTTTAGTTATTAAACTTTGAATTTAACTCTTTTAACTCTTCTTTAAATAAAATAATATTAAATGTCCTAATCTAATTCAAGTGAACCAAAGGGGATCATATTTTATTCCTAAGGTTGTTTTTTGTCGAATTACATTTATACAATATGATTAGGATATGTGTTATGGTAATTATGATAACATTTTTACCCTTAATTACTCTATTTACTTTTAACCGTGGTAAATAAAAGTCAAAAAGTTACTATTCACCAAATATTATTTTCATCTTATGGAACCAAATTTTACTTACTGATATCCATCATGTCTCTTGGATTTTTGAAATTTAACTCACAGAAGTAGTAAAATTAAGTTTAATGCAAATTTGCAAATGCTCATAGGGGGTGCGTAAACGACCGTAAAAAGTTCAATAAAATTATTATATATATAAACAAATTATAAAATTACTACATTGAAATTATATAGGTATTATGTATATATTTTGACCTAAAATAAATTTAAATAAAATAAAAAATTATTTAAATAATAAATTTGGTTTTAATCAATAACGCAGTGTTTTTCACTATTGATCATAAATTGAATGTTTTCAAATAAATACCAAAAAATCATCCTAAGCTAATTTTGATATTCCATATTCAAAAATGAAGTCCATTATGAAAAATAAAATTTATTAAATTTCAAAAAGTGGGTATTACTATTCATAATGGCTAGTTCGATTAGGCACGGTGTGTTAGAATCTCGAAGTTGCGTACAATGCAAGCTATTGCATTATTCAAAGTGAAACATACTGTGGATGCTTGGGGTGTTACATGCAATTCTCGTGATAAAGGTCACTAGGGATAAGCCCACCAAAATGGCTCAAATAGAGACCCCCATGAAACTAGATTTGTTACAGGTGGAGCCGAATCCATAGCCTCTCAGAGACCCTCCACCTCAGGCGTAGCCTCTGGCCCAGTAGTGCCTACCTCAGAATTTGTAGGTGCCCCAGCGAAATGCACTGCCACCACCTAGGCAAGACAACTAGGTTCCACCTCCTCGACAGGCACCTCTAGCCCCTCGTCAGGGTCAAGCTCCAAGGTCCCCCTTCGCAGATAGGAGGAACCAGACCTACACATTCAACAAGGCCAAAGTCCTTGGTTACTTCCGCGGTTCCTTGGAGTAGGGGATTGTATGTCTGCCTGAGTGAAGAAGGCCAGAAGTGGAAAACCTCACTGGTCGCCCTAATTACTTCCCATATCACCTGATCCTGGGGAAAACCCTCAAACAGTGATATGTGTTCAAAGAATGTCTTTAATACTAGGTGGATAACAACGTAGTCTAGTAAGGCCCAGCTCCAGCACTGGTGGCATGTGTCTTTATGAGGCCAGACAGTAGCAGTGACAACGAAGGCGAGTGGAATTAGGTTTCTAACCACAGGTCCCAGAAGTATAATGATTGGATGGCTCGTAAAGAAGTTTCTCATGCCCATGGTGTTATCTGTGCATGCCTAAATCAACCATATCCTTCAAAATCCACAAATACTACTTCAACATCGTCATTTTAGCAGTCCCCTTCTCAAAAAGGCAAACAACGGCAGCGTAAGGGAAAACAAAGTCCCCTGCCGATGCCATCGTATTCTCGAACTATTGGTGAATTCATATCCCCGGAGATGGAAATTCCTCCCAGAACCCATCCGGTAGTGGATGAATCTTAGAGAGATGGTAAGGGGTACGCCTCGGTTAATGCCGTAGAGATGGTAAACCCCTACATGATTCCTAACGATGAAGAGCACAAGGCGGGTCCTCCCAACGTCCCCATCCATTGTCATTGTCAAGGAAGCCATGGAAATATGGGTCATGGGGGTGCCTCGGTCATTATATCCAGCAAGGCTATGCTTGCTACCAAAACCATGAAACAATCTCAATGCAGAGCTCAGCACACACAACCTTTTCATCTGGTGACATCAGGTCTACCTTCACCGCCATTCGTGTTATTGGATTAGGTAGAGACACCTCCTCCACATCGTGGTTATCCACGATTCACTACAAACTAATCTCAGTCATCTAACCCTCATCTTTTAGTCACTCCGCAAGCTTCAACTAGGGAGCAACAGGATATTCCTAGCACTAGTCAGCTTTCGGTCTAGCCTGTAGGGCCCACCATACCTCCTGTCATAGAGTGACCTCCTGTAATCATAAGTTCACGCTTGGCACGGAAGTATGATGTTATAAAACATATTTCTATCATTCCAGCAAATCTATCCATCCTTTAGGTCCTTCACCTATCATCAGATATGTGTGAGGCCCTCACCGAGGCTTTAAGAAAGCCCCTCCAGTTTGAGCCAGAGGTAGTAGCCGCAGAAGCCTTCCATGTTGAGGCGATTAAGCATGCTCAATTCCAAGACTCCATCTTTTTCTCTGGAGAAGATGATTTTTCTCCCATGTATGGGCACATTCGCCCATTGTACATCACCGGCCGGTTCAATGGAATTGTGGTTCATAGTTTTCTTGTCGACATAGGCTCCAGAATCAACCTAATCCTGACTTGGACACTGTGAAAATTGGGGTTGTACGAGTATGATTGGAGTCCCTCTAGCCTAAGAATCCAAGGTCATGATAGGATGTAACAGACACTAGTGTGCAAGATCCGCATTAAATCCTAGTTTGGTGGTCTGGTAGCCAACACCGAGTTCTTGGTTGTATCCCAAGACACTGCCTACAATACGTTGATGGGAATGCCATGGCTCCACCTGAAAGTGGTGGTCCCTTCATCATATAACCAGTGCCTTAACTACTCCCCAACGGTCGAGTGGGTGTGATCCAAGGTGACACGTATCCCTTTGCCTCTTGTGAATCCCTTTATCTGGATGTCGACTACTACAAGAGTAAAGACAAGAAGATTCATGATAACGAGATTGAGCATGCCATGACCGCGACCGGCCCATGGACATATCTAGATGATGCCTACATATTTCCAATCCATCAATTGGAGGCTAAAACTCTAGACCTGGGAAAAAATTCTTTTTTGTTTCTAGAACAAGGGGGAACACATTCCAAAGTATAAGTGACACCATAAAATCACCTCATACTCCTATACAAATTAGGCTCAAGTGATCCCAGAGCCTCCAAAACCCATAAGGTACCGGGTTGTCCGCCCCCTGTCAATGAAAATACGTCATACATGCTTGTTTCGCTGGGATGGAATTAACCATCTCAATCCGATGCACCATTATTTCTTTGATATCATCAAGCATGGCCCCTTGGGATGAAGACCATCTGGGATTAGATCAGCAGCCTTCATTGCTATAGTTTCGACAGCACATGATCTCCCCGATGTAGTGTCCACTACCGATCAGGCTTGTACCAGCCTCCCATAGGGATCTTTCAACACATAAGAAACTCATCCCACCGAGGATCCCTCCTCCATAAGTGAAGAAGATGATTTAGAGGATGCTCCCACCGCCTTTCAAGAGGGCGTCTCTATCATAGTCGACGAATTGTTGCAGGTGAATCTTGGTTGCGAGGAGAACCTGAAACCCACATTGATTAGTGCTGCCATGCCCCTCAAGGACCAACAAAAGTACATATAAATCCTTAAACAACATCTTGATTTGTTCTCCTGGAGTTACGAAAAGATTCCAGGATTAGATCCTTAGATAGCCGTCCACCGCCTTGGTCTCCCGGAAAATCATCGTGGGTTCAAGAAGCCTCCCAGAAAGATGCACCCTTCCCCCAGTGCCATTGTAGAGGCAGAAGTTGATAAGATCATCAGATACAATTTCATTAAGGAGGTCTAGTAGCACAAATTTCTAGATGACATTGTACCATTCAGGAAGAAGAACAAATAGATCAAATTATGCATCGACTTCCGAGATCTCAACTGTCAGTGTCTGAAGCATGATTTTCCCTTTCCTATGACAGAATTGTTGATCGATGCTATAACTGGGTTCCCAGACCTCTCCTTCATGGATGGGTACTCCAGGTATATCTATATTTGAATGGTCCCCAAGAATGAAAATTCTACGGCCTTCAGGGCACCACATGGTACTTTGTGTTAACAAGTCATGTCATTTAGTTTAAAGAATGCAGGTTCCACCTATCAGTGGGCTAGGCATCACATATTTAAGACGATTCTCATAATGTTGGTGGAATGTTACATGGATGATCTAGTGGTCAAATCATTCCAGCATCAAGACCATCTCAAAGACCTTGAGAAAGTGTTCAGATTCCTCAATTCCTTCCATATGAAGATGAATCCATTGAAGTGCGCCTCTAGGGTCACCTTAGGAAAGTGTTTCATCTTTGTTTTCAGATACAGGGGCATCGAGATTGACTTAGAGAAGATCAAGGCCATTAGTCAGATGTCTCCTACAAAACACCCTCCATGAGCTTCAAGGTTTTCAAGGCCACTTGGCAAACATATGCTGATTCATAAAAAATATGGCCAGAAAGTGTAATCCTTTTTCGTGGCTCATGAAGAAAGGAACTTTCTATGTGTGGGATGAATAACATCAGACTTTTTTCAATGAAATCAAGAAATACCTGCTCCATCCTTCGGTCTTAATTCCACCCATCTCTGGAATGTCGCAGGTCCTTTACATGACCACCCTGGAACGGTCTCTCGGCAGCCTTTTCTGTAGCACCCCAAACATTTTATGGTATGTTTCTATTAAATACATTCTAGTTATAGCCTATATTTCTTGAATCACTTAGCCTATATGGAGAAAAACGTGGTTACTTATAGGAGATATCCATAACAAAGCCATAAAACTTATATTTGTCAGCTTTGTGATTTGAATTTTAAAAATCTAACATACACGGTTGTGATCAAGATGATAATTAGAGTCTAATATAATTAACTTAATTTTCAATGAATAGTAACCAACACTTATGAATGGTAACCTACCCTTATGAATAGTAACTTACCCTTATGATTAGTAATATGACTCTTACAAATGGTATTCATGCCCTTGAATGTATAAATGAATTTAGACACCTTCAAAATGAAGATGAATATTTTAAGTGTTTATATCTTTCAATTAAATAATTATTTTAATTAAATATTTAATTAATCATATTTAGAAATTTATTTTTAAAAAAATGGACTTCATTTTTGGATTTTACACATTGAAAAATGGTTAGGGTAAATTTTTGGGATTTTTCTGGAATACTTAAATTTTTTATGAATAGTAAAATGCGATAATTTTTTATAAATGCTAAATAATGAATTTATGGTGTCATTGATGATGATATACTGATGTAATCCAAATTGTTTCAAAGTCACATGCATATATTACTATTCTTGTTCATGGAATACTCACTATTGGTTGTCTTGAGAGTAAATAATAAATTAATCATTATAATATTAAGAAACTCCTCTCCCCTCCACTATATAAACCACCCCTCACCCCATCTTCCTCCCACACCACTCAAGCTTCAATCCTTGCCTAAATTCTGCCAAATAATCTCCTCAAGCCCTCTCTCCATGTCCAAGATCTTCTGGTCTCACCAAAAGGCCAAAAAACAAGGTCCTTAAGGAGATTATCAAGGAGGAGTACTCAAGAGGTGAACCTTCCTTGTCTTTTTTTCAATTTCTTTTACAAAGTCCCATTCTTTTGTTCTCCCTTCTCACCTCCCATAATCCAAATTCCATGATAATTCTATTACCTTACATGTACTGTATTTTCATTGTGCTAATGGAATATTTCATCATAATCTCTCTTTTTCCCCTTCTTTTATACAATATATGCAAACACTGTTCGATATGTGTAAATTTATCACACTCAAGGAAGACGGGTTTTCAATTTGCATTAATATCTTCAATACTGGTCATGAAACCTATTCAATGTTTGCACCAGGTCATAATATATTTATCTTATCTTAATTAATGTTCTATAATCTTTACACGTTCATAATATGGAATAATATTACAAAACAAGTTTATTATGAACAAAACCGTCAAGCCAAATCCAAGCGTTTATTTTTAACTCATCGAATGAGTCATCCTCATGGTATATAACCAGAATCAATATAAGATAATTTATATATATTTAGTGTTACTAATAATGTATATTATCAATTCTGGATGTTTAACCATATTTAAAATGAACTTCCATTCATGAATACAAGTAATCAAATCATGAAACCAAGTAAGAAAATGATTCCAAAAAAATAAAGTTGAATCTCTTAAACCCATCAAAAAGTCCATTAATAAACTTAATAAGATTATACCATATCAATTAAATGTTTACGAGGTTTTGGAATTATTAATTAATAAATATAAATTTGATTATTGGGGTCAACAAGAACAAAAAAGAACACCTTCAAGCGTAAGGTAAGGGATCCTCTCTCTCAATTTTGTTCAAGAATCTACCCTAGGTTGTGCCCTTTTATTTTTAATTCCAAATAACGGGGTATGTTTTTTCACCTCTCCCATACTTGTATTGTGACATATTAATAATTTAATACCCCTTTCCCTCTTATTAATCCTTCACAATAACACTCGTTACCATGCCGAAATGTTTGTAAGGGGTTTCTCATCTCACTTTTAATTCTGTGAGATTTTCATTGTTCTCCACTTTTTTCTTGTATGTGGTATATTTTTACTTCCATTTGATATATAATAACATGATTATTTTTATATTCATGTTATTCAATGATTCATTTGAGGTTTAGTAAGTTTTGGTCATATGATTCGACTGATTACATTGTGGTAAGAGACTTTGTCTCAACTACTATTTTATTGTGACTAACTTTTTATTATGCACCTAATAATCCTTATGTGGTGTACCTACTACCCATTTGATATCACCATTCATTTGAAATTATATTTATATTAAATATCCATAATCTCATATCATGGATATGTTTTTTTTCTAAATCGTATACCATTTTACATACGGTATTTATTTGGAAGGTTATTTTAATTATGGAAATATTGATGAATCTGTATACTCTACTCTATATGGATATTGAAAAGGAATATTGATAGTGTATTGAATCAATGTATAAAGATTTATTTGGACATGAAGTGGTGGTTGGGGCCTTCTATAGCCCCGCGATGCATCGTTAGTTATCATGAGACAAATCAGTTGGAAAAAAACCCTTCGAGTTTGTTTCCAAAAATCTAACGGGTTTATACCCATAGAACTAAAAAAAATTATAGTATTGTGGTTTAATGTTCCAGATACATGACATCTAAATAATAAGAATTGTCTTTATTCATTATCAGTTATTACTATCCATGAGGTTTTTACTATGACAAAATCTATGGATGTAGTTTAATTTAATGTTTATTAATGGCATGAGTTTTTCATCTATTCACCTTGCCATATTGATTATGTCAGATTGATTGTGATTCAATTATTATTGAATTCATGATTCCACTACTTGTAACCCTTACTAAGTGTTTTTTCTCACCCCTTTCATTGTTTACTTTCAACAGGTGACAAAGAGGAGATCATTTGTTGAGTTCTTGGGGATACAGTTATTAGTTTTTGTTATGTATTGTATTTTGTAAAACTTCTCCAATGTAATTTGAATATCATATATGTATCTAGTTCCTTAAAGAATACTAAACTAATTGTTCATTTTTTATTTTCATTCCTTCTAACCATGCCAATATAATAAGTACTAAACCGGCTCAAGTCTAGAGGGGTCAGGGCATTAAATTCTCACCCAGAAGAGCCATGAGGGGATAGAGAACAGTCTCTACTATCTCATCCACATACTCCTCGATACGGAGACTAGATACTCCCCTATTGAGATGAAATTCCTTGCACTAGTATTCAAAGTATAGAAATTGTAGTATTACTTGCAGCACCATGAGGTATAGCTGGTGTCCCAGGTAGATCTGTTGAAGTATATCCTGGATCGCCCTATGTTGACTGGCCATCTAGATCAGTGGGAAGTGATTCTTCAGAATTTCGACATTAGGTTTGTCCCTCAGAAGGATATTAAGGGGAAATAATTAGCATACTTCCTTGCTTCCCATCAAGCTTCTACAGACCAGTCCCTAGATCTTGATTTCTTGGATGAAGCGATTCTCTCGGTAGACCAAGCCATGTTATGCTGGAAAATGAACTTCGATGGTGCTTCTCAGAGCCCCACCGAAAGAAGGCTCAATGACCCTGGGATCAATAGAGTAGGTTAGGGTATTGTATTAATTACCCTAGCACAATCCATTATATCTTACTCATTCCTATTGTTAGAAGGCTACACTAACAATGAGTCAGAGTATCAGGCTCTCATTACTGGCCTTGAGTAGGACCTCAAGATTGACCTTCCCCATTATCATGTGAAAGGGGACTCCAAACTAGTCATCAAGAAGATCAATGGTGATTATGTCATCATAAATCCAGAGCCCGTACCATTTTTGGAATGCACTCTCCAAATAATGGCTCATTTCTCATCTTAGCCAGAAGTTACTCATGTCCCTCGATCTCAGAACGGTCGAGCTGATACCCTGGCTAGCTTAGCTGCATCACTTGTAGAGCCTGAACAGGATGACCAGATCAACATGGCACACCAATGATTCATTTCTCCCATCACTCGAAATGACGATGAAAGCTTGCAGGTAAGCCACCTTACCTTCAGAGCCTCCACATCAGGACCCCCAGTGTCACGAACCATCCCGAGTCGACCTTGAACCGGTCACCTAGGCCAGCCCGTGACAATTATTGGGAGGCATTCCCGATCCTCCTGAGATGGTGCCAAGAACCAAGGGCATCAATAGAGTACACAAGGGAATGATTTTTCCCATATATAAAAAATCAAACAAATAGCGGAAATAAATGGATAGCCCAAATACATTTATATAAAAATTGAACCAAACATTATTTGTACAAGAAACTGAAAGTACAACTAAACCAACAACTCAAATGACCAAACATGATAACCTACTAACTACATGTGACCCCAATGTTCACTCTCCAAAATAATGATCACATTTAGCCCAAGGCAATTGAACTCAAGATGAAACCTGCACAAGGGCTAAAAACAGAAGATGACTATAGGCGTGAGTATTAAAACTCAGTAGGTTATCATGATATTCTACTCCCAATGCACATCCTTTAAAATAAAAGAAACATCAATTTCAAGTTTTAAATACAAAATATAAAGTAATTTTTTCCAAATAAGGTTCCATTCTATATAAATCAAATTACCAGACAAAAACATTCATGTTTTATAAACAAGAATATTAGTAAAAATTTTCAAAGAGGTGAAACTTTAAAATGAAAATAGTTTCAAGAGGGATGCTTTAAAGAATTTACACTTTTAAATAAATCACACACACTACTGAATTTACCAACAAAACACACCATATTCTGACGGTGAGTTCAAAATATTCAATGAGCACAAGTCAAGGGAACACCCCTAGGCACTAGTTAGTTGTGAGCCCCAGGTACCTTGTATCTCGGTGAAAGTAAGCATAATAAATATTCGTTCTTATGCGCATGAGCCAATAATAGGGAGAATACACATAACCTAGAGTTCTCCCAACATCATCATCATCATATTTTAGTTTGTGTTTTCATCGTGAAACTTACTACAAGAAACAGGGGCCAAACCCCACGGAATCACTAGCATACTAGTACAAGTCTGCCCACCTAGATACTCGGGATTCCCTTTAGTGCTTAATAAAGTTACACATATTATAAAATAAAAATTTCGCATAAAAATTTCATTAACAAACCATAAACACACAAACATCCCACAATCATGCTTCACATTTCTTTCACGAATCAAGAAACCACTAAAAAGATTCGTAAAACAATTTCAAAGAGTATAACGTGGCCTTTCACATAAAATCCATTGAATAATGCTCTTTTATGAAAAAAAACCCATCAATAACATAACAACCAAGATTTGTTATCCCCAAAACCAATTAATAATTTGTTTTCGTGGATCATAAAATTGTCCCAAAAGATAAAACATGAAATACACATGGGAACCATTTTTACAAAAAAACTAATGCCAAACGGGCCTTTAAGACTTTCTCAAAACAATCATTTGACCAAGGTATGAATTTAAATATTATTAAGGAGGTGTATAAAAACCATTTACAGTAGAAAAACACATTCATAAATTCCTTAAAATATTCAGGTTACATATTCAAAACACAACCATTTTTATAAGGATGTGAAACGGGCCATTTTCCGACAACTTGGGCCAAAACATGTTATAAACCAGAACCCATTTGTTTGTAAAACCAAATACAAATTTTAAATACATATAAGGACCCAAAAATATAATTTATAATTATCACAATTAATTTATAAATCCAAACAAATAATTTATTTAAATCAAACATAACACATAAAAGCCAACCATGCAATTTACCGAATACAAGACATGCCCTTTTAAATGAAACAATTTATTTTAAGAACATGACATGGAATAAAGCATCAATTTCAAGAAATATTTTATACAAGATACTGTAATATATTCAAAATATCACAAACCAGGTTCTAAACCTCACAAAATAGTTTTGAAAGAAAGTGTAACATTTAAACAAACACTTGGTGTGCACTTTTATGACAAAACAACATTATCTTTCACAAAAAAGGATTAAACGACCATTTTTAACTCAAATAAATTTATCCAAATGCTGAAAAATAATAAAAAACCTATATAAAATATGAAAAAAAATATGAAAAATATGAATCTTAGAATATAAAGGCATGTGAAAGGGATGTCCTACCTCAAATCCTTGGCGTAATGGAAACACACACCCAAAATCACCATCTGAGGGTTTACAAACCCTAAAACTATGACGACCAGCCCCAAACAAACAAAAAACCCATAAAAATCATGTGATAATAGAACCATAGGTCTACCATGACTAGGGGAGATTATAAAACCAAGAAATAATGAAAGCAGGAAGTAGAGGGGGGATAAAGGAGAAGGAATCTCACCATTTCAAATAGAAAACTCTTCATATTCCATTAGATCTGCACCCATAGAAAAGATTGAATGACTTGAAACTTCTTATAGATGCTCCTAAGTTCTGGGAGAAGCAGGGAAAAAATATTTTTGGCAAAAATATCAATAATTGAATTAGTTATGTATGAAACAAGTTACCTTATCAATTTTGGACGATTTGAGGTAACATGAGAACTCTCACCCTAATCCGCGACTCATATGAGCTCCAAAGAGGGAAAATTGATAATGGGGGTGAGGATAGGGATATTTTATTCTATTGTGAGGTATAATCACTGAAATATATTAAAAATTGAATTATATATAAAAGAAACAAATTATTTTTTAAAAAATGGAAATGGGCCCTTGGGCTGGACCAGTACCTAAATAAGTAACCCCAATTCACCATGTTTATTAATTTATAAGGGATCCAAAAGGATATGGTAGTATTAATATGTCATTGGATTCCAAGTAGGGAGTGTAATTAATGAAAAATGTTGAAAAACAAAGGAGTTATTAAAGAAACAAATATTTGGTTTTTAAAACTGCAAATGGGCTCACAATTGGCCCAAATCATGAAATAACCACCCTTTCTCCAAAACCACCTAAACAAGAAATGGGGAACCCAAATTTTTGTGATTATCCATATATGGAAGTTAAAAACTCAACATTAATCTCACCCAAAACCCAAAAAAATGGATTGGGATTTTTAATTAACCGGATCAAAACCAAAACATGAAAAGAAAAAAACATGGTGCGACACCTAGGTCCCCCAAAAATAGTGATTGATGTGGCTCTTGACTAGAGAAACTCCTTTGTCAAGTAACACCAAAGCGGTAATCTACTGACAGATTGGGTTGATCATGATTGAATTCAATGTCGCGCGTTATAGTTCACCCTCCTGGATGGTCCTGGTCGTGAGCAGATCCTTTACAAGTGCAGGTTTGATGGGGTTCTCCTATGTTGAATTCAAAGTGTTAAGATTTCTCAAGTCATGTAAGAATTTCATGCCAGTTCTTGCGGGGCTCATTAGACTCGGCCAAAACTATCTCACCAGATCTAGATATTGGGGTATTTTTGGCCCTCCATGATCCATGACAGCATCGAGTTCACCAAAAGGTGCCACGGGTGACAAGTTCATGACAACTTTATGAATTGGCCGCGAGAGCCTCCACACACTACTAAGTACTCTTGGCCATTTGCGGTATAGGGGATCGATGTCGTGGGACTATATCCACCTATGACAACTCACTAGTGCAGGTTCATCCTTACTGCTATAGATTTCTTCTCCAAGTGGGAAGAGGTAGTTCTACTCCAGGTGGTCAAGGCCCATTCCATAATTGACTTTGTGAGCTCCAATATCATCTACCGATTTAGAGTCCCTCACGCCATCCTCACAGATAACGACACAAAATTCTAGGCAACTGAGCTTAAGAAACTATACTCTAAGTACAACATCTTTTCTAACCATACCTCCGCTATCATGCATAAGAAAATGGATAGATCAAGGTGTTAAACAAAACCCTCTCTAACATTCTACAGAAAATGGTTGGTTAGAATAAGAAGAGTTGGCCGAAAAAGCTCCTTGGTGCTCTTAGGGCATATCATACGATGACTCATAATTCCACCCTGGTGATCCCATATTCCCTGTTGTACCAAATGGAGGCCATCCTGCCCATAAAGATTCAGTTTCCCTCATTGTGAATAACTGTTTATGATAAAAAAGATCAATATAAAGTAGAATAAATTCATATGGTTAAGCTAGAAGCACTCAACGAGAATAGGATTCATGCCCTGCACACCCTGGAAAGGCATCATAACAAAATAGCTAGAGCATTCAACAATAAAGTTTTCCTCCTCTCCATTTTTCAAGGTGACTTGGTATTGTCCCTAAAGACACCAATGATACCCAGTATAAAACCACCCAAGTTGGAGTCCAAATTGGAAGTACCTTACATTGTTCACAAGGTTTACTCGTATAACGCATACTCCCTAGTTACCATAGATAGTGAGAATATAACTCTTCCCACTAATTCCAAGTTCCTCAAACAATACTTTTCCTAAGTCTCCTGGTACCACATGAAATTAAACTGTATGGTCATGCATGACCTTAAACTGTATGGTCCCACATGACCTTAAAATGTATGGTCCCACATGACCTTAAACTGTACAGTCCCGCATGACCCTAAAATGCATTACGGTGCTACATGACCTTAAATTGTCCAGTCCTACATGACCATAAACTATGAAAAGTCATCCCGCATGATGTTAAACCGTATTTCATCCCACATGATATTAAACTTTATGTCATACCTCATGATGTTAAATTGTATGTCGTCATATAAGATGTTAAACCTCATGAACAACATACCTCTTGATTCCCATCCTCATGGGATACGTAGGAATTCTCAGACACTTCGTCTTGAGTCCAACCCAAGATTCCTCTTGGGTTATCCCCCCTAAGAATAGTTTTATTGAAGGATCCCACATGGTTTCATATAGGATCATTTGGCCCCACTCATGTCAGGATTGTGATGATTGCACCATGTTCCCTCCCCTGTTCTTCTCTCCTCCCACGTTCTCACCGCATGAAGTTAAACTGCATGGCCATTAGAACTATGTATGGCTTGATTCCTATCCTTATGGGATATGTATTAATTCCTGGACATTTCGTCCGTAGGCCCAACCCCAAACTTTGGGACCTCCCATTGGGTTGAATCACATGGTATGCGATAGGATTTTCCCTCATCCACATCATGTTCATCATGATCATACTGTGTATCCCTCCTCCATGAAGATCCCCACCTCTTCTACTGTCCATCTTGAATTTAAGTTGCATAGGCACATTTATACTCCACACACTCCATCATCTAGGTTTTCACTATCTTTCACATCCAAAGGGACCCCCAAATGGCATGGATGCTCAGCCCAAGGGCTCTCCTTCAATTATAGGCCAACGTCATTGAGGGTTTTGAATGAAAATTGATATAAGTCTCACATTGAAAATATGGTCAAAAGTCGATACTCATTAGTTGTTCCCATTTCAGGTTACCACGGTGTGGATGTTGTGTTTCGAATTGGGTCAAAAGCTATCCTTTGTCATTGTTATCACCCCTATATGTCCAAAAAATGGATTGTAGTGGCACATTCTGCCCCACTGTCTCTTCAAGCTTCTGCCTTCCTTGAGCAGGAGTGTGATTTCAGCGGTCGGACCCTTATGTGATGGGAAGTGCCTAGTCCTACTCCTTATTTCCCACACCGAGCATCGCTTATGTGGGATTAGGAGCTGAGGTAAGGCAATACCCACATGAGAGATCATTTGGATATAGTTGGCTGGGACGCCCAGCCTCAGGTCCCTCAACACTTTTGGCCCCCTAGCCTGAGTTCTCATTTAGGAGTTTCCGGTGTGGTATGGACTCACTTACTTATTCACGTCGGGCTATTTTCCCACACTGCACATACCTCATTTGAGAGATCCCTCAGTTTATCGTCCTTTCCGCAAGCATAGTCCCTGATGTGCTTCCCGAGCTCCATCATTTGGGTTTCCATCATCTTCTATATCCAAATGGACCCTCGAATGGCATGGATGCTCGACCCAAAGGATCTCCGACCATTACGGGATAACACCCTCAAGGATTGCGAGTGACCAACTGATATAAGTCTCGTGTTGCGAATATGGTCAACAGTCGACTCTCAATTGTTTTCCCCAAACTCCAGTCACAAAGATATAGATATTGTGTTTTGAACATGGTAAATAGTTATCCTCTATCATCATCTTCATTTTTTGGTTTTCCACAGGCATAATGATTCTCCCTCTTTACTCAAATTTCCCACACATATGACATTAAACAAGGCATCTACAGTCTGAGCCCTACGACCTTAAACTAAGAGCACCATCGTCCTTGCTGCATGACGATAAACTTCATAGCATCCTAATCAGAACTATGTGTGACTTGATTTCCATCCTTATGGGATATGTAGGACCGCTCGAACATCTAGTCTTCGGGTCCAACCCCATCTCTTAGAAACCTCCCTATCATCTCGGCCCCTTATCCTACATTCTTCCAGGAGAGGAGTATATAGTGTGGTATAGGATAATGTCCCCATTCACATTGGGTTTATAACAACTACACCACATACCTCTCTCTTCTGAGCTCCCTCCACTCCCTTTCCCTACAATCATCTTTTCGAGTCAGCTGCTCTTATGTTGGGTCCTTCAGCCCTCTTTGATAATTCGTCAATGTTCCCAAGAGTACTCTAGTTTAGATCCTAGAGTGTCGGATTCTACCTGGACATGCTTTAAACCATTTTTTCAGGCTTTGTGCTCCCCTTCATTTTGGATTTTATTTTCTTTCACATCTCAAGGGACCCCCAAATGGCATGGATGCTCTGCCCAAGGGCTCTCCTACCATTACAGTACAACGCCCTTGAGGGTTTCGAACAAAACATTCATACAAGTCCCACGTTGTGAATACGGTAAGTGTTTGATTCTAATTTTGTGTTCCCATTTTAGGTCACACGATATGGATGATGTGTTTAGAACATGGTAAACAATCATCCTCCATCGTCACACCAACCCCATCAAGCCTTAAATTTCGGTTACATAATTCACATCATTTTTCACTGCACCATGTCCAAGTGGAATTTGGAAACTCTTGGTATTATCCATCAGTACACATCTTCACATTAGGAGGACAAATTTGAAGTGAGGTTTCATTCAGGGCTCCACACGAACTTCCACTTTATGTGTATCCCATTTGTTGCAAAGACCTCTTCTTCCCTTGTTTCCTACACTGAGTTTGACTCATGTGGGATTAGGGATTGGATCAAGGTCCGTGCCTACTTGGAAGAGTTCTACTTCTCCATGGTCCAAGATCTAAGATCTTAAACTAATATCTCTTTATGCGTCCCCTCTTTAGAATAATGTATGGCTTGATTCCCATCCTTATAGGATTTATAGGAACACCTAGTAATCTTGTCTTTGAGTCCAGCTCGAGTTAAACTAATGTATCTCTTTTGTTCTGCCTTTTAGGCCCCGACTCTTATAGTACCATGTGGTGTGGCGTGTGTGGGATTATTCATTCATTCACATTGGGTTTATAATATCTGCACCACGTACTCCCCTTCAAGGAGCTATTCCATCATACCTCTTGTCTCGCATGTCATTAAACTATATAATGTCCCGCGTGACATTAAACTATATGTTGTATTGCATGACGTTAAACTATAATTTCTAGAACTACATATGGATTGATTCCCATCCTCATGGGATATGTAGGAACACCCAGAAATCTCGTCTTTGGGTCTATCTCAACCAAGTGCTAGTCTCTTCGGCCCCATATTCTCTAACCTTTTCTATCCCCTCTGCCTGAGGTTTCCTTCTTGAATCACATGCGGTGTGATGTGGGCCTCATCCTCATTCACGTCGGGTATTCTTTATCACGTTCTACACATTCCATCCTGAACCTCATCTCTCTTGTATATGTCTGAGCCATATGACTCTAAACTATGCTTCCTAGTCCCACATATCTTTAAATTGTTACATTTATACTACATGATGTTAAAGTGCATGGTTGGTCCCATCACATGAACCTAAACCATGACATTATCGTCATAGCCGCACGATGAAAAATGGCACTGCATCGTGGTGTCCTCAATTGAGGTGACATCATGTTAGGTATCGGTCACCCACCATACCATTTCTCAATGCCTACATATGGTTTGATTCTTATGGCGATTCTTGGACATTCTATCCTAGGTCTGTCGCTTAAAAACACATCCATCCTAAAGGAAAAACAAGATCAATCAAATGTCACTTCTTCTGGTGCAAGGGCTAGACCCACATGACCTTATTATCTATGTCACTGGTATCTTACCATGCAACCCTTATAACTATGTATGGCTTGATTTCCATCCTCATGGGGTATGTAGGAACACCTAGGAACTATGCCTCAGGCCCATCCTAACTTTCACTTTTAGTCCCCTAACCTAGATGTTTACCAGGACTCACACTATGGTGATACAGACTCCTATTATCCTCAATCATGTCGGGTTAAGTAATTATTTCACCATGTGTCTCCCTTCTTCAGTTCCACCATGATCTGAGCTCTATGACCTTAAAAAAAGACCACTATGCGTCCTTGCCGCAAGGCATTAAGCTACACGATATCTTCCAGAACTACATATGGATTCATTCCCATCCTCATGGGATACATAGGAATGCCCAGACATTCTATCTATGGGTCCAGCCCCAGGAATCTTAAATCTTTTTTCCTCATATTTCATCCCCTTGGCCTGCAATATTTTGGTAACATGTAGTGTGGTAAGTACCTCTTTGGTTCTAATTCATGTCAGGTTTTGAAATAGCTGCACCATGTGCCTCCCTTTCCTTTCCTCAACCTAGTCTTAGTTTTATGACCCTAAACTAAGATCACCCTATGGGAACTACACGTCGGGTTTGGATACATTTCCACCCTGTGCATAGTCTTTTAAATCAATCCCCCTTTAATAGCCCATCCTATAACCATTATGTTGGAAGCATGCAACCCTAGGACCCTTTTCCTTGGAAAGGGACCCGACTCACTCAATCGGATACATCTTATTCTCGTACTCAGATGCGTTGTGTAAAAGAGCCCGAAGTATGGAATTTTCACAAGGACATTCCCTTATTCCATGTCCAAGCTTCATGAGCCCATTATTTGGATCCTAAGCCTATTCCACATCTGAAGGGACCCCCTTTATGACCTAGTCTCAGGCCACATTGACTTACTTACCGTCTTGGGCCAATATCCATGAGGACCTCAAATGTCATTTTTGATAGCTCCCGTGTTTCGAACATGGTCAGTGGTCGACCCTCATTTTCATTTCCCCATTCAAGGCTAACATAGAGTGGATACTATGTTTTGAATATGGTCATTAGTTATCCCTTATCGCCACGCCTCTAACATTGTGTTCCAGATCTCAAGCAACATGATTCACGTATTTTCACCCCCTTATGTTCAAGTGGAATTCCAATGTACTCGACTTTACCCCTTCACGCCTCAAGGTGCATCAAGTAGGCGGGTTGACATTATTGGTTGTCATTCACATAGCATCCCATTTCACCTAAAATATGAGTTCCTATGCTTGTAAAGTCACATCACTACTCCTTGTTTCCCACATCGAGCACGACTCACGTGGACTTAGTAGTTTTGGAAAGATGTGTACTGGAGCTGCCATGTCGCACATTCATTTCATCGCCGCACATGATGTTAAACTGTGCTCTCAAGAACTGAATTTGGATTGATTATCATCCTCATGGGATACATAGAGATGCCTAAACATTTCTCCCTACCGACGCTGCTCCGAGGCTTCCTTCTCACCTCCTCCTTCGGCGCACCTTCTATGCGGTGATTTGAGGTAGGAATCTTCATCTATTACCTTCGTTATTGGTTGAGTAGTTCATTATTATTGATTTGGATTCATTAGAGGAGATAAATTAACCTATTACTAGGAGTTACACTCTGTTGGTATATTAACGCTAATTAATTTTGAATTGAGTAACCTTAGCTTCTACAACTATTCTTCACACTGGGTAATCATTAACTTACTAGAAAGAGGCTCAATTTTTTCAGGTAACAAGTAGTATATGGATGCTACAACACATTCCCCATTATACTAAGTTGAATTTTATTTTGTTGGAGACAATGGGGTTAAATTTTTGTTTCTCATTTTAATTCTTCTGTTTCAATCATTTTCTTCCAATACTATTGTCTGTGTTCATTTGTAGTGCTTTGTACATTGCAGTGTGGTGATATAGGTGCATAGTTTTGTATGTTATATACTCTGAATCATGAGATCAACTATCTATACATTGATTCCTAATAACTTAGTTTTGGAGGATATATTTAAGGTGTTTTCTAGAAGATATCCATGCACCCAAAAAACCCTCTCAAAAATAGTCATGCCTTGTAACTCTATCTATCATCCGCTACCTACTCTAGCTAATACATCCATTTATTCTGAATAAATTTATTTTTATCAGGCCTATCCATTTTCTCCCATGTCCCATACACATGGATGGAATCATTATCATCCCTCATGTATAACTCCCACTAATTAATATTTTTCAAATATCTTTCCTCTTTTAAGCTATTGTGTTCTCCATCGTCCATTAGATAAAAGTAACACAAGTTAATTTCATACCTCTGTACTGGGCACCTAGGCAATAGAATTGGAATTTTAATAACATCATGGTGAAGTTGAATTTCATATAGAGAAATAACAATATTTTTTATTATTGATGGGTGTTTGATGATAGGAGATACACCATCCCACATAACTACGCTCATAATATACTTATTTCCAATCCAGTAAAGGAAAGGTTCAATGTGATGAAGACTTAATTGTCCAGAAGTTTTGAGATGATAAACACTAGTTTGAATAATTGGATCTTTAGGATGAGGATTTTGAGGGACTTATGATTCGGTACTTTGTACCTCAATTATTTGGATTACATCTAGAAATTGGTGGATCACTTCATCACGGGCGAGGTAAAACCAATGACCACACCCCTAGTTGAACATTTCAAATTTAGAAAGGAGAAGGAACACATAGAATCCCATAAGATAATATTGGGTTGGTGTGAAGTGGATTTTATATAAATTAAAGGGTTCTAGAAGCTTGGAAATTTACTTCAAAATAGATGAGTCATTTCTTGGTTTTTCTAAGTCATACTTTGATAGATATTCTTACACTTTAAAGAGAACCACTATATATGTGTTAAATTTCAGAGGAAAGGCTTAGTGTCAAATGTAAAATATTTAATTGATATTTTCACTCTCAATAATAAAAGTAGATTATATTTCTTTAACAGAAGTTGGAAAGGAGTTGTTTGGGTTGAAGGGGACATTGATAGATCTCAAAAGGAGGAAATATGATGAGATGTAGTTTTTGGAATTAGATATTGTGATTCAATTAGTAAAAAATATGATGTTTTAATCTAGTATGAAGAATATTTTGAGGAATTATCACTTTATCTATAAGTTTTGGGGGGATAGAGTACTGGATATATGGAAAGATATAAGGGACTCAATATATGGTAGATATGCTAAAAAAGGTCATTGTCAAGAATGTTTTGAGGGGATATTCACCTGAGTTGAGCTAGGATAAATAAAATCATCATGGGGGAACCATACATCTGTTAAAGAAGTTTGAAGAATAGAAATAGGTTTATAGAAGTTGATGGGGGACTCAAGTGAATCCAACAAAAAAAGATTCCAAATTTTGAAGATTGTTAGGTTTCATCTATGTGATTGAAATCCATTTTTAGGTTCCAAAACATAGTCAAATAGAAGGATAAATTCCAGAAGAGTAATTTATAGATCATTTATTGAAATAATGGAGTAGTCTCTAAAAATTATAGAAGAATAGAAGTTACTTTAACTAGATGGTGCAGTCAGAAAATGAAAATAAAATATTACCCAACAACTTATTATAATTAATTAGTGTGGGAAATGAAAATTACTTTCATATATTTTCATTGATTGAAGAGTATGTAAGTTTTTACTCTTGGAATATTTTAAGAAAGATAATATAAAAGTTTATTAATGAATCAAACATAATGTTTTTTTCATGATATTTTTATAATGTGAACAATATACTAGGTGAATGATTTTAGGTGGTGGGATCCTTTGATGGAATGAAGAGATAGTTGGGAATCTATGAGATATATAGAATCACTCATCGTATAGATTAAAAGACATGGAATCCAGTTTCACTGGATTGATTCTACTATATTTATTAACATTGATTATTTAATCAGTACTAGTAAATTGTAATAATTTTTGATTCCATGAATAAAAAAATAGTATTCTCATTGTGGAGTAGGAATCATATCTTGACAATGTAAATATATTTTTTCCTTTTTTTCTTTATTTCATTTTGATAATTATATTTTGATACTCTTGTATGTGTCCCTTTGAATTGGTTTGTTCATTTTAGTGTTATGATTTGTTTCCATATCCTTCTAAGTCTTTGAAACCACAATGTGGGATTAAATATTAATACATTGTTTTTGCCTAAGTAATTTCTAGAAGATATCTTCAAGTGGTCTTCCAAAATGTATCCATGATCCCAAAAAAATCCTTTCACAACTAGCTGCATCTTATACCTCCATATACAATCCCCTTCCTCCTTCATATTCTAAACATATATTTCTTAGCAATATTCATCCTAAAAGTCCACTCTATTATCACTTATTCTCTAAACACATGGAGGGAATCAATATCAACCCTTGTTTACAACTCCCATTAATTTGAGTCTTTCATATTTATGGACTTCTCCGGCCACTCAGGTTGTCTATCATTCAAGAGAAGCACATAGTGAAATATACTTTTGTATTATTTCTCTCGGAAACCAGGAAGCATAATTAGAAGATTAATTACTTCGTGATGAAACAAAATTTCATCTGAAACAATACAAATCATTACTATTGCCTGAATTTTTTCTAACATTGGATCTTCATCATCCTATATATCCATGTTGATGATATTATTATTTACAGTCCAATAAGTGATATAGTTAATGAGATAAAGATCGATTTTTCTGGAAGTTTCAAGATGAAGAATCATGTTCCGGCAAAATAGATCCTAGGGATGAGGATTTTGAGGGACTTAAGTTATGATACTTTATACCTGAATCAACCCGATTACATCTGGAAGGTGGGGAAGTTATTCAGAATGAGTGAGGAAAAACTTGTGACTTTGGTTACCTTTCGAATTTTTTATTTTTTTTCTTACTACTAATTTCATTCATCTAGGAAGTTGTAAAGCTGAAACCTACATTTCTTGATGCCTACCTAAACCTTAGAAATGTCTATAAGGTATGTTGTGGTTACATTGTGTTGATGCAAGTTCCTGATCTTTTACTTGACTGAGCCAATTTGTTAACCTTTTACAGGCTCTAGAAATTCCAAATGAGGCTATTGTGTGCTTCAAGTGTGCTATTCAAACACAACCAAAACATGACCTAAATTGTGTATGATATTCTACTGATAAAAGGTGTGTGTATTGTATTTTATCTTTATATTCATTATATTATTCCTTATATATTAATGTTTTATGTTTTTTTGTTTCAATTACACAAGGAGATAACAGTACAACACAACACAGACAAATAACCTCTCCAAGGAGCTGAGTTTGGAAGGCCTAGTTAGTGCCATCTTTTCAAACAGGTTCATATTTTATTCCAAAATTTAACAGGTTCATATTTTGGTTCTAATTTGTTCATATTTTTTTCAAACATGTCCATATTTTATTCCATACAGGTATGTAGATTCTACCTTTCCCAAGGTTTTCTCAGGTGGAATGGATTCCCCATGCCTTTGTATCATCAAACTGCTTTGATGGATACTTCCACTAGGTGTCCGACCAACATAGAGATATAAATGTGCTGAGCGAAAGGGTTTTTATTCTAGGTGATAGAATCATGAAAGGTATTATTCTTGAGGAATTATCATATACAGGGGGATCTATGTGAGTTTCCATTAAAGAATCTATATATGTCAATGTATTAATTTAAAAGATGATCATTTTTTCCTTTCCTATAGTTTTCTCAGGTGGAAGGGATTCCCCAAGACTTTGTGTCATCAAATTACTTTGATGGATACATTCTCTTGGTGTGAGTCCAGCTTGAAGATATGATTGCACTATGGGAAATGGTTTTTATTCTAGGCGATGGAAAAATGAAAGGTATTATTCTTGATGAATTAGCATCTTTTTATATTTGTTAACAATTTCTTTCTTTATCTCTACATAGCAAGATATGGTTTCCTAAAATTCAACGCTTTCTACTGATCCTCCCTGGGATTTCAGTAAGGGCCTATTTTTGGGACTAATATATTCTCTACGATTTGTCTTAATTTAAAGAGAGGTACGTCTCTACACATAGATAATAACTTATTTTCATTTTCTATCTCTTTTTTTAGTTTGTGACTTGTTGAATGTTGGTGAAAAATAACTGTATTAAAAACATTATTACTATTACAATATTGTATCTTACCATAGGTTGTTCCAAATTGATTGCTCATAGAGAATTTTTTCCTATAATAGAGGATTTGGTTTACATCACAATACAATAAGAATAGTTTATTGGGTTTACTACTTAGTACTAAAACACAGCGTATTGTTTCTACTCCCATGCCCTATGTGAAAAGTATATTGGGTTTTATCCCCAGTACCATAAATATAGTGATCTCATTAGAAGTAAAAATCATTACCTAATGTAAGGGGTGAAATTAGCCAAGTGGTAGGGATGGTGGGATTTGGGTTAGGTCTAATCTCATGTTAAAAAATCAAAAAAGAAACGCATGATGATGACAACAACCTTAATCTATCCTTTCTATGAACATACATGTGACCAATAAAAACTTTCGCAGGCATTAATGTTTTCTTGTAGAACACACATGAGTATTACCTAGAGGCCACGAAACAGGATTGGATACCTTTTTATATTGACCTTATACATTTCCATGTTGCTGGTCTCAAGATCCACTATCTTCATCTAGCCAAGTGATAAGGTTTCGATTATTAAAACAACACACTAATTATGTATCATAAGTGTTACTTTTTAATACTTTATAATATCTTTCATTAAAAGTTATTTTACAGGCCTACTAGTGTAATTTTAACTCACAATTATCATGCATGGTGATTTACAGTCACCCTTCTACTCATTTCCTTCAAAAGAACAAGGACAAATGAATAGTTTGACAGCTGATATTTTCCATCAGACTTGTACATAGTACAAATCTATCTTCTGCTAGCCTTCTCCACATGGAAAGAGGGAAATGTTAACTATATTAACACATTTAATCAGTAGGGACATAAACACTACTACATACTGTATAGGAATAGTAATTCATTAGAAGAAGTCATCAAATCCACCCTCTGTGATACTTGCACGGTTTTCAGAACCTGGAATTTCAGTCACTGACATGTCCTGAACTAGAATCTATAGGGCATTAGGATTGAAGGGAGATCCATTCCCAGCTGCTAAAGATAGGGTTGGAAAAGTGAACTCAGAGTTTTTTGATTAGTTTTCAGAGCTAGAATAACTAACATAAACATCATGGTCATCAGGAATAGATGCATAAGTTGAGGATGAGGCACATAAAATCATTTTTAACTCTTGAAATTTCCCAGACATGGAGTATATCATCCTAAAGCACGCTGTTGAGAGAATCCTGGAGTTGATGGACTCTCCTTTCAACTTCTTCAAATTTATTTTTTCTATCTTCACTTGATTTCGAGGCTTCTTTTTATTTCCTTTCAAAATCATCGGTTCTCTATTTCTCTGAGTGAAAATTCCTGAATTAACATCATCTTATCAACTTTTTTTTCAAGTGTTTCCATTAGGATGAATTTGTGTGAAATTGAATCATCTGTAAAAACATGGATTGGTTTTATAGCTAATGTTTGTGTTTCTTCCTGTTTGCTGACAAATATTTTATATTTTTCATCCAATTTTTTCAGCATAATTTTCTAGGCATGCTGAATGTTTGTAATCTCCTCATCTTCTACTTCTTCCAAATCACTCTTCATCCATTTCCCTAATTCCAATTTCCAGGAAAGCTCCTCTACATATATTTATGTACGTTCTATCCACTCTCTATATATATATATATATATATATATTTTTATGTCTGTTTTCTCTTTATCTTAACATGTTTTGTATATGTACAAGTTCTGTTGTATATAATATATTACTCAAAGATGCTGTAAAAAATTAAATCAAAATTTAGAAGAACAATAATTATAAGCAATAATATTATTAACGTTGAACTGGAATCTTGTGATTATGTGAATTCACTGATTTTATAGTATCCAAAAACTCAACGTCAATGTCTTAAATTCTAAATCAGGAAGTATAAAAAACACATAAATCCACAAAATCATGTTCCATTTTCCCTTTTCTGAAAATAAACCCTCATATTGGTTTAAAATCACAAATTTCTTCAATAGAAAGATGATTAAAATAGAAAATTTCAAATGATCAGAGAATAAAAAAATGAAACTATTTCTTTAATAACTATTCCAAATCAAGTAGGAATCTTAACAAATTCCAGTTTTAACTCTCTCAAAATGAATACAGTGTTTCCATTAGAGAGCATAAAAAAATTTCACTTTTTTTATGCTTTTCAGCCCTTAAAAATTACCCATCTTTGTCTAGAGATAATTTCAGTCCCAACCGAGCTTAACCATAGTTGATAGAATCGGAAAACCTCAGAAGCAGTGGATCCTCCAGCGACATTAACCATACAATTTAATCAATTTCAATTATTTAGTTCCAGGAAAATCCAAAAAAATGTTCTCAATATTAAGATTTGTACACTTTTGATGTTCTTATAAATATGTTTTGTATATATTTATTATATATATATAAATTTTTTACACACATGGGTTCTCAACATTAAGAGCTTTCACCTTTTCATATTCTGTATGAATTTCTTGTATTCATATTTTGTATGCACTTTCATTTTCTATACATGTATAATGTACTTTCAGTTTATCAAAAATGCAATGTCTTCTTAAATTTTTTAATCTACATGGAAAAATCGTATAACCTTTATTCATCAATACACTATGTTTCTGCTCACTTTTAATCTGTAATGTCAATTACATGAAATCTATGTTATTAACAGTATTTCCAATACTTTCATTCATAGAATTAGTCTTATAATTATGGTAAAATTAAACAAATTATATTTTATCTTCTTTTACTCTTATTCACATTTATTATATGACTCTTGTATTGGTTATTATTGGTGAATATCCATGATGTATTTTTTTGAGGTGTTTTCCTATAATTTATGATTACTAAGAAGGCTTGCATAAGTTCCTCAATGCAATGTTTTTTTGGGTGTTAACTTATATAGATTGAGATTTTCTAAAACATGTGTTTTTTTAAGATGTGAGAAAATATGGCATAATGAATAACATGTGATCATAAAATCATAGGGATTTAATTCTTTTATTATTTTTTGTCCTTCCATTCATTTTAGTCATTTTTTGGAGCTATTAATTTTTGTGGAACTTCCCATTCCGGAAAAATAAGGCAAGCGTTCCTCACCCAATGTGATACTCAGAAATTGAGATACTCTGGTGAGTTTACAATATTGATGTGTCAGATTTGTGCATACATTTTTATACATTCAATTGAGTATCAAAACATGTTTTCGCATGCATTGGGACTACTAGGTTTTTTTCATACCTCATATCTAGCATCTCTTCCTTGATAAGGTCACCCAGCCACACCCGTATGTGTGCATCCCAAATCGATATCATCCACCTACAAATCATAATAGTAATACATACAGCTAACCTGACCATGGGATCCTTGAGTTCCATGTTTTATCCCCATAACTACCATCCGTTTTCCTCTAGTATTTTATAAAATGAGTTCTTCTGGCCTTATTAAATATCCTTTAGATAATGACACAACTTCCTTGTATGTATGTCCATTGATTCATTCTGAAAATACCCAAAACATTGCATGAAATGGATGTCCATCATCCATATTTTTTGGTCACTCTCCCCTAGGACAAGCGTTGTGACGCCCATGTGATTGTTGGCTTCTCCTCCTTGTCATCGCAGATGTCATTATCTAGTTGAATCTTATCATACATATCTCCCTAGATATAGATTATCATGAAGTGGTTGAGGTCCCATATACTATTTCTGACCTCCCAATGATGTAGTAGAAATTTGTTGGTCCCTGGTATCCAATTTCTCAGCAACTATGGAATAAAGTCCTGATTATTGTAGACGTGTAATTTTGATCACTATGTTGGCTCATAGATCCCAACACACTATATATCCAACTAAAATTCATGACAAGAAAACATACCCCGTATACCCTAGCCCCTCTCTTCAAGAAGTTTCTATAATGAAGTAGGTCCTAGTAATACGTCAGTAATCCTTGAATTTAAAAGTTGAAATAGATTAGTTTATAAATGAGGGGGGTGGTGTAGGGTGGGGGTGTCTGTCTAGGAAGGAGGGGAGGGGGTTCCAGGGGGTCTGTCCAGGAAGGGAGGGGTGGGGGTGTCCAGGTGTGGGGGGTGCAAGGGGGGTCTAATTATTTAATGTTATCTAATGAGGAATAAAGTTATGGAATGTTGATTTTGATTTTGTTTATTTTTAGGTACATTAATGAGAACATCCAGGTTGAGTGAAAAATATAGAAGGATGGTTGGATGATTAAAAGAAGAAAAATGCAACATATCATCACAGGGGAGTACTTAATTTGGTGTTTACTTATTTAGAACAATTCATTATTTCTTCCACTTATTGGAAATATTGCATGTGTGTGAAGGTGTGTATACCCAGTGGGGGAGAAAAAAAAATTAGTTAGAAATCTCCATGTGTCAAAGTGAACGGTTTGGTTACACCATGAGGTAGGATCCCTCTTCTAGCCTCTTTAATTCAAGAATTCTTTAAATTGAATTTAGCCTTTTTCTTAATTATTATTAATTATATTGACATGCATATCTTGAATAAGTGTTCATTAATATAATTGTTTCATTTGATAAATAAAGTCATGTTTTTATAATAAAACCCCTCCAACAGAGGTGCACTGTCTATGAAAACTCACAGTGATAGTTATGTTGATCTAGTTGCTTAAATTATTGCATTTTATTTGTGCTGAATGAGTTTTAGAATAAATGTTAACTATAATTAAATGAATTGTGTGATAAATCATTGCCATGATTTTATAATAAAACCCCTCCAACGGAGGTGTACTGTCTTCTAAACCAAAGATTAGTGATAGAAATTTGTATCATTTTTAGATTTGGTTTGAGTCTTTCATATTCCTTTTGTTGGTGTTTTCTTATGGCTAGTTAGTTTTTGTTTTCTTTGAATAATATAAATTAGCTTGTCATACTCGTTTAACTCAAATGGCATTGCCCGAGTAGGCATATGCCTTGACCATGACACTTTCCTTTTCACGCTTTGAATATTGTAAATAATATTTCCATATTTAGGCAAATTGAATGAATTTTTAAATGGTTTATGTAGGGTGTATGATTATTTTTCATCATTTTGTTGCCCTTTAGAGGTTGCGTCATTGCGCCACTCGCTACAGCCTTCTCTGGCGATCCCTTGTTATAGCATATTAAATAGTTGATCTGTTCTATCATCTGTCGGCGGGGCAATGACCAGAATGTTGCCCCGCCTCCTCTCACTCCCTTCGCTCCTAGATATAAGATGTTGCCCCACATATGATGCTGGACCGGGCCAACACGTCGTAGTCACACCGCGGTCACGCTGGAGTCATGCCGCGGTCACACCGAGTTCAGGCCGCAGTAATGCCGTGATTTGGCCCTTCTCTAGGATGACACCCCACAGTGGTTCATAGTGATAGTATTTCATGAGTCTTGTGATCAATGTTGAGACTGACTAATCACAATTTCTGCTGGCGGGGTGACAACCAGAATGTTTCCCCGCCTCCTCCCGCTCCCTTCGCTCCTGGCCGAAAGATGCTTCCCCGTGGATGTCTCTGGACCGAGCCAACTCACAACGTGGTCACGCCGTGGTCACGCCGCGGTCATGCCGCGGTGACGCGGCGGTAATGCCGTGATTTTTCCCTACTCCAGGATGACACCCCATGGTGGTTCTCAGTGATAGTATTCCATGAGTTTTGTGATCAATGTTTATACTGACTAATCACAATTTCTGCTGGCGGGGCGACGACCGGAATGTTGCCTCACCTCCTCCCGCTCCCTTCGCTCCTGGCCAGAAGATGATGCCCTGCGGATGTCGCTGGACCAGGCTAACACAACGCGGTCATGCTGCAGTCATGTTGTGGTCACGCCATGGTAATTTTGTGATTTGGCCCAGCTCCAGGACGACACCCCACGATGGTTCGTAGTGATAGTATTCCATTAGTCTTGTGATCAATGTTCAGACTCACTAATCACAATTTCTGCCAGCGGGGCGACGACCGGAATGTTACCCCACCTCCTCCTACTCCCTTTTCTCCTGGATGAGAGATGTTACCCCGTGGATGTTGCTGGATCGAGCCAACATGCCGCGGTCACACCGCGGTAATGCCATGATTTGGCCCTTCTCCTGCCACATCCGACCATCACCAGCCCCCTTCCACCTTCATTTCATCCCGCCTCCACTAGCATTCATGCCCGCAACATCCCCCCTGCCACCTTCAAATCTGACCACACCATCCCCCCTGCACCTGCAACCAGCCCCCTTTCACCATCATTCCAGCCCCATTCCACCTACATTCGAGCCCACACCAGCCCCCAGCCACCTGTAATTTAGCCAGCACCAGCCACCACACCATCCACCACCCCTAAACCTCTTAAAAAACACTTATGCCAGCCCTCTGCCGCCAGAAAAATAGCCCCATCCCTCACTATCCCCTAACCTCCTACATCCCAGGGGGATGGGGCCAGTGTCCAAGGGGGCTAGGGCTGTTGTCTAGGGGGGTCCAGCTGGGGGGTAGGGAGGGGGGAGAAAAATCTAGCTGGAAACACAACAACATATCTACAAGACATCAATACTCATTTGTAAAACCATGATATTACCTACCTTAAGTTCTTTGATGGATAGTCATCTCATGGATCCCTCATATTTGAAGTAGGTTGAAAGATATCGATGAAAATATTAGAATCCATGAATATAGGGAAATGTGTTGCCACCTAAAGGAATTTATATTAAAAAAAACAAGCAGATCCTTCATGAAAAGGCGGGTAATTACAACCTCCCATCAAGGAATCTCATCCTCGAGTTGATCTTATGAAGGTCAAAAGGAATTGTTAGTGAATATTTCTAGCTGCTAAACTCATATATCATCTTCCCTTTCCTAGGTCTCTTCCTGTACTCGAATATGTTGTTATAGCACCTATACCAGGGGAACTGATTTAACTTGGAGTGTCTTCACACTATAATCAACAATATGAATGAGATAATCCTCTAATGAAGCATCTACATCCTACTAATCCTCATCAGGACAAAATACATGTGTTGTGTCTAGAGAGTATTAGTGCATCCAAGACACTTGAAGTACATCATGCTTTGACTGGTACTTTTGAGGGAGTGTTAACTTGTAGTCCACTTGTCTGATCTATTTTAGAACATCCAAGGGTCCAAATAACCTTAGTAAGAGCTTATCCTACCTCTGAATATGTATATAGACTATCCCGAGTGAGTCTCTAAAGAAAACATGATCTACAACCTATGACTTGAGAGTTCATCAGCATTGGTTGGCATGTGAATAATGTCTAGATAATGCTCTCATCATGCTCCTTCTGAACAACTAGACCTACTCTATAGTCTCCTACACAATATGTGATCAATGAATAGACACCTCCCTTTCCTCTAGACAACACATAGTTGAGCGGAAAGGCCTTACATATAAGAATTCATAAGGATCCGTCTCTATGGTAGAAAAAAACATATTATTATAAGCGAACTCGATGAGAGGAATATGTTTCTCTCAACCCCCCCCCCATAGTCAAGGAAACATGCACATATCATGCCCTCTAGAACCAAAAAACACAGGCTCCCTCTTTCCATTAAAATTTTGGTGAAACTATGTGCTCAGAATTAAATATATACCCAAGGCCTTCATAACCACTTCCATAACCGTGATGTAAAAAATGAGTGTCTCTGTTGTAAATAATATAAGGTGGGGCTCCATGAAGAGATTTAACCTCCCTGACATACATCCTTCATATCTCATCTACTGATAAGTTCTCTTGTATAGGTAATATGTGTGTGAACTTCATCAAATGATCAATTAAAACCCATACCGCATCATTTCCATGAGTGGATCTGGGAAAACCAGTCATGAAATCCATCGAAACATCATCCTATTTCCACTCAATAATGGGAAATAGCTTCAAATGACTTACTAAGAATGGATTCTCCAGCTTCACCAGCCGAATGGTGTAACATTGAGTGATGAAACATTTAATATTTCATTTCATACCAATCCTCTAATGATTTCATCATTGATCTCAATACATTTTGGTGACACTTGGGTGAACTTCCCATTCCTAAGCATGGAATTCCCACATCATCTCCTACCTATTGTCATTTAGGACACAATAATTCCCATGGAATACTAAATTATCAAACATATATGTGGTCCAACATAATGATGTATCGTCATTGGAGAAACTTTCCCTTAGGAAAATCCCCTCATGATCATATAGTTTCCTCATTCTTACCCATTCCAAAAGAGTAGAGGTCACTGCTAAGGTTGAGAGGACAGTCTTACAATGTTCCTCCTAAACCGCAACAAGAATCTCTGAGAATAACCCATGATTTTTCATTCACTAGTATCCTCAATAACCACCTGATTCTATGTCTTTCTTCATAGAAAATTAGTTATAGCATTTCCTTTACCTGGCATCAATGCAAGCTCAAAATCAAATGACTACTAGTATTCCACCCACCTGAACTTCCTGAGATTCATATCACACTATGTAAAGATATACTTCAGGTTTTTTGGTCAATATATTAAACAAAACTACCTCCATGTAGATAATGTCTCCAACAACATAGATAATGAACTACAACAGCTAGCATGAGATCATGTGTTCGAAAATTATGCTCATGTGGCCTCAATTTCTGAAACCCGTAAGTGACAACTCAATCATCCTACATTAGAACAATTCTAAGCCCAATACCTTATGTGTCATAGTATGAATTATAAATCCTACCTAGATATTAAAGAATCAGTATCACTGCTAAATTGAATTGACACATCAACTCTGGATATGCTACTTCACAAGATTATAACCATATAAATTTCACAACATTATTTTTTAAGCTAGTATCTGGAGTTGTAAGACGTGAGAAATACAGGATGAGGCATCGTTAATAACTGAATTTTCCAAAGAAACGCGTGATTTGAAATACATTGTTGGGATATTCCCATGAAACTACAACCATTAATTTCCCTAGGCATACTAAGACTCCTAACTCAGAGAAGATATTACCCAGGATGTGTACTTTGTCGATCCAAAAGTGTCATTATCTGATCTTAGCATAGAGAGGATGCTCTCTAGGTGTATTCAGCATTATATCAAGATGGGTTTCATGGTCATGTCTCAAGTCTGAATACAATAATATTTCATCAATAAATACTACCATGAATGAATCTATATATGGGTGTAAAAATCAGTTAATAAGATCTATAAAGACTGTAGGTGCATTTGTCAGTCCAAACGGTAAGAAAAGGCACTTGTGAAGACCAAACACGATCTTGAAAACTGTGTTAGGTATATGTGAAGTCCTGAATAAAACATGATGATAGCCTGAACTTAAATATATCATTGAAAACACTCTAGATATTCATAGTTGATCAAATATGTCGTCTATTCTATATAGTAGAAACCAATTATTTAATGTGAGCTGGTTAAATTGGTAGTAATCCATGAAAATATTGAGGGTGCCATCTGTATTCTTGTAAAAAAAGAACTAGTGAAACCCCATGGTATGTATTGGGGAATATGAATACTTTAGCCTCTAGGTCCTTGAATATCTTCTTGTGATCCAGAATCTCCATAGGTTCCATCCTATAAGGAGTAATGGTTATTGATACTACTCCTGGAACAATTTTGATATTGTATTCTACCTCCCATACTAGTGGTAGACCATAGATGTTGTTAGGATAGCCTTCACTGAATTTTTCCACTACCAGTGGAAAACAAAGGTTTGTAACCCCTAGTACTCAAGGAAAATGCTAGTGATCTGATCTATCACACTACCTATCCTTTACAGCTCATACCTATATTGAGTCACACAGACATCCCATTATAACTTATTAACATACCTACTTCCCTATGGGGATTTAATAATCACCCTCCAATGACAGTAGTTAATATGGGATAAATAGGGAACTAGTCAATCAATATTTTTGATTACATCAAAACCCATTGTATCAAGGATTAACTGATTCCAAATATAAAGGTATCCACCTATCACAAGAGAAAAATACTTAAAATAGAAAACACCCTCTAAGATAGGTATGATATGTCCAGGGTCTGGGGGGGAAGGACTGGCAGGGGAGGGGAATCTATCCAGGGGGATCTGTCCAGGGTCTGGGGGGGCAGGATTGGCAGGGGGAGGGGAATCTGTCTAGGGTCTAGGGGGAATCTGTCCAAGGGGAGGGGAATCTATCCAGGGGGGAGGGGAATCTGTCCAAACAAATCCTAGAGTGAAAGAACTCTAGACAGCCATGCCAACTAATGGCCACTACACTGACACCTACTTGCACAAGAACCCTAAACCACACCAGATACAACCAAAATAAGCACCTATAGTAGAAACAACACCCAAAATATTATCTAGAAACCAAATCATCCCTAGACCACCATCTGGCCCCATCCATCACCATCTGAACGCCTTGCATCAAAATGGACCACCCCACCATAAGAAAGTCTAAAAAACCAGCAGTCAACTAGTACCATCCATCCAAAGTGCCCTCGCATCACCCATGCCAAACCCATCATAAAACCTAAAGAATTCCCAAGAAGTACCCAATCCAAATGTGAGCTAATACCCACCCTGAATCCAACACCTCTAGACCCACCATTTAGTCAACATGCATCCAACCTAGAAAGAGAACCACCCAGTTACCAAAAACATGCCTCCAACCTGTAGCATCCAGCATCTCAAAGGAATTTTAGAACATCCACCATATAAATCCCTACACCATCAACAACCAGAATACACAAGATGGGGAAACCGAGCACAAGACAACTAAACTTACTCCAAACCACCACTTGAAGACCCACCCCAAACTATATCCACCACACTAGACAATCTAGAGAATCAGAAGCCTACAATAGTATTCCAAAACAAAGAAGAAACACCATAAATCCAACCCCTATGCACCCAAAACATGTTACCTACCATAGTAGAAATCACAAACCAACAAGCACCATGCACCATGTAAGTGTATCCTGTACTACACCATGTAGAAAAATCTAAACAGCAACACCCCCAGCTGAAACCCATCTTCAAAGGTCCTATAATTCCAAAAAGAAACACGAAACTCACAACCTCACCTCTTAAATCCTCCAAAAAAACATATAACCCCACTATGAGAATCTATGTAAGTCTCTATTGGTTAAACCCATCATCTCCCAGTATCAACCATAGGAAGCATGAAAGGTAGGGGGCTGCTGTCCAGGGGGTCTAGTAGGGGGAATTTGTTCGGGGGGGGGGGGGGGGGGTAGCTATTCAGGGGGGGTCTAGAAAGGGGGGGGGGGGTCTGTCCAGGGGGCTGCTGTCCAGGGGGTCTAGGGGGGATACGGTTAGGGGGGGTTCTATCCAAGGGGGGCTGATGTCCAGGGGGCTGTGGGTTTTTGTCCAGGGGGTCCAGGGGGGGGGGCTGTCCAGGGGGGTCTAGGGGGATGATGTCCAGGGGGGTCTAGGGGGGTTGTTGTCCAGGGGGGTCTAGTAGTGGGGGGGGCTGCTGTCTAGGGGGTCCAACAGGGGGGCTTCACTATTCTTTTTTATTGAGTTATATTCTTTGTGAATATTCTAAGATGTTTTTTACCATCATTTTTGGGGATGAGAACTACTATGTTCTACCTTATGTTGTAGGTACTTTTGAGCAGGTTCCAGACTTCTTTGATAGTTTGTCATATAGGGAGACTCATGTAAGTGCAGTTATGTGTTTTTTTATATTTGGATTTGTTTAATTCTTATTATGTAAGTATATTACATGTATAATTTAATTTAGAGGGGAGTGGTAGAGGGCAGGGATGAAAATAGCAGGGGGGAGGGGACTGGCAAGGGGTGTAAGTGGGGGCAGGTAGGGGGGTGCAAGTGGGGGCTGGCAGGGGCAGGGGGGAAATAGGAAGGGTGGGGGGGAGGAATGGGGGGGTTCTGGAGGGGGGGGGGGTTCTAGGGTCTATCCAGGAGGGAGGGGTGACTGTTCAGGGGAGTGGAGGTATGGTCTATTCAGGGGGATCTTTCTAGGGTCTAGGGGGTGTCCAGGGTATGGGGGTGTCCAGGTTCTGGGGGGGGGGGGGTCCAGGGTCTATCCAGGAGGGTGGGGGTGCCTGTCCAGGGGAGTGGAGGTCTAGGTTGTCCAGGGGGATCTATCCATGGTCTGGGGGTGTCCAGGGTCTGGGGGGCTATGGGGTGGTGACTAGGTTCTTGGGGGGGGGGTTCCGGGGTCTGTTCAGGAGGGCGGGGGTGGCTGTCCAGGGGAGTGGAGGTCTGGGCTGTCTAGGGGGATATGTCCAGGGTCTGGGGGTGTCTAGGGTCTGGGGGGTGTCCAGGGACTCTCTGGGGGTGTCCAGGGTCTGTTCAAGGGGTGTCTAGGGTCTGTCCAGGGTTCTATCCAGGGGGTGTCCAGGGTCTGTCCAGGGGGTGTCCAGGGTCTGTCCGGGGGGTGGCGAGGGTCTATCCGAGGGTTGTCCAGGGTCTGTCCAGGGGGTGTCCATGGTCTGTCTGGAGGGGTTTCTAGGGTCTGTCTGGGGGGTGTCCAGGGATTGTCCGAGGGGTGTCTAGGGTCTCCCCGGGGGGGGGGGGTGTCCAGGGTCTGTCTGGGGGGTGTCCAGGGTCTGGGGGGGATGTCTAGGATTTGTTTGGGGGGTGTCCAGGATCTGTTTAGGAGGGGGGATTTGCAGGGGGGGTTGTCCAGGGGGGAGGGGGCTATCCAGGGGAGGGGGGTTTCTGTAGGGTGTGGGTGTCCAGTGTCTAGGAGGGAGGGGTCTGCAGGGGGTGGGTCCCTGTAGGGGGTGGGGGCTATTTTTTTATGGTTTTTCAGACCCTATAGCCACAGTTTCTAACCGTGGCTATAGGTCTATTTCCTCGGTTAAAAATTGTGGTTATAGGTCTAATGCCACGGTTAAAAACCTTGGAAATAAATTGTGTCCCTCCTATAGTTTATCCATGACTCTAAATTGTGGCTATAGAGATATTACCACAGTTAGAACCATGGTTGTATACCTATAGACATGGTTTGAACCATGGCTCTAGACATATAGCCACGATTCCAGACCATGGCTATAATTCTAGGCCTATAGCCACGCCAAACTTAGCCACAGTTCCTAAAACCGTGTCTAGTACCTATATCCACAGTTTGAAGACCTATATCAATGGTTTAAAACTGTTTCTATAGCCTGAATTTTCAGTCGTGTTGCTTATGTGGGCTTAGGAGATGAGGTAAGGCAATACCCACATGAGAGGTCATTTGGATATAGTTGTCTGGGACACCCAGCCTTAGGTCCCTCAACACTTTTGGCCCCCTAGCCCGAGTTCTCATATAGGATTTTCCGGTGTGGTATGGACTCACGTCCTTATTCACGTCAGGATATTTTTCCACACCTCACATAATTCATTTGAGACATCCCTCAGTTTATCATCCTTTCTGCAAGAATAGGCCCTGATGTGCTTCGCGAGCTCCTTCATTTGGGTTTCCATCATATTTTATATCCAAATGGACCCCTGAATGGCATGGATGCTCGGACCAAGGGATCACCTACCATTACGGGATAACACCCTCGAGGATTGCGAGTGACCAATTGATATAAGTCTCATGCTGCAAATATGGTCAAAAGTCGACGCTCAATTGTTTTGCCCAACATCTGGTCACATAGATAAAGATACTGTGTTGCGAACATGGTCAATAGCTATCCTCAATCATCGTCTTCGTTTTTTTGTTTTCCACAGGCATAATGATTTTCCCTCTTTACTCATATTTCCCATAAAAATGACATTAAACTAGGAATCTACGGTCTAAGCCCTACAACTTTAAACTAAGATCATCATCATCCTTGCTGCATGATGATAAACTGCATATCATCCTAATCAGAACTATGTATGACATGATTTCCATCCTTATGGGATATATAGGACCGCCCGAACGTCTAGTCTTTGGGTCCAACCCCATATCTTAGAAACCTCCCTATCATCTTGGACCCTTAGCCTACATTCTTCTAGGAGAGGGGAATATGGTGTAGTATAGGATAATGTCCCCATTCACGCTGGGTTTACAACAACTATGCCACATACCTCTCTCTCTTGAGTGCCCTTCACTCCCTTTACCTACACTCATCTTTTCGAGTCAGCTGCTCTTCTGTTGGGACCTTCAACCTTCTTCGATAATTTGCCAACATTCCCAAGAGTACTCTGGTTCAGATCCTGGAGTGTCAGATTCTACCTGGACATACTTTCCCCCATTTTTTCAGGCTTTGTGTTCCCCTTCATTTGGGATTTCATTATATTTCACATCTGAAGGTACACCCAAATGGCATGGATGTTCATCCCAAGGGATCTCCTACCATTACAGGACAACATCCTTGAGGGTTTCGAACAACAAATTGATACAAGTCCCATGTTGTGAATATGGTAAGTGGTTGATTCTCATTTGTTGTTCCCATTTCAGGTCACAAAATATGGATGTTGTGTTTAGAACATGGTCAAAAGTCATCCTTCATCATCACGCAAACCCCATCAAGCCTTAAATGTCAGTTACATAATTCACATCATTTTCCACCCCACCATGTCTATGTAGAATTTGGAAACTCTTGGTACTATCCATCAGTACGCATTTTCACATTATGAAGGAAAAGCTGTAGTGAGGTGTCGTTCAGGGCTCCGCACCAACTTACCCTTTACGTGTATCCCATGTATTGTGAAGACCTCTTCCGACCTTGTTTCCTACACTGAGTTTGACTCATGTGGTCTTAGGGATTGGATCGAGGTTTGCGCCTACTTGGAAGAGTTACACTTCTCCATGGTCCAATCTCAAAGACCTTAAACTAAGATCTCTTCATAATTCCCCTATATAGAAGAGTTTATGGATTGATTCGCATCCTTATGAGATACATAAGAACACCTAGACATATTGTCTTTGGGTCCAGCTCGAGTTAAACTAATATATCTATTTTGTTAGGACTTTTAGGCCCCGAATCTTATAGGACAACATGGTGTGTCATGTGTGGGATTATGCCTTCATTCACGTCTGGTTTATAATAGTTGCACCACGTACTCCCCTTCAAGGAGTTATTCCATCATACCTCTAGTCACGCATGACATTAAACTGTATAATGTCCCGCATTACATTAAACTATATGTTTTGCATGATGTTAAACTATACTTTCTAGAACTACGTATGGATTGATTCCCATCCTCATGGGATACATAGAAACACCTGTAAGTCTTGTCTTTGGGTCTAGCTCAACTAAGTGCTAGTCTCTTCGGCCCCATATTCTCTAACCTTTTCTAGCCCCTCTGCTTGAGGTTTCTTTCTTGGAATCATGTGCGGTGTGATGTGGGCATCATCCTCATTCACATCGGGTATGCTTTATCACATTGTGCACATTCCCTCCTGAACCTCATCTCTCTTGTATATGTCTGAGCCATATGACTCTAAACTATGCTTCCTAGTCCCACATGTATTTGAATTGATACATCTGTACTACACAATGTTAAAGTGCATGGTTGGTCCCATCACATGACCCTAAACTGTGACATTATCTTCCCGGTCGCACGATAAAAAACAACACTGCATCGTGGTGTCCTCACTTGAGGGGACATCTTGTTAGGTATCATTCACCCACCATACCATTTCTCAATTCCTGCATATGGCTTGATTCTTGTGGCGATACCTGTACATTCTATCATAGGTATGTCACTTAAAAAACACATCCATCCCAAAGGACAAACAAGATCTATCAAATGTCTCTTCTTTAGGTGTAAGGGATAGACCTGCATGACCTTATTATCTATGTCAATGGTATCTTACCATTCCACCCTTAGAACTATGTATGGATTGATTTCCATCCTCATGGGTACGTAGGAAAACCTGGGTACTTTTCCTCGAGCCCAGCCCAACATTCACTTTTTTCCGCTAATCTAGATGTTTACCAGGGATCACATTGTGGTGATACATACTCCTACAATCCTCACTCACGTCGGGTTAAGTAATTATTTCACCATGTGTCTTCCTTCTTCTGTTCCACCATGATCTGAGCTCTATGACCATAAACTAAGACCACTACACATCCTTTCCGCAAGGAATTAAACTACATGATATATTCCACAAATACATATGGATTCATTCCCATCCTCATGGGATACGTAGGAATGCCCATACATTCTATCTACAGGTCCAGCCTCGGGAATCATAAATCATGTTTCCCCTTATTTAGGCCCCTTGGCCCGAAATATTTTGGGAACACGTTGTTTGGTAAGTACCTGTTTGGTTCTCATTCTTTTCGGGTTTTGAAATAGATGCACCATGTGCCTCCCTTGTCTTTTCTCAACCTGGTCTGAGTTTTATGACCCAAAACTAAGATCACCCTATGGGAACTACACGTTGGGTTTGGATACTTTTCCACCCTGTGCACAGTCTGTTAAATCAATCCCCCCTCAATGGCCCATCCTACAATCATTATGTTGGAAGCGTGTAACCCCAGGACCCTTTCCCTTGGAATGGGACCCGACTCACTCTATCTGATACATATTTTTCTCTTACTCAAATGTGTTGTGGAAAAGAGCCTGAGGTATGGATTTTTTACAAGGACATTACCATATTCCTTGTCCAAGCTTCATGATACCATTATTTGGATCCTCATCCTATTCCACATCTAAAGGAACCCCCTTTACGACCTAGTCTCAGGACAGATTGACTTACTTACCGTCTTGGGCCAACATCCATGAGGACCTAGAATGACATTTTCGACGGGTCCCATGTTTCAAACATGGTCATTGGTCGACCCTCATTTTCATTTCCCCATTCAAGTATAACATGGAGCAGATACTGTGTTTCGAATATGGTCAGTAGTTATCCCCTATCGTCACACCTCTAACATTGTGTTCCAAATCTCAAGCATCATGGTTCACATATATCCACCCCCTTATGTTCAAGTGGAATTCCAACATACTCAACTTTACCCCTTCGCGCATCTAGGTGCATCAAGTAGGTGGGTTGACATTATTGGATTTTATTCACATAGCATCCCATTTCCCCTAACATGTGACTTCCTGTGCTTGGAAAGTCCCATCACTACTCCTTGTTTCCCACATCGAGCAAGACTCACGTGGGCTTAGTAGTTTTGGCAGGATGTTTACTGGCGCTGCCATGCCACACATGCATTTCATCATCCCACATGATGTTAAACTGCACTCTCAAGAACTAAATTTGTATTTATTATCATCCTCATGGGATACATAGTGATTCCCAGATGTTTCTGCTTTGGCCCAGCCCCAGGATCATTAACCCTTCTGGCCCCCCGGGCCTAATCCTGGTCCAGACAGTATGACCTTTAAACTATGTGCATCGTCATCACCGCACAACATTTAAACTACGTGCATATCATCTATGTCTATATGATGTAAAACTACAGAGCATTACGGGTCCTTACCAGAGAGGTCCTTCTCAGAAGTATGTTTGATCCTTGATTAGACAAATATGCCCACCTAATGTGTTTCCACCATTGTGGCGTGATTTCAAGATTGTTGGATTCCATTATAACAACCCATCACTCCAAATTCAATGCTTTGTGCACCCTTTATTTAGACACTCGTTCTATTTCATGTCTAAAATAACTCCCTAATAGAATGGATGTGTGGCCTATGGCTCACCCACTATCCTGGGCCAAATTTCTGAAAGACTATTGGATGACATTTTGAGTCAGGCCCCATGTTTCTAATATGGTCAATGGTCAGCCCTCCTTTGTTATCTCTATTTCAGGCTAACACAATAAGGATACTATGTTTTGAACGTGGTCAGCAGTTATCCTTAATTGTCACGCCACCCCCACAGTGTTACGAATTTGGGGTATTGTGATCCACACTTTTCCACTCCCATATGTTTGGGTTGATTTCAAGCACCCCTAGAGTTACCCCGCTCGTGCTCTAGAGAACATTGGGAAGACGACACGTCAATTGTTCTGAGGTCCTCGTCCTCTAGTTGGGCCTCTTCCCTTCTTCCTAGAAATCAGGATTGGTTATTTAAACACCAGATGCCTGATGCTTGGTTTTCACTCTTATATTTGGATGGAATGGAACGGTGGTCATCCCTTGTTTCTCGCAACGGGCCCGACCCACGTGAGCTTAGGGACTAGTCGCTGGATGTTCCATGAATGTAACAGAAATGAAATATACCAATGAAAAATAACAGAACTCATGCATGAATATAGTATTAATAGTCAAAAACATGAAGGTGCATTAAAAAATTACATGCATCATAGTACCCGAGGATCGACCCCTCCCATGGATAGGTTGACCCTGTCAAAATAGAATTGCAGCTCTGCCACCCTTTGGATTTTGGCGTATAGGATTGGATGTTGCCTATTCAGATCCCACTCCTCCTTGCCAGCAATGGGGTGAAGTTTTCCAGCTGCAATCTGAGCCCGCTCCTCATTTGGTTCAGATAACGGTCATCTCCTCAGAGGCTTGCCCCATGCGATCTTTAGACTTTTCTTGTTGGGCCTTCAGCCGAGATACAATCTCTGATTGTGGGTTATGTAAAGAAGAATGTGCATCTGCATAGATGTGTAGCCGCTGAATCTCATTTTCATCCTCCTGGAGTCTCTTAGTGTTCACCACTTTTCTTTGCTTCCAACCCACACCAAGGCCGCAGTCATATTCCCGGATCTTCTTAGCCATGAGATCTCAGACTAGCATGTGGGGACACTGAGCATCAACCCCCCACCTCCCCACCCCAGCACATAGTTCGTGCAGTTTCGAATGAAGTCTCTCCATCTGGTATATACATTGTTCTTGAGGGGTTTCATCGATGAAGCGATTGATCTGCTTCCACAACTGGCGGAAAACTATTTTGATATCCTCTTCATCAGAGGCCATCTCATCCCAGTCTGTGGGGTTGGCAGGCTCATACACAGGGAACTCCCCCACGAACACATCAGCATGGTCCACATCTGGAGTCGGATCAGGTATGACAGGACCCATCTTGTCCGATCAATCTTCATCATCAGATCCCACCTCATTAATTTAAGGCCCTGCCCTGGTAAATATCCCACCAGTGATCAGTAGGGTCTCCTCTTGGTTAGTCTGGATATCCACTTCCATGAACACTGACATTCCCCTATGAAGGGAATCTCTAGGAGTACAAACCAACCACACCAAGTCATCCCACACCATTTTAATAACTGTTCATACCAAGAAGTTCACGAATGTCAATTAACCTGGTCGTTGGATGGTAGTCATGAATTTTGTTGAGGATACTTGAAAATATTTAATTCTCGGTCTGGTTCTTGGGTTGTTGCCATCAGGACCCCGAGGCATGGCCCTATGTATATTGTTGTAAGGTCTGATAACTCCATAGGATCCACTTCGGGTGTCCTGGCCCCACTGAATGTGGTAATCATTGTCGTGGGTGTGGATCCCTAAGACCCGACATTTGCATCCACTGAGGGATGAGAACATGTTCTGTGTATGAAGACCTCCTACTTTGTTTAAATATTAGTGAGGGTTCCAAAGTAGCTTGGAAGCAGATCCCAGGGAAGGAAATCAGGGTCATACCTCAAGAGCCTCTGCAAACTCTTCAGTATCTGGGTCTGGATCACCAACTTCACCCTCCTACAATGGGATCCCTCTACCATAATCCTCTCCCCATGAGGACTCATCTGACTCTTTTAGCAAAGAGAAGTGCTCCCTAAATTCTATAGCTGACAAGTGTGGAGGGGTCGTACGATCCAAAAACACCTTCACCCGATCTGTCAATAGAAGTGGGGCACCCCGCGAGTGCACGAAGTCCTCCAACATGGCCAGGTATTGCTCTGAATCCACCTGGGATACTGCAAAGGCAGCCCTGATAGGGACAATTCCCAAAAAATCAATCCAGATATGGTTCAGGTGTTTCCACATCTCATATAGGCTATGGAATTTTCTGTTGACATCCCAGATGTCCCAGGCCTTTGAGAAGATAACATTATCCAGCATGTCTATATGGCATAGTTGCTTCCCTGGATCCCGATTGGATATTCTTTGGAATATTCTTGGTGTCCTCCCATCCGGATAACACTGCTCTTCTAGGACCGTCAGGTCTTCTGACACCACTGGATCCACTACCACTGCCTCCCCCTCAACTAGTGCAGACCATGCCACCAAGACTGTCCCACCACAGTGGGATGTCCTTTCCTCCTTCTAGCCCCTACCTTTAGGTTGGGGAGTCACACCATCGTTGGACCGAATAGTTGGCCTCTACAACATCTCCCCAGGGTAGGCCACCTCCCAGCCTTTGTCATACTCTTTCACTAGTCCAAAGACGACCGTGGGTAGAGGCATCTCATTCCACATCTTCTTGTCTTCACATGTGAACATGATCCGCATCTGCCTCATCACGCATAGATGGTCCTCATATCGCACCCCCCAAATAGACATATGGGGTCAGTCACTGCATGCACTGAAATTTCTTTTCAAATCTGTGTGGGGTGTACGGCTCACAGAGGGTCTCATTGTCCACCTATGCCACTAGGAATCCACCTAGAAAGGAAAATAGGTAGGACCAATGATCTTCTGTTCCCTAGCCTTCATCAGTGAAAACAGCTGTTGGAAAAGAGAATGGGTGAAAGTTCAACTCCTCTACCTTCTAGACCCGATTTAGTACCGACGGCATGGTCAGCTTGGCCAAAAACCTCCCTATGACATTTAGAATGGATGGGAAGAAGTTCAATATTATAGTGGATATGGGGTTATAATATTCATAGACCCCCCCCCTGACGTGTGTCGTTATCCACCCATACATGAGGTGGAATGGCCCACATATTCTCTCCAGCTTGTTCCCCTCGCTGATATTCCACAAAATCTTGTAAATCTTTGTGATCATCGGGATCCCAAGTTTGACCCACCCTCTTGTCTCTAGCATGGACTCCAGGATAAATGTGATCGATCACGCACCCATGTTCATGTATCTCACCAGAAGGATCCAACCAAAGATGAGCACCACAATGAATGCAGAAAACCTGACTACCATTTGCTGCTCGGTACTGATGCTGAACCCCCACATCTTCCACTAGCTATCCTCCAAAATCTTCCAGTATGAGTTCTCATTGTCTTATTGATCCCCCTTCGGGCAAGTTTGAGTCCTCACAGGTAACTGCCTATTTTCTAGGAAGTTCAAGAACTTCTTAAACCACTATTGGAAGTGGATATCCCTCATTGAATGCTTGTCCTCTCCCGATACTAGGTTCGTCAACGACATCTCTAGTGGTGGAAGCTGCTCCGGATCCTCCCATGCACCCATAATAGGGAGGAACTCATCATACATCTCCCCCAATATCGGGACCCCTGAGATCTGATGCACATCCCATAAACTAATTTCAACCTCTCCATGGTGAAAATGGAAGGTATTGGTCCTCGATGACCATCTACTCAGCAACTACGACATCAGATATTTCGGCTGATTGATGTGGAATTGTAAGTCCCAAGCTGCCTCATATAGGCCCACTCTTCTCAGCTCTACCCTAAATTCCTCACACAAGGCTTCTACCCAGTAGTCCCAGGACTAGTCATATATGAAGTTTCCACCTTAAAGAAGATCCCACTCATTGGACCACCCCTCTCTCAGGTTCCTCAGGGCTTCCTTCAAGATGGTGTGGTACCGAGGGGGGGATTTCTCCAGATACAGTTCCTTCTCATCAACGTTGTTCAGATTATTGGACAGACAGTCAGTTCTGATGGGCATGAAGTCCTCTCAGGCATGGCTGTCAGTCGCCCTGAACCACTATAACAAGAACAACATGCTCCTGAACCTTTAATATGGCTCATCCCTACTCACTTGAAGGATGTAGAAGTCATCCCTCAGAATAAATAAATACAGAGGTAGCCGCTTACATAATAGATATTTCTTTTGGATTTCCAACAGTAGCTCCACCAACGAATTATGGTCACAATTGATCTGTATGAACTCACCTATACCCAAGCTATCTTCCATCTCATCCCTCTAGGAAGCATCCAAAGGTACCCCCTAGAAGCCACTAGGTGAGCCATTTAGTTTTAGAGATTTAGACGTTTTTTGTTCTAGATTGTGAAACTCTTTCGCGAAGCTCGTTCACGGAGTTCGTTCACAAAGGATGTTCGCAGATCCCTACCCCAACTTTCAAACGCAATATGTAGAGTACACCGTCGTGATGTTGAATACTCGTTGTGTGATGCAAAGAAGAAGGACCGATTCACGGAGAGAAATCACAGAGTATGCAAAGCTTCACAAATCGAAAGCATTAAAGGCCAAATCACAGAGATGAGAAAGGAAAAAAGAGAGGTTAGCCTCCCCTATTTATAGGTGGAGACCTTTGGTGATTCGTGTTGCATCTAAACTGCAGTGAGATTCTCGGTGTTCTCAGCTCACACGTCGCCTCTCCTCTTCATGAGCCTTCTTCTTGAGTTAGCCGTGCAAGTCAGCTTCGTGATTGACCGATGAATTTTGGAGATTGACCCTTAGACTTTGACCCTCGCTTTCTCCTTGGCTCCCAGTCTGAGGGGAGGCAATTTTTGGTGGAAAAAATTTGGGAATAACAATAAAAAATGGAAAACATTAGGGGATTCGTCGCAAAGCTTGCTCGTGGAGCCCCGCAGCATCGTGACCGACACAAATATCCCCCTTTTGAGAAGACGTAGTAGAGAAAGGAGACAGGATGCTCTGTGAGCTCATTTGACATTTGCAAACCCACTATGGCGCAAAGAGGAGGGAGGCTCTAAAAACCCATTTGATGTTTGAGAACTTGCCCCGGGGCAAGGATGCGGGAGGCTTCACGATTACGAAAAAAATTCCATGTGTCTTCCCACACAGCAAGCTCTACTTCTCCGCACCTCTTTCCTATAAATATCAGGCTTTCCTTGATCCCAAAAGACAGATCCTATTACCTTTCACCTTCTTATCTCTCAAATCACGAAGTGATTTATGCTCTACGAACCATGAGCTCTTCATGGTACTTTAGCATAATAAAGTGCCTATCCCTTGGTTTTAATTCATCCCCTCTTCAAAGAGGGATTCCCTTCGCAAAGCCCACAGGCCTCCACGAAGGAAAGGGATCCCCAAGGGGACTTGGGTCTTTGTGGAGCACTTATGATTCAGGAAGTACCCTCCATGCACATGTGACTCACATGCTAAGGAAGGGTTACTATGCTTTATGAAGAACATTGCTTCACAATGCTATGCTTCATAGGGAACCTTTTCTTCGCGAATCACTGCTCCACAAATGTCTTTCCACTTTTAGAATCACCTTCCATATGCACCTATTCCCTACGCCTAGTCTAGGCCACTTCACCTCGTAGAGTATACCCATTCCCGAATCCCCTTCACTACATGGAGCACCAGAGCTTCACGAGGCTTCTACCTATGAACCCCTTAGCTCCACAACTCCTTTTCCTATGTGAACCTCCATGTTTGTACGAATTAATTTCAAGATCCCTTGGGTGGTGATACCTGTTGCATTGCTTAGCCACATGATTCTTCGCATAGGCATGCTAACAACTATTTCTTCTTCGCATAGCCATGCTAACTTGTACACCTCAATGGATCATGCCATAACACCCCCTCACCACGACGTTGCTGATGCCTTACCTTCCCCAAGGGTGGGTGGGTATTAGTTATGTAAGTCCTAGGGGTGCAGAGTGAACCCACTTCATCCAAGATGCAGGACATTAAACTGTCAAGAACCATCGTCCTTCACACATTATGTTAAACTATGACCCCGCCCCATGTATCATACGTGGGTTTCCCCATCTCAGAAATTCTCTATGACCACTGGTCTCCCCGGGGGTAAGATCATTCCTCACATGGAATGAAATCCTATAAAACGGAACGACATCTATTCACAGGGAATGGGAAACCACCTCAGTGTAATCCCCTAGCCTTTTTTTGTAGGAGGTAGTATCCATGCTCCTCATATATTCTTTCTAGCCAATGACTAGAGAGAGTGGGATGGGCACTGAAACCCTTCTCTCTTCCGTGAAAAGTCCTTCTCCCATAGGGCTTTGTTGCCACCGGGCCTCCACCATGGATTAAGACCCAATATCTATCTCCCTGGGCTATTAACCATGCGTAAGACCCTGTTTCCATTTTGGGCTGCTGACTATGTGTCATCCCCATTCTACTTCCAACAGAGGAACCTTTCACGACTTGATCGTCATGTCTTTGCTACCTCTTGTTTCTCACACCTAGAAAGACTCACGTGAGCTTAGATAGAGCACTGACTATGGAATCTTCTCTGGGCAGCCTAGACTATATGCCTGAAACACTCCTTCTGAACTACATTGAATTTGATCCTCACCAAGGCAAGGTACGTAGGAATCCTCCCTTAGGTTCAAGCCCACCATCCATTTGTCTCGACCATATTCACATCGGTTCCCACCCTTCTGAACTATGTGGACTTTGATCCTTGCCAATGCAAGGTATGTAGGAAGCCTCCTTGTGGTTCAAGCCCACCATCCATTGGTTCCGACCCCCTCCACATTGGTTCCCACTCCTCCTAATCTACGTGGACTTTTCTCCTTGCTAAGGAAAGGTATATAGGAATCCTTCTTAAGGTTCAAGCCCACCATCCATTGGTTCTGACCCCCCTTCACATCAATACCCACTCCTTCTGAACTACATGGACTTTGATCCTTACCAAGAAAAGGTATGTAAGAATTCTTTCTGAGGTTCAATCCCACCATCCATTGGTTCTGACCCCCCTTCACGTCGGTTCCCACTCCTTCGGATCTACGTAGACTTTGATCCTTGCCAAGGCAAGGTACGTAAGAAGTCTTCCTAAGGATCAAGCCCACCATCCATTGGTTATGACCCCAATTCATGTTAGTTCTCACTCCTTATTAACTACATGGATTGTGATCCATGACAAGAAAGATACGTAGGAATCCTCTCTAAGGTTCAATCCCACCATCCATTGGTTCTGACCCCCCTTCACATTGGTTCCCACTCCTCCTGAACTACATGGACTTTGATCCCTACCAAGGAAAAGTATGTAGGAATCCTCCCTGAGGTTCAATCCCACCATCCATTGGTTATGACCCCACTTAACATTGGTTCCCATTCCTTTTGAACTATGTGGAATTTGATCCTTTCCAAGTTAAGGTATGCAGGAAGCCGCCCAGAGGTTCAAGCCCACCATCCATTGGTTCTGACCCCCTTCACGACAGTTCCCACTCCTTCTAAACTATGTGGAATTTGATCATTTTCAAGGAAAGGAACTTAGGAAGCCTCCCTAAGGTTCAATCCCACCATCCATTGGTCCCAACCATCTTCAGGTCGGTTCCCACCCTCTTGAAATACATGGAATTCGATCCTTTCCAAGGCAAGGTACGTAGGAAGCCTCCTAGATGATCAAGCACAACATCCATTAGTCCCAATCATTTCATGTCAGTTCACCCCATCCTACACGATGTTAAACTGTATGCCCCCTTCTGTCCCACATGACAATAAATTTTTCCCTATTCAGCGGTAAGCCGTTGTGATCCCCATGCAGCGGTAAGCCATTGTGAACCCTATTTAGAGGTAAGCTGTTGTCAATCCCATTCAATGGTAAGTCATTTTCAACCCCATCCAGCGGTAATACTTTTTTAATCCCATCCAGTGTTAATCCATTTTACTCTACACTCGATGGTAATTCATTATCGTCCATTTCGTTGGGACCCACATCTCTAGTCCACCCCAATGGTGTCAGACCATCTCATGTTGTTAACCACGCGTAAGCCCAATTATATCATCGGGTCGCTATCCTACATGCACACCCTGATCCTATACCCCATATTGAACTACAATGACTTTGATTCCCTACCACGGGGATAAGTAAGAGGTCTTTTAGAGGCTCAAGCCCAACATCACTGTCGCCCTTCGGTCGACTCCATTTCATTCTTTATCCACTTCACTTAACAATCCATCATCCATACCGATTCTTACCTGGGCTGCCACATTTTGATGAGATCATTCCAATTCACCTCTTCACTGCTCCTAGTAGTAACCAGGTAACTAACCATGTGTTATCCTCGACATCAGTGTTCCCTCCAGGGGTCAAACCCATCTGATTCACTCTATTCAGTGTTCTGATAAGTCAGATCTGTCTTCGCTAGATGTTAAACTTACTTCATACCCTATGTTAAACATGGGAAGTTGAGGAAAACCTCAGAGACATGCCTATGGAATATAATCCCCCACATTCTACATGGGATTACTTATGATTATATGCCCTTGAGAAGCCCTATAATAAGGGGAAGAAATCCAGAAGCGCTAGTGTTATAACGTCCAGACACACCAGTGATTTCCAACATGACTTCTCCCCCAACTGAAGGTTGCTTCCCTGATTAGACCCCTTGGAATGTCCTCATAGAAGCAGTGTAATTAACTGGTGTCCATGAAGATACGACACTGGGAAGAGTTTCATGAACAAATTATTAGTCCATAAGGGAGACCCAGACTAAGTAACGAGTTCCGAGGAGGAATACATGGAAAGAAGAACCAAAATCCCATCATCCCATTTCGATCAAGGAGAAACATCCCTGAAGAAGCAATAGATGTCACCCACCTTTGGAAAGAGGGAAAGCGGGGAAACATCTAGTTCATCCTCATCGTCCTCAACAGACGAATATGCGCACCCTAAAAAAACCTTCATAAATAGCTGGTTATCATGACATGCCCTTGGAGAGCACTGACTCTAGTGGGATTTTAATGACCTGCTGATGAGGTTTTGTGGCATATTATGGAGGGTCTTTTGTAATTAATTTTTAATTTTGGATGTGCTAAAATCGTTATTTCTCATCATTTAATACCATGATTTATCGAGCTCAAACTCAATTTTTTATGTAGTCACCTTCTTTGAACATCACTAAAACACGTTGAGTGGATTATATTTAAAATTTCTTTCACCCTTGAAGTTGGGTGAACTCTAGATTCACATAAATATTTTATATTTGAGTTCTTGAAATAACATAGTAATTAAAATAATTTATACAAGTGTTATCAAAGAACATAAATAAAGAGTTCATTAGTATATATAGATATGATAATAATGAAAATGAATCCTAGAATAAAGGATTTATACTTTATTAATGAAAAGTGAAGTGATCTTAAAAAGCTATATATATCATCATAAAATTTATCATGATTATTTATTATAGGAAATAAGAAGAAGTATAGAAGTAATACGAGTTTAATAATGTCTAGTGTGTGTATATTATCAACTCATATGGTAAATCATCATGATCGATCCTCACAATATGTATATTATTCAAGATGCCGATTGGTATGTACATGTGATCGATCATTATTATTAGTCAATTATACATGTGGTTGACAGTATAAGCATGTAGTTAATCCTCACTATTAGAAATATATGAATATTTAATAGATTTGTTAATGTTTATAATCTTTGGATTGTTTATTAATTTTATCTTCACGCTTGATTCATTAAGTTTAGATCAATAAAAGTGATACGTAATCTACATCCAAGAAGAATAAGAAGATCTGCGAAGTATATATTCTTGTGGAGAACTTAATAAGTATGATTACTAATTTCATAAGGTTTATTTATCCCCTTTTTATTCATCATGTCTTGTCTCTAGAAACATCACAACATAAACCATTAGTGAGTAAGCCTTTAAAATTTCTAGTGTATTCCTTCTAAGCATAATTATTTGGAATTACAAGAATAAGATTTTATAGAATATTTATTTGAATGATCTTAATAATTATTTTATATCAAAATAGGACCTTATTTTTCTTAAAAAAATTATTTATTTATTGTAATTTATTTTCTATCTCATGTTTTGAATCTTTCCCTTTGAATTTTTTAAAATTTTAAGATTTTTTTTTCTTATCATAATATTAGGGCATGATTACAGCTAATTTTGCAGAAACTGTGGTCAGGGGTCCACAATTAGTATATCCATTTCATGAGGTTAGTGCATGGTTTCCCCAACAATGAATATAAACCATTTTAGTTATTAGGTGTGTCGAGTATGGGTAACATGGTTGGTGCACAATTTGTAAAAACTTATGGACAAACCCTATAATGTAGCCAACTTTAAAAAAATACTTTAATACCCCTCACTCTTTTAGACTCAAGATCAGGTCTCACCTTTCCCCTCATCCCTCTCATATGACATGTCCTAGGAAGGCTAACACATGGATCCCCCTTTATTCCTCCATGGAATCAATCCCTCTTCCCTTGTGATTTCAAGTTGAATCCATCCAGGTTAGAGTTTACCATCCCTATCATCCTCATTCCCCTTTTCTGTTTTTTTACTTACCTCTTTAATTACATTGGTCATCACTATGTTCAAACACTATGTTTTTTTATTCTAAATTCTTATGATTTTATGTGTCTATTTTCTAGGGTGAGTGAAGTCCCACTCATGCCTTACTCTTTCTATTCATGAAACTTTTGCATCTTCTATGCTTTTCCATGGTGGGTTTTCCCTTCTAATTCTTTTTCTTAACATTTTCTGTATTATTTGATGTTCTAAATTAGTATTATTAAAAATTATGTATTCTATTTGGTTTTTAAGAAATTTAGATATATATATATATATTGATAATAGTTTATATAAAATTATGAGTGATTTATAAATGGGTTATTATGAGTTTTCCTATATTATATGTCTCTATATAAATAATTTTAACACTTGTGACATATAAAATATTTATTGTAATTTCTATATAAAAGATGATTGTTTGAGTGTTGTTTTGAAATTTTTATGAAGTTGTGTGGATTAAAAATTGGGTTCAAAGGGGGTTATTCAATTGGGATTTCTTTACTTTTTTAATTTTATTAAGTTTACTTATTTCATCCTTATGTTATTCATTTATGTATTATTTTATGTATGTATCACGTTATGTTTGGTTCTTATACACATTTTTATGCATATGTGTGTGTATATATATATATGTATATATGTACATATTTACATGAGAATATGTGAATATATACACTAAGGGATGAATACACACACACACACACATATATACATATAAATTTATATGTGTATAATGATAGTGGGATTATTTGAAACTCAAATACATTATTTTAATTAGTGTTTAAAATTATTTTGTAAAGAGGCTTATAAAATAAATTTCAAAGGCCTTATTTTCATGATATTCATTTCTACTTGTGTTTTAAAAAGTATGTTTTATTATACTAGTTGATGTAGATGGTTTCATAGGAAACCCTTCTCTTATGAAACAACTATTATTATCATGTTTTATAAAATATTCTTCAATAAATTGAATCATGTCTATAGTAGTTTTATAGGAAGAACAATATAACTTATATTTTTTTAATTTTTCCCCTTAAGCTGATAAATAAATTTGTTTAATGATTCAAGTGGTATTTGAAAATTTTAATTCTTTTTGAGAAGTTGATGAAAGGAACCTTTTAAAATGAAATGTGAAATCATTTAATTATGTAAATAACATGGGAAGAAAGTTATCTATGATAGGAATAGTAGACAGGGTATACCCTTTTATTTTCCCACACTAATCAAACATTTAGTTTGGATAAAGATCACAATGTTGTGAATGGGTTTCACCACACTTCCTGGAGATGGAATGTAAACCTTAGTGGTTGATTGGATATGGTTTAATGAACTCACATTACCATTCCACTTGGTCAAAGAATATTCTCCTTATTAATTGATTCACACATTATATTTTGACCTATTAAATCAAAAGTAGATACAATGATCAAGGGTAACCATAAACTTAGATGAAATATGTATTTTACCATGTCTTATGTTCATTAAATCATTATTTTTTAATACATTATTTTATTTTTAAATTTTTTAATGTATGTTGTGTGTTTTCTTATTTATAAAAGTTAAAATCTTACATTAATGACATTCAACTGTTTTTCTAAATTGATAAAGCACATTACCTATTTTATCATCATTAAAATGATATAATATTTTATTAGTATTTACATAAAACACCACTCCATGATTTTTTTTGGAAATTAAATACATGAAACCATAGGTGAAACTGTATTGGGTCATTTTTTCTCACACCCTACTCACACCAATCTGTGTCTATAGACCAAGTGGATTTTCAAGTTTATATTTAGTTATTGTTAACTCGTATATTTATTTTTATTCTTGTTAGAGTCTAACCTCAGTTCACTTTGAGATATTGATATGGGTATGTTAGTTTTTATTTTGGCCCTTATAAGTCTCAGAAAAATCATCCACCACTATTTTTCTTCCACTCTTTTATGGGTGGTGATTATGCATGTAGTGTTTTTGATGTTTAATAAAAGGGTGTGTTTCTTGTGAGGAAGTTTTAAGTGAGGGTTATTTTTTTTGTGAAGTACATTATATTTAAAAATGGTAATTTTATTTGTATGGCGATCCAATTTATAGATGTATCGTTCTATAATTTTAATAATAAAATATATTTGTTTAACTTATTTTATGGGTGAAATCAATCCTACTAGGTTCTTTCTGATACCATGGAACTTATTTTCAGCCCAAAAGTATCTAGAATTCCATTTAAGGGTGATTATAGTCTATATTAGGTGTTATAAATATGGATGAATTGAATTGGTTCATGAAAAAATGGTATCGGATACTAGGTCCTTAAGAGGGTCATTATTTCAATGTGCCTATTTTTATATGGGACAAAAAGTTGGATTGAAGATCAAAATTTCATGAATCTAGTGTTATGAGTAAAAAGTTTCTAGCTAAATAATATCTATTTTAGCACTCAATTTACTTTTATATTTTGGATTGTTAGTATTTAGTTTTAGGCTTTACTTATTGATTTCATTGAATTTTTTAGTTTAGTTAGTAGTGTCCATTTTTTGTATTTGTTTTATGAGTTTTTTTAGGTCTCATAATTTGGGTGATTATGGTAGTGGAACTGGAGTCTCTAGTATCTCACATATCTTGAAAAAACATATGGGTCTCATATTTATGGTTTTTGGAAACTCTCGGTGTGTAATGGTATGTGCCTTAACATTTTGTTAAATTTTCAGTTTTGGTTGTTGGAGGTATTTAGAGGAGGCACAAAGGAAGTATGGAGTAGTTCGGGTGCTGATAGTTAAGAGCATGGGACTTTCATGATGTGAAAGTGGGTTTCATTCCATGTAGAAAAATTTTGAAATGTGAAATTGGGTTTCACACGGTGTAAAAAAATTACACGACAAGAAATTTAGATTCAATATGTGTAATGTATTGGGATTTAAAAAATAATAAAATGAAGATGAAATGTGTTTTTCAGTGGAAACTGAACACGTAGGATTTCAAAAAGTTAAAGGGGATTACACGTCATGTAATCTACTGATACAGTGTAGTTTTAAAATTATTTTTGGATGAATTCTCATTCATTCAGTCATGGTTACTTCTCCCTCTCATTTTTGAAAAACCCTATGTGCCCTGTAGTGTTATTCATGACCTTTTACTTGCTCCTTGATTTGTTGATCCTAGAGGTTGTTCATTGGGAATCTTTGGGTGATTCGTGGAATGTTCTTCTCACTTGTTGGTTTGGTTTATTTTGTTATTATCTAGGGGGATCCAATATAGTGGTGTTTATTTGGTTTTGTAGTGCGTTGGGGATATTTTTTATGGATCCTTGGAGTGGTATTAGTTGATCTGTGGTTCTCATTGTGCATTTTTGGTTCTCAGGTTTTCTTCTTCGCCTTTTGGTGCATAGCGGGTTGGAAAGATTATTTGAGGTACGATTTTCCATCATTTCTCGTTAATATATATCATACGGGAGTGGTTTTCTTTTATTTGCCTATGGGTTATGGTTGTGCTAGGTTAATTAAAGATAAATAATTGGTTGGATTGGAATTAAAGGAGAGAGGGGTTTTTTTTCATTCTTTTAGATCTTTTATATTATTTTTTGATATTGTGAATTGTATGGGCTTGATGCCCCTATATGAAAATTATGAAATTTGGTGGATTTATTTGCGTTGGATTTATCTTCTATGATTTCTACTTTTTTTATGATTGTTTTGATATCACTCTAAATGGAAGTTTTTATTTTAATTATACTTGGATAATGAAATGGGTTCCCCATGATTTTAGTTTGTGTGTTAACGCCGCTAAATTAAATTAGAATTAAATAAAATCCCATTTGTAATTATGTAAATGGATATTTATGTGATATGATGTTAGGTCATGCTTGTGGGACAATGATGTGTGGTTGGGGCTTGTGGGGATGATGGTTTGTGGGCTATGATTTTGGGGTGATGAGGTAGTGGTTTCTTATCCGTGCTTGTGGGGTGGTGAGTTGAGGTTTTTGGGGATGAAACATTTCTTGTGTTATGTGGTTATATTGTGTTAGATTCTTGAGAGGTGATGAAATAAATGAGAAATGTTTTAATAAAGTTTTGAAATGAATTGGGTTGATTTGGGTAATGGTACGGAAATGGTTAATAGATAATTTAATGGAGGGCTATGTTATAAGGGTGTTTGGTGATAAATAATAAAATAAATGTGTGTTATATGTGGAGGAAATGTGAAGACTCTTTAGTTTATAGAATATCTTCAAATTCTGAAATGATTTTTGTAGTTATTAATAAAAGAATTTAGAGGTGGTAGTAAAAGTGACGGTGATGTGATTTGGTTAGTTTGTTTGATAACCCATGGGTTGGGATTTATTACTTGATATTATATATGTATTGTTTTATTTTTTCTTGTGATTTACATACAAACCCCACCCATGTTGAGCACTACCTGTCAAACACCTGCATAGTCACAAAATGGGTGACTTTCCGAACATCCCGATGGGAGGATGGATGGATGGAAACCCTCGCTTCCATGCTCCCAATTCTAGGAAATTGTGGCCCATGTATCTTTGAGCGAGTTTTGATGTGTGGTTCCAGGTGTCTTCGAGATGAGGTGTAATATGTGTCCCAGGTGTCTTCGGGATGAGATTTTTTGTGATATCCCAGGTGTGTGCAAGAAAGAATGTGATATATTGTGTTGTGAGGCCCAGGTGTGGGCAGGCATAATGTGTTGTGAGGACGAGGTGTGCCTGACTAGGATGTGTTGTGATGCCCAGGTGTTTTCATGTGAGAAGTGTTGTGAGGACCAAGTGTGTTTGGGAGGGATGTGGTGTGGAATATTTAGAATAAGTGGAAGTACCTAAAAATTTTATATTGGGGTGTGAGATTGGATAATCTTTGGGAAAGTGGTGTGGAATAACCTATCATCGGTATGATCAAGCTATATTATATCGATTGACTTGTGTCATTTGGTGAGAATTCCTTGGTGAGGTTGGGACGGTTAGCATACATATTTACAAGCTTTTTGGTTGTATTGTTTTTTCACAGGAGCATTAGTATGCTCCATTCACATGTGCATGAGAGACTTTGGTTTTTTCTTCTTCTGAGTATACTTATATTCTCACCCTATGTATATAAAGCTATTTTAAAGTTTCTATGAGGATTACATGGAATTTTTTGGACAATTATAGCTTGAACCTTAGGATAGTTGTTGTGTTTCTACTCTAGCTTAACTTTTGGGTTTTTACATTGGAGACTTTACTGTATTTGTATCAGTTCTATTTATACATTCATGTGATATAGTTTAGTTTTATATTTTATATATTTCATGGAGTTGATTGTGTTTTATCTTTCCTATCTATAGATCTAGTTTACTAATAGAGGGTAATTCCTCCCATATTATGAGATTTTTATACCCTCAGTGCTAGTCACCAACTTGGGGCTTATTAGAGGTTGGGCTTAGGGTTCATTATCTATCTTCACTTATTTTAGTATCTTTAGAGGGAGGGGTTCGTGACACAGTGGAAGTGGAATGACTGTCACATGGTCTGTCAAACTAGGTGACAAAACCAAGCATGACTACTATCCAATCTAAAGAATTTATTTTTTATTCTTCTTTCTCTATAATTTTTTCTAGTTCTTTGTTTCTATTATTTTAAGGGTTTTTTATGTTGTTTGGTGTTATTTTGCTGATGTTTTAAAAGGAAATATGAATTAATAATGAAAAAGTGTTTTTTGTAAAATTGATTAAAAAAATATTGGGTGATGTGTTGATATGATTTGGACTGATTTCAAATGATGATTCAAATAAAAATTTGGTTTGAATGGTATAATTTTGTTTTGAAATAGATGATGAGATTTAAAAAAAGGTATTGATAGCAGTTATGCATTTTGAGACTCATTGGATGATTTTAAAAGGGAATATATAATATTTTGAAAAGGGAATTTGACTTATAGTGTTTTAATATGGGTTTCTTGTAAAATAATTTCAATTGGTAAAATATTTAATAAATGGATTTTTTTTAATATTTTGGCTTGAGTTTCTTTGTTTTAAGAAAAGGAAAATTTATATTTGAAACTATTAAATAGGTTTTCTAAAACAATGAAAAAAAGATAGTTCTTGGTGATTTATAATTTTTTTTATTATTAACATGCAAGATTTAAAATTGGTATATAAAAGGAAGTTTACTTTTTTGAATTTTAAATCTATGGTTTTAAAATGGTAAAAAAAATGAGTATTTTTTTGTTTGATATTGGGATCCAATTTTTAATGATGTCTATGATCCATTTTATAAAATTATTTTTTTGAATTGATATTTGATTTTTTTGATATGGGATATTATCATTTTTGATGTGATTGGTTGGGTTCTATAATATCTTCATTATTTGGGGTATTCATCGCAGGAAGGTCGTTATCTTTTTCATACCTAGTTGATTATATAATATAAATATTTAATCGATTAGGTTTTTTTGTATTTCTTGTTCATGTGTATCTATTTGGGTTCCTTCTTGATTAATTTTTTATATTTGAAACTTTTTTATTTTTCAAATGATTTGTTAGAGTGGGTAGGTCATTTGGGGTTTTTTTTGTGGATTTGGTTATGGTGGAATTTGTTTTCGGTCCACTGGGCATGGAAGAATCCTTGGGTGTATCTCTTAGAAAACTAGGGAAGATATTGAACCATTTAAGATTATGCCCTTTCTAGTTCTGACCTAAATTCTATTCGGATAACTTTGTATGGTCTTCTAGGGGTGAGGTCCTAATTTACCCTTTCTCATTCCTTAACCCAATGTTGGAACCCATGTTTCTTTGATGAAGAATATTTGTGGATTAGGACTCCTTCCCCTTTTATTATTTGATATATTAATGTTGGTGGGTAGTTCAATTATCCTTATTTTGTTTTGAATTTTAGAGTATCCTTGAGTTGTGTTATCACTTAAAAATAGGTCAGATAAGTTTTTTAATTTTCATTATTCCCTCAATTTCTTTTCTAGCATTTATTGCATCTCTTGGTTGGTTGGTTTTCATTTATATGTCACTTGTAATTTTGAAATTTTAAGATCTTATATCCTCTAGAAGAGGTTTATTTAGTTCCTATGAATATTATGGAAGTGTTTTGGTTTTGGAATTATCTTAATGTTCTTATATGTTACATATTCAAGTTTTCCCTCTATGGATTCTTTGGTGATTCCCTTATCTGATTGATCATCCATGAATGGAAAATTCATTAATGGTGAGGAAACCCTCCTTGGGAATCAATTTCTTAATCTATTATATAGGATGGTCAGGTTTGAGATGTTATTGAGTATGGGTACATTCTTGATGGATTTATCACATTATCATATGACTCATAGTCTATAACTCATGAGTTTTTCTTTAATAATTACATTAACTCCTTTTAATTTTTCATTCTTATGGGACTGGGTGGATTTATAAGGGATGAAAGTGTCCTGGTGGGAATAATTATCACACCTTGAACCTTATATTTTCTAATAAATGTTTTTAATTAATTTTATTTTTTTATCTCAAATTTTGGGTTTTCCCTTTGAAATTTTTGAAACATTAAGAAATTATAAAAGTTGCACAGTTAGCCCATAGTTATCATTAACCATGTGTTAGGGGTAAACAATTAGAAATTATATTTAACAAAGATGGTTCAATGTTTACCCAAATATGTAGCCAACCCATGTGAGTTCCTAGGTGTGTCAAGTATTAGGTGCACAGTCGATGCCCAATTTCGCCAACCATGTAGTCAAATCATGTGATGTGCCCACTTTTTTAAAAAATTATTTTTACTCAAATACCCCCTCACCCTTTTAGACCGGAAATTAGGTCTCACCTTTCACCTCACCCCACTCACATGATGTGTCTAAAGGAGATCAATTCACATACTATTATTACACACTACATGGAATTAATCTATCCTCCCATGCGATTTTGAAGGGAATTTTTCCAAGTTAGGGATTGCCCGTCATCTCCTCATCCTTCCTCTATTCTGTCTTGTTCTTTCCCTCCTTCCCTTAAATGTGCATCACAATAACTTAACATTATGTGGGTTTTCTAATATATTTTATTCCAATTAATTGTTTTTTTAGTTTTAGGGGTCTTTGAAGTCCCTCATGAGCCTTCCACTCAGTATTCTTAAAGGTTTCACATCCTCTATGTTTGGCCTTGTTATAAGCATGCATGATTTTTAATTTCTTTGACATTCTGTGTGTTCTTGGTTGTTCCAAATTATTTTTTTTTTCAAAATTGTGAATTTTATTTGGGTTTAAATATATATATATATATATATGTTTATATTGATCAATTTTTTTATGAAATTATGTTTATGTTTTTAAATTGGGTTCTTATAGGTTTTCCTCTACTATATGTTGGAACCTAGATAATTATTATAATTTTAAATTTTAAATTATTTATGATATTTTTGTATAAAATATAAGTGATTAAGTGTTATATTATATTTTCATGTAATTGTGTGGGTAGAAAATGATTTTAAAAAGGGTTATTTGGTTAGTATTTATTTGTTTGTTTCATTGTATTAAGTTTACTTGTTCCAGCATTATGTTATTAATTAATTTATTTATTCATATATATATATATATATATATCATTTTATTTTTAGTTATTATACACATATTTATGGGTGTTTGTAAATATATATATATATGTATATATGTTCATATTCACATGAGAATATATGAATATGTGAATTAAGGGATGTATATATGTATAAATAAATGTATATCTATGTAACGATAAATGGAAGTTTTAAAAATCAAATCTTTTGATAATATTAGGTTTTTAAATTATTTTTCAAATTATATTTTAAGATAAATTGAAAATATTAGGTTTCATGATTGATATTTATTTTTTTGTTTTATAATATTTTTTAATTAACTTATATTACATAAGTAGTTTCATAAAACACCATTTTTTATGAAACATTAATTATTTCTTTGTTTTTATAGGATGTTTCAATTAATTAAAGTTATCCTATTTTATATTTTGAGGATGAACTATATATGATATGGTTGTTTAAATTTTTTCCATTTGATCTGAGAATTAATGTGGTTTAAAGAATAATGTGGTAATTTATAATGTGAATTTATTATTATGGGTTGAGGAAATTACCCTTTTAAAATGAATGTGATATCTTTTAAATGGGTAAATCACATGGGAGAAGAGGTATCTAATAGGGGAATATTATATTAAGTATCCCTTTGTATTTTTCCACACTAGTTATACATTTATATTTAGATAAACTTCATGATTTCAGGGATGTACATCACCACACTACTACGGTAATTCATGTACTCCTTTAAATTTTCTTGGATGTTGTATCATAGATAAAATTAATCATTATAATAGTGTAATTCATGTTATTATTAGTGGTTATCACATAGATTAGATTTTGACTGATTAGATCATAAGATAAAATAAGGATCTATGGTTCCCATAACCTTAGATAACCTAGGGATTTTCCCATGGAACATATTAATGAAATCATCATTTTATAGTAAATTATTTCATTTATAAATATATTAATGTACATTTTATTCTTTATTTTTTATAAAATTTAAAATATTACCATCATAGCATTCATTTATATTTCCAGTTTTTTAAATCATGCTACCTGATTCCTAACATTTAGAAGTAAAGCCTATTTTTCTATAATTTATTTCAACCAAGAATATATGGAATGTGTTAGGAAAGAAAATGCATGGACCCATTGATAAAATATTAATAGTCCATTTCTTGTTATATATTACTTACACCACTTAGTATCTAATTACCAATTTGCTTTTCTAGGTTCAGATTTAGTTCTTGGTCACTCAAAATGTGGGTTTGTATTGAGGTTGGAGTTTAACCTCAGATCATATGAAGTTATTGATCCAACTATGTTAGTTTTTATTTTTCACTTTACAAGTATTATTTTAATTTTATACCATTGTTTTCATTATTTACATTTATGGTTAGTGTTTATACATGTTGCGTCCTGAATATTGAATAAAGGCAGTTGTTTCTTATGAGTGAGTTGTAGGCGAGGTTGAGTTTTCATTATTATATACTTTCAATTTATACGTCTTTATTCATTTTTATGGTAATAAAATGTATGAACACATCATGAATGGATTTTTATAAGTGTTATACTATTTGTTTTATTTATTTTTCATGTTAAATAATTCCCAATGTGTTTCTGATTCCTTAGTGCTTGACTCTAGCCCACGAGGATCAAGAACACCCTTTGAGACCTATCATAGGCTAGATTGATTGTCTGATATATAGAAGGACAGGTTTGGTTCATAATATTTTTTGATTCATAATACTTTTAGACATAGAGAAATTCCTATGTTTCTAATTATTGAAAATTTGGTACTTCTAGAATTATTTTATTTTAAAGGATATTAATTCAAAATATTCTAAGTGATGTGTTATTTAATGAAACCTATAATCATGGTTTTTCTATCATGATTCAAGAATAATTTATTATGTAATAAAAATATAATTATAGTGGGATAATTCTATGTCACAAATTAAGTATCTATGATAAATAAATATGTGTTTATACATATATAATTAAATATGTTTTAACTAAATATGCATTGTTGTGAAAAGAAGATAAAAAATGAAAATATTGAAGAAGGAATAAGAACTCATGTGGTTTGTGCCATGAATTTTGAAGCCACATATTACTAGAAAACTATAAATATCACGTATGCACGAATAAATTTAAATACATGGAAACAATCATGTATAAATAATGAGGAACAATACCGTGATTATTGAAAAGTAAGATCGTGATAATTACATATTATTTAATTTAGTTATGAGTATCCTTGAAGGATGAACATCTGGAAATCCTAGATCAAATATTACAAGAGTTTTGAATTATTGATAAATCTGGATATTTGAATTATTGTTTTCATATAGTATTGTGAATATAGATATGGAGTATGATAATAAATAATAACTAACACTACTATAGTTTTTTTAATTATAAATATTTTAAACTATCAATGAAAAGGTGTACTGAAAAATACTTCTTTTTACTGAGAGAAAATCATTATGTCAAGAAAGAGATATCTAAAACTTATATTATAATCTTATATTATTTAAGATAATTTTAATAAATAATATTCAATATAGTTTGTGTTGAAATGAGGAAGAGGGTGAATAATAGTGAAGTGAAAGAAGAATAAGTGGTCTCGTTGTTCATGAAGGTCACTAGAATAAGCAAAGATATGTACAATTTAGTTTTCATAGAATAAAAAAAGAAAAATCAGAAGTGGTTTTAATGAATTTTTTTGTATATAAATATAAAATGGTGACTTTGTATTCTGTAAAGAAAAAAGATAAACAATAAAGAGGCATCACACCAATAGTTTGTCAAGGATCTAAATTGGTGATAGTATCTCTTATTTTTACCCCAATATCATTATAATGGTATCAGATATACCTGAGTGAGGTATACCCTAAATAATTGAATGGTATACAAAATCTATACTATTTTAAGATAATAGTGTAACACTAAAAGAATCTTACTAGTAGATTATGTTTTTATTGATTTCACTGGTTTATAATGAGGATTAAAATTTCATATTGAGAAGTTAATTGTGTAAATTTTAGAGCCTCTTTGTTCATGTGTATGTTTGGATTAAGTGCATGAAAAAACTAAGGTGATATGCGTGAACAAAGATAACTATTCACCTTAATAATTGAAAAATCAATATAAAAAGGTATAAAAATATAAATTTAATTAAAATTCACCAACACTGATTCACCCCTATTTGTATAAAGGTCATTTTTAATTGGTCCCCTTAAATTTATATCTAATCCATTTTCACCTCTTATTGGATTCTATATTTTTATTGATGTTTTTTATCTTTTGAATATTTGAAGTTACCTTTCAAAATTTACAATTAAGTGCATATTTTAGAGGGTTTGAGTAGATAATTCCATCTAGAATCTGATTGATATATCAAATTATATTTATGTTTCTACGAATATAGAAATATTTAACAAGACCATGTTGTACAGGGAAAAGATATATAGGAGATATTAAATAAATATCCCCCTTATTAAATAAGTATGATAAATATTGACATTAAATATTTTTTTGAAAATAGATCTGATCTAAAAGAATAAAAACACATGGTGTAGAATACCGTAAAGAAATATATTTTATTTCTACATCAAGATTATAAAGTGAGTCAAGTAATCATGAGGTATGTAAAAATTATTTTGAAATGTTTCATAAAGAAGATACAAGAACAAACTAGAGTGATTATATGTAAAAAGGTTTATCTATTGAATCAATAAATTATTTTATACACTATTTTCTCTAAGAAATATTTTCCTTCATTTGTGATATTTTTTAAATTTGGAAATAATAAACAACTCAACCTAATGAGGAATTAGAGAACACATAGATTCGTTGAAATAAAAGGTATTATCTTTCACCAAGCTATCAAAATAGATTAAATATAAATAATCTATGAATATAATTATTATTTATATATGCTTAGTTTCTCAAAAAATATCCAAAAAAAGTATGAGACCACTAATGAATTTGAAAATATGATTCTGGGTTTGGAAATGAATCTAAAAACAACATTTATGATTAGAATTTACAACTAAAATTAAAATATAAGAGGATTAAATTTTTTTGAAACAATATTAAATTAAAAGGTAAAAGTGCATGATTATGATGTTATAATGATAATGAAATATTTTTAAGAAAATTTTGAATTCATTAAAGAATATAAAAATGCTCTCAATATTAAGTGTCTAGAATTGGAAGTAAAATTAGAAAAATTTGAGATGAAACAAATTAGTTCTTCCTGATTATAGATGAATATTTTTGGTTCCATGGGGATTTCAAAGTAATAGTATTATGTTAAAAGAAATATATTATTTTGAAATAATATCACAAAATAATTTTATGATCATTTTCAACCATCCCCAAGAAAGAAAGTTCCACCCATCTTAGTTTCTAATGATTATTCTAAATATGTTTCAATAAATAGTTCATGATTAAAATTAAATTATTTAAACATATATATGAGGAGAAATGGGTAGAATATTATAAACAAATATAGGGAGGATTAAATATGTTTTATGTGTTTCAGTTCCCTGAGAATAGTCTAATTTGTGGTGGGGGATACCTAAAATTAGCATTCTCATAGTGTTAGAAACTTTGGACAATATACAATGGATAAGAGAATAACAATATTTATATTTAAATGTTTCTATCACAACAGTTTTGGTAATTTTTTATATAATCCATTCATTTCAAAATTATATAGGAATATCATTTCAAGGGTTAGTGAGTTTTAAAGGAAGAAATATCCATAGATTAAAGAGAGAAATTTTCATGTTAAAATAGATTTAATGAGTTTGAATTTTTTTTGGAGTATGTGGAATATGTGTGGTAAAAAAGATGACACATGTTCATATCATCATATATTGAATGCATATAATAAAATAATATCAAATAAGATGTTAAATAAATTAGTTGAATCCATGGGAAAGAATCTTAATTAATCCAAAAATAAAGAGACATTCAAGAAGATTACAATAATGGCATATGTATAATCCTTGGGTAATAAACCCAAAAATTTAAATAGGATTTCATCATAAAAATGTATAATGATAAGATCAAAAATAACAAGATTCCATGTGGGGGTCCTAAATAGCCTAAAAATGTACCTAGATATATTTTAGTCATTTTTCTAGTAGATTTAGATAATGCAAGGAAGTGAGAAGAAGTATAAAAAAATATATCTCTAAATGAGAAGAATAAATTCTATATAAAGAAGTATAATTTCATGAGATATTTTACAAAATGATAAACCTTATGTCAAATAATAACTATGTGGGAGATTAAAATAATATGGACACAATTATGAAATATTTTTTATCATTCTTCCAAAACAAGAAAGAAACCATTCAATGAATTAAGAATGGATTACCCATGAAAGGTGTTCAAAAGAAACAATTTCCATAAAAAATATAAATATTTAATGAGATCTATGATACCACAATAAAAATAATATTTAAATAATAGACATGGAAGAATTAAAAATAGAGTAAATTGGTTGAGTAAATCCTTTCAAACTTTTATCTCCTGTTGAGGAGTAAGAAAGTTCACCTAAATCTCTTAACCTTTGTGTGTTTTATATATTCTTACATGTTCAGAAATTAAATATGAATTAGGTTCTTATGGGGAGAACCAAATATGAATATGTTTCTATTAATATTTTATAGAAAATTGAATAATAAATCATCTTGTAATGAATTTTCAATGGCCAGTATAAAATAAATTTGATAAACGAATAATTCTTGATGAAGATGTGGAAGTTTTCAGATCTAGAGATCCATATGAATTGATCCATTTTGGATTATTTTAATCATGTAATTTAATGTAATCTATGATTTTAATAGTTCCACCATGATGAATACTATCAAGAGTGTCTCTTTGAGTGTTAAACAAGTGAAGAATGAAGATTAGTATACAAGAATTTTTATTTCAATTAAGTATGAATATTTTAGAATGTCCATGAATTTGGCTCATTTTTAAATTTATGATTTATCTATATATCATACATGATAATAAAAAAATATTGTAACATTATTAGGGAGAAAT